>JANVCC010000130.1:9200640-9340050 GCA_025345505.1 Todiramphus chloris collaris | reverse complement strand
TAGAATAGAATAGAATAGAATAGAATAGAATAGAATAGAATAGAATAATAGTTCAGTTGTAAGGGACCTACAACAATCACCTAGTTCAACTGACTGACCACTTCAGGCTGACCAAAAGTTAAAGCATGGTATTAAGGGTATTGTCCAAATGCCTCTTAAACACTGACAGGTATGATGCAGCTTGACATCCCAGGATGCTGTTTGCTCTCCTGGCTTCCAGGGCACACAGCCAACTCACATTAAACCTACAGTAAACTAGAACTTCTAGATGGTTTTCTCAGGGGTGCTCTCCAGCTGCTCCACTCTCAATTTATACTTGTGTGTGGTATTACTCCATCCCAGCTGCAGAATCCAGTATTTGTTCTTGTTAAATTTCATATAGGCTGATCGAATTTCAGCTGTGGAAATTGGTGAGAAATGCAGAGGTGAGAAACATATGAATTTAGAACTAATACCAAAACAATTCATCCTTATTTAACTTTTTACCTGTATCAGGGAAAAGATAAACACAGCAACAAAACATGTTTTCAGGTGCGAAACATATTTGCATCTCCCAGTCAGTGGGTGATCTGTCCCAGTGTTAAATTTCAGGGATTGCTTCTTTTTTCTTTCTCCTATGAATTATCTCAGAAGTAAAAATGAGAGCTAATAGAGATGTTCAATACACTCAGTTTCTTCAGTCCTGGTTTGAATACATGGTGATGCCAGGTCACCCCCAAAGCAAGCACAGAACAACTGCAAAGCTGCTGCTTTGTGCAGACAAGCCCAAATAACAAAGCCTAGCTGTGTGAGCTATTCACCTCATGCTAAGTTCTGAAATGGACACTTCAAAAAAGATCAAAGGGGTCCAAGGCGAGATAACCTGTTTACAAAGTGTTTTGTTTACAAAATGACTTATAATTCAAATAACAGAAATGGCAATAAAGCTATCCTGGGAGAATTCTAATTTGGTCCATTGAAGTATGTCCTTCAAGTTTACTGACTTCAGGACAAGAGTCCAAAAAGAAATATGACCAAAAGTATGAATAGATATATTAAAGTGTTTGGCTTAGCATTGCCCTTAAAAGATAACAGTTGGTATGAGAAAATAATAGTAATTAATTGCTATTTAAATGAGAAACAGAAGCTAAATGATAAGTTAAGTGCAAATGGGTTTCCTTTTGTAGCCATTGAAATAACAGAGAAATTGAATCTAAATCTGGGAAACTTTTGAGATATTATGTGGTTCAACTTCTGTGGCTAGCAAATTTCAGATGGGAAGCCAGACCTTTATGCTGTTTGATCCATTTCCCTCAGCCAGCCTCTGGGCAGCAGGTAGGAGATGGAATCTGGTCTGTCATTCTGCGATGATGTGGATCCCAGTTGTGAACCTAAGGCAGATGTCTGCAGTCAGTCCAGAAACAGGCATCCTGTGATGTTCTTACCACAGTGATGATAGGAACTCCTGCTGCTGCTGTCCTGGAGATTTTATGCATGGTATGAGAGAATGCTGTGATCAGGTAAGGGTAAAATGCAGAGCTGAAGTGAGGTGCAGAAAGCTTTCTGCCCAGGAGCAAATTTCATTCTCCATCCTCATCTGAGCAGTTAAACTTCACAGATACTTCTGTGTGAATTTGTGTGAGTAAATCTCAATTATTGGGAATGCTTTGGATGGAAACTACAAAATCAAGCAACCAAATAAATCAGACTATAATAGGGTGTACATATGATCAAAACAAATCATAGAATCATAGAATGGTTTGGGTTGGAAGTGACCTTAAAGATCGTATAGTTCCAAGCCCCCTGCCACAGACAGGGACACCTCCCACCACACCATGTTGTTCAAAGCCCCATCTAACCTGGTCTTGAACACATTCAGTGATGAATCATCCAGAACTTCCCTGGGCAACATGTTCCAGTGTCTCACAACCCTCAGAGTGAAGAACTTAATCCTAATTTCTTTTCTAAATCTACCCTCTTCCAGTTTCAAACCATTACCCCTTGTCCTATATCTACAAGCCCTTATAAAAAGTCCCTCCCCAGCTTTCTTGTAGGCCCCCTTTAGATACTGGAATGACACAATAAAATCTCCCTGGAGTCTTCTCTTCTCCAAGTTGAACATCCCAAACTCTCTCGGCCTGTCCTCATAGGACAGGTGTTCTAACCTTCTGATCATCTTCATGGCTGTCCTCTGTACCTGCTCCAAGAGGCCCATGTCCTTCTTGTGTTGGGTGCTCCAGAGCTGGACACAGTACTTCAGGTGGGATCTCACTATTGAGGAGTAGAGGGGGAAAATCACCACTCTCAATGTTCTGCTGCGTTTCTTTTGATACAGCCCAGGATACGGTTGGCACTTTCAGGGCTGTACTTGCACATTGTTGGCTCGTGTGGAGATTGTTGTCAACCAGCACCACCAAGTCTTTCTCCTCAGAACTGCTCTCAATCCATACTCTGTCCAGCCTGTATTTGTGCTTGGGATGGCCCTGACTAAGATGCTTGACCTTGCTCTTTGACTTGTTGAACTTCATGAGGTTGGCATGGGCTCATCTCTCAAGTCTGTCCAGGTTCCTGTGGATGGCATCGCTTCCCTCTAATTTGTTGACTGCACCACACAGCTCATGTCGTCAGCAAACTTGTTGACTCAATCCCGCTGTCCAAGTCTCCAATAAAGATGTTAAACTGCACAAGTCCTAGTACTGATCCACGAGGAACACCACTCATCACTTGTCTCCACTTGGACATTGAGCAGTTGACCTCAACTCTTTGAGTGCGACCATCCATCCAGTTCCTTATCCACTGAGTCGTCCATCCGTCAAATCCGTGTCTTTCCAATTTACAGACCAGGATGTCATGTGGGATAGTGTTGAACTTTTTTCAAAAGTCAGGGTAGGTGACATCCATTGCTATTCCCTTATCTACTGATGCTGTAGCTCCATTGTAAAAGGCCACCAAATTGATCAGGCATGATTTGCCCTTGGTGAAACTGTGTTGGCTGCCACCAATCATCTCCTCATTTTCACATGCCTTAGCAGAGCCTTCAGGAGGATCTGCTCCATGATCTTGCCAGGAACAGAGGTGGAACTGACTGGCCTGTAGTTTCCCAGGTCTTCCTTCTGAAGCCACCTGAAAATAAGGACAATGTACATATATATGTATTTAAAAGATCATTTGCCTGTTTCTAGTCTGTCTCTCATGTCTACATGTGCAATGAGAAGGTAACAGCTTACAGATTTTTCAGACTTTCCTTTCTTGTACTCATCACAACCAAAAAATGACAGCTAAACAGGGCCAATGCCAACCTTTTAACGCAGTATGCAAATTATCCAATTCAAAATAATTCCTACAGTGTTTTTGAACAGAAAAGACCAGCTTACCAAGGAGAATGGTGCCATACCTCTCCAATTCCCACAGCACAGGTAATGCTTCCTTGTGGTAGTGGCTGCAAAGTGGAAAATAAAGTAGACCCTACCAGGACTCCAGCTGCTTTGTAATAATTATGTTGCCTACTTCTTATCAGTTATTTAATGAAAAACTACACAGTCAGGCATGGTTTTTTGCCACACTTCTCATTCCTAATTGTACTCTCTGGAGCTGGTTATTAATTTGAGGAAGATACAATTATCTGGCAATGCAGGGGTCCTGCAATTTCTTTAAAACTCAATTTTATTAGAAAACAATAAAGTTAAAGTGATGATGGAGAGAAAGAAAACAAACAAACAAAACCACCACAACAAAAAACCAAGCAGAAATAATTGTTGCCAGCAGTGGTATGTCTTTACCATTTCAGTAGTTTGAATTAGCTGAGAAAGATATGTAAAGATAATGACGGGATAGACCTGGAGCCAGAGACTTTAATTGAACAGCAACAGCAATTGGCAGAGTGGCTAAACTGTCTCCTCATGGTAACACACTAACGAAGCAGCAATGGGGCCTTTCTGTCCTACAGATGGTTGCTTTCTGTGTCAAACAACAGTCCTTTCCCACACAGGGCATGCATTCTGCAGTATTTCCCTGTCTGTTTACAAAGGGTGCTATAAGCTGTGTTTATTATGTAATTGCTTTTAATCTATCAGAAGTCAGTCTTTAATTCTGACTATGGTGCTGTGTTACTGTGGAAGCAGAGAGCCTGCCTTCAGTACAGAACAAAACCGAAACTTAACAAAGGGCAGTTGAGGAGGTTCAGACACACATGGGAAGCCAGATGGACTCTTTGCAAAGGAAACATTGATATTGCTAAATTAACAGCGTCTTCCTTGCATGGGGCACACCTGCTGGTGTAGTGAATGAAAATCAACAATTCCAAAATGAAATTTCTTCTTTGACTAGTAGTTTTCCTCAGTGACTCATTCATACCAGCTCCTTAGCTGTGTATCCCAGAGACTTTTGGAGGCTGGATAATAGTGACAACAGGAATAATCAGCCTAGTGCTAGACTTCTCCTTTAACAACCAGTTATCACTTGGAATATGTCCAGGCTCAACCCTCAAATTTAGATACACATGGCTGTCTTCAAATTCATTGAAGCTGTGCAAGTGAGTTAGAATTTAGAATTTACTGACTCCAGTATATTCCTTTGAAAGTGTTTTCCTCATCTAAATGTATATAAATGTTACATAAAATTCCATATGCTTTCTGAAACTTCCCTTTAGTGTTCATCTCTGAGGGCTCTCATTTGATATTTATCAGGGTAGATTGTACACGTAGACACAACTATCTGATCCTTTCTCTTCTACAGGTACTAAAGCAGTTAAAATCCATAATTTCCTTTTATTCCTCAGAGTAATAATTAACACTGTTCTTGCAGGAGAACAACGCTTTTTTAGATTGCCCTGATGCTCTTGCTGAGAAAAGGTAAATTTGTTTACTCCTTCCATCTGCCTGGCCACTGGGGCCAAGGAAGGGACAAAGACATGAGCAGAAACTATCCCTCATTTCCAGATCCCTTGTCCAGATAACTTGCACAAAGCTTGATGGTTTTTATTCTTTTCTGTGGATAAATAGTCCAAGTAAGTCACTAGCTGTTATTGGTTTTGGCTTATAGTACTATAAAAAAAATAATAAAAAAGTACCAGTGGCATGATTTTAAAATACATTTATTGATGCAGCATAGAAATATATCAGGAGCTACATCTCTTCTCTTGCCCATAGCCATGGCTAAAGATGAATATGAGCAACCATTGCTGTCTACATGAAACACAAACGAGATTTGCTGCTTGCTCTGAAAGTCATCAATTCTGGCTATTTTCAGATCACACTGGCAAGAATTCAAAATAGGCCCTCACAGAGAATAGGTTTTGCAAAATAAAGTTCAGCAAGGTGCATGGTGAACTTTAACTTCAGCTTTTTAATTGTCATAATCAAATAATGGTTATGCTCTTGGGCTTTCTCCTTGTAACTGTATGTGCATACAGTACCAGCTAATTTTTCACAGCTTCTGAATTGTCAAATATCTACTAATGACTTGATTTTTACACAGGATCTGTGTACAGTGTTCGGACAATCTTGTAGGTGTTATCACCTTTGCAAATCCAGACAGATGTTTCAAAGGATCAGACCAGTCATGTCTAATGGAGGGTACTCCCAAACAACTATCTCCCATTGTTTTACCTCAGTCATACAATAGAAACTCTCAAAGCAAGGGAATATTTGTTTCTAAAAGTGAGCATTATATACTGTACAAGAGAGAATAAATATAACTGAGACCCTGAAATGCTTAAACTGAATGTATTCATTTTTTGTAACTCTGGTCTGGGGGACATGTACAGAAACACAGTACCATCCAGACTGAAGCGAAACACACATTGCATTTCTTTATCATTAATAAGAAATGTAGTTTTTTAAAACGTTCCAGTATTGATTTAAGCAATTCTAGTGCCAAAATACACGAAGCCGAGGGACATTTAGACACAGGTCCATTTTCATCACTCTGGAAGCTTCAGGTGGGTGTGAATTATGTACTCTATAAAGCCGACATGGTGTGCTAGAGCTCTGTACAGTGGAGGCAGTGGAGGCCTCAGAGCATCAAGGAGGCTAATCTTTCAGAAAGAAACTGCCTTTGAATATTTAAAAGAAAGTTTGGCTTGGATGGTTTAGGAGAGCCTGACTGTAACAGCTTAGTTCATCTGTTGTGATGTTAGCCATTCTGACCTCCCCAACGAAGGGGATTAAGAGTCTGTCTACATTTTTTCGAAATGGCACAGGAAAAGGTAAGGGTCCAGTAAGGCCTCGAAGTCTAGGAGGACAACATGCTATAAAGGGAAAAAATAAACCTTTTTCTCTTTGAAGTCATTAAGAGATTTCAAACGCTAGAGGGTAAAGATGAGTCAGTGGGCAGGATTGAGAGAAGGTGATCTGAGGTGGAAATTAAAGCACTTCATCATGTAATTCTAAAATTTATTATATTAATAATATCACCACACCGTGTCTCACAGCTGCAATGCAGCTGAAGGTGGCAAAGAGCAGCACTAGACATCATGTGATATGCTAGAGCAGTGCGGAAAGGAGGGATTTTGGCAAAGGCAACAGGCAAGCCATATTGCAGAAATGTTCTGAGATGCTCATCAGACAGAGCAAATGGAGCTCAGCTACCGCAGGCTTGTCTGAGACAATCTACGTATTCAGTTTATCTGATCTTGGAGGAGAAGTAGCTAAGACAAGCCTGACAACATTTCAAACTGTGGTAAAGGAACCTGGTTTGGCAAACTTGCATGTATATTTACAGTCTGTGTGCTTTTGTTCATCAATCTGATTTTAGTTTTACAAGAGATGTCCTGGAAAGAAGGATTTTTTCACAACCTGTGCTAAGCTACAGCTGAGCAACTTCAATACTTTTGTCTGCAGCTGCTGAATTTCAGGGATGTTTGAGAAAGGGCTTGCAAAGCTGTTTAAGCTGCTGGTCAGAGTCTGGGCTGGTACCCCATGCAGTCAGTGGAAGTGAAGTAAGTCTTGGAGTCTCAAATGCCTAGGAACCTCTCTCTGTTATATAGTAGTCATTAACCTCATGAACCACTAGAGCATTTTCCCCTCGGATATTCCACTCTTGCATAAATTTTGCTTTTTCTTCCATGTGAGATTGAACTTTCACATGCTATCATGCTATGCCCAAATGATTCAAGTTACTTAAAAGAATATTACCTCACCTGCAATGCATAGACCATAATAGGAATACCATCGTTTGTGCTGTTAAACTAGTTTTTTCTTACTGTTTTTCATGTTGTGGCAGTTGTGGTAGTGTCTAAGATAGTAAGGCAATCCAAAACTTTTTCTTCATGTTGGCAAGAAATAATGTGATTGGGACATAAGAATTTTTTAATTCGTATTAAATGTTATTAGACTGTTAAAAGTACCACTGAAGTACTATAGGCTAATTTATATGGGAATTATATCTGCCACACTTAAGTGAGCCTCTGGTCAACAGTGTGATGGCTAAGAAGTGTATGAGAGACAGTGATGGAATTTAAGATTTCCAGAAGTCTGGATTAATTGGGGCAGCAGTGAAGTAAGCGAAGGACCAGGTCACTTCCCAAGCAGAATGCACAGAGACAGAAGGAAAATAATTCTTCACTGTCATTCCAAGAAGTCTAACAAGTCATGTCAGTCAGAAAGGGAGCTTCTCCTAGTGAGAGAGTCATCATGAGAAGGCCAGCTAGAGGAATTTATTCAGATTTATTCCGATTCAAAGATGCTATCTAATTCCCATTTATGACCCATGGGATCATGAGGACAGATACTTTTGCTGCACTAGAAATTCACACTTCTTAGTTATCTAGTTAATGTGGAAATGAACAGTGATTTTTCTATCTCAAATTGCAAACAAACAAATATATTTTAATTATTAAAAATATTAAATAATTGTCAGTATTTAACTTTGTTAATATTTACCTGACGTTATAGATTAATTTTTTGTAACTCTGTGGTTTGGGGGATATCTCTAGAAATATAAGATAATCCAGATTTAATTTTAAAATAAAACATGTGTTATTTGAAGACTCAACATTGGTTCTTAAGAATGTTTTGGAGCCTTAACCTGGTACATATTGACAGTGAGAAACATGCAAAATTAATATCATGAAAATAAGAAGCAAACATTTCAGCCAATCTGACTAGGAAGCCTTAAAAATTGAAAACATCAATAACATTCATCTGTGCTCTGCATGACACTCACCTTAGGGAAGTTATTAATACATTTAGTGTAGGTGGTGTGTTGAGAATGACTAGCAGAGTTACAGGGTAATATATTACAACTTTTACCATAGCTTCTCTTAAAATAAAGGGAAAATATTTTTAATACATTCATTTCCATGGCAGTTTGAAGTATATACAAGCTTTCTCTCTTTTTCGAAGTATAATTTTGCAAGATTTCACATTAATCAATGACTATGTTATCATTTCCCAATAAAAAAACAAAACATACTAAAAGTTGACCTTGTACTGCACAAAGTGATCACATGAAGTCACATATTTTTTTATCACACCTTCCTCTTTTACATAAAAGGTAATGCAGAACATAAACATATCTTTTCAGTGGTGACTGGTGTTAGTGAGGTCTTTCCATGGTCATTTCATGACAAGCCGTTTCTTTGTTGTTGTTATCATCGGAACTTGGATCAGAAACTTGTCCTTTTCTGCCCATACTTTTCCATGTCTCCTGTAACTGTGTGCTAAAATGGCAGGAGACGGAACCAAAACAAGGATCTTTGTCCAGAGAACTGTTCATTTCTAGAAGGATTTCAGTTTTCTCTTTTGATGTCCCTGCATACCATCCTGGACAGATTTGCTGGAAGAGGCATGGTCTGTTAAGAAAACTAAGTATTTTCTTCTGGTTAAGCCTGAAGAAAAGAAATGCTGCAGGCTCTGGGTGAATTTCTTCCTTGATTCTCTTCAGAAGCCACTCAGTGGTGCAGCTGCCAACACCAGTGACATGGACACATTTGCCTGCTTTTGTCTCATTTTTAACAGTTAATAGGAAACATAAGGGACAAACCTACAACAGAGCCACAATGGCAGCAGTGCTCTGCTCTTGGCCAAGAGTGTCTTCCCCAGTCACAAGGTCTTCTGTACTTCAGTCACGGACTGGCAAAGCATCAACTAGATCCTGCAGAAGTCATCCAGTGACAGGTGATTTACACTGAATAATATGTGAATTTGCCTCTGCCTTCTCGCCTCTTTTCTCAAAAAAAACCAAAACACAAAATAAACCCACCCCCCCCACCCCCCCCCCCCAGTCAAATAATACATTTCTCTTTTTTTTCCCCAAAGGATCAATGTATATGGTCCATGAAAACTGAAATATTCTTATGAAACATTTCATAAGACAAACCATTCTGTAACAACATTTTAGCATCAACTGAAAGTAGACCTCACTCTGAAAGACAATTGTAAGTCCCTAGACACAGCTTATTAATTAACAGAAGAACATCATTGCCAGCATCTTTGAATAATTTATCCACTCCATTAACTATTTTGATCCTAACATTTTTGTAGATATTCATCCTCTTTGAGTGATTGCTTGAAGAATCTTGATGTTTTAATAGTGATATTGATCACTTTTATAGCACCCGTCAGTGATTCTTAGCACCAACTCAAAACTGGTGGGACAGAGTGATGAATAAGAACTTGCAAATGCAAAGAGCTTAACTCAGATATTAACTAATCACTGCAACATCATGGTGGATCTCTGAGCCAGTAAGTTATTATGCTGATGGGAATATTAACATAGAATGACTTTCCATATCTTCAAAATCAGAGCTCATGACTTCCCACTTTGTTCTCATTCTTGTCTTTGCCATACTTCCTCTTCTTGACATGCACTAATATTGAATGATAACCCAGAACTGCTGAGTACATGCACAATTTAAGAGATACCCGCAGTATCTGAATCTCCTGTGGACTTCTGCAGAGTGTTTAAGATCTCAGATGCCAGCAGTCATTCTCAACTGAGGAACTGAAGCAATGGACAACAGATTATGTTGATGACCCCAGACACATTCACATCCATGAACATTACTTTGTTGTTCTCTCCCATACACGACTCACCTCGGTTTTGATAGAGAGGGAGGAGATAAGCAGCCAAAGTTGGAAGGATGGGTATTGAGAGGAGGCAGCAGTGAGCATCTCCTCACAGGAAAATCCCTCCTCTTGCCACTGCCCTCAGCACGTGTGAAGGGTGCTGAGGGCTTGACCAATGAATTGTCAAGGGCTCTGGGCACTGCAGAGCATGGACCCCCAGACCTGTCTCAGACTGCTTTTGTTGAAATGAATGCTCTGCCAATTTGTTCCTGCAGAACCAACACCCAGAAATCAACCTAAAAAATAGGACTAGGATAATATTCTCACTCATGAAGAGAACTTTTTTGTCGCTGCTTTTGTATTTATCTTTAACCTTCATTTTATGTTTTCTTCTTTTCCATATACCACTAATATTCAGTGATGAAAGAGATTCTGCCTCACTATTCCTCTCCAGTAGGGACTGGATGTAGCAAAATTATTATAGCAAAACTATTGCAATCTGAAGTAAACAGAGCTGTCCTGCAAGGAAATGGCCTGTGTAGTAGGGATGATAGAAAACTTTATTTTCAAACAAGAAGTGATTTTGGTTTTCTATCACTGTAATTAAAAAAGAATACATAGGATTAGAGTGTTAGACATTAAAAGACTAAATATATGCTGAAAAATGTAAGGTCCTTCAAAGTCCCATGTCTGGATTCGCTTCACAACAATGCCCAGGACATTGCTTGCTTTCTCACTTTACCACAAGAGGTACTGCAGGTTCACTCCACAGGGAGAAATCAGGGCACTAACTCTGTGTCATTGTCATTTGTCATTGAAATGCATCTAGACATGGAAAAGACTAATATACATATTAAAGGCCTGAACGCCTCCATAGGAGACTAGCAATCTTTACACTGGCTGTAGCAGACGTTAAATGAGATCCTGTGGAACCATGGTATATGGATAAAACTGCATTGCTCTGGACTGTGGCAGCTCTTGATTTCACAATATTTCTTGGAAGGAAATTCTACTAACTAAAGGTGTTGTAACTCTAGTGCTAAAAGATTTCATGAGTGAATGGTCTAATTAGCCACTAAAAAATGTCATTCTTGATGTGAGATGATAGATGTGAAGACACAAAGGAAGTGACATTTGTAAAGATGATATTTATACCTATCTTCTGATACTTCTGTCCTATTGCCACAGTTTAACCTCATCCAGCAACTAAGCACCACACAGCTGCTCACTCACTTCTCTCCCCTCCCAGTGGGATGGCAAAGAGAATCAAACAAAAGCAAAACTCATGGACTAAGATAAGAACAGTTGGATAACTAAAAAAAAATAAAACAAAAAAAATTTACAGTCATAATAAAATATATATACTAATAATTATTAGAATCAAAAGGAATCTTATTAAAAGAGAAAAAAAAACCCCACAAGACAATTGCTGCACAATGCAATTGCTCACCACCCCCTATCATAGAATCATAGAATCATTATGGTTAGAAAGGACCTCCAGGGTCATCAAGTCCAGCCTTTGTACTAGCATTTCTCAACCACTACACCATATCCTGAAGCTCCACATCTATTCGTTCTTTAAACACCTCCAGGGATAGTGACTCCACCACCTCTCTGGACAGCCTGTTCCAGTGTCTAACTACCCTCTCAGTGAAGAATTTCCTCCTAATATCTAATCTAAACCTCCCCTGACACAACTTGAGACCATGACCAATGGCCAGCCAGTCCCCAAGAATTGTTCCACAGCCCCAGCCAACTCCCCCTGGTTTATATACTGAGTGTGATGTTCTGTGGTGTAGAATATCCCTTCAGCTAGTTTGCATCAGCGTTCCTGGCCATGATTTGTCCCAGCTTCTTATGCACCTGCTCGCTGGCAGAGCATGGAAAACTGAAAAATCCTTAAGTTAGGGTAACTGCTATTTAGCAACAACTCAAACATCAGTGTGTTACCAACATTATTCTCACACTAAATCCAAAACAAAGGACTGTACTAGGTACTAGGAAGAAAATTAACTCTATCCCAGACAAAACCAGGACACCTATGAAAGGCTTTGAACTAAATGAGAAACCAGGTTATATGTAATCACTAATCATTAGTTATTATGTTGCTGCTTTGATTTCCCAAACCATACTTCAGTGCTATAGAAAAGGAATAGAACCTTGTGTTTTAAATTAGAGGAACGATGCCCAAAACTGTCAGTGAAATGAAATGCAGCAAGAGTTTTTTTCAATGACCTACTGCATTATACCCCATTCTAGCTCAGGAGCTTTTCTCAGCTGAAGCTCTTTTCTAAGAGCCCATTCTGATAAACATGGGAGAAGAGCTACAGCTCAGCAGTGAGCGAAACTGAGCTGTAGAAATCCTGCAGGCAAAATATTTGCATATAAAACATACAGTACTTTGGTGCACAATAGAGATTTTGATAGCAGGTTTTAAAATAACAGAAAATTGGTTAGGGAGGTCATCTAATCCATCCCTTGCCTCACATTCAAGTTAACTTGTTATTAATAAGTGGAACCGCTATGGACAAATAATTCAGATCACAGAATTTTTATGCCACTCTCATGTATTTTCTTTGTGATTCTCATATTTTTGCAGCCACAGTCACACTCGGGGAACTGCAAAGCCAAAGTCAAGTGCTATACATTCTTATAAAAAGATAGGAAGCATTTCTCTGCGGCGATTTAACATTTCCTTTATTGTTGTTTTAAAATAAGATACACATTTAAATATGCCCATCCTGCACATTGTACCATCCCACACGTACAAATGCGGCATGTAAAAGCACATCAAAAGAGTTTCATTGAAGTGGCAAATTCACAACGCAAATTGTAATTCAGTCCGTTTGTCCCTATGTTTTATTGTATAACCTTCACTGCCTGATAACATCCAATTTCTTTCCACATGATGCTTGACTCATTGCTATGCAGAACAGCATTTTGTTTCTGTTCAGCAGTAGAGTTTTGGTTAAAGAAGGGTTATAAGCAAGTTTGCTTAAAGAAGGGTTATAAGCAAGTTTGCTTAAAGAAGCGTTAAGCAACTTTTACAGTAATGATCACTGCCAGCCCAACCCATTGGAAGGGGTGGCAGTTTGAACAAACTTGGGGGTTAACATTGAAAAAGTAAGTGCTGGGAGGAAAAATCAGGTTAAGCAACATGAAAGGTGTGCAGCTACAGCAAGCTTCCTGATTGTCCTGTATCACTATCATCATTCCACATAGCTATCATTCCCTTAATTGCCATGGCGGTTGTATTAGATGTTGAATACATGGAAAAAGGTTGTTCAGAGCATAAAAGATACACTTACATTGCTTCTCTCGGTGCTTTTTTACATGTATGTAAAATGTATGATTTGTTTTAAAGGCCTAGTGCATCTATTTACTTGCTTTATCAGTGAGTGGAAATGGGAGCTTAATACCTGTCACAACTGCCAGGGTTCTTACACGTAACAAAATAAGGCTCTGCTGCTATTCTTATTTGTTTCCTTTAGTCTTTCAGATTACTTTGCTCTTTGCAGTAGATATAAAATGAACCTCATAGGTGGACCACAGGAAATGGGATGACATTGTTCAGTGCCCCTCTACATCTCATAGTGATAGTGATACTCATGACCAAGATGTTACCTCGTCAGCTGACAGCTTGCTAACATATGTTAAGCATACACAACTTATATCACAAATTCTCAGGGTGTATCAGGGAAACAAAACAAAACAAAAGGTAGGAGAAAAAAGATGCGTAGAAAAGAGAAAAATCATACTAATAGAATCAAGCATCATGCAATAGATGATGTGATGTCCTCCTATACAGTGAAATTGTGTGTCAGTTCCTACTTTCACAGTCGACCTAATAATACTATTCTAATAATCTGTCAGATCTAATCAGAAGGAGACAGTCAGCCTACCATAATGTTTTGGGCAGCTGGGAGCTTCATGTCAAGACCAATCAAGCACTACTGTTTCTGTCACTTTATCATATATGTTTTAAATAAAACAAAATAAACTCTGTGCCTAGGAGGTTTTTTAAAGACTTTTTTGGCTCTTTTTTTTTTTTTCTTTTTCTTTTTTTAATAATAATTTGGATTTTATGGACAAATCTTTTGCTGTTCTTCAATAGAAGTTTTAGTGGGGTAAAAAAGCAAATGAGAATGAAAGAAATAACGAGACTGCTTCTTTAATAGTTTTGGGTTTTGTTTTGGTTTTTTTTTCCCTCAGGGTGGTACAACTCATTTGCATGGTTAGGAAGATGCAGCTCATTTGTACAGATCTCTTTCCTTACAACACTACACTGTAAGTACAAATCAGAGATAAATTACTTTAAATGTATGGTCCAAAATTTGTACTTCATGTAAGTCTATGAAAAATACCTTGATTTATGGTAAGGATAAACTTGATATGGTGGCTATTTTTATTAATTTAAAAAAAATTAAATGTATAAGAATGAAACTCTTCTGGCAAGGATGATAAATTTTTTCCCTCAGTAAATAAGCATCTTAGGGCCAGGATGCATGTAGACTTTCTAGGAGGGTATACTGAAGGGCATTGACTGATGCAGTCACTGGAATACTGGTACCCTACACAGCTTTGGAACATCTTGGCTCTGAAAGAAGCTAGCAAAAGTTCAAGATCAATACAGCTTTCTCTGAACAACCTAAATATCCAAAGGATTGGAAATGTTAACAACTACACTGATAAACCATCAAAAAAACATAACTTAAAATAGTGACTGGATAAAATAGAACACAAAACAGAGGCAAGGAAAAGTGTAAGTACCAGAAAAATTAATTTCACGTTGTTTTTGTTTGCAAAGAAAACTTCCCCAAAGAACAGTTTCTGTAGTATGACAAGCTACATCATGTTTGTTTTGTCTTATTCTTGCTTCCATTGCAGAAGGTTGCATTCTGAAGTTTCTCCAAGAAATACATTTTTGCCTGGAGCCTCTCTTCCTTATAGTATTAAGTCATAGTATGAAGATTTGGCCTAAAAACTGATGCAGGATAAGCAGTCCATTGGCAAGAGAAGAACAAATAATTTATAACAGTTAATGAAATTAGTTTCTTCTAACTTTTTCTTCCACCTATATATTACAAAGTACTCAAACATATAATTGTTTTTATTTTTTTCACAGATTTTGGTAAACAATTTCTAGTGAAAAGTTCAGTTAGTTCACTCCAGAAAAACAAAAATTAACCTCCTTCAGACTAGTTGTTTAGCCACAAAAATATGATGGCATTATTCACATTCCTGAGCTTCAAAATTTTCCCTTTAAAAACACTCCAGCACAGTAGTTGTGCTTCTCTAAGGAGTTAGTACTCCTCTAACTACTCCATGAAGATTTTAAGCATATTAAACTGATAACAGACTGATGAATATTTACAGTGAGATATTTTTTTCATTTCTCTAACGACACTGGAAGGTTCTGTAGAAATGCCCAGGATAAAAGTCAATATGGAAAAATCATATTAAATAACCCTGCCTCCCACTTACTTTCTGAATCTGTTTCCTAAAGAGTCTAGAAGATCTCAAGAGCAGGTATATATGAATATTTAGGCTCTAGGCCTTTGTCCACAGACTGAATGCTGTAGCACCATCCTTTCACATGCCATGAGCCAGGCTGGGATGTTTTTTTCTTGTTTAGGCACTGGGAAGCTCTTGTTCCTTGGAGGGCAAAAGGTCTCCTTGGCTAGATAGTTTTCTTCCTATAAAAGCTGTCTGAATGGACTTGTTCTACGTATCAATGGAGAGTGAGGCAGAAAATCAGACTTTCCCATACAAAGTACCCGTAGGAGTTTGCACAGGTACCTCAACTATTCTTTTGCCACCTCATTGAACCAACCTTGCAGAAACTCGGTGTCTGTTTCCTTGGAGTAATGCTAGGCATTAATTAGTATCCCCTCAGCAGACAGAAAGGTATTTCTCCATGCCCTTGCCTCGCCTCTCAGCCTCCTGTTAATACTGCTTCAGGTGTCGGTGAGCAGATACTGGTGTTATAGCCAAGAAGTATGTTGCAGGAACTCTTGTCTGCAAAGACTTCTCACCTGTCATGAGTGAACTGAACCATACATGAATTCAGGAAAATAGCTTATATGGACAAGTTGTGTCACCAAATGTTCTTCAGCTCTATCCCACTTCAGAGAACCTTTGTTCAGCTACATCATGAAAATGGTAGTATTTTCTCCTCCATAAATATAAACATTTTCCCCATTTTTGAAGAAAACTGTACCTTCTAATCTTGCACAAAACAAACCCACCTCCTGCTTGAAAATTGTACCTTCCATTTCAATCCAACAGTAAAATAAATCTCTCTTAACATTTTATCTGAGGGACCCTTAACATCTCCTCCTCTTTAAATGCATATTACAGATGTTTCTGTTTATCAGCATGCTGTGTTTAGTGCAAGGCAAAGATCCTTTGACTGCTTTCACTGATCACTTGGGGGAGATCAGATTTTATCTTTCTAATCTTACACAGAGACCTTTATTTTATATTTCTTGTATCTCTAGCATCTTTCTTTAAATCAACACAAAACCCTTGCCAACCCAAAGTCTACAAAGACTACAATTCCCCATCTCTTCCCAGAGCTCATCTGAATTCTGGATTACAGGATTCCCTCTAACATAACAGCACACAGACACAGTTAGCTGTCCTCAGAATCACAGATGCTTTGTTTCCATGGCAGTCTAGTAAACAGAAAACATCAATCACAAACGGAAAAAATAAACTACCATTTAGCACTGTGTAGCATTTACATTCAGAAAATACTTATAAATACTGATATACTTGAAAAATATGAGCTTTATGCTCTCTGATAAATTTTTGGAATTCCTATACAGCCTGGGAGCTTAAGCGTCAATGACCATATTTTCTTTGCAGCTTAGATGCCTTTAGAAATGTTTCTGGTTCTTGGAAGACTATGAAAATTATTTATCTTATTTTGTCTATAAATATACTGAGACAAAGCAAGGTGAATACTTTTTTTTTTTTCCTTAAATTCAGTCAGCACATGTAGGATTTCAAAGTTCAAATAATTTTCAAAGAGGACTCTTAATTTCACATATTTCAAAAGACCCTTTGGAGCTTGGTGATCTGTCTTGAAAGAGATGATGTTAGTATCATGAGGTGTGAGCAGGCTGACAGTAGAGAACACGCAGGTCTTTCATTCCCGAGTGCCTCCCCTTCCCAAGTCTTGTCTTCATAAGCATATATTAATTACATTGAGGATGCACAGAACATGTATTTATGAAGTTTCATTAAGGATTTTTAGTGGGTCATAAGACTCAACATTGAGCTCTCCATGACTGGAGTCTGCTACAAGCTAGACTACTGGCCTGGGGAAAATGTTTTAAAATCTTTCCTTTCCAGATTGGCCCAGGCAAATGGTCAAAAATGAGTTGTTCTGGGGCAGGATAATGGAGAGAGCTAGTAGGGGTGCTGCCATCCCAGCCTGCTGCTGAGTGCTCTGTAGCTGAGCTTCTTTAAGAGAGAGTTACATACGCTGTTGCAGCTTACGGTGATCCTGCCTGTCAGGCTCAAGTAGTTAACTTGTCATCTCTAATAGACCCAATGTGGGGATTCCTGAAATAATTACACCAAGATAATTTTCTGAAGTCTGAGTCACTGCAGATGACGCTTGACTGGTTGCAGTGTAGCGCAAACTCTTCTCTCCAGCAGCCCATTTATCTGAGATGAGTCAGGAAAGCAGTGATCTCGTTACTCTTACAGACACTATTCTGAGATATACTTTAGTCACAGGGAATATTGTGATGGTCTATTTTGTGTGTCTTTATTTCAGAAGACTTCATATGAACAACAAAGTCATCATAGCAATAAATGTGGTTTAATTCATGTCCAAGCCATCTGAAAAAAAGTCTTCAGGTAAACTTGCCAAGAAGAGGTAGATAAAATTAAACTTCTCAATTATGCCCGTGGTTTTGGATTCAAGATTCTCCACACATGTTCTTCAAGATACTAGGTGTGGGTACCTTTCTATTTTTTATATTTACAAAATATCATCTCCTTTGAATGGATAGCTGCATAACCTTGACAATTTAGAGGCAAACAGAAGGTGTTGAGTTCTCAAACAAGTTTCAGAACAGCTGCTGTTTCCAGCTTTAATTTTCTGGTGTTCATTCTTGCAGATACCAAAATTATCTTCTGTGCTTGTATCTTTATGTTTTTCTTTAATTTTCTTGTAAGGTACTTTTACATTTCAGAGCTGCATTAATTGCATTTCTTATCAGTCATGTAACTGGAGTCTTGCACGTCATCAGGACTAAATACAGGCTCCACTTCTACTTGTCCCTGAAGTCCTAATCCACATAATTTTTTTTGAAAATCAGACATTTTTCTTTGGAACTTGTCAGTATCAACAAAATTTTCACCCAGAAAATTTTACTGGCTCAAGGGCTGAGTGGTGGACTGAAGAACAGAGGATTCATAAAAGGCAGATATTAGGTGTTCCCAATGGATGTAATGGACACTGTGATCCTGGTATCTGTCCTGAATTGTACTTCTGCCACATGTGAGGGGCCTTTCATACATTGTCTGCTCTCAGTATCTCTCCACAGAGTGGTTTCAGTGTGTTTCAAAGTGTTTCACTCATGCACGGCATTCAATTGGCAATGAAGAGAGTCTTGTTTAGCCATTTTTCTGTGGTACAGGAGAATGAAGGCTGCATCTCTCCACCAGGGAATGTTACTGGGCAAGAACAGTAGCTGGAAGAGAGATGTAGGAGTAAGTCCAGGGAGCTGGGGATGGAGAAGGTATTTAGTCAGTGATTGGCATTTTCCCATTTGAGTCAAAGGGAAGCAGAGGCATGTAAGGGCTCTGTCAGCCCACACTGGGAAAGGAAATGCCTTTGTCAGATTTTCTCATATGAAGAATGAACCTACATCTAAAACATTATCATGGGACCAGGCCAAAGCAAACATTTCACCAGCTGGTTTTATCCATTCTGCAATGCCTAACCAAGTTACCAAAGTATGTAATTACAAATGTCTGTTGTAATTCTTGCCAGATCATTTCCCATGGCAGGAGTTTAAGCACAAGCAGTTGTTCAATGATCTGAAAGCTCTTCATTACACAGCAGCCTTATCTCACATTTCAGTAGCTGCATGGTACACATAGACTGATTTGTTTTCACCCACCCTGCCTTCAAGCAGCTCAGAGCTGCAACTAGAAGGTCTCGCACATTTTACCCGTTTTGCACATACCTTATTCCACGTTGGCTTTGAAACCAGAGGCTTCAGTTCCTATGCAAGTTTCTATTTTTGACCATAAGTGAGTTCTCTTTGATAAAGTAATGCTTTGGTATTTGACATTTCAGTGTTCTGAATTTCTGGTAGGTCCCCCCTTTCACAGGAAAGGAGTTTCAAGACAAATATTAATTTACAGCATCACATTATGTGTTTCAAGAACTTGTTAAATATTTAGAGAGTTGTCTCTGCTCCAAGAATGTCACAACTTACAAACACAAAGGGGGTAAATGTTTTTATCTTGTTACAATAATTATAATTTAAATCTTGTTTGCCTTATGCAGAATGACAGGTTCTTAATAGAACACACAAGAGTGTGAAAATCCACTATATATTGAGGAGCTCATATTGTTTATTTGCTGTATGAAAACCATTGAGACTATACTGAAACTCACAGAATTAAATACAAAAAGAGACTCGGGAACTTCAAGGACTTTGCATGAAAACTTTTTTGGAGTAGCGATGGACAGTATTTCCTAAAATCAAGATCTTAGTGCTATCGCTGCTACAGTTCTCTTTCTTCACATGACCATTTCCATCTGTCTCTGGAGTATCTGTGGAGGACTAAGGTAGTACATGTAAGAGTATTTGTCTGCATTGCACCTCTATTCAAAGGGACTGCGAAAGAGAAAAATTTATTAAATTGCCCCATCTAACCTCTGCTGCATCAAACATAGGTGTTTATCAAACAAGTTGTCCAAATCTTGCTTATGGTGAGTGGATAGACTTCAGAGAATGATTTAGCCTATTTATTGAAACACCTGCCAATCTCAGGCTGGGAATCTACCACACATCAGAGATTCTTGGCTCTCCGGATGCCCCAAACTTATATTTACACAAAATACTCAGTTGAAATCTCTTTCCTATTTTTTTTTTTAATTGATATTTTTCTTTATTTCCACCTTAAGATCTAGTTTAACCTACAACACAAAGGAATGACACTGGTGTGTAACATAGAGCTGGTAGTCCTCAGGGCTACAATAACTCGATCCCTTGTTCTATAAATAAGATCAGAGGCAAGGCAAGGTAATTTGTCTTTTCATTTGACAAGCACTGGCATTTTATAACTGGCAGAAACCAAGGAAAACACCATTTGATTTGCATGATGAGCAGCAGTGTTACTGGGGCTAACAAATTCATTTTAATGGAAGTACTCTGAGCTGAACAATACATTCATTAAAAAAGCAGTTACCTGATGAGACAGTGGAGCAAATAGCGCTTTTTTCCCATTTTGCCATCAGAGCCACTTTACATAAGCAGTAACAGAGAACAAAGCACATGTTTATTTGGCTGCCACTTTTTCTTTGGATGTGAAATGGCAGTGTTATGGCTTTTTGATGCCATGGTGGAGTGGAAGGGGTGATGACACTGGACCTGTGCACCTGCAAGTATAGTGAGTGATTAGGCAAGGCTAACAGTTCAGGTCAGCTGGATTTTTCACCCTTACAAATTACTTGACAGGGCAATTTTAGCAGCAAGAACATTACTAGTATCGAAGCAAATATGAGCAGGGTCTAGAAAAAGGAGCATTTCACTGGGTTGTACCCAATATCTTGCTTCAGGTTGATGGGATGAAGATGGTTTGTTTATCTTTTAATGTATTTTATTACAAGGAGAGAGCAAGCAAGTATAGACTTAATCCACCGTATTACCGAGCTAATTTCTGGATTTCACTAAGCTAATTAAAGGTCAAGCAACATAACCACATTTATATCACAGCTAAAATTAAATAATTAAATCATGAGATTTTTATCATTAAATCTCCAAATTAATGCAGCAGCTAATGAAACTGAATGATGATGTTGACAATTCAAAGAAAATGTTTTACATGTGACTTGTTTTGCAAAAAAAATTAGAGGCCTGGTTTCTTGCTATCTGAAAATCTAACAAGTATTCTTGCACACAGAGAGTGTTGATTTCATCGATGGAGGATAAAGATATTAATGCAATCTATTCTTTACAGTCTAGAAATATTCATTCCAATTTGTGTGAAAAAGAAAGTGACATAATGCAAGCACTCAAGAAGCAATATTTCTTTCAAAATTGCCACAGATGGCAAACATCAGGAGGTCAAAGATACTGTCAGTTGTTAAAATCTGTTGGCTTTCCATGCATATTGTTATTATGACTTGTTTCAAACCAGTCTTTCAGAGCAAGATACTATTAAAATTTTTTTTTTTAAATGGTTAAAAATGTAATATTCGGAACTCACATGATCAGGAAGGGAAAGAATCTGATAAGAATTAAATTAGCTTTTTCTTGCACAGAAACCTCAGAACAGGAGGGATTTTTTTGAAGTACAAAGAGGAAACAGTGCATGTAGTGGGGAAGAAAAAAATAAAGGTTTTAGATAGATAAAGACTTTCTGTATGAAACCACCAAAGGAGTGAACAGAATAGAAGGCACAGGGAAATGGTAGCAGCAAATAGAAAGGAAAAGAAGCTAAGGGAATTCAGGGCCCACAAGATATTATTTTTTTCTTAATTAAAAAAATAAAAGAAAGGAAAAAAGGATAAAAGGTGGTTGGGAAAAAAAATTACTATTGCTTCACAGAAAAAAAAAACCAACAGAAAAAAACAAAACCGAAAGGAATAAAGGGTGATAAGAAGAAAACATTAAAGAATAATAGAAAAAAAGTATAAAAGTAGTGAAAAGGTGTCTGCGCTGTACTATATCTCCCATTTCTTAGTGGATGTCCGTCGCTTCTATTGTTCCCATTGCTGACCCAAGAACTGTCATCACCATTACTACAGGTTTACAACAAGCCTTATGGTACAGAGTTACTATCAGCAGTCTGGCAATGGGATAGCAGTTTGCAATTGTTTAAAAAGAAATGGCATGACTTGAGCAATTGTAAATCTGCTTAGACTGATATGTATCATGGACAAAATAGTGGAATGACTAGTAAGGGATCCTGATTGATAAAGAAATTAAAGAGTTTACAAATGAGAAGATCCATCAGACTGACTGGATATGTTTTGACAGCACTACGAAGTTAGACAGCAAAAGCAAAACTGTTGATGTAATATACTAAGGCAGAAGGAAAATGTTTAACTTGATATCTGGTGACTTTTTGATTAATCAATTGAAGGAGTATCAAATCAACAGGGTAGATTGTAAATTAATCCAAAACTGCTTAAATAGTAGCTTTAAAATATTCTTAGAAGCAGGAAAATTTGCTGAGCTGCTGTCTCTACAGTGATCCCACAGGACATGGCTCTTAACTGAGAGCATTTAACATTTTTTCTCATATTTAAGTAAATTAATCTTCTGTCATAATCTTAAAAGATAGCTGTAAATCATGTTAATAAAGTTTTCAGGTGACATGAGATTAAAGAAAAGTAAAATAATGCTCAAGAGAAGTCAATCACAGAATCACAGAACGGTGGGGGTTGGAAGGCACCTCTGGAGATCATCTAGTCCAATCCCCCCTGCTAAAGGAGGTTCACCTAGACCAGGTTGCTCAGAACTCCATCATATATCCAGAGAAGGAGAAACAACTTCTCTGGGCAGCCTGTTCCAGTGCTCTGTCACCCTCACAGTAAAGTTTTTCCTTATGTTCCAGTTTGTGCCTGTAAATAGCACATGATGATGGAAAAAAACCACTGAGATACAAAGTTCACCATATGTAGGCAAAAAAAATAATTTCTTAGATTATGTCCAAGTATAAAAGCATACCTCTCATAAAAGAAGGAAACAAGACATAATAGCAGAAGAGAAGATCTTGTCATAGAAAACACTGGTAAAGATTTGAGATTTATGATGGAGAAGTACAATTCCCAATGTAACAAGAATGGTCAAAATGGTCATCATCAATTTAAATGTGCAGCAGGGAAGTGCTGAGTAGGAGAATTTACATTCTTGCAATTAGCACTGAAGTGACTGCTGTTGGAGTACTACATCATGTTACGGCACATCCTTTAAAATGGGAATCTAAGAGACTGGAGGAGGGTCAGAGAATATTGAGAAAAATTAACAAATTAGAAGCATAACCTAAGAGTCTGGACTGTTCTGATTACCAAAAATTAGCTAGGGGTGAGTTGTTTACAATCTATATACTTCAGGAAGAGATCAAAATTAGTAACAGTTTGGGGTTCCTATTAATTTTCTTTTGTTTCATCCAAAGCAAGGGAAATTGTCTTTCTAGTCGCTGTAACAGTGAAGATTCAGGCAAGCAAATACCATACAAAAATGGTATTGCTAACAACAGAAGCATTCAGTCACTGTAGCAGTGTATCCAGGCAGGTAATACATTCTGCATCATGGGAAATACATATAGGAGCATTTGACTTTTTCCTTGAAGAGCTAGTCTAGCTCAAGGACAACTAGTGGATGTGAAGTAGGAATTAATAAAGGGCAATCCAATGGCCTGTGTTAGGAGGAGGTCAGATTTTCAGATTGTGATGTGCTTTCCTGGCCCTGACATCTATTAAACCCACAGAAGAACATACTGTGGAAAAACTTGACATTGCCATTAATGCCTCTCTGCTAAAAGAAGTTAGTATATATATCTGTGTAATACATATATAGTGCTACAGATTAAGGCAATGCAGTAAAAATCTGATGGAAAAGTAAATAATAAAAAAGGAGCTGCAGTCTCCTTGTCCTTGAAGCTATGAGGTATTTTTAAAACATTAAAAAAGACCCCCAACATTTCAAGGCAAAGATATTTATCAGACCTGGAGTAGTAAAAAAGTGCTGACATTTAGGACCAGTTCCAGGGATGTAGTATGGACCTCATGCCCAGAGAGATTCCAATGGTCCATGTGCCTGACAGAGTATCTTAAAGATTGGATCCCACTTTGTTGGAGTTTTCACGTCCACACAAAACTCAGAACAAGACTAATATACATTTAAAATTTGAATCAGTAAATATTTCTTAAAGAGTCAGCATCAACACTTAGGCTGCAGGGAGAAAAATAGGGAAAGTATTTATATGGTATAAATAACAATACACTGCATCACTGCTTCCAAAGTGCTTTGAGACATGGGGGAAACCTTCAAAACCTGTAATAACTTTGCAACTAGGACAAGACCCGTCTCTTCACCACACATATCTTAGGCACAAGCTGACTATATTTAGGAAGGGCAAAAGGTTGTTTTGGAGTCATACCCTAGCAGGGTAGAGAGTTGTGTCTTCAAAAGACCTCCCATGCTTGTGGCTACTTCTGTTGAAGATGTGACTCCAGCCTGCATCACATCAAGCACACCAGCAAGGCAGTCAGGTAGAAGGCAGATATTGTGCTAATGCATCCTGCAGAGACACGGTTTTCTATCTGGAACTGGTGTCACATCATTTATTGAAGGCAGCAAAAAAACCCCACAACACCTCTCTGTCTTTTACAATGATACTTGATTCTGCTGTCTGTTAGTATGGTGTAGAAAGGTGTCTTTTAAAATGCTGCCATAGGAAGGGAGAATGCTATGCTAGCTTTTCACAGAGAATGTAAAGCCATTTGTATCATTATTTAGGCACGGCCGTTAAAGGTTGTTCACTTACAAAATTATTAACTTCAAAGAAACCTTAACATGGCATAAAAGTTTCTGTAGTGAGCAAAAGTGATATCCATATGTACTCCACCTTTTGATCTCATAATTGACAGATGCTGCTAAGATTTTGTGGCATGTCATACCAGGAGCAGGGAAAATTGCTTATCTGAGGAAGATATATGCACTGCCTTAGCTTCTAGAAGTCCAGAGATGATCTAGCAAAAAAAACGTTCAGGAGCAAAATTCAACTATGTAATTGTGGAGGAGCAACTCTCTCTCTGCTAGTTATGTGAGGGACACTCAATTAATGCCACACAAAATAAATCATGTCATTGCTACTGCTTCATTAATAGTTCCCACTCTTAGTAGATGACATTCCTTATGTCCAGTCACTGGTGTCTCCACAGGCATAAGGCTATCTGACTTCTGGTGGCAGGCAGAACATTTTTTTTTTTTTTTTTTTTTTTTAAGAATTGAATAAATTTTGAAAAAATTAAAAGAAAACATTCAGTTCAGTGCTGTGAATCAGAGAGGCCAGGCTCAGGAAAACAGACCCTCAGTATCCCGGGTGTCCCATTCACTTGGATATAAAATCAGTCTTTCTCCAAATGAGTGAATGTTAAACCATTTATTGAAATGGAACTGTTTCAGCAAGAAAGACTGAAAGGGGCAACCTGTAGTCTTGTAGTTTCGTCAGTCACTTGGAGGTGGGAGAATTGCAGGTCTTGGAAATGAATCATCAAAACTCAGGAGAACAGTCTAAATAGTAGACTGTTGGCATTTCTATCTTAAGTCTCTCGCTGTTGGATTTTTTGTGAGAAACATTATCTTCAACCATAGCTATCCTTTCCTGAGGACACTTTCATTGAAATAGTCACCTTCCTACACAGGATTTTAATTGAATCAAATCAGCATTTTCTGACAGAAAGCACTCTGTCAGGAAATGATGACCCATTTTTGCTAAGACTATTTATTTTAGGGTTGAGATTAAAGCCTTTTTAGTCAAGACAAACCTGCTAGAGAATAAGTTTCTAGTGGAAATCAGGTGAGTACAGAATCCCACTAGCTTTAAAGCAACCTATGAAACCTGTTTTCAAAAAGGACACTGTATTTCCATTATACTGCACAGAAACTATTTTCTATCAAAAAACAACTACTGTGCAAACCAAATAATACAAAGGACCATTAAAACTTCACTAGATTTGGCTGTAAAATTTATAAAGCTACCTATGCTTTGTAAGTGTACTCATTTTTGTATCTTTAGGAATTTGCTAATTCCTCCCCTTATATCTGAGGAGGCTGGAGTCACAGAGCACCTATGTTTATGTTCTTCGTAAATCTTTCTCGGAAGCTGCACTGAAGTCACTGGCTTTCCAGGTCGGAGTCTGGTCCTGACAGGATAAATGGCTCAGCTCCTCAGCTGAGCATGACATTTCTGTCCTAGGTAAAAGTCACCTTTCAGAATTTACTGCAGAACAGAAATGACAGTTTTCACAAAACCTTTGAAAAAACATCAAGGTCTTCACAGTGCTGGTGATTTTGTGTAAATCATCAGTAAAGGTGCTGTTTAATGTATCTTTGCTCTCAAACAGTATTACTTGAAATGAACACCAGAACAGGGGAAGTTTCTTCACACCATTTGTCCCCATCTATGCAGATACTTTTGCATACCTGGGTCTTACAGTAGATTCTGTACAATGGGCATTTCTTGCATGCATCCATCAATCTCTGCATGCATTGTGGTTCAGGGGCTGTCAGAGATCATTCTTCTTAACCATCCCAGCAGAACTGGAATTCATCCCAGACACTGGAGGAAGCTCTGGATTTGTCATATAGTCTATAAATAATTTGTTCAAACACTGCCACATCATCCGTGCACAACAGGATGTGGGAGAGCTTCTCTTTGCCACCTGTGTAGCAATGATTTCTCACACAATACACCGATTGCACAGTGTTTGGGAGTGCTCTCAGGAAAGAGCACTTGCTTTGCTTAAATACGAAAGATAAAGTGCTGGAATTGCCCATGCTTGACTTCTGTGGCAGTCTCTCTACCCCTGTGTCCTGGTTTTCCAGGTAGAGGGCCCTTATACATCTCACCAATCCCAGCATAAGTAGTGTAAACACTTTCTATGGCAGAGTACTGTACTGAATAGTGAGTCTGAATGCTATGACTTGGGCTAAACATGCTGTCTCACTTTGAAGCCCTGCTGCCTAGTGACTTAAACAAAGGGTGAAGGACCATGAAATCATCATATGTAACACTGATTCTTCCACGATTTCACTGTGTGGTTTCAGCAAGCGACTTATTTCATGGTTTTACTGTGCTGTCTATTAAATAATGCTTACAGTACTTGCCTCTAATTAGCTAGGTTAATTAGCTGACATTTGTGCAGTGTTTTGACAGATTAAAAGTGCTATTTACAGCTGAAGTGTTATTATTAGAGTGTGTTGAAACTTATGCATAAAAGCCATTTTCATTGGAATATACAATTTCATATATATATATATATAGATAAGATACATTTTTCATGGGAAGTTACTCTCTCTCTTCTAGAGATGGAAACAAAACAGAAGAACGTGGTTTTTGAAGAATAGTCTGGATAAATTCTTTTCTATTTATTACAGAACTGTATTTGAAAGTCTGAAAAAAACAAGTGAGAAAAACAACATATCTCCAAATATGTGTCAATTTGTCACAGATATTCCCACAAATTTTTGATTTGATGATATAGCTGTAGCTTTTCATTTTCTTGTCCTAGAGAGGGAACAGAACAAAAATCAAAGTAAGTTATAAGTGGATTTTTCACTGATACAAAGTTCACTAAATGTTTGCCTTTGGCTGCCTTGAGTGGCTAATAATAGGAATGAACTGCTTCTCTCAATTATTTTTCAAAACCCAGAGGCAAAAGTTGGATTTCTTTATGCTCCTCCTACCCTCACACTTTCTATTTTTATCTACTGTAGAGGAATTACAATTTTTAGTGTGACAGGACAACACTGCAGTCTTTTGACTGACAAAAATTTGGACTTCCAGTTATTCTTTTTAGTTTCTCATACATTAAAATAATGTTTGATTTTATTCTAACTTCACATACCTCTAGTAGAGTTAGAAAAGTATTGGGGGTTAATTTTTTATTTCATGTTTTGATTTTCAGTGAAAATCCCCACTGGAGTAGAAGTAGGAATGAAAAAAAAAAAAAAAGTAAATTAAAAACTTTCAGAATGTTTCTCTGGTTCCCAAACAGCTCTAACTCAGCTTTTCTGGCATATAAACATTCAAAAGAAGAAACTGTTTTCAGCAAGGGTTTGCTTCCAGGTTTTCTTCTCCATAACAAATACATTTTCAAGTAAATATGGGGAACAAATCAATCATAAACAACTTTATAGCAGCCTTTATGGATTTAAAGAAACTTTTCTTTCCCTCCAGCCTCAAAATTCTGTTTCCCGAGTAAAATACACCTGATGCTTTCTGGTTTTTCTCAGAGGCTATGGCTGCTGAACTGCTTATATGACTTCTCAATCTCCTCAAGAATCCCTCCAATTTGTTTACAGCTATTGTAATAACGATGCCCCAAAGATGACATCATATTTTAGCTGAGGCCTCTTCAGTAGTGACAGGAGTCCATTAATTTTTTTTTTACTTACGCAGGTCAGAATGATGGTGCCTTTCTCTAACACAATATCATTTTGTTGACTTCTGTTTAGTTCAGGTTACATTATAAGCCCTGTATTTTTCTGTCCAAGCAGGCTATCTCCATTTCTACTTGTGTGTTAGTACTTCTCAAATATTGATCATTTGCTTTTGTTGAATTTCTGTGCTAAGTTTAAAATAATATCTCGAGATCATTTCGAATTCTATCCTCTCAGGTGTTGACAACCTCTTGCAGCCTGTCATTCACCTCTAATTTTGTAAACATGTTGTCTGTTCATTTATGCAATTTAATAAAAATAAGGAATTCAGACTTAAATAAGTCCTTTCACCTCCCAGGTAACACATCTTCCCAGTTTGGTGGTAATGCACTTACAATAACTCTGATACGCTATTGATAGCCATTTTCAAACTGTTCTCTGCTCCTCTGATAAGACATACTATAGCCACATCGTTTGAAACATATTCTCTAGAATATTGCCAAAAAGACAGCATAGTAAGATTCTTATTTTTTTTAAAGAAACATGACTTCTACACTTTCATATATAAAGCATTCTTCTATTATTTTTCATTATCTAATACAACTTATTGAGTTTTCCTTGAGGCTTAATTTCTAGGAGAGTCTGGAATTCAACTTCAAGATGAAGGAAACTTTTTTTTACAACTTCTATTATCAATAATATTCCTATCACTCTGAAATAGAAGAGTTAAAAAAATTAGTTTGGAAGAGACTTTGAGTTAAATCTCATTATTGGTCAGAGGCTTTGCTTCCCCTGCGTTTTAAAATTTGATTTACAGCTGTATTTAAAACAAGTAAAAATATGGCCACAAATACATTATTTTGTCTCTGTTTAATCTGTCAGGATGGACAGAGAGAAGCCATATTAAAGCAGTATTTTCAAACGTGCCTTAGGCTAAGAGTTTATTCTTCACTGCTCCTCACCTTGTGCAGTCATCTGCATCTTTGCAAAGACACTCTATGTACCTTTTCTAATTCAGCAACATTTCACTTTCAGTTTGCACCCACTGAGACAAATCCTTAACTGGGGAATATTAGCAATGCTTTAATGCCTTCAGCAGAATAAAAGCTCAGTTTTAAACTGTCTGAAGATGCTCTGGCCCACTTCCTTTAAGCTTTGAAAATAGCACGTATATCCCCCCTTCCTGGGGCCAGTATCCACCTATCCTAGTAGGTAATGTTTTACACAGTCTGTTTAGTAGTGAAATCAAAGGACTGACTAATGTCTGATCATTGCTTTACATAAAAGGGAGTAAAAGAAAACACCACCTTTTTCGGTCCTAATTGCAGTGTAGATCACCTGGTTTACTGCCTCTCTATGAACCTCCTAATTACCAAAAATGTTTTAATCATTATATACTTTTGAAATGAACTTAATATTATGACAGCTGTTTCCAATGCAATGAACAGCAGCTGAACTGCATTACCACTGCATGGAGCAAATCCCTTCAATGCCTTTATTCCTTTCTTCATTCAGCTCCCTCCTTTATATCATGGCTATAGCTCTGTTGATTTTTCCCCCTTTGCCAGCTGCTGTTCTTCAGTTCCAGGAGGGGATTTCTGGTGGGATTTGCAGACAGGTACGGTCACCTTTGTGCAACTGATTGTCTGTTGGGGCTCCTGGTGGGGGAATTCAGGGAAGTGAAGAAGGATGAGATTTGCCACATTGGAGGCAAAACTGCTGCTGCTGTTACTCAGGGTGGATCTTGGTTATCTTGGAGAGCTGTGTGAAAACTTGCAGGCACATAAGGAAAGATTTCTCTCTAAAGAGAGACAGAGTTCATAACTGCTCATGTGAGTACTCCTTTTAAATATTGCTAGTGTTGAGAGCAACAGCTGCAGACATATTAGGTGGTTTATAGATGTTAAAAAAAATTACAAAGGAGTAATGCATGCCCCTTGTGCCAAGATCTATTACACGATATATCCATTTTCTCAACTCCTGCAATTGCTGACCTTATCAATATCTAGGTGTGTTCTTATAAGCACTACTAATGTATCTGGGGCATCTCTCACGACCAGAAAGGCACAGAAATGTGGGATCTGTTACTGCAGAGCTGTTCATGGTGTGAAAGCTGTGTGGATGAAGCAAAGAACTTTTGATTCTTCCCTTCGGTATAAACTAAAGAACTTATTTAATTGGCAAAATTATGCTTCTGGCAGAAATATAGTCACTTAATTGGGTGGTGAGAAAGGTAGAGCTTGAAACAGCAAAAGGACTGAACAGGCTGTGTACTGAGGATGCTTAATTTTACATCTGCAAATAGAACTACTGAAACCAGTTCTGACACTGACCTGTCTTCCATGTAGACATTCAGGGACTTGTTCCATTTTTTTAGAAATGGTTATGTGAAGGATTAGTGGAAACTGCTTTGTCACTTGTTTTATATCTAGGAGTTAAGTCTGAATGTGCAGCACCTTTTCAAGCCTCTGATAGCCTGATGTGGAATTGCTCCTTTGCTTTCTCTGTAATCTGAGAACAGTGAGCACAGTGCACGGAATATCACTCTGACTACTGCTGACATTGTCTGAAACACATTTTATGCTTGTACTTGAACCAGAAGCCCAGAGTCAAAGCAACTAATCTGGAAGATTGTTCCCTAATAGATTTTACTAGGCAGTGTTTTACAAAGATGTTGCTGAAAGGTCAAATACCACATAATTCTGCTCTGGATCTGTCACTGAGTTGCTTTTACTTTTACTGAGTGCTAGCTCTGATTTAAGGGTTACAAAGTCATTGTGGATTGGATGTCAGGAAAGTAAAAAACATGTTAAACATCATCTTTTTCCTTTTTTTTTTTTTTTTTTTTTCAGTGAGTACAGTGTCTCCAAGCAGATGGAAGGGAAAGGGAGAGACTGACTCTCTGGCTTCACCCCTTCCATAGCACCTGGGCCAGGAAAATACCTTTGGCATTTGCACAGCAAGGGGAAGCAGCAAAGAGCTCTAAGTCTTTTACGTGATAGTACAAAAAGATATCCTGATTTGACCTCAGTCTTCCCAGAAAACTAGAGCAAGCGATGAAGAAAAGTAGCAAGTTTTTGAAAAGGGGATACTTTTACCTTTAATAAAAAAAGAGAGTAAGTTGCAGTGCTTCATATTTGCCACAGGCTAAGACTCTTTGGGCAATCAAGTCCTGTGCTTCAGTTGATGTGGTAACTTGTTAACCCCCTGTAATTCAGCAGCATATGTGGGTGAAAGGGAAGGCAGCAAGCAGCACTAGGAGCATGTGGACGTCACAGAAACTTGGGCTGAGTTAAGCTTAGTTCTATTGAGATTAATGATAAAAATCCTAGACCTTTCTTCAGGCAGGATTTCCTTCTGGGTATTCAAAATCAATAACCCGTGAGCCAAGGAGATGGATTTAATGCTCATGTTCACACCTTTATAATGTTTATCATTTGAAAGGAGGGAACTGACTGGATGTGTCGGTGCTGGCTTCCTCCTGATGCTAGGCCAGTGCCTAGGTCCTGCTTTCGAGTGCATCACCTATGAACTGCAAGTTCTTTTTTTACGTTATTCTAGTATCTGTAAATTGTACTGACATTCACCAAGCCCCTCTAAGTATCTTTGATATCATTAGGGTTTTGGATTTTCCCTTTAGAAGGTGAGAAACAGAAGTGTCCTAAGCCATAGAGAAAATAAGTGTTCTGCAGAGACTATAATAGAAATCATGTCTGGGAAGTCTCGCTGTCTCCCTTTTCTCAACCTCACAACATTTTCACATAATGAGAAAAATGACCCTTGAAGCGGTCTGTGAAATTTATCTCATTTGCACTGTATTCATCAGATGGCAAGATAAGCAAAAAAACACTTGCAGAGAAGGCTATTAGAATATTAGGGAACAGCTCAGAGAGAAAATTTTGTCAGGGAATATGTGTAGAGATTTTTTTAATCATTATTATTTCTACAGCAGTTTCTTGAAATTCCCAGATGTTATATTTTCTTCCTTTTACCAGATACTCTGCCGCTCATGACCCAGATGCAGCATTGCTGACTCCAAGGGTAAACAAGGAAAACTGTTTCTGAACCAGTTAATTTTGTAACTACTTGAAAATTATGTAATAACTACCCAAGCAAATCAGTGCTAGCTGTCTGCTGCTTGCTGAATGAAACACAAGCACAGGCTTAAGCCCCAACAAGATGTAGTGGTTTTCCAACTGATTGAGCTATGTATTTTGTCAGAACTGCTTTGATGGGCCTTTTTTGGGGGAAAATTACTCTCTCAAAATCAATCCTAAGAAGGGTGATATTTTCTGGCATTTTCAAAACAGCATTTAATCTTGGAACTCTGGAAAACATATGTGTGCATTTGTTAAATTCTTACTGGTCATTACAAAAAAACAACAGTTCTGCTAATTGATGTCTTACTACAGTGAAATCTACACTTTTCAATTTATTTACAGATATTGTTTTCTGTTATTTTCTTAGAATAAATAATTAGATTTGAATGAATGACATGGAAAATGCCTAAAGGGACAGTTTGTGAACCCCATAAAGCAGAGAACAGTGAGGACAGCATTTACAGACAGCAGAAAATTGTAGGGAACTGAAAACCTGATTTTCCCACAGATGCTCAGGCTCTTCGATCCCCCTTGACTTCAGATACTGTCATGAGTGTTCAGTGTTTCTGAAACCCATCCTTGCACATGCATAGGCCAGGAATTGCAGTACTAGCTCAGCCCAGAATAGCTCTCAGGAGGTCTGACTCATGGTCTTTTGCTCTAATTGTTAGACATTGCAGAGTTTACAGGGAAATCACTATTGCTATTCAGGAAGGCTGTATTTAATGGTATATATAGATCCACATACTCAACTAGTGTAAATTGCAGTAATTCCAGTGACTTCCACCAGCTGAGCATATTGTCTTTACATTTTAGTAACTACTCACATAAACTTCTGATGATTTTAACAGAAACTAGGCTTGCTTTATTTGTTTCTGATTCCCTCCCCCATCGTTGCTAACTGTCCAGCCACAGTCACCATGTATAAATAGACACAGCATCGTGCTTTCTAATTAATAGCTGCCTTCTGAAATGAATTCACAGGTATGATCACAATCCTACCTTGATATCACAGCTAATAATTATAACCAAGTAGTGATGAGTGTATGAGCAAGGCTGATTAGAAAGAGTATTGTTTGGTTGGTTTTTAATGCACCTTATATATGAATGCACCTTATATATGGATTCACTGTTTCTAATATAAAGATTAATCTGCAATAAGGACAACATTCCAGCTTACAGGAGCATACACATGTTCCTAGTAGTAGATCTTTAAGTATATGAATAGCTGTTTGCTGTTACTGATACACCAGTTACAGAAATGAGGACAGATGCAGTGAAGGGCTTTTGGTATGTGGAGATATGGAAGCCAACAAATTACAACCTCTTGTTTGTATTTCCTGTTGCAGTGAAAAAATATACAATTATTAAGAGTTTATAATAAAATGTCATTGTTTCTCCTTTTTCTTTGATGCTTTCTGGTGTGATTCCCGTTTCAAAGTAAAAATCCAACCACATATTTCCCCTAAGAAAATAACTAGGTTATTTTGTGCACCGTGAAAGCAAATGTTTGCTAATGGCATGATGCAGATCACTGTTGCATGCAATACTTCAGTTTTGCTCATGTTAGTCCGTGGAACTTGGAATAAAAGTCAAATTTTTAACAGCTCTCTGCAGCAAAAAGAGGCATAAACTGCTTTGCAAGCAAATTCTGATTAACAAATTACTGCCACTTCCCTCTTTCTCACATGTACGTCTTCAGCACAGCCTGCCTGCAGAGCAGATAAAACAGCTGCAGGAAAAATAAAAAAAATCACACTTGCTCCAAAAAGGCCAGATGTTGACAACCACTTTAATCCTAGGTTAAAATATGGCCCAACTAAGAGGAAACCAACATTGTTTCCAGGGTGTATAGTTTACTGCTGCTGACTTTCCCTTTTTCATGTCAGCAGCAGTGTACAAGTATATTCTCCTTTTTATTTTTTTTTCTCTATTTTACAACAAAAAAGCAAGAGGTACTCTACAGGCAATTTCTCTGAGAACTGCACTCACAGATTGTTGTAGTTACAGCAAAGTCAAAGCTGGAGTGCAAAGATCTGCTTCCTTACTGCAAATGGAAGAACCAGATTGGAAAAAAAATAAACAGGCTGACTTCTTTGCCATAAGTCAAACCAAATCCAAATTCTGATGTTGAGGAAAGCTAAAGTATATAAGATTTAAATCTTGCTAGAGATGACCAAAAATAAATTCCTGACAATTATTTTTTTGACTTATAAAAAGCATTTGTTTGTGTGTTAAGACTAGGCCTTCTTAGAACTTCTGTTACTGTTTTTTTTTCTTCATGTTTGTGATTCTTGATGAAGGAATGCAAGGTTTTTAAATCTATCTGGAAAGGCAATAATTAAAAAACTAGTTTAAGCAAAATTTCATAACCTTCCTGTTTTCTTCAAACTTTTTACTGAATTTTGCTCATTCACAAGGTTTGGGTAAGCAGCCTCACATTTTCAGTATTAATCAGAATGAAGCATCCATGACTTCTCACAGTTTAAGCTGCACTAACATCTGAAGCAAAGAAAGGTATCTAGGGATCTGGATGAGACCCAGGTAAGGCTTCAGCTATCACTCTAGAAAGGACAGTCTCACAGAGGCTTTGTGTCATGTCTGTCAGCATTGTGGAGATGTCTGAGACAGCATGCAATGTCCAAGATGGCATAAGAGGCCTGTGTCTGGGCACCAGAATTGTTCTCAAGGTGTCTAGACATCAACTGTTACTACTACTCCCTCCAGGGAATGGTTTCATTTTTTCCTTCCTGCCTTTAATGTTCTCCACAGTTGTTCAATCAATATGTCCTGATGCTTTTATGACATTTGTTCTTGACCTACAGAATTTTCATTTCAATCCTGGCCTCAAATACTTTCCTGTAAGAGGTCTCTCTGGATTTATTGTTTCACTTGTACAAGCCTTTAGTGGTCATTTCTACACCTTGATCCCTCAAGACAAGACCTTGCTTCCAGTTGTAATTAGTTTTTGGTTTAATTCATCTTAGATATTAAAATATAAAAAAAAGTTTGGTGTTCAATTCCTCAGCACTGAGCAGAATGTTCAAGCTCAATACATTTCTTCTTTTCTATTTGATCTTTTAGCACACTATGTGCAGCATACCTACCTAACAAGCAGTCTTCAATTCCTTATAAGACTCCTGAAAACTTTCACTTTAGTCAGGGCATGGAGAAAGCTGTGGTCTGAGGGCAAGATTAACATCTGGGCTTTCCTAAATTTAACCGCAGTGGTGACATTGACTCCTTCTGTGACCTTGGAGAAGTCATTTGGATCAATGTGCCCTCTGATGCATAAGCATTTAGGTTATAAGAGACAAGCCCACATGTATCAGACAAGAGCAAGTGGTGCAGAGAAAATGAGCCATAACTTACTGTGACAAGGTACAGATTTTTGTTGAAAGGAGAAGCAAAAGGTACCTTTTAGTCTGGTAGAAATTTCAGGCAAGCAGCCTAGACTGCAGGTAAGTTTGAAAGTTCATGAACAACTATACTTGCAGAGTAATTACCGAGTAGGTTTCTGCAGAAATCCATCCTTACATTTATTACAGATACATAGAGTGATGGCATGGAGCATATGAATTGGAGAAGGACAGCAAATTAGGGAGAGCTGTGAGCACATCAGAGGACAGGGGCAAAATTCAGAATGTTTTTGGCTAATTAGAGGAAAAAAATACGTAATTCATTAGGGACAAATACAATCATCTGCACTTAGGAGGAATTGTCTGCCAAAGTGCAGAGCAGGGGATGAGTGGCTGGAAGGTAGCATTTCATTAACCTGGAATATGAAGAGTAACACAGCCTTAACATCAGTTAACAATGGTGCAAAAATGGCAAGTGCCATAAGTAAATACGTGAAAAAGAGTATCTGCTACAAGCTACCTGAGATGTTCCTTCTCTTGTTGCTTGTAAGGCATCATTTGGATCACTGTATTCAGTTTCAGGCACAGGATATGGAAAAAAAGGATGTACGGGAACGATCAGAGCCTAAATAGCATTGCTATTTTAATTGAATGAAGTGACAAAGTGACCGGATAAATATCTTAAAGCAATTAAGTTTCATCTCCTGGTGGTTAACTCAGATATTTTCAACAATTAGCAGATCTTGGGAGGAGCACTGGGAATTCTCCTCTGAATTTGCCCACGCTGCATAATAGGCCCTATGGACTTCACTGAAATAGATAATTGATAAAGTTGGGGAAAAGGAAAATTTCACTTAAGGAAAATTCATGATCATTTTTTCAGGAGATGCGCAATTATTCCCTATCCCCAAATGGGAAAGGGGGAGTAATAATTTCATTTTTTGACGTTTTATTTTGATATGTATACTACTTTTCACATCTAGAGTTAATTGGTTTGAAGTGTGATTCTAGTCTCTGGCACCACACAGGGTCTGAGTTTATTGTCTTTCTTTAGTTCTAAGAGCAAATTAAAAAAAAAGAAATCTATCTGTCCCTCAAATTCATCTTCAGTCAAGATTGCCAGTTTTATTTCTTTCTGACATATTATTGCCGTTATCACTACAACTGTCATTCTTCATCATGCTTCTTATTTACTCCTTAATTGCCTTGAAAGAAACTCAATGTTTTGCAAGAAGTCATTTTCTTTGGTGATATTTCATCATGTACAGCTATCTTGACCTCTAGGTTACGCATAGCAAACGAAGTTCATATATAACCTTAGGTAAACCATATGCTTATGTCATGAGAACCATGAAGTACTAGCAGATATCTAGCAGAAATGCAAGAATCCCCTTCTGTGACCAAAGTAAATAGGCAAAATGGCTTTAGGAAGAAAATGTAGATAAATTTTGGAGAAAGTTAACCTTAGTGCTTTTATTGCATTTAATGTTAGCAGGAGGCTTATACTTTCATTGAAGACCAAACTCCATAATTATTGCAAGGTCCTCATGTGACTTGCATACAAAGAGCAATAACAGAATAAGGCAGTAAAAGGCTGACCTCAGGCCTGAGCTTCTCACGTCATTCCCCGTGTCTCTGGTGAGACTCCTGAGGTGGAACACAGATAAATCTGGGTCTTGTCACGTGTGGAAGACTTTCCGTCTGTCACTGGCCAACTCTGTTTTGTGACGTTGCAAATCTAAACAGTAATGCAAAAGGGCATAAATTTTTGCAGCAATATATAAGGCAAATTTTAAGGATATTCAGATGTTTACTTTTCATGTGATGCTTAATTACCTCTGAAAAACTGCTTCACATCCCTATTGTGATTCTTCTGAGCAAAATCCCCTCAAACTGAGAAACAATTAAATTACTTATGGATCCCCTGAACCATGTATTTAAGAAGCTTATTCTAGAACTGATTCAAAGTAGTATATGACAAAATATCTTGAATGTCTGAGATGGTATGCAGGGATATAGTACAAATACATTTTCAGCTCTCCTGGTCAAATCAGAACCCCTTTCTTTCTCATTACTGGGATTATAAATTGCCTCTTTTATGCTGTAAATTCAAGTAATTGCTGAATATATATAACCAAATTATTAGAAGATCTCATATAAAGTGGATTTTTTAGATGAAAGATGAATCAAAAGGTTGTGGTGGATATTGAGGACCATTAGGTCCCAGATAGAGGGTATGAAGCACTTCTGAGGGGTCACTACCAATAATTTGAGAACAAATGTTCTAATGTGAAATCTTTTTGAACTGAAAATGTGCAAAGTGCAAGAACTTCTGTTAATGCTAACGCAGTGGAAATGAAAACAGAATGGCACTAGGTCAACATGCCTTGTGATTTCTCATGTTAACGTTGCTCGGTCGCTTTTACTTGTGTCTGCTACCATAGGTGAAGGTGCCAATGCCTGGTGCTGATTGTGCAGTGCAGTGCTGGGGGTGGTAGGGGTAGCTGCTGCACTGTAAGAAGACAGGTTGTTCAGAGGACATATTAAATTAAGGATTTGTTTGGTTGCCCATGTGGAAATTAAAGATCCCATGGCAAGTTTTAAGAAGAGTGGAAGATAAACCGAGCAATGATTTGCCTTCAGAGCCACTGGACTGTTCAGGCATTGAATTCATTACTTCATAAAGCACGTGGGAATACTTGCACAGTGTATGAAATGCACTAATTCAGACATTTTTTTCTATTTTTATTACCTGGAACTGTGTAGGTTACACAATCTCTCAGCTCAGTCATTGTTTAGCTTAACTTCTTTCTGAGTATACAGGAGTCCTGCTAGCACAGCCAATTCAAAGTCTCTCTGGAGCACAGTGTTCAGGTTGAACCAACAGTTTTGCAGAAATACTGGTCTCGTTTGTCCTTCTGTATTTGTGATTTGAAAGGAGTGCTATCCTCCATAATCACAGCCATAGTCTCAAGACTGTCCTGTCCCACACACTCTTCTGCAGCTGAAGTGATGGCAGGGATTCTAGAACCATTGTCAACAGTTTCAGCTGCAGGTGCTGAGTACAAGGCAGGCAGATACTGTTCAGTATAATTTTCTATTGATTTTACTTCAGGGCACCTACCCAAGAGAGATTAAAGTCTCATAAGTGAAGTAAGATGTTCTTGACCCTCACTGCCATTTTCTGGGGCAAGAAAGCTGGTAACTCTTCATGATTTCTGTTCACCAAGTTTACAATTTTTTTTTTTTTTCTGTGAAGCTGATACTGTTATCGGCATACTCTTTCTAGACTACCAACATATTTCATTTTCACAATCTAAGAATTTGTACTGGATATATATGGTATACTCTAAAGCTACATGAAAGAGCAACTCACAAACTGATAAATAAAACCTGTGGTCGTAGTGGAAATGAGGGCAGAAAGGGATTGCAGCTAGGACAGGGAGGCAGATTGTACCCTGCGGAACCCTTGAAGGCTCTAGTAGGATGAAATAGCACTTGAGGGCTAGAGGCAAAATGTGGCAGCAGACTTACACTCTCTGGTGCATGCATCAGTGCATAAAGGCAGGACATTAACTGTCTCAGGACACAGGTCGAAAGACAGGCTCTTTTTGGGGAAGCAAATGGCAGAGCAGATTGTGAAGGATCCTCATTAAGTCCACTGTGGCTGCTTTTGTGGGTTGCTTTTAATTAGGAATCTACTGTGTATTTGGAATATAAATTATTTTATTTTCAGTCTCCTAAATTACGGAGATAGCTCTTGAGCAATTTTGGGACAAGTTTTAGTTTACCATGCACTCCTTGAATTTCAACCTAAAGATGAATATGTAGTCTTTCTAAGTTACCACACATTAAAGCATTTTACAGTTTTCATAATAGAAGAGAATGGGATTTGAATGAAAATATCCATAAAAGTTAATTAAATCCAGAAAAATATTAAAATGAGAAGTTAATTAATAAAACTATCAGGATCAGGGAAGCGGGTTACTTACTATGTGGAGATAAAACTCTTTAGAAGACATAAAAATTAATTCATAAGATACGGGAAAAGAGTTTCCTTCTTAGGATGGAGAGATAACTGCTGTACTCTTCTCTAGGTCAGATCTTTTAGAACATAAATCAGAAAATCTTCTTTGGCTGTAGCTGAACTATAATTATTTACTACAACTGACAATCTGTTCCTAATACTTTTTGAAGTGAGCTAAGTATAACTTACGGAACAAAATTAAATGATAGGTTGTATCTATGTACAGTTTTATAAGTTTCACATTTTTGTGTAAGTTTCTTGTCTGAAAGATGCTGGAATGGTTGTAGGGATGTGGCAGTAGTGACCTGTATTGTTGTAAGCTGACTTTAGGGGACTCTTTCCCTTAAATATCTTCCAGGCCCAAAGAAGTTTGACAAAGCTTGGATCCTGCTGTACTCTGTATGAGAAGAATGTCTGCAGAATAATTGTAGGGAGGCAGTTGCTGTTATACTCATTAAAATTACTCATGTTGTAGCATAGTCACAGAAATAATAAGATTTCTTGATGTGTGTTTATTTCCCACTGGTACAGTATGTTGTATTATGATAGCTTTGCAGTCACAGTGTGCTTGTTCTGGTTGAAGAAGCACATTCATTATAAACCCTTCTTTTCAGATGCTTATAAATTTCTGCAAAAGACTAATCCTTTGGCCTGACATTTCCTTTGTTCCTGTCAAACAAAAGGTGCTGATCGTTTTCATACTTCTGTATTTGTTAAAACAGATTGGTTGCTTTGGGGTTAACAATCAAATAAAAAGCATCCAGTTTGCCATCACATATTCACATAGTATTTTTGCCCATGGATAACCTCAAATTTACTCTATTTTAATATGTTATGTTTCAAGTGGACATGATTATCATGACAAGCTGTCTGTGGAAATCTGAAGAAAATGTAAACAAGGCTTGTAATGACTGGAAAACTCTCATGCTAAATGTCATATTAACTTGATCCAGGATTCTCCCAGTTTCAGTCTTTCTTTCAAGCCATAAGTGTGATGTTTCCATCATTATACAGGACAAATTTTGTTAACTTAAATGAAATGGGCATTTAGCTTATAATCCCTATTACATGGTTTTCCTGAATAAATGAAGCAATATTTTTGAGACTTGAGTACAGCTTTCAGGGTTTGGCTCTGTTGGCTATTATTCATCTGTCTTCGCTCGCTACAGTGCTGAACTGCTGATATCCAATATATGCTTTGTGTGTCTGCCACCGCTGACATGTCTGAAGCACTGCCCTCTGAATCACAACAGCAGTTGTTTAAGAGGTATCGTTTATTCTCTCCTAATATTAGCCACTCTTGACCTTCTGCACACAGCCATCTGTCCTGTGAAGCCCCACTAGGATGTTTAGGTGATAGCATGATTATCATAGCATTCATTCCAATCAACTTCTTCATGCTTCAGGGCTCTGCATCCCTCAGCACACCACAACCTACACTGTACATGCATGCCTGCCTCAGACTGGAGCTGGGTATTCAGCAGTGAAAAGTAAGGAAGAAAAGCCTGGCAGATCTATTTGGTCCATCACATCAGTTCAAGCCTAGTCTGCCAATTTCCCCATGCTTCTGCTATGAAATGAATGATATTTATTAAAGCTGGTGGAAGTAGATTGAAGACCAGCAGAGAGACCAGGCCAAATAAAATATAGACCCTATTTTCTGTGTTTTCCCCCAGGAAAAACAGGGATGGATACAGTTCAGATTACCCTGTCATTCAGATTTTGAATAGCAAAATTAAAATGCCATGTACATTGTACTTGCTTATGAGATCCTAGCGGAAAAATTTATATTCAAATACATACAGCCATGCATGTTTAAAGACATTAGACATTTATCTTTTAACATGGCTTTCTGAATGGCACTTATATCTAAATGTGCTAGCTCTTTTGTTTCTTGAAATGTGCTGAATACTAAGTATTCATGAATTCAGGGGTACTTCTACAGCTGGCATGAGCTGTCACAGCTTTTTTGAAGTAAAAAGGAACTATGATAATTTACAGCAACTATTCTATAAATGTCAATAGTACCTTTCAAAACTATGTTCCCTGGCCCAGATTTACAGTTACCTTGAGAGCAATTATTCTGTATTGTATTTTTAAATTCTCATTGTCGTATCTTTTCTGGTACTGAATCTCAGTGGCCGCTCCCACTGTAAAATCCCCAGTATGTAACATGATGGCAGACATGTCCCACAGCATACTTCATGAGTAGCAAAATAAGGGGAAATTACAGCAGTTAGAAGGATCTGACATAGAAAGAAATAAGCTGCACAATTAAAGTAAATGAATGTTTTACTATTGGCTTTAGTGGGAACACGAATGCACTTCTTGTGAAAAATCTGAGGTTTAATGACATGATTGATTTAACAGTACAAAAGGAGACAGAGGCAAGTCAGAATAAAACCAAAGAATGATTGGCTGTAGGGAAAGAATATCACGGATTCACAAACTCCTCAAGGAAGGAATAAAGGGATGCTACCTCTTTCCTGCCTTCTGACATCAGAGCTCTGATCCACAAACCTGGTCCAACCACAGTATCTGAAAAGATAACAAGGCTGAGTAATTCTGAGAAAGCTCCCCATGTTTATGAAGCCCAGAAATCGGAATTAAAAAAAAAAAAAAAGTAGGTGTTTGTTTGCAAAGTACGTGGAGATTCGCCTCTCTAACAGAGAGACTGGCCATACAACAAACATAACATACAGCATTCTTCTGGTGCAGAGCAAAAGTGAAATGCCCACTGTCCCAGGCTGTGTGAAGGGCACCCTGAGTTTCGAGTCTATTGAGTTCTTCAGCTGACTAAACTTCTTTTTGTATGCTATAGCCGTGTAACAGCATTCTGAATTAAAGTGACCCACCTGCTCTGTATCATAATGTTTCACCATGAGACAGCTATCTATTAAGTAGTTGGGAGTTACTGATCCTGAATCCTCTAGAACTGGAAAATATTCCCCCAAAATAGCACTCATGTTTCCTGCGTTGAGCTTTGATGTTTCTGGATGGCAGCTGCATCCTCATGGCCTTGTTACCTGAGTTATCTGGATCAAGGATACCTCAAATGTCCTACATATACTGCAGCTATATTTCATTATTCCACTACAGAAAAAGCCTAAAAGCTCAAAGGAACAAAAAAAAATCACATTACCACAGGTTTAACACATTTTAACGCTGGCCACAGACAAGAGAACTTGACCCTTGTGATCCCTCAGCTTTAGACTGATTACGATGTACACGAAATGGAATACTTTGCTCAAATCAGGACACTGCATCCCTTGTTCCATACCATTTATGTCAAAGCCATCGCTACTGATGGATTCTGTCCCTTTATGATTTGATGGCATTAGGGTGCACTGTGCACGGGTGTCTATCTATCCTAGAAATCAATTGTAAGTGTCCTTCAGCTATATCCTGTGACTGACAGTGTTTGTTCCTAGTACTATTAAATTTGATTTGTTGTTGTTAATTGTTCCTTTTTTGGGTGTACATCTATCCAACTTTCCGAGCAAGTTAGATTAATGATATACTTCTAGAGATGGGAAAATGTGTTTGGAATCTGAATTTTGAGGTTTTCCATCTCTGTTTTAAATGCAGTGTAAGTTACAGATAACTGGCCTGTGACCAGATTGATACAGCTTTAGATGTATCTCAGGTCTCTGATCTTTTTCTCACTTTTAACGTAGATTTTCAGAGCAGACCTGGATATCATCACTAAACTCGCCACATCAGTTTTATTTGTGAGTAGTCAAGAAGTTGTTATATTTCCTTGCCAGGTTCTGATTAGGGTAATTTATGCTTGTAAAGCTCTTTATGCATCAAATGAGCTATATGAGCTTCACAAGGGCTAAGATAACGTCCCTTAACTATGGATCTCCTCAGGAACTTGAGGAGTATTACAAAAACCTTTCCTCGTTGCCACAGTAGTAATTTTTGGTGCTGAAGCAGACAGATAAGAAATAGACTTTGCTCTCTCTATCAGATCCCTTTTGGCTCTAGAGGTCTCGGATTAAAAATCCAGTCTAGAAATTACTTTAAAAAAAAAAAAAAAAAAAGTAGTGTCATGGACTTTGTGATTCTGTTTTAGATATGTCATTGTCAAACACCACTCACCTCACAGCCCCTCTGAGGACAGGCAGATATGTTTCTGCACTTGAAAGGAAAATGTTGTGGGTTTTCCCACTAAGGAATCAGTCCATAGCCTTTCCAACTGTCTTATTTTTTGAAGTGGTACTGAATAGATCATCCACATCTGTGATCATCGTGGCAAGGAAAGGGAAGGCTTGGTAGCACCAGGCAGTGATTTTCTGAAATGCAAGAAAGTTGGATGCTTATGGTTCCAGACTAATTATATTATACATCCTGTCTACACAAATCTCATTTACATAACTGAATCATGAAGCATCTTTGTGCTAAAGAAAGCTACTGTAAAAGACTACCAAAACATAGCTTTTGCCTAGCTAGCTTTCTTTCTGTTTCTCTGTCCTTTTTGAATCTCTGAAATTATCTGTGGATGAGAGTGCCATTTCCCACACTGCTCTGTGGAGGTGCAGTGTCAGGAATACTACTCCTTGTTCCTTTACTTTCTCTTTTTGCCTGCCAGTAATTTTTCCTCTTCATAAGCTCCTTTTGCATCCTTGCTTTCTCAACACACCCCTTGAATGAAAAAGGCCTTAGTATTCTTCCCCTTGCTATGCAAGCAAATATCTTGCTTGGTTAATCATTTATCTGCAGACTTCCTTTCCCAACACATTTTTGGTTATTTATCCCCTCATAGCACTTTTATGAGATTTTATGTATCTTTCCAAGCATGAAATAAGTACATGAATTTTCAGGAAATACATTTTACAGACTAGTGGGACAGATATTCTCACTGGGGTTAACAACTCTATTCCATTTTTAACTCACTATTTGCATGGCACCAGAGGCAAATGATTTTCAATGACACATTTTGATCTTCTTTTGTTATTTTTTTAATGCCAGTAACATACGAATTTTTTAATTCACTGACAATAATCTAGGAGTAGTCAACTTAAATTTCTAATTTTCTTGAATTCATGGTTCCATATCCTTGTTTTAGTAGAACAGTATTTGAAGAATTTAGTGAAGCTAGGCACTTTTTAGAAGTGCTTTTGTGATAAATGGGTCAAATGCTCCTCTCCCATGTAAGAAGATACAGCTGGGAATTTTTCTTCAAAATGCATTCAAAACCTTTAAAGATGTTTTTAATAAACTACATGTCAGGATTTTCAAATCACTTGCTTAAAAAAAAAACCAACAAATCAAATATGACAGAATGCGTCATGGATATTTCTTGCAGTGCAAGCAAAGCAATGATGGAGCTTTCAATTTGATGTAACAATTGGAATCTTGTCTGCTTCAAATACCAAATTATCCTTCTGGAAAATAAGGATCTATTCTTCAAATAGCAAAAACAGTAGAAAAGAATCTTCCCATCAGTGAAGAATTTGAAATTTAGTCTGAGATACATTTTTGTCTTCCAGAAAAAGCTCTATATTTGTGCTCCTGAGTGACAAAAGAAAAGACCAAGTTACTGAAGAACAGCTGTCTTAACTAATCCATATCAAGTGCATGTACCCAACAGTAGGAGTAATCTGCATTAGTTTAGCCTGTGTTGTTTGTACCCTTTAAGAGACCGATAGTCAAACACTGTTTGAAGAAGTAGTAACTTGCATCCCTCAAAAGGAGGAAGCTGTGACTTGAAATCTTTTTTCTTTTTTACTTTTTTCTTTTTTTTTTTTTTTTAATTTGCTTGTCTGTTCTGTTCATCACCTGCATTAATTCTGGTGATATTACTATGGCACTTACATTTCTGTAGCATATGGGGAAGGATGTAAGACTTTTCTATCACATAACTGAGCTGAGAAAGCTGCCTGTTGACCTTATGCTGTTTAAACAAGTAGCCAGGCAGTCATCAAAGTCTGTAATCCTGGAAGGCATCTTTTTTTCCAATAGTTAAGCTTATATGAAACTTTCAACACAAGCTTAAGCCCTGTTGCTGTCAATAGCATAAGAACATGTCCCCAGATGCTTTCCTGAATTTGGGTTTTATGTCATCAAACCTTGTCATCATAAATGCTTTTTCTCAGATGGGACAAATTTCCTCTTGGAGGTTTTCTTGGTCTTTACAGAGCCAAACTACTAAACTACACAAAGCAACTGACTTGTATGTATCACTAAATTGATCCAATTCTTAGAGGTTTTAATGAAATTTTTGACACCAGACTGTCACCAGAAAAACAAAACAAAAAACCAAAAAAAACCAACAACAACAAACCATCTCACAACCAAGCTGAAATATTAGTGGATACATCAAAGTGCATTTCCCAGTGTTTGCCATGTTACATTCAGGTGTACATTACACAGTGCTCAATTAAACCTGGGATTATATCCCACCAGAGGCTCAGCTAATGGTCTTTCAACTTTCAATGACCCTTTAGAAATGTTTAGCCAGACCTTTAAATCATATAAACATATATCAACAGGGTTGCAACAGTTCACACCTCTTGATTTTCCAGCCCCTGTTAGTAATGCTGTAATTCTTCTAATGCATGTTTTTAAATATCTGACTTTTTTATTTGCTTATTTGTAAGTCTTTCTTTGGCCATTGCCAGACACCTTGGTGTGGCCGTGTTCGATCTCTCCAGCAGCACACCATTTTGCTTGGGACACTACACAATTCAGAAGAGAAAAGATGCTGCTCTGCACAAAGCAAACTCACACATGTCACGCAGTTTGTTCTCTGTATTGACTTGAATTCCTCCCAGGGCTTGCTGTGATAGCAAGAATGCACGCTGAACCGGGGCTGACTGGGATGTGCTAGCAAGGCTATTGTTAATTATTGTGTAAGTGTTTCTAGATTCCCTGTGCTCCTGGCTCCTGTTGACACTGTGAGGTATGTCCAAATATAGATAAATTGATTTCAGCCTTAAACCACAAGATAGAGATTCTGTGAGCTTTGCATAAAAGGCATCAAATTGTTATTTCTTTTACTTATCTGCTCTTCATTGTTAATCCTGCTCTGTCTTCCCTTCATTCCAGTGTTCTTAACACCTTTCTCCTTTTAATTCACTTCTGGGGCCTTCTGGTTATTAGTTAATTTAATACAATAATTTGGCTTTGATTTTCTGAGTGTCTATTACCCATGAATCTCTCCATTGTAAAGTGCAGAAAAGATCAAGTTTAAAATGGGTTTGAATAAAGAAGTCCTGAATTACTCTGGATAAACTTGGACTCCTTCCTAAAAGTTTATTCACTACTAGTACTACATATAACTGAGCTTTTTTAAAAAGATCCAAATTTTATGTAGGTATGCATATATACATCCATTTATTTGTGTATGCATACTCACAGACTCGTAGGTTTTTCACAGTGACAAAATCGATTCTCTTGGTATTTCCAGCTAGGATCAAAACCAGAACAGCCAGGCAGCTTCAAGCAGATTGGTGAGATTCCAGGTCAGGCTTTAGAGACCAGAGATGTATACATTTAGGATATTTATTTAATGATATTAAAAGCACTGTCTGTCAGCAAAGCTGTAGAGGGCCACAAATGTTTCCTATCTACTGCAGTTCAGAACTTCACAACAGGCTAGTAAGGTACACACGAGGTGCAGGTTTTGTTCCAAAGATACCATGTTTTATCCTCTACAGATGATTCAGTCTTTGTTATATCTAATGCCTGGAGGGATCTGAGTAGAAGCATATTCCAGAACCAGAGAAAAGTAATGTAGCTGATGCCTTTTTGGAAAGATGGAAAAAATTAGTAAGCAGGAATTGCATTCTGTAAATTTTTGCAGGGGAGGCAGGAGAAGGGACAAGAAAAAACCCACTTGCTCAAAGGTCAGAAATACAGACACCTACATAAAGTCTGACCGTAAAAACTTTACCACCTGCAGAGTGTTGATTAAGTCCTCACCTGCATGACATTCACTTCAAGTAAAATTAAATATTGTAGTAATTACTTTTCCAAGTCCACTACCAGGTAGTGCTGCCAAGGCAACTCAGTCCTACCTGGCAATGTGCTCCAGCCTCCCCTTTTGCATCTTCAACATTATTAGTTGTTTTGCACTTAGGTAGTAGCTCAGTGAAAAGGAAATGTTTTGAACCTCAGTGGCCGAGGATGCGGGCTGATACAGTCCTGTGATGCTTGCAGGGCTGACGTTGAATAGTGAAATATGCATAAGCCCAGCCACCAGCCCCTCTTCCCATGTACTTACTGTGGCTGCTGCTGGGACTGTTCTATCCCCCAAGCTGTGGACATGTCCTATACCAGCAGCTGGCACTAGAGTTTGGACCAGCCAGGACAGACCATCCACCAAACCTGCACTCACACTGCAAGCCAGGATTCACAATCACCTTCTCAGATTTATGACGTCTTCTGTGTGACTGCTTTCCTCTTCCTCCTTGCCTGCTGCTGTCCAGCACACAGAAATCCCCATGAATGCTGCGGGGAAACTACTCCTTCCCAGTTTCTGCTCTCTGAACAAGCTCTTTGCATCTCCTTGGCTTGGTTGATTTGTGTCTCTTCTCAAGGCTTTATCTACTGTGTCAGCTTTCTTTCTGACATACCTAAACTTTGTAGCATTTTGTTCCTGTCTCTATCATTTATGGAATTGTTTTTTTTATATTTTAAAAAATGAAATTTATTCTACTAAATACCATTCTACAGCTATTTTTTTAATACCAGTGCACAATAGTTATGTGTTGCCATCTCCTTGTGAGATGTCTTTCCCTTTCATTTATATTTGATTGCATTTTTGATGCAGTTACTCATCTCACAGATGTATAGAACTCTGTTTCTTTTCAGTGGAACTTTAACTGGACTAAGTGCCACCTACCTCCTTTGAAAATTACTTTAATCTGGGATTGGAAAAGTCTTTTTCAAAGCTCGATTTATTTAATTATTTATTTCAAAATTACTATGAATGGAGCTTTGCAGGACTGGGCTCTTCTTTGTGACAATGCCACAAGAAATGATTTGTCCTGGTTAAATAAAAACCCATGAAAAGTTATTTCAAATCACGACATAAGGTGAAGCATTGCGAAGAGGCTACAAAATGTAAACAAAGCTCATCTACACATAGACATCCCCACAAGATTAAAATAACTCTGACTTTGACTCTCCTATAGCTGATCCAGGACTGTCTAAATGACACAGATGATTAGCAAAGCTGCTGGAGTCCCTGTCCACCAATGATAACCAGTCACAGCAGGGATTCCCATGGCATTCCCTTTCCTAATAAGAGATTATTTTTATGTGTGTGTAGTGTTTCGTTTGGTTTTTAACCTTTGATCCTACCCAGCAAAGCACTGAGCTAATTTACATTTCAGTGATTTATTTGTTTTTCCAGTTAATTTTTTTTTTTTTTTTTGGCTGCAATTTTTGCTCTCTGGAACCATTTCTGTTCAATGCATGTAAATGGCAAATACGCTTCATGACAAGAACTACTAAAACTGAATGCCAAAAGTCAGTGTAATTGCTCTAATAACTTTCCTCCCAAAAGGTGTAAGACAGTCATACAGCACATGTGCAACAGTGCATTTGTAGTCATTGTCTCCCAAATGTGTTTTAATGGCTAGATTCTGGGCAAGGAACCCAGTATGCTTGTGTACCAGTTTATACTCTGGCTCGAGAACTACTGATGAATGTCAGAAATTATCCTAATTCATCTGAGAGAGCTTTTTTGTTGTTTGGTTGGTGCTTTTTGTTTGGTTTTGGTTTTGTTTTGTTGTTGTTTGGTTGGTTTTGTTTGTTTTAATTTTATTTTCTGCAGTACCTTAAAGTCACAATTTTCACTTACATACTTATTTGAGAGCTTGCAAGATTTGGAAGCAGAGTGCTGAGTGTGGGTAAGATCAATACGTAGTTTTTCTAGCATAGCAGTGTTGCATTTCTGTAACTGATGGTATCACTGTGTTTGAGCTCCTAGTAGATGAAAATCACACTGTAGCCTAATAAACAATTTAAGATTATACTCTGCTGTGAAGTCTGCCAGTGAATTAATTTCCCAAGCAATTCACTGATGCCCAAAGAAAGCAGCTATGGTCATATAAATATATATACAAAGGCTTACTGAAACTAGACTGGCCATGTTCTATACAGTCCATGCAATTAGTTCCAAAGATAGCAGCTTTTTTTTTGATAGAGAGATGAGGGAGGCTGCTTTGAGGTTTTTGGCAGTAACTACATAAAAGCTGAAGATATTACCCTAGGTTTAAGCACATGAGAACAGGTTCAGAGTCTGTACATTTTATATCAGCCTTATGTGAAACCTAGATAATAAGATATGTTTAAGGAAATCCAGATTAGTTTTGTCTTAACATGAAAGAGTTTCATACCTGTAAATAAGAAGATGGTATTAATATTTGACTTTCTTTGATAGCAGTTAGTGAGAGTGGGAGAAGTAACTGAGTAGTAAGAATTATCAGCCATGTTTCTTTTCAAATCACCTGCTTTTTTACGGTAACACCACCTGATTATAACAAGATCTATTTTTTTTTTATTTAGTATTTAGAGAGAGCTCTTCTGCAGAAATGAGATGTGAAATCTCTTTCAAAGCATCTTTATAATAATTGCTACCATCCAGAAACTAATTGCATGCATACATCTCTTATATATATGTACTTACATATGCATGTGTGACCAGGCACATGGATATGAACATGTGTGCATGAAAGCATGAGTACATATACACACACTCAAGAACTCATGCACTCACTAGGAACAGCATATGCAAGTGCTTTATGACAGATAAACACTTTCATAATACACAAAATTCTATAGGAAAATTGGAAATTTCTTCCATGTCTCTGTGTTAACATGCATCTCAAAAAAGAGACAATCATTGACAATCATGGCATGAATTGTTAGGCATGTGCCTAAAAATGTTTTATTATTATTTCCTGGTAAAATCGCACAGAGAATTCCAGTTTTGCAACAAAAGTGAGACAGAATATGAGGTCACAGTTTAATAATTGACAGCCTGCCTGTCTAAGAAAGACTATATAATAATAATAACCTGCATACTCCTAGTAAATTATGCTTATTTTTTAATTCACAGTAATACATAGAAACAAAACTCCTTGAAATTCATTGCTCTGCAGCTAAAAATGTCAACCTATGTCAAAAAAAACACAAACGAACAAATAAAAAAACCCAACAAGCAGGGGTGTTTGGGATAGAAGAACAGTGCTGAATTTTACATCTTACATTGTAAATAAGCCATTGTTTGAATAGTCTGCAAATATTCTTTTGATACATTTGTTCTATTTCTGCAACAATTTTCTTCAACTGAACGTAACAAAATGTCTAATGCAGGGTGGGTGGGGATGTCATCTGTATGGCAGGCACTGTGCAAACACATGATGAGAAAAAATGCCTTCTCTAAGATGCTTTCAGTCCCAGCTGGAATTTCTGAAGAGAGTTGGCTTCCATATCACACAGTCATTCAGTAGCTCTGTCATCTTTTTATATAAACCCTTTGGGAAATTTCAGCCCAGATTTCTATCAAAAAGATTTTCTATCAAAAAAACTGGTTGGGAATTGAGGCATAAAGGTACCTGATGAGAAGGTTCTCTCTAACTGGGGAAAGACATTTAATTGCATGCCAGAGTGATTTCCTTGTAGCTCAGGGAAATTTAAGATGCTGTTTCCAAAAACAGTTCTCTTTCCTCTTTTTTAGATAATCCATCACAGCTTCATCTATTAGTGTTTTTCTTTGGAGTAGTAGAGCAGTTCTGCAGCAAACTGCCTGGTCTGAATGAACTACATCCAGATGCTCCACTTCAGGAGTTCACCAACTGCAGCCCACTCCCACAGGGATGGGAGAATCCAAAACAGGACCTGGTCCTTTGGACAGTTTCAAACAACTTCTTCAGCGATGACTTTCAGTCCAGAAAATAAGGCTAAAATCAGTCTGAAGCAAGGCTCAAACTGCAAACAGTGGATATTTAAGGAGCTTAGCAGGGATTACATCAGCCTACTGCTTGGCTCCTATTGCACTAGGTTATTTAGTAACATAGACATAACCATTGAATAGGCATATGTCTGACCATAGTCTCTGGTGAAGTCCCACTGGTGCCCTGACTGAATTCTGGACTGATCAGCCATGTCCTTTCTGAACCAGGATCTCTGAAAATTAAGCTTTAATGCAAGCAACTAGTGAAAGGATGAGAAGGCATGGCCTGAAGCTGCACCAGTGGAGGTTTAGGTTGGGTATCAGGAAGCACTTCCTGACAGAGAGGGTGATCAGGCATTGGAATGGGCTGCCCAGGGAGGTAGTGGAGTCACCATCCCTGGCTGTGTTTAAAGAAAGGCTGGAGGTGGCACTTTGTGCCATGGTCTAGCTGATGTGACGGTGTTGGGTCATAGGCTGGACTTGATGATCTCAGAGGTCTTTTCCAGCCTCAGTAATTCTGTGATTCTGTGATTTAGCAGATGTCCGGCATTAAACAAAGAAATAGAATCACTGATCAGTTTATTTAAACTTACTTAAGTGTTTTGCTGATCTGGGGCCAAGTGAAACTGCCAGTGCCTCTTGAAAATCTGTCTTTTACCTTTGGCTGAGGAGCTGAACTTTTTGGAAAGATCTGTCTGCTGTTAATTTGATTGTTCTCATCAGGCTAGTGTCCTTCAAATCCAGAGTTTGTTGCTTAACCACAAAACATTTCTTTTGTCACTTCACAGGTTTCTCTTCATCTCCTTTCTTACTACAAATAATTGTGGCAAAGGCATTTCCTAAAGCAGAGTGTTTCCTTGAAGGGACCATGTTGGTTGAATCCTGTGTGAATTTATTTATTTTTTTAATTACATGGAAAATTAAGCAAGTCAAACTTGTGCTCTCCATGATAAAACGTGAAGGAATAAAAGGGAACAGAGCAAGACAATGTACCTTACTTATCACATTTTGATGGTCATATTTCCTTAAATAGTACATTTTATTAAGTTAATAGGCTTAACAATGGGAAAACAGTTGTTTATGAAGGAAACAGGTTTTTTTCTTTTCTTTTTTTTTTTTTTTTCTTAAAGACTGACTGAATTATTTTTTGTGGTATTTATAATATTATTAAGCAGGGATGGAGTTTCCTAAAACAAAGTAACCATTCCTGGCTTTTAATAGACAATTTTGTGCAATTCCATTATGTTCTTTTGTGTCTTAGATGTTCTCACTTGAAATCACTAGAAGGGACTTTGAGTAGTAAGAGGAGAAATAGTTGAATTATATTAGTGGCAATTTCATCTTTCTGGATCACAAGTGCTTTATATTCAGAAATTGCTTTGCCACTGAAGTGGATTGAGCCAGTTGCAGAACACTGAGGAGACAGAGACAGGGGTGAGGGAAACTGAGCATCTGTCACATGTGTCAGAGACATCTCAATTCCAAAATATCTATTCCAAAACCCCTTAGACTCTATCCTGTATTTCAAACATCTGTAAAAACACAGGCAGAAACCTGAAAACTGTGCCTGTATTTAATGTAAAGCATTTTTTATGAACAGGTTTTCATCTATGTAACTTTGTACCTAGATTGTCTGCCTTTTATTGCAGAGGTAGAGGGTTCAAAGCCCGAGGGGTTTTAGTGTATTAAAATTGCCTCGTGTCTATTATTCTTGCTATTTCAAATAGATAGCTACATTTTCAGCACATAACTAATTTTGGTACTCTCCATATTTAACAAAAATATTTAATCTTTCCTTTTTTTTAAGCACATACTCATTGTAGTTATAAGTTTATTAAATTTGAAGGAAAAAAGAATGCTGTGTCATATCAAGCACACCTGTACGAACAGCAGTCACAAAGGTCAACTGAAGGAGCTCGTTTAACACACACATATGAGTACTTCAATAGATATTTTGTGTTTCTAAGAGGGAACAGTAAGTTTCTCAGTTTGTGGAATTAAAACCAAACTTCTTCCCTCTGTGTGCGTCCCACTCATCAGAGAACTAATCCAAACCGCCCAGTGTCATTGATGGGAAACTTCAAATGGCATTCAAAGGGCTTTAAATTAGGCTTTAAATCTCTTCAGCATGGGCTATTGAAAGTCTTTTATCAATCAGTTTGTAACTGTGAGCTTGTTTATCCCTTCCTCTTATGTTGTGGCCTACCAGCTTTAAAACTACTGAGGAAACTAATTAGAGGATTTCATTCTTTCTCCAGCTAGCAGGACTGGAGAGTGAGAGTGAATGGCTCTCTGGCAAAGAGACAGATGGTGTTTGCTTGAAGATGTTGCTTTCTGCTTTTTTACTCTTGCAGAAGAGTAAGGTATTATTTTTTTTGTCAGTCTTTGCTGAAATCCATCTGTTGCAAGAGAGAGGCAGAGGAGAAAAGTGTCATCGTTCAGTATATGTGAGCCTTGATCAAGTGAACTCTAAATCAATGCATATTATGAGGAAAGTGCACATGTTCCTGGTCTGGAGTCAGCCCACGTCCACACTCCAGGTCAGATGCAGTGGCTAAGGTAGTTTTTTGCTGGTTTTGCTCTGTTTTACCGTATTCTCCATTCTTCTGCAGGTCCTGCATCACTCTCATCAGACTGTAGGTCACTTTGGGTTGTGGAGCAGGTCCCTGGCATCCTTAGGAATCTATCAGGAACTAGAGAATACTTAGAGCTGTTCTCAATTTTGCCAGGACTTATTTTCAATTTCCAAATTCCCAGAGTGAAAGGAGTCACTATGTACAGCCCTAACCCAGATGGCTTTATTTAACACAAGTCAAAGGGACAGAGAGAGATGCTGAGTGTCTGTTTACATATATCCAATATTGCCTTGTATGCGATAGCCACTTAGCAAGCTATTGCTTTTTGAAAGCATATTGATTCCATTCCTTCTTCAAAGGCACAGCAGAGAGATCATATCTGTGGGGTTTCAGATCTCCTGAAGGTGAAACCAGAGAGGAGTTCTTCCAGAAGAGAGAGCCTCACAACATGGAGCATCATATCTCCAAAAAGAGGAACTGAAAGTGTTTGTTCTTGGACTTGGTCTTGGCAGAGCAAATAGATAGACTAGGATACATGCTTTAGCCATGTGGTATTGTTTTCATTCACTTGAATTCTGCTGCTATAAGAGCCCCTCCAAATTCATCTTTTGAAAAACACATTCACAGGTCCTAGCAAGTTCACAAGCACAGCAAAGAACTCGCTTTTGCAGGAGAATATTCAATGGCTTGCTGCATGACTTGCTGTGTGGGGACCCCACTACCGGGCAGTGAAGGCAGCTCACCTCTCTGCTCTCTGTCTTGGCTTTCTCAATTGCAAGATAAGAACAGCAAAACTTCCTTCTTTACATGTTGCTTTGAGATCTCCTGGTGACAAATGCTTTAGAAGAGGTAGGATTTGCCAAGTATCTTAGTCATCTCCTCCTCCATCTCAGTGTTTACAGCCAGTGTTGCAAAAGAAGAAAATAAACTGAGGGAACTAGCTAACAAAAAGTTACTGTTAATCTATTTTTATGCCTAAATAGGAGTTGATCTTTTAAACATTAGTCTTTAGTCACAGTGCTGTCCTGTTACTGCTTGTAATTGTCAGTGATGTCTCTTGTAACCTGTCTCCTTTAGGTGCTTTAATTTCTGCAAAAGCAAGTATCTTTAACCTGCATGTATTGCTTGTATTGGCATGGGCTGTTCTAAAAGCAAGGGGGAGAAAGGGAATGAATGCATTTGTTAAAAGAAATGAGTTTGCTATGTATATAACCTTAGTGCTTGAAAGTCCACTTGAGAAAAAAGATTCTTAGTTTTTTTCCTAAAATGTAAGCTTTGTACGGTTGACTGGTATGCACAAAAGCAGGAGACATAGGATATCAAGCCTGTGGTTGCATTTTGAGTCTTTTCTCCTTGCTAGTGGTGTTTGAGTGCATTGTCCAGTTTCAAAGTGTATTTAACAAGAGCAGAGAGGCCTCACCTATATTCAGTTTCTGTAGGTTTTAGAAAAGTAAGTATGTAAGTGGAGGAAAAGACTCAAATAAATATCCCTAGATGAGAGGAAGGCTGAAGAGTGATCTCGTTAATGAATCCACATCAAGATATGGATGCAGCAGTCTTAAGAAAAACTTGGAGCAGAGAAAAGATAGAGGAAGCATGAGACAAACCTCAAGGAAATCAAGTTTCATTAGTTCTCTTCCTCACAAAACTCTTTTTTATCCATGTATATCTCACAAGAGATGCATTGCAAACACATAGCATTTCCATCTCCAGTACAGCTGAATATCAGAAGTAAGAAGCAATATCACTTTATCCTTCCCAGATCATTACATTCTTTATTTCAGCTTGCAGACTGCATCTCAGATAACTGTCAGCTGACAGCCCTCTTAAACATGATGGAAATGACCTTGGGTGAGTCACTTAACTTCTTTTTTTCCATTTTAAAAACTGATATAAGAATAATAATAATAATCTAATATGTACTTCACAGGGGTGAGAGGCTTAATTAATGTTTATGAAGTGCTTCAAGATCTGAGAATGAAAGCACTATGCAAGTGCAAAGTATTATTTTTTATTATAGCTTACAGCTATATATTTGATGAAATATTACAAACCTAATCCCATACAGACTCACTTCTTTACTGGAAACCCTGATTATCTTCACGGACAGACCGCTGATAGTTACCTTGGCCTGATGACATTAACTGCATCAATGGTCTCTTTTTGTTACTATTCCTATGACCCAATTGCTGACCTACTCCTCCATTATCTTATTTGATTTTAAGTTCTAATTATTTACTTCACTCACTAATGAATGTCAGCAAAGGCTGGTTTTGGTATTAAATCACATTTATAGGTGGCAGCTAACAAAGGGGCCTTGTTTAATCATTAGAATTACTTGGGCCCCTATAAATCATTTAAACTTTCCTGAAATCTATGGGGCTGTGCCACACAAACCAGTGGAGGGTCTAGGCACCTTCACTTTTGCCATGGTGTCTACATGGGAGAGAGGCAGTGGCCGCATTTTGGGGAAGAGAGGACAAATGCAGTGGACAATGAAAATAAGTCCCTTTGCTGCAAACTTCCTGAGACCTAAGCAATGGAGAAGAGTGAGTTAAAGGGAAGGATCATGACATGCAGAACACAACAGAGCGCAGTGGAGCAACACCTGGACTTAAACCAGTTAAAGTCCAGAACGGAGCCTTGTTCTCTGTATGAATGCACCAGCATGCTTGGAAATACTGTGGGCATCTCTAATAGAGCTCATAGATCAGATATCTGAACACTTTGGGTACTTAAGAAGAGCTTTTTCAAGGGAAATAAAGATATGGAGAAAGGTAGGCAACGACAGACTAATCAAGGTTGTGAGTGAAGGCAAACTTGAAAGCAGAGGGAGGTAGAATAAAAGCCATTCTTGACCTTTTATCCAGTTTGCTTTCATACTGAAGAGCTTTCACAGAGATTTATCTTAAGACAGTAGCAAACAAACCTGTGAGGAAACTCCCCAGTGGCAAGCTGAGTTCCTGACCTGTGCCTCGTGGTTTTGCTTGCTTATGGTGGTTTGGTTTTTTTAAGGTTTTGTGCCTCTTTAATCGGTCTCAGATATTACCTGGGGTCTTGCCACAATAATTTACAGTTTTCTTAGTGTCCTTTGTTTTCAGTATTCTGGAGGCTCCCAGGCACTTTATTTCAGCTGCCCAAATGTTGCCTGAATAAGGAAGGAGAAGGTGTTTCTTTGTCATCTCCTCATACCCTGATAGACCCTCAAACCCAACTGAAGGAAACAGAAAGTCTGATTATATACAGACTGTCATCCTCAGCTCTAACAATGTAAAAAGGGGACAGGGGTTTGCTAGGGGTGCTTAATAAGCAACTTGTTTCCATGACAGCCACTTTAGAAATCTATATCTTGGTGCAAATCTTGTTAAGAAGAACCTATTAACAAAGATCTGTCCTGAGATCAGGGAAAGTACCAAAAGGTAACAGCTCACAAAGCAATTCTAACTACAGAGATACTTTTCCCATTTATTGTATCCACTTGCCCTTTTCATGGTACTGATATCCCACCAATCTCTGAGATACTCAATTATTTCAAAATCAAAAAGATGCAGAAAAGGCTACAAATGAGTGCTACATATGTGCTAGGCAGAAAACTGAGAGTTTAAAGAACCCATGATAAATCTTCCTCCATTCTACATGCCCTGTCAGACAATAGGATTTAACTGAGAAGCATTTGATGTCCCTTTTGTTACACAGACACTAGGAAATTAAACGTGATCTTCATTTTATAATCATGTCTATATGTACCCCCTGCCTCTTTTTTCTTTTCTCGTCTTGCTGTTCCTCAGAGGAGCTGGAAAATGTTTACATTCCCTGTACCCTCTGCTGCTTTACAAAGTCAATTCCACTCCATTATCCCCAAATTAAACTGTCACAGAGAATGATGGGCTTCCAGTACTTAAGCACAAGACTGGAAGTTAAAAATTAGAACAAGAAAACAGCAATGGGTAGAGATTTGGACTACATACCTCTTACTCTGCGTGAGCTGTCCCTGCCTTGGCTTCCCCTGCAGAAGAAGACATGTTCCCTTCCAGAAGGATGTGGGCAGAGCGGAGGTTATACGGTGGAGCAGCTGAGGCCTTGAAAGTTGGGCAGCTGCAGGGAAGTGTCATGGTTAATAGCCAAAACCAGACTTCTGTCTTGCCCCTGGAGAGAGGAAACCTGACTGGAGTCTGACCTGACATCTCAAATTCAGAATAGCTCCCCTAGAAAACTGCAGGCAGCCTTCCAGGGGCACATGTAGACCTCTTTGTACTTCCATAGGTTCATTTGGTACCTTCTGCCAGTGTTTGGTTAGTCAGTTGCAGCCACAGAAACAAACAGTTTTCTCCTGGTGTGTTTTGATGGAGAAATAAAATCCTCTGTCAAGTTTCCTTGTTCCATTCTCAGTGAATCTGTTTTCTGCTATATTTATATGGGGAACTCCCCTTGGCATAGAAAGGGCTGCTGTGCCAGCAGCTCCGGTGAGAGAAATCCTATAGCAGTTGTGGAAGAAGCAGCTGGGACTGGATGAGTATTAATCATTAATTGTAATTTTATAAGGAACATGGGAGCTGTTGTGCTTCTGCAGGGTGCTGTGCCAAGCTTTTGCTCTCTGACAATCCAGCTGTGGAGCTCATCCCTTTACATTCTAGTCTGTGGGCTGGTTTTTGACACTTAGGAAGATAATCAGTTGGTCTTGATCCATGTTTTGTTTTCTTTTATTCTCTTTTCCTTTCTATTTTTATTAAAGTATGTGAATAGACTCTGTTATTTCTGGAGAAGTACCTTGTGGTCTTTATTCTAGTGATCTTCATGGTATTCTTATGAGTTCTAAGGCAAAGCTGCAGTATTTGTCTGAGAAGGCAACCTAGAGATGGTCATGTCATATGAGGTGGGAAAACTGCCCACATGAAGTGCCATGACATATCAATGTACCCCTTGATGGCTTTTCTTCCATGGTCGAGTCACTTGAGATGGTAAGACTATGTCCCTAATCTGCAGCCACAGGGAAGCAGCCACTTTGTCTTGCCTCAAAAGTCTGCCTGCCAGAGGGAAGCAGGTATTTCTTCTGAATGTGACATGTAAGAGGAGGGAGCCAGTGAGACAGACACTCTGCAATATCCAGGGCTTGCACACCAGCATGGGGAGTAAGGACCAACGCAGGGGCTTCCCCATGGCAGTAAATGCCTGCTTCTAAAGTCGTGGGAGTCACAGAGAACATCCATTGCAAAGCAGAGGTTTGAACTTACTTCTCCCAAGCCTCGGTTATTGCCAACTGCAAGAGGATAAGCACTGAAAATTCCCATGGACCGTGGTACTCACTCATTTCTAGATGGGCCCCCTCCATCTTCCAGCATGTTGGGAAATATTGTAAGCTCTTCATGGTGTTTCTGTTTGGTGCAGATAAGACAAAACAGATCTGCAGAACTCTGGAAGGAAACCTCTACAGCCATTACAGCTTGATCCCTGCAGGTTTCCTGCACGGGGGAAGAGATGTGTCAGGCTTAGGAAATTTAGTTTCTTTGTCAGTTTTCTCTAGGCACAGTAAACAGAGCCCACCATTCTGCACACTAAGTGGTGTCTCTGCACTGGGACCTCCATGGCTGAACTAGGACTGGATTGAACCCTGTAACAAGTTGACCTGGCGGTTTCTGACTTATTGACAGGTTTAGCTGTGGCATGAAGGGACATGAACATTTTTTGTGGGCCACTGAAATGTCCACTGCAGGTCTTTGCTACAATATTTAGCTGACATTCCTGTTTTCTAGAGACAAGCTGACTTCAGAGGCCAGACTGATACCCAGATGGAGATAAAAACCATCAGTGCCAAGCAGAATTAACAGTGGCTGGGAAAAGAAAACCAGTCACAAGTTTCCAGAATTTAAAATGCAATTATAGGACAGTGTGTTAAAAAAAAGTTACTGGAGCATCCTAGTGAACCAGAGAATTGACAATGCACCTTTTTCATTTCTTGTTTGCTTAATATGTAGAGACTTATTTTATTAGGCAAAAAGGCCTCCCCCTTTATAATGCTGGTTGCCTTTCTTCCCCTCCTCAGAAAAAGGAAAGATTTGGAAAAGAATTACCTGATGATGCCTTGATTCGGTATTTACAGTGAGGGGGCTGGGCTAATGGTCCTCTCTGCAGAACAAAGAATCACACAAAACACAATGAATACCCAGGATGGCTGAAGCCCAAGGTATTTCGGACTCAGAGACAGGAATAAGCCTTTAATTGGTATTGAAAAATAAACTGGACAGAGAAGAAGAATAAATAATAAATATGCCTTGTGGCAGCACAGCAAGAGACTGCTTGTTTGTCTGCTTGCTTCCAAAGTGGGCCAGTACGTCATGTTCTCACATAAGTTCCAAATGACTTTGTTTGGATTGAGAAATTTAAATCCGTGTTTCTAAAATAAATTTATCTAAATATTTTTATATTAGCAGCAGCACAAGAAAACCCAACCTGACTGCACTTTCTACACAGCAATGCTGTGTTATTGTAACTATTAATTACAGCTGCTATTATTAACAGTGACAGCAGAAGAGTGCAGTAGACAGTCCTTGAGTACTGCACCTCACCCCTGCCCAGTGACAGACCATCCCTGCTCCAAGCAGGCTGTAACATATAGATAGGATAGAAAATGTTATCCCCATTTTAAAGATGAAATATTAGGGGTACCATTAGTACCAAAATAATTTACAAATCTGCAGACTTTAAAAAACAAATGATGACAGGACCCTCTCACTGTAAGCTGGAGAAACTCATGTCTCAGAGCAGAATGCTAACAGATACACAATAGTGTTTGTACACGTGTCTAAACGACGGTTGCAGAGCTATTGTATTTAGATACAAAAAAAGTTTTGACGCAAAGCACTTAAATTGCTCTAACAATGAAGAAAATAAATGGATATTTACTCTTTCCACTGAAGAAGCCAAAATGTAAAACTAAATCTAACTCTACAAAGACATTAGGGTCCCCATAGAGTCCAAATCGTGTTCAGAAGAAATGTCATTTGCTGACCATATACATCTTTAACACACAAAATGGTTGTGGAAGCAACACTGATGTGATCTTGTTGGTACAGTGAGGAGTGATGGAGAAAAAGTATTGTTACATTGTATTAATCTCTTCATTTTCCTGAAAGTCCATTTTTCTCCATTTATGGAAGTTCATCTGCTTCTTAAGAAAATCTGTAAATTACAAGAATTTTTTTTTAGAGTTTTGTTTAGAGTAAGATAACTTGTTTGTTCTAAGTGTTACAGGCATAAAACTCAAGAAAATTAATTTATTAGAGATGGTTGGATCTTTGGAACAAAGAGCCTTTCTCTTGAAACAGACGCTGTATTTTTCAATTAAATATTTAGCAAAAATTATTTTATTGCTATTATTTTTCATGCCTTACAAAAAGCCTTACACCATTAAAATGTTAAGATTTTAAAAATTCTTATTGAAAGTGATTAGTAGGAGGAAAAAAAAATCCATAATCATTCGGCTTACTTTCTTAGTAATGTTTACAGAGAAAGTCTGCAGGTAAAGGCTATGGAAAAATCTTGATGAAATGAAAAATGGCCCTAAACTTTTCAAAAGAGTAAGTTTTGTTCCTGAAGACTTGTGTGTGTGAGAGGAGGCTAATGATCCTTCTTTAATGGTTTCCTCAAGCTTTCTCCAGAAATGTCTCTTACTTTTTGAACTAAGGGTAATTTCAGTCTTCCTTCATATATAGTATGGTTATTCTATAAGGAAAATTATTTTTTGGGATATCAGGATAACAAGCATCTGGTTGTCAGAAAGGGTCTAATGGATCAGAGGCATATCTGGGATGGAGGTTCATCTCACTTGCTTTCAAACATCTGAAAGCTAGCTGAGGTGGCTAAATTTTTTCTATGACCAATGGAGGGAGACAAGAGTCATGGGCTGACAACTCACTCTGTCCGCAGTTTAGTGCCTGGGATAGATGGGATGTGCTTTCTTCAGGCTATACCTAGAGACCTAGCTTGGCTGTAGCTGAAACCTGGATAAATATAACTTTCAGATGAAACCTGCTCTGTCTGTTCCTGTCTAGTCATTCTTATCGGCAGACAGGAACCTCTGTCTGTTTCTAACACAGAAAAGTGATTATCAAAGCTGATTGAATGATGAAGCAGAAAGATGTTAAGGTTTTCTGTCTGTGGACACAAGTGAATGCATATGTTTTATTTAGATGATAGCAATTTCCACTGAATCGTTCAGGGTGCTGCTCAAGTGCACTTAAAAAAACTTCAGTCTTTAAAAGAGTTGAAAAACTTCAGTCTTTAATGTGTATTCCTAAATTTATGACAGCTGGATGTATCACTTAGTCTTCTCTGTAACTTTTCCACCATAGGCAATAATTGAATTCCAAACACTTCACATCCTTGATGTGATCACTGTTAAGGGCAACAGAGAAAGAGGTAAAATGCCCGCATGCCATAAGTAGAAAAATTACATATAGCCCTAAAATGTACTCTTTCATTAGTGAAAAGTTCTTACACTTGGAAAGAGAAGCTCTTCTTCACAGGATCACTGTAAATCATTTAGATCTTCCCATCTTGCAATACAGTTCACACAAGCCACATCTGCCCATTCATACCATCTTCTCTGAAGAGGAGATTTGTTTGAGAAAGGGAACCTCTAACAAAATTGTGCCTCACCTTAAACTTACAATTCACAACTGCAAAAGAGAGTAGTCATCAGCAGAAAAAGAATCCATCTCACTGCTATTTATCTTAATTTTGTGCAAATTTGGTTCCCTTTTCAGGCTTTGTGCAAGCATATCTGCACAGAAACAATAAGCCTTATGGTTAAGCTTGAAGCTTCTGGTGCCATGCATTGGTGACTAAACGTCAGCTTAAAAAACAGAACTGTAGCCTTTTTACTTTCTAGAGCTCGTGTTCACTAACCTATGTGTAATTCTCCTTGTGTTATCTGGCTGAGTCTGCAGCTAGCTGCTGCTGCTCAGCTGTGTGGGAGATGGTAGGTACCAAGGTGTGGCAGTGGAGTTATTGCAGCGAGAGTCCTGCCTGATGGGGTGTGAAGTCAGCGGATTTCCACCCTGCGGGCCTCTAGAAATGCTGTCCTACACAAATGTGATGAAAGAGCAGTAGTTCTGCTTCCATAAACCTCAGACAGGTTTTTTGATTTGCAAAGAGAAAGAAAAGTCTAATTGCACTTTAATAACGTGGGCAAGAACACTCAGAGAAAGCCAGCATTCTATAGTCTGTGTACCTATGCCTAGAACAATAATTATATTTACAAGGAAATTTTGACAGAGGAATAAGGAAGAGAGAGGGATGAAGCTTCACTTACACATCTTAACTGCCTGATCAGAGACATACACTGGTTTTGGACTTTTGGATTGTTTATTTTTAACTGTGTCTAGTCTATGCAGGAGAAGAGATAGTACTACCTGCATTTTTTGACCACATATACATTTTGTTGCCTCTCAGTTGTCGTGGTAGCTTTCAAAACATAACTCATTTAAGTTTCCACAAAAAAAGTCTTGAGTTTCCTTCATGTTTAAGGAGCTGGTCATATAACAATATATGTGTCACCTGTCTACGGTTACATCACAACAGCAGGTATTGTAAATTCCAGACTGACCTCCAGGAGCATGAGAAAAACTTCATACTCATCTGTACTTGAATGTTTCTCCTCTGCAAATTTTAATTAATTCTGTCAATGTTTTGTTTATTTTCCTCTAATTTCCAAACTCCTTCTGCTTACATGAGACTAAGTATTTTTGGTCGTAAATGTTTATGGAATCATGAGGTGTACTAGAAGAGCACATACAGAGACACTGGGTCATGGCAGGGTGTGGTGGAGGGCATTCAGTCCCTGTCCACCAAGGACTGACCTCAGAACAGACTAGACAGAGGACTGAGACAGTCTCAGGCCTCTTGATAGCAGCAGGAATCTTCTGAGCACATCTGAAAGTCAGATCTGTGGCATTCCAAAGTTTGCAGTGATATACCTGTGTATATACACTTGGGTTTCTCCCAGTGGATAACCTTGCTGATAGTTTGGTAGCCTTGATGAAACTTTAATGTCCTTACAGAATAACAGCCACTATTCCTTACTGGTCAGTGAGATTTCAAAATGGTGTTTTGCTTTATTTATTTGGTTAATCATCATAGTTAAAAGATGGCTGTTAGACTAATGTACTTCCACTTCTCCCAAAAGAGTGTGAAAAACCCTATAAACTTATTAACCAGCTGTAGAGAAAGAGGCAATAAACAACATCCATGACTATTCCAAATCCTCTCTTTCTTTCTATTACCCTAAAACCAATAACAATAAGCAATTCAATGTGGATGGTATTACAGTAGGCTAGAAGCAGCTGTTCACAGGGGCTGAATCAGATTTTCAACTTACTTAAATCAAGTAAATCTAGTGACTTCAGAGTGATGTTGACACGCTGTTGGGCTGCTGCATTTCTGTTGTTCTTACAACTTCCTTTTTAAATGGATTGTAAATGATTCATGCTGGAGAGAGAGAAGGGGAGTAACAGTCTGTTCATTTTTTTGTATAGAGTTTGTGCCAAAGCTATTCCTATGAATGGTCTGCATCAGTAAACTTGGGAGGACTTAATTTTAAGCAGTTACTACTGATGTCAAGTTTTTTTTACTACTTCCCAAGGAGTAAGCACACTTCCCTGTAAGCAATCTAACAAGGTTTCAAGCTATTATTTTAAATAAATAAAAATAATTTTTGGGGATAATAATGTATGTGAGAAGTATCTGCTGTAAGAGAAAGAAGGCCAAGTAAAAATGTTCCTTGTCATTCAGAAAGCTGAAAGGTTTGCCAAATAGTTTGTTACTAGACAGTGCAGAAGTGGAGTCTATTTTCACAGAAGACATCTGCTTAAAACAGACACCCCTGCTCTGTTTCATACACAATTCATGAGTTTGGAAATATTTTAATCACAGTATAAAAAACAGAAAGCATTTCTAACAGGAGTAACTGATATCTGTTTATTTCTATATTCTTTGCTGTTGTATTCCCTGTGATACGATTAAAAAATACCAAACCCTTTAAAGTACAGCTGCAACCATTTGTCATTGCACTAGGCTAAATAATTATGAATGATGCTGAGGACCCTGAATGTCTAGGACAGTTCTGAGAATAGGAGTTCAGTGCCTGATTTGCTTGTATGGGTTTTGGAGGAGGTTTGTTTGGTTTTAGTGTCTTAAGGATGTGACTCTTAACCACACAGAAGAGAATGGCATCTAAACAGATCTACAAAACTTGGTCATGAGAACCTAAGTCAGATGGCAAATCTGTGCAGCTGCAACTTCAAATCTTTTGTGTGCTTTTCATAAGACAGTTCAGGTGGGAAGGGACCTGGAGTGGTCTCAGTTGAACATACTACTCAGAGCATAAGTTCAGGGCTTGATTAAGTTGCGTCTCAGTCTTCCAAGTGTGGAGTGTCTGCAGACTCTGTGTTCAGCATTTCCCAATGGTTAATTATCCCCAAAATGAAAAACTTATCTAACAGCCAGTGGCAATCTCTCCTCATTCAGTTTAGAAGCCCTATTGTTCACTGTCCTTCCATGCACCCTAGGAAAGGTATGGTATGACCCAGCTCCCTCTTCACAGAATTATAGAATTGTCAGGGTTGGAAGGGACCCTAAAGATTATGTAGTTCCAACCCCCCTGCTAATGGCAGGGACACCTCCCACTAGAGCAGGTTGCTCAGAGCCCCATCCAACCTCCTCCTAGGCAGAAGGATACTCCTAAATCTTCCCTAAACCTTCTTGTCCTGTTCAGGATAGTGTTTTTTCATATGCAACCTCACTCACAGTCCAGGAGTCAAGCTAGTTGGTTTGAGGGTTTTTGTTGTTTGATTTTTCATGGATCTTTTGGGGGGGGGCAGTTTTGGGGTGGAGTGGTTTCAAAATGGACAAAACTAAAATGTTCAGAAAACATAATCCCATTCTGTCCTTTATAAAAACTACTTTATACACCTGTCTGTATATAAGCATGCATGTGTGTAATAAGAAGCATCAGTAAGATTTGTGACCCTTTAGCATATATTGTTAGTCTTTCTATCTCACTTTTTTTTCCTGACCATTGTTTTCCTTATATTGTGCTGATTATAAATTCTTTAGAGGCTGAATTTGCTCATTTGGCCTTATAGACCCTAAGGCAAGGATCTCATTTGTGGTGTTTAGGTGTTAACACAACAGAGGTAATTATTAGAAATATCAAAATTGGTTTATGTCAGCTAAAGCCTGCCAAAAAGAAGTAATAAGATTGCTTCATTCTCTGTAACCATCTCTGGCCTCTGCCATTGCATATAGCAAAAAGTGAGAGCTGATTTAGGCTGAAAAAAATATTTAATCCAATTGCAGATAAAGAGAGGATTTGAGGTTGGCAGAATAACTGCATTTGTCATACAGTTATGTATTTTAGTCCTCATAGTAGTGTGAAGAGAAGCCCAGAGTATATTTGCATACTTGTTCTTGCATTATAAAGTCTATATTTGATATGGTACAAAAGTAGCAAAGATTCCTCAAAGACATCATCAGAGAAGGACATGAAAGCAGTTAAGTAATATGGGCAGGACCTTGATGGCCACTGCCTTGAAGCCATGCATATTACAGAGCTATTTTATGTGAATGTGACAACCAAAAATGTAATGCATAATCAGCCCTTTTTTCTAAAACTGATACACCTGTCAAGATCTTTTGACTCAAAGAAGAAAAATATTTAAAATATGTGAAATTACCCAAAAGTTTTTTGTCTCACTTTTCCTGCTACGTACCCATGTGTCTTTAATGGGAGATCTGCTAGAGGCAAGAAATATCACCTGATGGATGAAAATTAATTTCTTCCTTCTATCAAAAACAAATAAACTCAAGGGTTTTTTGTGAGCTGCTGTTTCTAGGAAATTTTAACTTTAGAAACACAGATAGTTATTTCTAGATAGGAAACCAACTACCAGCTGTTTCCCTTGCTGTCTTGTAGACTCTGCCATGGTCTACAGCAGGTCCTTTGGGTACAACAAAATAGGTGGCTGAATCTAGCTCTGTTTAAACACTCTTCTGAATGCAACCTGCAGGATAAGGGTTCACAACAAAACCAAAAATAATACAGAACTGACCGTCACTTGGAAAGCCAGCCTCAGCTAGTCAAGTTACTCTGTCAAATACTGAGCATGACATAAATAATATTTATGCCCAACATTTAAGAGTAAAATGGTATCACTCAGTTCAATACTGAATGCATACAAAGAATGCTGTTGAGGCATCTAAGTCTTGTTAGAGGGCAGATTCTCTGCAGAAATTACTGCTGATAACTACTCTCTCCCCTCTGATCATTACTGGATTTAACACTGGCAACACAACGGCAAAACTTTCAAATAGGAAGGAAAAAAACCCACTGCACTTCACATCACCAGCATCTGGAAAAAGCTTACAGACTCATTAGGCAGCAAATTAGCACTGCTCAGAAAAATTATGGTGCAAATATGAAACACGATAATCAGCTACAGCTAGTGAACTTGAATCCTCAGTTTAGATAATGGAGGTCTGTAGATTAGGCATATATATCCTGTCCTTCACTTTCTGCAGACAGAAACTTCACCTGTGCTTCAGATGCACTGGAAAAATCACCACGAAAGCCTAATTCTGTCCTAACTGATGTGTGTGGTACCAGTGGGAGCAAAGTTACCTCAGTGATGTGTGCTCTTATAGCTGGTCAAGCCTTTTACAGGGGACAGTCACAAGGGCAGAGTGGCTCCATTATTAAAGGAAATCTAAGTTTTCAGACCTTTGTAAGAAACAGGTTCCAGCTCAGTAAAGCACTTAAGCATTACTACAATAATGAGGACAATCAACCTGATTTTCACATCAATGAGTCACACCTCACAAATCAATGAGATCCCTCCACAAAGTGCTATGAACAAAAGTGATCAGCTTGATAGTGCATAGTGGGATTTTTCTAATACCTTCCTCCCAAAAAGCTAATGAAGAAACTAAAATTTGAAGAAAAGGTGGATATTGTGTCTATGATTTATTAATTGATTACAGGGTAGGCAAGAAAGGGAGGAGTGAGCCCCTGTCTGAGCTTTCACAGAGAATGGATATTGCTAGTGGTCCCCCCAGAGGGACCTATGTTGAAGCCCATGCTGTATCTTTCTCTTGCAGTTATCTGGCAAAACAGGTGTAGAATGAGGTGGCAAAATCTGATGATAAGCAAGGCAATAAAATCACTATGTAGAATACCAGAAACACCTCACAATACTAAGTGACTGTGTAACAAAATAGCAGATGAAATTCAGAACAAAACCTGATAATTTTATGAAAATGACAGTTCATCACTCAGAAGGAAATAAAGAAAATAAATTACTAGGAAAGAAATTGAAAACTAAGCAGAAAGTGTTGTGTCACACTATATATCCACAGTGTGCCCAGATCATAAAGAGCAAAACCATTTCTGGTTGCATCATCTTGAAGTATTGATGTGGCAGAACTAGAAAAGGTGTAGAGAGTGATGATAAGAATGATCAAAGGTATGAATGACTTCAATTTGAGCACGATTACATAAACTAGGGCTCATCTGCATGAAAAAAGGAGGTAAACAGGGTAGAATACAGGGCTGTGAAATTACCAATTGCAAGGAAGTAATAAATGAGGAACCATTATTCACTGGTTTTGATAACATAGAAATGAGAGGCCGTCACTTGAAATTAGGGGTTGGCAAAATCCACCTATATTATATGATTCTCCCCTCCCCACCTTTCAATTCCAAAGTGTTATTAAACCCAGAGATAGCACCTCTGGTTTAGGAGGCTTTTGAACATCTTATCACTGGATCTGGGCCAGTAGATAAGGAAGAAACATTAAATCCTTGACCTGTTTAGTACCCATGGCTAGACATAGCTGGAGACATTTTGTGGGTCTAAATACATCTTTGGCTTGACTCTTTATCTGTTGTTATTAAATAATAAGTACCAAAAAATACTGTAGTTAGACATATTTTCGGACTTTACAGAACCAGAACCCTTCTCCTTGCTACAAAGGTTCAAACTGAACTTTTTCATCCCAACATGGCTGCTTCTTGTGGTGGAGACTTTCCAGTGTTTTAGTTCAGGCACTTCAGACTTTCTTGATAACTGCCATAGAAGACCTAAAATCTTCATATGGTATAGACACATATTCCTTGATTCTTTTATAAGAAGCAGTTAGTTAATCTGAAGTTAAAGCAGAGACGATGTACTAAAGGGAAAACTAAAAGAGATGCACCAAGTTTCAACTTAAATACCCTGTAATTTTACTTAGTTATTTTATTTTTTTCAGTGACAACTTTTACTTAATTAACATCTATATGCAACCTTAGTACTACTCCTGAATGCATCCTAGCCCATTTTTCTGGGACAAGCTTTACTACATGGGGTTTCAGAGAGCTATCATTCCTCTATTATCAGTGCCCACCTTGTTGGAGGTTTCATGTAATGTTCAGCAGAGCAGCAGTTCTCACCCCACCATCTGCTTTCCTTCTGAATTAGGAGACATCTTACATGTGTGAACCCTGAAAACTGGAATAATTGCTAAGACATATAATTTGGCATAAAAAGCAAAATAGGAGTACCTGAGTACCCTGACAGTAAACCATGTGCAGGTGTATGGCCAGAAAGAAAATACACACAATTAATGAATCAGGCTTCTATTTCAGGCATCAGTCATTAGTTATAAATAAAATAATAATGGATTTATATTGGAAAACAGGTTGTCAGGACATCTTACTTCATTTTCCAAGCTGCTGTATGTATTTGGGCATTATTCAAATTGCTACTAGATATGAAGAACTACTAAACAATTCCATGAAAGTAATATAATGAATTACAAAAGAGAAAATCATCTCACTACCACTTAGCTACTTAGCTTCAGGCCATGGTTCAGCTCAGCAAAATGACAAAGTTACTGTTTCTTGATTTACAGATCTATTCCTTGTGTATATTCAAAGCTGTCTTTATTTTAGAGACAAAAGTTAACACTACCAACACAGCCCAGAGAAGAAGAAAGGAAAGATGGATTTTTCTCCTGACAAACCTGTCTTCAAGAGAATTGTTTCAAGCAATGATGGTAGAATTTGCCTTCAATCACAGACAGTTCGGGATTAGACAACATTCCGGGCATACAGAATCTTTATTACTCATAATGATGAACAAGCAAGACAAAAAGCAGCTGGGTTTTTAAACTTCAGGTTATTTGTACAGCTGACAGAAAAATCTTCCCTTCCCCCCACAACTGGACAAGTTGCCATGGGATTTACTAGGATATAACAAACATGGAACTTAGGTTGACATTTCTTTTTTTTTAATGGTACCTTTAAAGACCAAATAAAAGAAAAATAAACATGTAAGAAAAGTCTCTTAGGTTACATCTGGTCCTCCAAATCACCCTGATATAAAAATCTGCTATCTGAGCTGCTGTTAGATTTGTTCACTACATTGTCAGGGCCGAGAGATTACTTTACCCAGCAGCTGAATATGGGCATCTGTAGGACTTCCTTGACCTCAGGGGACCCAAGGTGTCCTGAAAGTGCAGTGTCTGAAGTGAAAGGTAATACAAAAGAAATCCTACACTTTCCTATTGGAAGTAAATAAATGGAAGCAAAATTTGGAATTCAGTAGCTCCTTTTTGTTATTCTTTACCTTTCCATTCTACTTTCTCATATGAAATGAAGCCAACAAAACACTTCAACTCTCTCCTATGCATTTTCTTGGTATTAAGATACAGACCCCATTTGTTGTTGAGTGATTCCCTTACAGGCACCTTTCCCATTCTATATTGCTAGGAGAATATTTTCCCTTTAACATATGTCTCTTGTTACAGTGTAATTTATTGATACATAGCTATTTCATTGTATAAAAAAGTTCTTTTTATTACCCTACAGAAAGGTCATGTACGATTATTCTTGTCACTCTTAATGAATATATGTGACTGGGAACTTAGGCTGTATACAAAGAAGTAGCACTGAAATCTTAATTTAATCAAACTCAGAAGGAAGAAAGAGTCTATTTGTCAAGGCACAGCACAGCTCTGAGGCAGTTACTCTACTGTCAGCACACAGGCTACTCCTGCTGCTGTACAGCTCTCACATATTGTGCTGCATTTCATGACATCAACAGTCAAAAGCTATCTAGTGTCATGTCATGGCTTCATTTTACTTCTTGACAATAGTGTTAGTGCTAAGATTTATTTCTCTCTGTATTTTATCTCTGTCTTTTGTTGGGGTTTTTTTGTTTTGTTTAGGGTATTTTTATGAATAGAATTTCATTTTTATACAGAGAGCTTGTATTAAGTATTAAGGCCCATTTAAGCCCTTTGTGCAATAGTTTTTAGGTATCTGAATAAAAAAGCTATTTAGATTCCTAAATTCAAATAAAAATTCAGCCTCTCTGGGTAGAAGTTGCTCAGGAAATGTAGATGTTTCCATTGAGAACTCATTAATTACCCTGCTTCTTTCAGAAAGCTTGCTCTTAACAAAATGTCTGTTCAAGAAGCCTATCATATGAAAGCCTAGGTTAAAGAGCCAATTATAACATCTTGGTGCACAGTTTGTTGTCTGAAAAGGGAAATGTCCTTTTCAGGTGTTCTATGTGTTAGATTCTGCTTGGAGTGGTTTTTATTGTTCACTTAAAGTATGAGATGTTTAGTGAGAGGCGTCTTGATATCCCATCCTAGATACTCTGAAACAGAATAGGGAAATGCTCATGAAATTCTTTCAAAAGCATGGAAGAACTGTTTGTACTCTGTAGCTTTATCAAGAGTCACTGTCATTCTTCCTGTAACAACAGAAACACACATGACAGGGTGAATGCACCCCTTATGGCAATGGCTGCCTGATGGCATTTCTCTAACCAAGATGTTTTTAGTGATCCCATGAAGGTAACTGTACACTCTATCCTTCCCTGCACACATGAAACTAAATATAGCACCAAGGTGCAGAGCACATGTGATCTTACTTTGAATTTATGAGCCTTGTAGTGTAGTCTAGAAATGAGACAGCACAGCATTCATTTAGCATACGTAGCTGGGAATTAACATACTTACCTCTTAAGCATGGTTAGTTGGACCTTATATCTGTGCCCTCTTCCATACTTTTATTACACTTATATATCCCAGGAGCTTCCTGAACAAGTTTGACACTCCTCATTGAAGACTTGATAACAGCAGCCAGTGTAAGAAGGAGAGTTGCTACTTCTTAATAAAAACTAAAAATGTGAACACCCTTGCTTGTGAATCTAGCATACCTCGCTGAAGGTTTTTATGGCCCACATCTATTCTAACCCTGTTTGTAGGACCAAGAAAAACTGGAAAGAGAAGGTGGTGAAGAAGAAAGATACCATCTGCACTCTGCATGACTGCGTTGAGATGTTCTCTCCACCATAGCTGTTCACTGAGTAAAGCTGTAGTGGCAATCTGGTTCTTTGGAACAAGTCTCTTCCCAGATCTCAAGATTTGGTGGAGAAGCTTGTGACTGCTATTATTGCTCACTGTTGTTGTGTGTCAGCAATGTGTTCCTCATGGTCCATGTCACAGGGGCACCCACAAAACAGCTAGCAATAGCTACCCAAAATGCTGATTTACTGTAACCAAAATTACTCGGCACTCCTTCTGTTGGGATTAAATTACAAGTTCAGACAGTAGTTGGGAATATACTACTACACAACTAGTTTCTAAGCTTTTAAGGACTATTCCTTCTAGAAAGAACCAAAATGTGCGTACACTGACTCACAAAGGGAAAACCTCCCACAAAAGGGGACCCAAAGGTATCACTCAACTGAAAGGGGAATGAGGCTCACTCTGTCCACAGAAACTAACTCAATTAATGGAATAATCCTTGGATGGTGTTGGCCAGCACTGGACATCATTGGTCAGCAGTGGTTTACGTGCCTTTCTGGAATGATAAATTTAAAACAAACTCATAGCTGTACATGCAGAAGCTCATCAGCTTCTTGGAAGTTACAGCATGTTTTCAAGTTGTTTAGCCTACACAGAGGAAGATCTGAAGTGTGTGGGGGGGGGGGGGTGGCGGAAATCCTGCCAAAAAGACACTGAGAAATCTTTCTAGTTCATATCAGATGTAATAAATTGCTTCAGTCAAAATGTACAACAAAGAAAAGAAAATGTTAATCTTCAACCTGGTGTTTCCTAGACCAAGCATTTCAGGGCTTTCAATTCAGTGGGGTTTTTTGACATTTATGAGGCAAAATACCTCAGTCTTTCACGTTGCAAGGGCTTTTGCTTCAAATTTCAATTCATTTATTGTATGGAAATAGCTGTCAATCCTGACCACTACACAGAATTCTTTGTCTCACCTGAAATTAATACTTTCTGACTTTTCAATTAACCAAAGTAACCTGCAGACTCTAAGTACTGCAGGCAGTAAATGTCAGACCAGTAGAAGCCTACCTTCCTCCATCTCTCCCACCCTTTTTCTTTTCCTTTTGTTTTTCGTTTGAGTAATGAAATTTAATGGATAAATAGGTTGGGTATTGTTGTTTTTTTGGGGGTATTTTTTAGTCTTATCCTTTCAAAATTGAGTCAATGGTGAAATAGGTCAAAATTCTTTAACATTAATTTTATTGCAAGATAAGTAAGAAACACTGTATTCTGTTTTATATAATCAACAGCAAGTGCTGATAGCATTAGACAAAACCTTAATTTGCATTATTCCCTTTATTGTAGGCTGTGGCACATAACTAGATATTTAGCCACATTCATGCAACCTGCTGCTGTGATGATGTTTGTGCTTACAGCAAAATGGAAATACTATATCAAAGATCAGAGCACAGACGGCTGGCAAAATAAGTCAACTTGAGGGAAAGCATGGAGAAATCTTCTTGGAGTTTTCATATAATGCATTAACTTTGATCACGGAGATCAGAGTGTTCCACTGGAAGAGCAAACTGGGAATAGTTTAAAATATTTCTTTTAAATGGAACAGGGAAAATAACAACCCTCCCATAACATGTACTTGCAAGGATATTTTGGGGGAAAACATCGTAAATTCTAGTTGATGACAAACACTTTAATTAAGATGCCATATCTGCTTAGGTATGCAGCAGCAGAAAATTAGGTAGTTTTTACATATTTAAGAGGTTAGAATATTAATCAAGGAAGAGATTATTATTATTATCAGAACAGAAAGGATGCAGACAGAATAGTTAAGCAGAGATTAGCCAGAATACATTCCCCAGTGTAAATCAGGCTGCAAATGCATCAGTTTCACAGCTAAACAATATTGATTGTATCAGATCCTCCTTCTGTTCAGTAAGAGAAATGGGACAGGCAAGTAACATCTTTTTGATGCAAAGGCAAGATTCATGTCCGTTCAATCCCTGACTGCCCCCAGAGTCTTCATGTATCAGAAACTTCTGCTTGAACACATCTCTTTAACCTACCTCAGGGACCAGAGGTACATTAAACACATGCTGGGCTCTCTTTAGCTTGCCCTTCCAGAAAATGTTGGGCGTGAATAAAGTCTTTATCCAAGGAACTTCTTCACTGTCATTATGGCCCTAAAAGTTTGTCTAAAGCTCTGGGATAGGAGCCATGGTAAGACATAGAGCCTCAGCCCTCTTCCCTTATTCCAGAAGGAACGAGACATAATTATCTCTTCTGTTGCTGCCAGAAAAAAATGCCCATAAACAAAGCCCAAGTCAAATTGTACTGCTTTCTGTCAAAAAGGACAAGCACTCTCTTCAACCTCTTGGCCAGTGAGGACACATGAAAGGAAAACACTAAAAAAAAGCAGCTACCTTCCCTCCTCTGAGCAGAGGGCAAGAGAAAGCGAAAACCCCATGTGATAGATCGCATCTGCATTCCTGAGCCTAGTACTGGATAGATGCAGAACTCAGCAATAAATAACATGTCAAGGACAAAGTTGTTTCAGACAGCTTGTGAGGTGCCACAAACTCATCTGGCTAGTGATTGCCACAGGAGCACATCTACTGGTGGGATCGTCAGGAACGAAGCATGTGTCAGCCATGATCTGCCCTTGTCTTTCTCAGGATGGACACCTCTATTACCCAGAAACCCATGAGAGATGGTGTGAGCACTACTTCAGGCCACCAGCTAATGACTTCAGTATGTCAGAGAGCATCTGGCGTAGAGGATCAGTGTAAACGGAATGAGACAGGCCATGAACATACAGACTCACTATCCCCTCCTGGGAATAATTAGCACTGGGGAAAATGGGGCCATGCATTTTGCCATAAAAAGTTAATTGCTCTGGCTGTCTGAAGAGAGAACAATATATAATTTAAAGGGTTTCTTTTTCTTTGCTTTCGACAAGTTTCTCATCTGTCGCTTTTGAGAGGCATAGCCCTCTTCAGATTGGTGAGAATTTTTATTTTTTTTTTTTTTTAAGTAGTTAATGTTTCTGCTAAGCATTTAGGAAGCATCCAGCTGTTAAAAGCCTTTAATTGGAGAGTCTACACTTCTTCAACACCTAGGGGCTGGCGACAAATAAATAATCTTGTCTTTTAGAAATACTAACAATAACTGCAGATGTTATTGAAGTCAAGGTGAAAACCAGATAATTGTGACTTCTAAAAGAGCCAATTCAGGGACCAAGCACACTTTGTTCTGTGAAATTGCAGGGGGATACCGAGAATTTTCCATGCTGCGATCCAGTGGTTTGCTGCTAACATTATTTTGCACTTCTTCCTGAGAACCCAGACTATTGGGAACTACGTCACCAGTAACCCCAAGAATTGACCTGGAGTGTTGTGATTTATCTCTGTTCATTACACTAAAGGTTGAAATACAGCTGTATCCATCAGTACATTTGTCACTTTCCTTGACATGAAAATTCGAGAATTCTGTGAGTTTCAGTGCACTGAAACTTATACCCAACCAGCAGTGGCTGAATTCCAGCTTATCTTCCGTTTCTTCAAATATTTTAGCCACTTAAATTATTTCAGAAATTCAGGCCTTCCCTGACAAACATAACATCAGTTCCCCACCTGGAACCTGTATTCTTTGTATATACATCACTACAAGTTGCAAATCCTGCAGCAGCTTAATTTAAACTTTTTCGTGGAAGTTTGTACTGCTGTCTGTTGCACAGGCGTAACAAGAGTACAATAATCTTCCTGCTGCCTGGCTTGAAATTAAGTTCAATGCATTTTGTATTGTCCTCAGGTTTTCTGTGTGCTGCAGCTGCTTAAATTTGTTACCACCTAATGGCATTTGCAAGATTGCTTTGGGAAGCTGACTGTCAGAAAGAAATGGAGTCTGGGGGCATAAGAGAAGGGTTAAGAAACATTTTGGAGTTATGGGAGTAATTAATTAGTGAGGTGGTTTTGGAAGGTGCATGGCTAATTCCCCTGGAAAATGTCTTCTGTAACCATTTCTTTGCCTCGTGTTTCCTACAACAAGACTAATGTTCACTCCATACAATTGGCTGTTTTCATCCCCCACATACTGCTTGCCAAAGAGGGACTGACTGTTGCCTGCCAATGCAGGTGGTGTGCAGGACGACCGATAGCACTGCCATGTTTTCCTTGGCTCCTAAAAGGCAAAACACAGGAGTCTCCTCTTTCTGCTCTCATTCCCAGAGGCACCTGAAGCCTGAGTCCCCAGGATATGAGTCTGGCCTGGGCAGAGACACACTGTCCGCAGCGTCAGATTGGACTAAGTCAGTTTCTCATCCAGTGCAATCTTATTACCTGGCAGGTATATAAATGAGGTCACTAGATCAGGGGGGAGTTTTGTATCTATTTACAGTGTTTACTGGATTATGAACACATAAAACCATAAAACATGTTGTTAACAACTTCACTGCACTCTTGGTTGAGAGATAAGGATTTCTTCTTCAGGCTTCAGGCTCAGTCCTTAGGCTAGAGGAATATTCCAGCAAACCTTACCTCAGCCAGAACAACTTCCTCGCTCTGTTCTTTACTTCTAGCTCACCATTTGGGCACTTGTTACCTCACATCCGCTAAGGTATGTGAATGGTGTCTCACTGGGGGTATCTCTGAAGAATGTTTACTGCCTGGTAGATTCAAAGCATGTCTCAGTAAATCCCTTTCCTTGAAATATGCAGGACCTCTGCATGTAATGATCTTTATGTCATGTAGTGCTGTTCAGTGTCGAGACTGATACAGGAATGCACTTGAATGTATGTGAGAATTAAAGTTAAATGAAGAGGGTTACTGACTTGCTGATTCCTCTATCCCTTTGTACTCAGATATTATCTTCACTGTGATATTAAATCTACTTTTTTATAAATTCTTCCACATTCTGCAGTAATTTGCTCTTCATTTTTCCCCACCATGCTCCTCCTGTCCCTTAGCCAAAGCAAGATGCAACATGAACCTTCATACTTGCTTCACAGTAACCTTACACGTATATGTTAATAAAAGTGCACTAGAAAAGTAATGTATCTGACAGATCTAACAGTGGTTTATAACGGTAAACTGTGTGCTTCCCATGGATGCCATAAAACAAGCCAGGAATTACATAAATAACTTGGCAGTTGGAGTCTCTCTACCTCCCTGCTTTGGCATACCTAATAATTTCTGTCTCAATTCCCACCTATAGAATTGTGAGCCAACCTACATAAAGGCATTATTAGAAAACTTTTTAAATTACTTAAGAAAGACACAAGGAATAGAGGAGTGTTGTTGTTCACATGTGCTGCCTTTTTCAAAGGCTTCTATGTCAACATTGCTGACTTTACAATTCAAATTGTAATGTCTTTAACTGCCAGTGTTGTAAAACCAAACCAGAGTGGAAAATTGAACTGCGTTCTGTCTCCATCTTCAGAAACAGAAGTCCTGCAATCAGAGATGAGCTGACAGATTTATTGATGATGTGTGAAACAAACGCAAATTCAGCTCAGGCTTCCATGCATGTGTTGGCTCTACAATGCTAACAGTGGTAAAATCATCATTACAGTTGTCACTAAAAAAATACCCAAATGCAATTCAAAGAAACATGGAAGGAGACAGTACATTGAGGAGGATGATACTGGCTTTTACAATCCCTCTGCTTGCTATAATCACATTTTAAGTAACAGTTTGTGTGTAATTGTTGCGGTATTTATAAAGAAATAAAATGTAGTTTGACGACACTGACTTCCTTGGAGAGTGAAGCTACATTGGTAATCATCTTGGAAGAAAGCAAAAAGGCTCTCTGAAATAGCTGAACAATAACTAGTCAGAATCAGAGACTGGAACAAGAATTTAACATGCTGAGAAACTGGAGAAAACATCCAAATGTATTAGTAATTTTAATCTTCGGGTAGCAGGAAGCCATACAGAAGCTGTGAAGTTAAACATAAAAAGGCAAAACTCTTAACAGGTATGAGGAAGTCTGCATAATACTGGTAAATAGCTATGGCTCATAGGTTTGAGATTTTGCAATAGAACATGTTAGAGAAAGAAAAGAGCTGCATTCCCTGAAGAATGCCAGCCACAAAATATTATATAATGCAATGTTTTCCTGTATCTTCTTACAATGATGTGTTTAGGGGACTTTGGAAAGAAAATCTTATGGGATTATTTTTCTCTTATTTTCTCTCCTTGGATTTATCTGTAAAACAGGGCTGTGTGAATGTCAATGGATGTTTATTTGTCATTGAAAAAATAGTAGTAGACCATCTGAATTCATAGTTTTGCATTACAAAGCACAGTATTTAAAGGATTAGAATATCAATTCCAGATGATTTTTAAAAAGAAGGGCTGGCAGTCTGAGAGGAATACACTGGATAGTGCTAATTTTTGTCCAATTCTATCCCTAAATAAATGTCATACCGTGAATAAATGACTTGGATGTCATCCAAGTATAAAAGATCACTAAAAGTAATTGTGCTATATAAGCAAATCAGAAATCCTGATACTGATTTAAATAGCACAATGATGTTATTCATGATCCAAACTAAAAGTCTATGAAGGAACATTTTTATATTTACTTTATTCTATATTGTGACCTTGCTTCAAATGGAAATGCTTGATATTATACCTCCTTACTAAGGAAAGGGTACTACTCTGGGGTCAAGCTACCATAAAAACCTAGTCTTCAAGCTGGGTCAGCTTTCCATTATTTACTACTGAACAACATCCTTTTATTCTTACTATGATAAATACTTTTGGTTCATTACCTAAAATACCAGATTGTGAATACAAATGTGCTTGGGGAACATAAGATCCTATCTGTCATTATTGCTCTTTACTCATACCAATCATTAACTATTTCTAATTAAGAGCTTTCCAGAAAAAAAAAGTTCCTCCAGTTGCTCTCCTGAGTTAGAATTAAGGGTATCAGAAAATGTAAAAGTAAACACAGCTGAATATTCACTTGCTTATTACTTGTTTAGATTACAGCAGTGACCAAGCAGTTTCCAGATGGTGAGAGTCACAGATCACAGTTCAGCAATGCAGTAAAAGCTGTTTTAGGGCCCCTTGTGGTGTTGAATGAGAAATAATAATGGCATGTAGTATTCCACTGCTGTAAATTAGCACCAGTCGTTAAATTTGTACCTGTGATTATGACACAAGACCAGGTACACTCTATGACATTCTAATGTTATGTTCTCCCAAGTACTGCAGCTTCTTCCACAGCTGACTGGCATCAAAGCAAAAAGTCAGTATAAACTTTGTATTGTGAATTCCTGCATATGAGACAAATTCAGTTGTATGCATACACTTATTTGGATTAAGTTTATACTGGTAGAAAATTCCTGCAGTGGCTGATGAGATGTTCAGAACTGTGAATCCGAAGCCACCAGTGTTGCCACAGACCATGTTTTGTGTTTGCTGTGGAAGAGTGGGGAGCCAAAGCAAAACCTCAGTCATTTGCAGCACAGTCAAGTTGAACACCAGGCAAGCACAGAATACGAACCAGTAAACAGGCTGCCATCCACTACAGTCAGGCAGACACAAACATCCCACTCCATCCCAGTAAAATGCTTTTTTGTTTATTGCGCTTCATTAATAAGGTCAAAGGTAGATTGGTTTGGACTGGATCTAGAAGTCCAGTCCCTCCTGTGTCAGGCAGCTGAAGCCACAGTTATTCTGTCTGCTTCTGAAGGAATAAAGTGTTAGCTTGCCTTGCTCCTCTAGGAATATTGTTCCTGAAGCTCACCACTCTTGTCCTTAATAATACTTTAAAAATAACCTGGATGTACTCATGGGTGATTTATCCTTATGTGGTTTTGTGCTAACACAATTCTTTAGCTCAAATGATGCTCTCTTTTTCCTTTGTTTTTAGCACACACTAGATTTAAAATGAACAGTCATATTTTCTATCACCTTCCTGTCTGGTGCATGTAAAATCCCAGGTCCCCAAGTTTCTTCTGATAGAATAAACCCGCATTTCTTCTGCTCATCTCACAAACCCCATTCATTCGAGCTCATACTGAACCTTTCTGGGCAGGTGTCCAAACTTACAACACACAGTCCCACCAGCACTTACCTAGTGGCACACTTAGCTGAATATTCCTTACCTTCAGTACTTACAGACTGCATTTGCTCTCTTCTGTGCTATATCCCATTGGTGGTATAGCGTTAAGCCTTCATCAACCAAAGTGCAGATTTTTCCTCTCAGAGTTCTGATAGACAAGACCCAGCTTGTAGCAGAAGTTCTTAGTACAGGTCCTTCTGCATCTGGCCTTTCATCCCATTTCTATTTCACCCCATTCAGTTGCGGCTCACCCCATTTCTATTAACACAGTCAAACGTTACTTTTTGCAATATGCCAAGCCTTATCATTACTGATAGCTTCCAATGTGATATTGCCGGCAAATTTCATGAAAGTACATCCCCACTCTTTTCTGTTAAAATCACTACTGAAAAATAGTAAGTAAAAGAAGTGCAGTTAAGCTTCAAATCATCATGTCTTCCAGGTCTGTAAGACTGTGCACTCTGGTAATGCTTTACATTATTTACAGAGAACAGCAATAATTATTGCCTAGATTATTCAGTACACAATCTCTAAGAACATATATGGAAGAAAATCGTGTTCTTTTGCATGATTGCAACACTCACAGGGCAGTGAAGAGGGTGATCACTTACCTAAAGACTAATAGGTGCTGACTAAGTACTGAACTTTCTCAGAACATTAAGAATGAGATAAAGGAATTTTGTTTACAGTTTCTGCTTTCTACTCAGAGCCAACTCCTAGCCAGTCACCAAAGGCATTACCTCCTGGTTCTTCTCAGATTTTGTAACATTAACTAGCAGATGGATGTTCACATAATGTATGGTCATCAGAACAACTAGTACTGATGGAACAGAGGCTGGCAATCTAATTTGAACGACTAAAGGGAGAGGGCCAGAGATCTGCAATACAGACAGCAACCCACTCTTCTGCGTTTGGTTGAGGACTTACAGCATGGGTGATAAACCTGTGGCATAAACTCTGATCCTTTTCTGGCATATTGGAGAAACAGGAAAGTCAGGGGTGCAGTTTGTCCAGCAGCATCAATAGTCTCTTGTGTACTTGTGACACCTGAGCCCTCTCTTTTCTCATTCAGTACAGACATGGTAAGATTGACTGACCCTTTCACCCTTCATTACCTCTACATATATAAAGCAGAGCTCTGAAATAAATCAGTGCTTAGGAGAATCTCAGAGGTGGATGCTACAGAGACATTGCTGTGATTAACCTTTCTGGCCACTGAGTACCTCTGACAGTCCTCCTAAATCCAGTAGAACTAACAGAAACTCACTGGAGAAAGGAAGAAAATCCAGTAACATTTCTGACAGGCAAGAGAATGAGGTGGCACTTTAGGTCCAAGCTGTCTTCCTTGGCAGAAGAGAAATCATATGTAGGTTCTCAGCTAGGATGTGTTCTTCATGTAAAGGAGTGCTTCCCTTAGAATGTCATTTCTTTGTCCTCTGCAGATCCTTTAGGTATGTGTGCCTGGGGAAATGAGACCTGGGGGAGAAGGTACATTTTGAGGTAGCCTAGGGGGAAAGTATACAATGTTACTCATTTTGCCCCTGGGAAACTGTACTCTTATTAATATTGTAGAAAATTCCAGCATGTTGTCACTGATTTATATTTTTTTTTGGTCATAACAAAGAGTCAGAAAAGAAAAAAAAAAAAGTAACAGGACATTCAAACATTGCAAATACTGCATTTCCTTGCAGACTGGCACTAGTCCAGCTGAAAAGCTGCTGCCCTTCAACTCAGTTTGTTCCAAGACTCTTGTGCCCATTTTCTGCCCTCTTGCTCCTTCATACATGGTGTTTTATTCATGATGCAACCCTGTCAGGAACTGGAAACGAAAATGTTTTCATTATTTTCCTCTGGTGAAAAATTCAACTAAAAACATCCTATTTTTTCTAACAGAAATGTGTTCAAACTGACAAAGCTTTGTTCTGACATTATAAACACTGTTTCAATGTAGTGTTTCATGCAGCCCTAATTTGAGCCCATTCACATGGATTCATTTGGATGGCAAAGAATCAGATCACAGCTTTGGTGCTGTATGTATAAAACATATTCCTTCTTTGGGAAGCACAGTGCCCTTTCCACAATGAAATTAGAGCATTAGCGTGGTGCCAGAGACAAGGCACAGCCAGCCATGTTCATCCAGCGTAAGAGAATGAATATTGGTTTTGTTCCTGAAAATAGTCATGGGCATGATGTGTGCACAGTGAGTGGCAGACACATTGGAGGAACATGGCTCTCTGTCCCATGGCTGAGACCCACAGCATCATTACTGGCTCATTGAAGTAGTATTTCATGTTTGTGTTTCATCTGCTTATGAGCATAAATTGCTGTATTTCAACCTCCTAAATGCTTGTGGCATGTGACTCAAAGGGCAAAGTTTTTTACTGATGAGCTGCTCTTGTTCCAAGGCGTCTCTCTGTGCTTTAGCAAACTATAAAGCATGAAACACTATAAAAAACAGTAAGCTTTTTCTTTCTAGGGATTTTTATCTCACTGAGACATTACACAGATTAATATGAAGCTGATACAGGTTATAGACTCTTGCCTCAGAAGATTCTTTTTTCCTTTAGCAGTTCTTGGGGTCTGGAGCTTGCTGCTTGGTGAACAGCTGCACTCATAAGACTGTCTTACTTTTGACTGTTATCAAACTGTAGGTTTTAAAATGTTATTTCTGTGACACAAAATAAAAACACTATGCTATCTTATATAAATTATCATTGTTAATGGAAATTTTGGAGGGGTCATGAAGCATTTTGCCATCACATAACTGGATAGCCAGGTTCTCATTCTATTCATGTTTCTTCTGCTTCATCTTTGAGGAAAAGCAGAAGCATCCACTCTTGGCAGGAACTTACATTCTGAAGACAGTAAATTTGCACAAAAAGGTGTACTGTCCCATGCTTCAATACACCCAAAAGGAAATATCTAACTGCAAATATAAATTATATTGTTTTTTCCCAGGATTTAAAAATTCAAAACAAATCATAAGCCTGGCACAATGGTTAGCAGACTAATTTTCCTTTAAATCTGAAAGTGGGTTACTATTTGTCTTCTGTATTTTGCTTTTCTAAAATTGAAGCCTTCAGAACTGAAGGCTGTCCATCTGAAAGTCTCCACCAGTGCAGAAAGGGAGCCTTGGGTGAAATGTGTCTAAAGCATCAGGTGTGACCACATTTTCTGAGAGAGAAAAATAGCATCACTAGAAACAGAATTTCAGTCTGTTTTAAGATAGTCTGTATCACAAACATCTTCCATTCCAATGTGATAATTCCTTTCCAATCCAAGCAAATCCATGTATGAGTATCTAATAATCATCTTTGGTGTATATTCCAGTGTCAGTGTCACATTTTCCTACAGAGATCATGAAATGAATGGAATTCCCAGATGTCAAAGCACACAAAAATGTAGCTAGGTCCCTCCTCTAAAGGAAAAGCTCTTCCACACTTTTAGCTGAAGCTATTTGATCATTCAGAAAAGACTAAAAATCAGTCACACATTTAGAAAATGTACAAGCACAACAAAATTATAATCCCTAATTTGTCAATTATAGGTATCAGAATACATCCTAACAGTCCTTCCAAATCTGGAAGAAATAGAATGACATTAGTGCATTCCCAGCTGGAACCTCTTTCTACTAAAACATCTGCAATATAACACAAAATACTCCAGCAAAATGGATCAGAATTTAATTCTTTCTTTTTCATGTTCTGCAACTGGAGTGTACCAAGCATCTTGATTATCAGCTTCCCAAAACCTTCTTGATTCAATGACATTGCCAGTCAATGAGAGCTGAGTGACAGCTCTTGAGCAATGACAGTTCTTCATCAATTTATAGCAGTGTTTCATGCTTCCAAGAAGTGAACCACTAAATTCGGTCAACATCAGGTATGTCCTCAGTCCTCACTGCCTTCCCTCTCTGAAAAAAATGCTGTTCTTCCAAAGGGTTTCACTTGTGGTTGAAATTCTTCTGATAATTAGTGGCAAACTATGCATTGACTAAAGAATGTGAAAGTGAGAAAGAAGTGTATCTGGCTTCAGCAAAATGATAATCTCCAAAGTGAAACAGCTCATGGACAACAGGTAGAGTTATAAAATCATGGCACGTCCCACAATTAAGAGACAAGGTACTGTTAAGACCACTTTCTAGGCTACCACTCTGTACATTTACAACAGCAAAGAGCTTTATCTGTCACAGCAACTAACACCACCCACCCTCAAAAGCAACCTACAGATCCCAGCAGTAAAATTCAGTGCAATTTAATCAGAGAGAGTGAGCATGTACTGTATTTTGGAAATAACCTTAGAGAGTATATTTAGCGTGATCATCATTTTATACCAGTAGAATGCACTGTAAGCACTGGAGTGCTTTGAAACCCAGGTATTTAGGCTGGTATTGATAGATGACTGTGAACTGACTAGGACAGAACTTTGAAGAGACACAACCTTAGTATGTGTTTCCTGCTTCCTGTTAAATTATCTGCCAGTTTGGCAATAGTGATCGTCACCAAGGGTCTGCTAAGAGCTCAGCCTTAATGCTTATCCAAGTCCTGCCCTGCACTGAAAGAATTCTCTCTGCTCATGTCAATGTCATGATGTCAATCATGCGTGCAGGCATTTCTATCATAATCTTCCTGATGACCAGATGGATGAAAATGAAAATGAGTCATTGGTGGCAGGAACTTTTCTACTACCTTGATTACCATGAGAAGAAAATTCATTCCGGGCCTGAAATCTGGGTAATTACTTTGTACTGTCACATGTTTTTTCTTGCCTTCAGTCTGAAGAAGCATTATATATCCAAATAGTCTGTTGTGCTATGATGAGCTGCACTAGAGAAACACATCAGGCTTCAGTAGGGAATTACACCAGTGAAGGAGCATTTTGGTCTTTTACAGCCTCCCACGGTTCTTAAGATGGGATGCTTTATATTTTAATTTAATTGTGTGTATCTGTATTTGTATATATCATTTATCTTTGTATGTCTTGAGGCTAATTAACAACATCTCACAAAAACTATATTTCTTAAAAAAAAAAGGGAAAATATAAAAGGCCTTCTTCAAAATTAACATTGTAATTAACTTTAAGTAAATGAGAGAGGGTGTCTGGACTTGCAACAGACATTTCTTACTTTTGTATCACCTTACCTTGTAGTACTGCTGATAAGCCTCATTCTGGACAGATTAGTGAGAATCTGTTGTGAAACTCAACCTGAGGAGAAGGAGAGGAATGATTTGAATGCACACATTTGCTCAACATTGGGTCTATCTTCTACTTACCAACAGTTCTTCACATAAACAACCTATAGATCCTGAATAGTTATGGTTACTGCCTGGCAGGTTAGAGTAAAATATTTTACATGCTATTATAATCCTTTGAAACATCCTGTTCCTTTGCGTGGTGAATTCTTTTTCTGAATTTGTAGAAATAACTGTGTAGGTCTAAAGACTTCCTTGCTGTGGAGTGACATTTTCCCCACTTTTGCAAAAACAGAATAGTTACACATTTGTCTTTTCTTCATTGTCTCCCTCCCATTGTATTTCATTGACAATAGTGAGAAGGGGAGAGCTAACAACATGCACAGAAACAGCCTCATTATTTGTGAACTGATTGTGTGGAAAACATCTGTTTTCTGCCTAGCTTCACTTGTTTGTACACACTCACTGCTTCCAATGATGCGGTGCTGAGAGGAAAAAGGACAACAAAACATGGCAAATCAGAATTGCTTTTTGGTTGTCCTAGTGGCTTTCAGCCCCACTTGATTTGTAAGATTTGTCTCTGCCTTGTTGCCCTGCCCTGAAGACCTCTGGGGTTCTTGGACAGTCCCTGTGTGCAATTTTGAATGCTCTGCTTATTGTTTGACTGCTGGCTATAACAATATGATGACAGAAATGTGAATGGTAGATGACAAACAGCCAGCACTGTTCAATGGTATACCAAGACTGGAAACAGGGCTATCAAATCAGTAAAACATTCATTATATTTAAATAGATCTTCAGATTTAACAGATTTTTAACCTGTTATCACTTCTATCTCCCCCTTTGCAACTGAAGTCATAGATGAAATTTCCCTAAAGAGAGATATCTGGTATTTGGCAAAGAAAACAAAGTCAGCAGCATCATGTTTCCTAGCTGTTTATACTTACCCGCCTTTCTTCATTGTTGGATCCTACTTTTTCTTACAAACCACCTTTACTCTTTCATACTGGGATGCTGATGGGTTTCACTAAGTTCAAGATTCCCCTTTCTTATTAGATGGTACGTTTTTACAACAGCCATCCTCACTGTAACCTCACTTGAACTTGAATTTGCTGTCATTTTTTTCTCTGAATAATACTGAATTCTGCTGGAAGCCCCAGACATGTCTGTATTTTATTTATGCAGTACAGTTTACTTCAGCATGATGGTATTTTGATGTTTTCTTAGTGATATCAGAAGGTCCCAAGCAAGACCAGAAATTCAGCTGTGCACCATTCAGTTATATAGAAAAAGAAAATATTGACCAGAGAACTAATAGTCCAGGAATGGGGCTCTTACCTCTCAGGGGCAATCCTCTCCCAAGCTTTAGACTACTCCTGCCCTCTAAGAGTCTTTTGTGCAGTGGCTCCTGTACTCTTCCATACCAAGATTATATTCTGTGCCTGTAAATCCCTGTTACCTGTTCATTATGTATTACTTCCTAGAGCAGGCTTTTCTGAGGTGTCTTACCCAATGAAAAAAGTACTTGTACATATTCTGTTGTTGCTAATGGACCCAACTTCTGTCTCATTCCCTAGAAAAGCTTCTTTTTCTTCCCATGGCATCTTTCTGACAAGCAGGGCTGGATAAGGAGCAGCCTTTAAAGTGTCCCTAAATGTTATTTTTACTCAGCCCTGCACAGTTTTAATTTGGTTGCAGAAAAAGTTATTTTGCACAAATCCTACAGGGAAAAGCTGCCATGTGCTTTCAATCTTCAGTGTAGACCCTGGCCTCCATGAAACACTCACAGTTGGGAAGGGTGCCAGGACATGAGAAGATAGGTATATCCTGAAGCTGGCCCAGATCACTCCTTGTTGATCTGATCTTGTGACTGTCTGATGTGATGTTTTGCAATGGAAATTAAACTTGTTTTACAAAAGCACATCCAAAGCTTCATCCTAGTGTCTTTGCTACAGTGGTTTGTGGTTTGCAGTAAAAAGGGTATTGTGGGAGAACCTCAGCATGCACAACTTGAGCTAGCTCGAGTGATGTCAGTGGTGCTGTATTGGCTTAAATCAGATGAGTTCCCTGAGAGATAGTTCGATTGACAGGTTCTATTCCTAAGGAAATGGGTGGAATAATCAATGACTCATATTAGTGTGGCTTAATATTAACAGCTCTTTAAGAGACTACCATCTTCAAAGCTGACACTGGCCTTGTTCAAAGAGGATAGAATTGTATGGACCTTGAAGGATGACTGTGGTTGTACACAAAGAGGGAATAATCTTTCTTGAGGAAATCCTCTTGCATTTTTTTTTCAAATAACTTCCATGTCATCCCTCGGGAATGGTTTCCTCATAATCCTCAGCTTTTGTAGGGGAATCATATTAAAGAGCAAGGCTTCTTTGCTAGAACAAATACTGAAGGGACAAAAGACTTTCAAACTGGAAGTGGAGGAATTCCTCTTCCCCTTCTACCCCCAAAAATAGAATCTTATCTCCTATTCCTTCCATTCTACCATCAGTATCTTCTCCTTAATTTATCACCTAGAAATATGTCTATGCTCAATGTCATTTCAATAAGCTTATTTTTAAATAAAAATCATCTTTAAAACTACTGATTATTCTTGTCATGGTCAAAGGCAGAAGTCCAGCATCCACAAGAAATCTTAAAAGAGAAAACAACTGTGCAAAATACACCTGCTCTTAGAATCCAATGTTGTGTTAATGTTAAGTGAAAGGCAAAAGGCAGGGAGGACACTTGTTTCACTCACCTGAACCCACAGACCTTTTAAATAGTATGAGAACAATATCTTACTATGAGAAAATAATATCAGTAAATATCCTGGCAAAAGTAGTTTTGTAATTCAGGATGTTCTCTGTAACTTTTTAATTTGCATTAATATTTGGTAGGCTGAGCTGTTTACCTTACTATCTGTTCTTCTTTCAGTTAATTTTTCTACACTCTTCAGTCCCACATAAGTTCCAAGTCTGTAAAGAGCTGGCGTTATTTCATAGTTCTTGCAGGACAGTACATCTTGCTAGCTTTTACCTCAGCGCACTTCTCCTATTGTTTCTCTTATACAATGCATGAAAACCACAGTGCCAGAGACAATTGTATCACAGAACTAATAATGTTCCAGTGTCAAAGAGGGCAATGATCTTTTTCATTGGACTCAAAGTATTTGGCTTTGTCAACTTTTCTATTTAGAAGTTGGATTAGTACCCATAAAGGAGTGTCCTTTAGCCCTTCTCACTTAATTATAGCTCTCAGCCTCTTAAAGTACTTCTACTTGGAGCTCTATAATCACGACAACCAGCTCTTGCAGAGTGCTTTTCTTGCTTTTTTCAAAGCACTTTATGTGGGAAGTCAGGTTCATTCTGCAGATGCAAAACCTGAGAAATGAGGAGATGGAGTGAGTTGCTGAAGTTCATCCAGAATTTGAGTAAAAAAATAACACATAGAAGAATATTAGTCCTTAGTACTGTAGATATTACAACATAGCTATCTTGAAGGAAAAAGAGAGTTTCAAGTCTAGAAGGCAAGTAAAAAGATACTTGAATACAAAGGAATTATATGCATCCACCAGAGTGTTTTTCAAAGTTTAAGATGTGTTCTTCTTTGTTTTACCTGTTCCCAAGGGAAATGATGTTCAGTTCCTCCTATCCCCACACCTTTTTATAGTAATGCTGTGGATCTGGACATTGTATCTTATCAAGATTTTAGCCAGAATTTCTCACTCTTCCAGCGTGCATCTATGGTTCTGAAACATGCTCTATTTCAGTCAATGTCTAGGTGGACTCCTCAGAAACACAACAAAAGATGAAAAATTACATGGAAAAAGGGAAGCAACTTCAACCAGGAGAAGCAAGACATGACGGTTTGAATGATTACCCCTCAAAAAATGTGAAATTTGACCAATGACCATGAAATATGTTCTCCAAATTTCATTGCACAACACAAGTTATTGGCACTTTTTTCATAACAATTCCATTTTCCTTACTTGAAATAGAAATTATTTCTGGGTATTAACACATAGATATGTAACATCAGCTGTCCAGTTTTAAAGGATTCATGCAACAACAATATAGATCTGTCAAAGTTTAGGGTCAGGGCAGTCCACTAACCTATAACAGAGGCTCTCTTAACCCCCCTCCCTCCCCAAAGAGGAAGAGAAAGAGAATAAGGGAGAGAGATTAAGTGATGAGAAAAGGAAACTAGAACGGCTTTAAGGAAAATGAAAATAAAAATGATAAAATGCAATATATACAAATATATACAAAAACAGTACTGAACCAAACTCCGCTGGTGGCAATTACATCACCCCATCACCACTGATGTTGCGGAGCAGGAAGTGGGCAATTCCCACACTGGGCCCAGTTGCAGACAGGAACTGTGTTCAGGAGCTGGATTCTGGTACTGGATTCAGGAACACACAGACCGTTATCGAAGGCAGAACGCATAGAGTCCTGCTCAGATGCTGGCCATTGAAGAAGAGAGGAAGAACCAAGAGCCTGACCCTCCAGATCCCTCAGCTTTATACCGTATATGACATATATGGGATGGAATACCTCACTGGTCAGTTTAGGGTCACCTCTCCTATCCACTCCCCCCTGCAGGTGCAGCCTTTTACTTTCTGCACCCCCCAATGTGACACACAAGATCCAGCAGTGGCCTTGGTCTGCACACCAATCCTTGGTACTGACTCTAACCATGGGGTGTTACCACTGCTAGGAGCAGACACTGCCTGTGAGAACAGGCTACTGAATTCAGACATTGCAGGTAATTAGAAGAACTGAGCTGAAAAGTAAAATCCCTGAACAGAATTAGTTCTGTTCTCACTCAAACCAGGACAAGACCCTAGTATTTTCAAACTGCTAAACACTTTTTGCCTAGCTAAATATATATCTACTGTCATTTATACTAGCCTTAGCACAACTAGCATTTTCTAGATGAGTAGCCAGATTTATTACACAAAGTGGCTTTAGATGGAAAGATTCTCCAAAACAAGTAGTGTAAATGCATAACAGATCTATTAATAGTTTTCCATTTTTGTTGTCCAAGTCAATCAACAAAGATCTTATCTAAAAATGTCTTCACAATGGTCTGAACTTCATGGCATACCTCAGTAAGACATTAGTAGACCAGCATTCACATCAAAATCATGATAGCACTTGACACATTAAAAAATCTTACTAGAAAGGTGAAGAAAAATCACTAATTGGCAGATGGATATGCTTTCATGGAGATCAGAAGACACAGGCTTATGTAACTTCTCTCTGAGTCAGATTTTCATATGAAAAAAATGTTAGAACAGCACACATTAGATCTCCTAATGTCCATCATCCGTCCACTTTGAAAGAAGGAAACTAGGGACCCTGTCTCAATACTTATTTTCTTCTTTATATTCGTTGTAGTAGTAACCCAAGTGCTTTATCACTGATTTCTGTTGATGTTTAAACCAAAATTTAATCCAAGTAGATGGTTGTCAGCATCCTTACGTGCTTTTGCAGCACACTTTGATCACTGGGACAACAGAACAGGCACAATAGTCTCAAATTCCAGGCAAGGATCAAGATGTGGGAGGGACATGTTCTGCATCCAAGTCATCAGAAATGACCTAGGAGTGGGGCACCTACATCTTGTTGGCTCCTGTTAAAAACTGTGTCTTGAGTCTCTCCCTGACTTTATTCCTTCTCTTATAAAAAGGACTACATCACTCTGCTTGTGATACATGTAGTGAGTCAAGGATCAACTTTTGCTAGTGAGGGCTTGGTGCAGTGGACTTACATTCTTAAATAGGAGTCTCTTATTGCAACCATACTGTGATACTGTCTGATAAAAGCAGTAATTTTCTCCTCTGGAGTCTTGAATATAGTGTTGTTTGTGACTGTTTAACCTCAATACTTAAAAAAAAAAAAAGAAGTACAAACTCCCCCCAAATTATTCCTGTATTTCAAAATACGTTCCCTTTTTTTTTTTTTTCTGAATACAGATTTCAAAGCAATAATTGCTTTGAGATGAATAATAACATTTTAGCTAAAAAACTTCCAGTGTGGTTTTAATTTGTAGATGAGAAGTACTGATTTGACTGTAACAGGATGTTTACATGCTACACAGAGATGTCAAGTACAGAGATGTTATGTGGCCTCTCCATTTAATAGAATGACAGCTAGAGGAAAAGAAAGCTCTTGAGGGATTAATATAATCATTACTTTCAAGATGCTTCTGTTTAAAGGAACCTTGAAGAGTTTTCCATCATTCTGCACAAATTAATTTCTTGAGAAGAGCCTAAAGCAAAGCCTGTAAGGGCTCACCAAACATGTGAGAAGGGTCCAGGTTCAGAAGAGGCACAAAGGAGATTCACTGATCATATTTTCATTAAAGCTTTTCATACTAAACCATCAGCACATGCACTTATATCCTTGACACCTTGACTGAAATAAAAAATCTTTCCCTTCTCTCTGACTCCTGCTTTAGCTGTAGCACACAAATCAGGTCTGTCACTAAATTAGCTAGTGCTTTCACTGAACCATACCTGAACACACGTCCTTCTTCAACTCCCACTAAAATAATCTCTTGGGCATCTTTCATCACAGTTATTTCTACCTAGTCATCCTAATTCCCCACAGTAGGCAAAAGTTGCAGCAAATCTTATAAAGCACATGCGGTTTGTATCAGTTTATACCTTGCTTAGCTCCAGAAGCAATGCAGAAACTTGATAGAGAAAAGCCTGGAATCACCCAACTGAGCTTTATAGACAAGCAGGGCCCAGAAGTCAGGAATAAAAGGGAATGGAAACCCTTTCAGGAGCTTTATAGGGACAGAGCTAGATCTTTGAAGGTGGTGAACTGTTACTAATGTTAGAAGGACTTTTTCATTGAAACAATAGGGAAGATTATAAAAATCATCACTAATACTCTGTGAAAGATGAAAGTGTCCAGCTCTTCAATGAGGTGGTGTTTTGAGAGACCAGAGTATATGGAGAGACCTTTCCTTCTAAATACTCTTCAGTCTATCATCAAAGTGGCAGTTACTAATATTTTGGAAATCCCTCCTAGACTATATCACAGTCTCTCTATACTCCCTTTACTGTTTCCTTCCAATCTTAGCATTCGTTTCATCTTCACTTTCAGTTCTTTGAGCATGATTTCTGCATGAAACTCTGTTCTACTTTCTCATCAAACTGGTTGTCCTTGCCATATTGCTTTTCTAACTCATTACCCCTATCAGTTCCTCTTTCCTCTTTTATTTTCTATGTATTTCCATCTATATCTTGAATGATCTCTCAGTGCACTCCATTAGTAAAATCTTACCTCTATCATTATAGCATCTTAGAGACAGGCAAATGTTAGTTCACAGCAGTTGGTTAGGCAAGGAAAAGTACACAAGAGTTGTGTAGTGCATCATGTATCAGTAAATGAGGATCTTAGTATTAATACATCACCACCACAGACATATGAGTTAAGAGCTTAAATGCCTCTGAAGTGGCATCTTTTCCTATGCTGGATTATGAAGGAGAAGAGACAGGCATCTAAACAAGAATAATCTAAGATTAGGTAAGATTTGGGCCTCAAAAGGAACTCATGTGTGCCGGGATAGTAGTACAAAACGTATGCGTCCTTGCCATGTTAGGAAGTTGGAAACAATTACTTCTCTGTAACACAGAAATTTGTAAATTGGTGTTATGCAGAGTGATCTGGGTGATACATGCTTATCCATTCTTGTCAAAAGCTGATTGAAAGAGATTTCTTGTGTTCTACAAAAGCGATCTGGAAAAACAGTGCCAGGAACTATTTGGGTATTCCGTGTAATTTTAGCCATAAACTGAAGCTGATAATCCCTCAAAGAAGACACAACACTCCCTAATTTGAAGCTTCCTTGTTATCTAACAGGAACAGAATTTTTCCTCAGAACAGTAATAAAGATGGAAATTCCACTTGCTCATCTATATCTCCTCTTTCTCTTTTTTTTTTACAGTACAGGCTGTATACTAAATGTACATTTTCTACTGCATGTGTGACCAGGGTGTTCACTACGACGGTTTTCTGAGAATGAATATTGAATCTGGCAGTATGGAGAAAAAGGCAGTCTGACTAAAAGCTCCAATACACAGGCACTTCTGAGTTCAGAAATACACTTTATCTCCTTCTGTTCCCAGCTCCCTGCGTTTTTCGTAAGAAAATTTCTTCTGCATAATGCACACTGTGTTCTTCCCTTCCTGTCTCCTCCCTGTGGAGTCAGGTCATCATTATCATTTCAGTCTCCCTAAAGTTTGTTAAGACCTCTGGTATCACTAAATGAAATATTTTATGTGTTTGCATTCTTGTCACACCTCACAAGGAAACACTAAGGGTGGAATTTAGCAGCCCTGTAGGCAGAGTGTAATTCCCAGACTATGTTCTACAAATTGAAACATTCCCTGCGCCCTTATAGTGCGTAACCCTTAGTGGCTGTTGTCTTTCCCTCACTTTAGTTTGGTTTTTTGTCTCAGTGCACATAGGGTTTCCACTGTGGATGATGTGGGGCAGGTGAGTCTACAACACGAAAGTGCCATCAAACACTTGAAGTTTCCATCAGTTTTTCCCAGAAAACACTGACAGACTTGAAGTGATTACATTTTTGGATTTTTGAGGAACAATCAATGTCATGCCATTTTGACTAATCCCTATTTTTTTACTGAGGTTACAGTCTCCTGCCTGCATTTCAGAAATAAACTTTACAAGCAACAAAAAGTGATGGACTATGAATAAAGCTTACTTAGAAACAATAGGAAATAAATGATAAAGTTGATGATTTTCTTGAGGCCTGTGTAGATTACAACTATTTTTAAGACTGTAAAATCCTGACTTTGCAAGGTTGCACTTCTTGCAAGGGATAAGTTAATTATATTTAAAATCCTACAAATAAAATCATGTAAGGAAAAGATCCACCTATAATTTACCAAAATAAAATTAAATAGTCAAGACCTTTCAGCTGACCTCAAGTGCTGTAAACCAGTCTACTGTCTGAAGATTTGAACTATTATATCTACCTTTTCCCTGTGCAAAGACTACAGTTTTGTGTTAGAGTCATGGTAATGGCTCTCCCAATGCCTTCCTTTCTATCAACAGTAGACAGGGACAGGGTATGAAATGCTTAACTTTTTTTTTTCCCACTCTGAGGTACTAATGAGGCCTGTAGACATTGTGAAGTATTAAAATAAGGCATCTCCCTTATGCGATTAACAATAATATGCTGTTTTACAAACATCTTGTTGCCTACAAGAGAGAGAAATATCCATATGTTGAAGTTCCAGGAGTCCAATGCCATGGAAAGAAATTAGTATAATTGAATGAGATTATTCATTAATTGAAATGGATTGGTTTATGATTATCCTTTTGCCTACCCATACCATCAGTTTCTTTACAGTCTACTGAGCATCTTTTCCCTGCTCTCATTATCAAAGCTACTATCTTAATGTGAGTCAGAAAATGCAAAGGGTTATTTTCTTACTATGCTGAAAGAGCAATTTGTTACGTATTTCTAGCTCTGCCTGTGCAATCTTATTGGTCAAGAGTTATTACACTGTCATCAAACGAAGTGCAACAATGGCTGCTTCAAAGGCCTATCAGATATATAAATAGTAATCATGCAAAATAAAATGTGGTGAGCCAGCAGCACATTCCTCACTTACAAGCTCAAACATGCTTTCCAAGACTAACCTCAGGGATTCCCTCTGCTGATGTACAGCCCTGAGTACAGTGAAGACAGATGGGATGCTAGACAGCCTGTCTGTAGAGATGAGCTCAGCAGTAATGATGGTATAGTCTATCCCCTATGCCAAAAAATAATGTCAGATAGCAGAATAATCATGGAGTGGGTCCACACATTGCAAACTAAGAATGTTTCTAAACATGTTTTTAAACATTAGGTTTTTAACCTTCTCTGCATGAACATGTCATAAAAACCTGGGGTCTGAGCTAATGAAAGCACAGACTTCTCCCTCTGCTTGCTCTGTCTATTCTCTGTCTCACCAGGAATAAGCTATTGGTTCACTTCCCTCACTTCTCAATAGTCTGCTTTTCTCCTTTTTTCCAGTGCCCATTTCCCATCTTATGCCCGTTTCTCTCATCTCATGTCCTCTCTCTCTCATTTTGTACTTTGGAAAAAGTTTTCTGTTTCCTGGGACAATTTTTTTATTATAGTTTCCAAGGAACTAGGCCTTCACCACTATCAAACTTAATGCCTTTGTTATTTATAAGTGAAGGATCTATGAAGCCTGCAGAAGGAGCTAGTGAATGTGGCCAGTGTTTAATTTTTCCCATTTAGGTAACCTGTGCTTAAATTTCACCTAGTCTAGGAGGTGACAAGGCTGGAAATGTCCAGTTGTGTTGCTGTATGAGAGTAAAATGCAAATAATTGTTTTCTTCTGTGATAAAATACCTGAAATAAATTAAAAATAAGACAAAACCAAAGAACAATGACGTGAAAAGAGAAATGTCTTGCTAAATATGTGTCCTTCTTTCTTAGGGAAGGTTTTATTTAAGCACATAGAACTTTGTGTTTCTGTACCAAACTACAAAGGATTTGGATCATGGTTGGTAATTTAAACAGCAGGCACTTAAATAGTTCTACACAGAAATGATACTATGAAGGAATTCAGGAATGAAGCATGGATCATGACACAGTCAAAGGAAGTAAAATTTACTACAATTTAAACTACAGATTTGAACAAAATTAATCAGTTTCTCAAATTTCATACTCTTGCACGCTCTTTCACAAAATTACTGTCAATCAACAGTCATTCGTGGCAAGTTTTTGAACAATGCTTGCATCATTATGCAGCTCACAAATATAACAGCATATTTGTGAATGAGGGTAGTAACATACACTCAATGCAACCACTATGAACTTTATTCATTTAAACGTAATGACTTAATGCTATTCTAGACCTTTAAGGTACTGTCTATAATATTTTTTCCTTTCTTCTTTGTATTTCTTGATATTTATTTTGCAATGAAAGTCAAAGAAAAATCCATTGAGATGCAGGACTGAAACTTTGTTTTCACCTTTGCATTTATTTTCCCGAAAATCTAAAGCAGGTTACTCTCCAGCCCCTTATCTCATCCTTCTGTCTTTAAATGGCAATAGGAACACTTACTTTATTAATACTTTTCCTGCCTTGTCTATTTTAGTTGAAAGTATTTCAGGGCCGATATTCTCTCTTTTTGCAAATATTGCTTAGCCCAAAGTTGCCTGGTAGTATCTGGTGTTGCTAGAAGTTGGTGTAAGAAAAACAACTCACAGTCATACCACTTTTTCTAAGAACTTGGTATAATTTATCATATACCTTGTTTTTTTTGTGATGGAATTCAAAGCAGTTCAGTATGAAAAGAGTAATTTATTTGCAGAAGGTGGTGAAAGGCTCTGCAAGGAAAAAAGAAAGTTAATTTCTTTTAGCTTAGTTTTCTGCATTTAGGGCTCAGCATATGCAAACCACCTATTGAATCCTCTGTATTGAGTGTATACTAATCAATAGACAACTATGCTCTTGCTGAGTCCAAATGGAAAATGACACAGCAAAAAGCGAAATGTGCTGGCCTAAAACTTTGTTCTTACATTTATTTAGTCACATCTCTAAATAAAACAGAGGGATGGCAGGATTTATCTTCCTGCATTTCTCTTATTGTTGAATTTATTTGGGATGTTATTTGACTCTCTTACGTAGCAAATGCTGGTATCAAACTAACATTACCAGTCCTACCTAGCTGTTGTAAATTTTGAAAACATTGACAAGTCCATTGCACTAGCAATCTGAATGATTGGCCTTTGATAACAGATTTCATCACACATTCAAAAACATAATAATAAATAATAAATCCTGGGTGCAGCATCAGTACCTCTGAACCAAATAATTTTCATTAGAATGTAAAGGGAAAAAAAAAAAAACAAACCAAAAAACAGAAGAAGTTGCAGAGGGACAAGGCAGGTCCAAGTAGTTCTGCTCTGATCCACCAGGGATTTAGAAGATAGGTTCGAGTACTGCAGTCCATCACTCCACCTTCTTTATAAAATCTCAGACTAAGAAGTTGCAAGCCCTTGCTTTTCCTGAGCTTCCTTTTACTCCTCTGAGGCTTAGAAAGACTTTGTAAACAACAGGAAGATTTTTAAAACCTTTTAGGTAGGGATTGAGCTGACAATATGAAATTTTCTTCATGTTCCTTTGCAAAGAAGCTCTACGAGGGAAACAATTCTTCAGAGCTTAGAAGGTTTATCACACTATTTCTTCAGGTATTTCATAAAACTTCTGTTCTTCAATTAGGGCAGTCCTGAGCTTCCTTCAGAGATTAATAAAAAGGATTTAAAATATTTTTTCCTTTTATTTTCCCCACCAGCATCTGCCAACTAGTGCCTCCAAGTGCGAGATATGCAGGATTACCAGAGCTTTATTGTAGCAGACAAAATGTAGAGGGTGAGAAGAAAGAAAGATGATGGACCTGAGTTTCATTACAGCCTGAAGCACCTCTGATTCCAGTGACAGACAATGACCAGGATGCTTTGAGTCCATTAAAATAAGTGGGATAAAAGTACTATTTAAAGTGCTGTCATACCTACGGACATGAACTGTTCCTGTGCAAGTCCTGAGACCAGACTGAGATCAGGCAGACAATGTGTAAATTCCTTTGTTTTTCTTTGCTGCTAATTTAATAAAAAGACTTTGAAGAGAATAGGAGCAGGTCCATGCCAGTCCTGAGGAGAATGTAAGAGCAGCAACTCTCCAATGCATATCTCCACTGGGTATGGATGATCTTGGATATCTCTAGTAAATCTTCACAGTGTAATATATCTTTTTGTCATCTTCCATCTTCCCAGACCTCGCCTCAGGTACCTGTTCATGATTCATTTACAGAATAGGTGATGTTATGAAAGTCTGCTTTTCAAATATGGGGACATAATTAAAACCTCTGAATTTTGCATTGTTACACTTGAATCTGCATCAGTGAGCAGAATACACAAATAAAAAAAACAGTTGCACATTTTAGTACAACACCTGTCTTTGGCAAAGATGTCTTTGCTATGCCAAGGAGAATTATTACTGATAAGCAGGGAGTATGTTTGTGATTTGGAACCTGTCTGCCTCTTCCGACCTGTCTCTAAACATCTCCACTTGAATTTATGAGTGTGGAAGTTTGTTGCCACTGTTTGTTGGTTAACAGTCACGATGACCCTGAGAAATACACCCAGAAACTCAGCTCTCTGAGTTGAATTTAACACATTTTTTCTCAGTTTGGGATGCATCAGTGTGAAATACCTGCTTAAAGGAAAAGCTGTTAACACCAAAAGGCTCTATGCAGTCTCCTTCAGCAGTTACATTCCAACGTGATGAAGCGCTACATCCCACACGGTCCCAACCAGCTTTCATGAGCAACACAGAGATGGCTTAACAAATCTAAATGATCCCTCCGATAAAAAACAATTTGCTTATCACTGACAAATGCAGTCTTATTCTTGTGATCAGTGGGGTGCTTAGGAGTTAAACTTCTCTGCCTTGTCTGACAACCCTCCCCTCGCAAGTTTTCCTCCATTCTCAGGTTCCAAGCTTAAACCATATTTCTACTCATAACATCACATCATGCCGTGGCATGAATTTGGTCCAGATCAGAGGACACAGTCATGTTGCTGACAAATTACTCAAGCACTGATAGAGAGGGGAAGCTGGGTCTCTGCTCCTATGTCACCTGCAGGAGGATCAAATAATAGTCTGTATGGGATATATGGTGTGGTGGTGGTGTATTTTTAAAAATTTTTCTAGAGGTGTTATTTAAAATACAAATCCATTCCATGATCTGATTTGCACACAAACACAGAAACAATTGTATTACTATAACTGTGACATGGAGGCAATTATGGAGGGGTAATTAACACACGTGTGTTAATTGTATAGACCATGATGAATACATTTACATAGTAAATACGTTACTTATGATTTTGTATTCCAGTGCAATCATCGTCATTTTAACAATAGCTTCTGTTTCAGGGTACCAATACATAATGGAGTCAGGGTAGAAACTAATGCATAGTAATTTATAACTTTGTGCCTACAATTTCTATGAAGACTGGTAGATAAGGAGAAGAAATCTGATATTGTTACAATTGATGTTAGTAACTAAAGTTCAATTGTAAGTGTGTCCTAAATAACTGTCTCATTAACATTCTTCAGGTTCATAGACTGGACAGGGATATGACTACAGCTGACAGAAAACATCTGATAAGGTACGGAAAAATAGAAAATCGTTTCCAGGATTGGCCTAAAAGTCTTAGATCTACTGTGACATATCAGAACAGGGGTGTGTCAATGGTCAAGGAGTTTTGTGAGGACTTGACTGCTACTGATTTTGTTATGCCTTAGCTTAAGGCTGAAGTGGCCTGTTTTCATGAGTGGCAGGGAAAAAAACAACAGAAGAAATGTGATAAAGGAAGAGATATAGCTAACAGTAAAGTGTCCTTGAAACAGAATCCAGCTATTTTAAATAATCAGTGCACTAGTATGACAGACTGTCTTTATATCAATTATCATTTTTTCTCTTTTGCTCATTCCTTTCTGCTCTTCCTACCATGGTATGAATTGCCATGCATCCCTGCATTTCCTAGAGAATGCAAGACCTGCTATCAGCCACACATTGCCATCTCCAAAGGACTTGAGTAGAAGATGCTACTGGCAAGGTAATGCACTGAAGGTTTTCTGACCACTATCCAGGTCTGTCTGGAATTTAATTAATCTATGAGACATTAAATGAAATCTAAAGCTCTTTCCCTGTTTGTCTGAAGTATCAATACATTAGTGCAGTCTGCTTAGGCTTCAAGCCATTAAAATAATAGAGTTAGAAGTACCCACACACTCATCATTTTCAGGGAATTCAGCCTGATGTCTTGCTTTTCTCATTAGAAAGAAGACAGATCATATTTGTCTTTTTTTTTGTTTTTTTTTTTTTTTTCTTCCTCCTGTTTATAATCCCCCATCCTTCCTTCTGGAAAGCTTCCCAGAGTAGCCTTCCCTCTCCTTACCTGGCCTTGCTCTGGGAAGCACCTTGCTGCCAGCTGGCTTCCCAAGGCAGTTGAGGCAGCCAGATTTATTGCACCAAGGCAACCTGAGTCATTGTCTTATCTGGTCTGCAAGTAAACAGGAACAGCAAACTCTTTCTCATCACATCTTTAGGCCACAAATGCAACTGAAACTTTCTGATCACCTTATGTACCATTTAGCCAGTGCAACCATTTTGCTTGATAAGTCCTGAAAATTAACTTTGGCAGTTAAGACAGCAATTAATAGAACAGCATCTATGATAGGTACTTATGTGCTCTCTGGGGATGTTATATCTCAGCACTTACTCTTACGTATCCTCAAACATTGCCTCACAATGCACTGAAAAGAGATTCCAAAATTTGTCTCTGTTACTTGCTTAATTTGGTGAAATAATGAAATTATTTAAATACTGTTATATTTTTTTCTATTGGAATGCAAAAGATGAATCAATGGGGAAAACCTGTATGCTTTTATAAAATAACCAAATTGTCTTAATGAAGAAAGCAACATTTGGACTTTTCCTCATCTGTCCTGTATGTTGCGTTCTTCTACTCTTTGCAATGCATTGCTTCTGTGGTGAGAAGTAATTGCTTTCCCTGGTCAGGTTTTGCCTATATCTTGCTTCATGCTCAGTTTGCAAATATCTTCTGGAGGTCTCAGTCTGGATAGGAAAAGGTGCATGAACAGGCATAAATTCCTATCTGTGGGCTTGCAAATGCAGCATGACCCAGTGGGAAATGGCTTCTATTCACTTGATATGCTAAGTAAGTTACCCAACTTCCCTGTATTATTCATTCTGTAAAATGAGAGGTGCTTACCTTCTTTTTTCTGGAACAAACAAATTCCTTCTTGACCCAGTCTTGGATCTTTTTGGTGTTTTTCTGGATCCTTTTCTCCATACTGCTTATAAAATCAGGTGTTTGTATTCTATAGTCATGCCCCAAGAAACTGCATTTCCACTGCTTCTGAACCTGAAGTCAAGCTGCTTGTTTCCATTGCTAAAAACCCTAAGCTCAAACTTGAGCAAACTCTGTTGCGATTCCTGCCAGCCCCTCTAGGCAAGTGCTGCTTCATACTACATGCAAACTAATGTCTTTGGATAGGCTGCCCTAAGAAATTAGAATTCCCATCTTTTGGTCATTATGGGCTACTTTTCTTTGGTTTGAGTTTCTGATTCCCCGAGGCTGCCACAATATTTCATAGCTTCTCCCCAACATGGCTCCTGGTTTATGAGTTGTCAGATGACATGGTCAAGCAGTAAAGAAACCACAGTTTTGGATTATATATTGGTATCAAGTAGCTAAAAAGTAGCCTACCTGTAGTTACGCAAAAACTGAAGAAGAATTGAATTAAAGAATTAACACCTTTAACAATAAGCAGGGACTCATCATCTATAATGAAAACAGAGTCATGTTATACAACACAGTTAGCCTCCAGTCCTGCTTCCCTTCACTGTCTCCCTTGGGGCACTTTGGATAAAGTTTGTTCCTTGGCTCTACCCCAGTGGTCGGCTTCCTCTCACTGACCATTTGAAATCAAGTCAGATACCTGAAACACTGTCTGTGGCAAATACAACATTCTACCAAAAAAAACCAGTATTTATTAGACCCTTGAAAATGACTTAGTAAACACAACAGAATTGCTACGTGATATTTTTTATTTTGAATGCAGAGAACCAGAGTTTATGATGTTAGCTTGAAAAGAAAATATCTGGATGCACCAGAACCGAACGTACTGATGGCAGGACATGCATGGTTGCCAGCACATCCACAGTGAGGCTGCTTCTTGCTGTTTCCATAGAACAGTAAGATCTTCTCATTGGGTCACTACAGCTGTATTATGTCTAGGGATGGAGGAACTGGTACTTTCCTTCAAAAATAGCCCAGGTCAAATTCTGTGCTCATACCAGCATAACTACACCCTGAAGACAATGGGAATGTTTCACAGTGAATGAGGACTGAGTAGGAGAGGATTTGGATTAAGCAGGGTCATTTGCAGTTTACTTGGTAGGCTGTGAATTTGGTGCTAACCATTGTGACTCCTACAGATAACTGATTGTTTATTCCCAAATACACTTTTGCTATAGGTACTGTCAGTCCTCAGAAGTCTCCACATAGAATTTTCCAGATTACGTTAACTTTAAAAAAATTCCCATCCTTGCTTCTGAAACTCCAACAACAACCAACTACAAACTCTTGAAATTTTTTTTTTAATTTGTTTTCTGTAAATTTATGCAACTCATTGTTACATCTCATTAGAGCCCTTTAAAGCATTTTATAAGCTTTTAGGTTGTTTTTTTTTACAGTTAACACGTGAATTTGAACTTTAGTCTGTTTTTTCATGTTACCTTAATTTAATGTTAATTTTAGAATTACTTTGAATTACAAAACAGATTAGAGATTATAAACTGAGTTCCTCTTTTAGGGTAGCTGATTTTTCTTCTGGAACAGAGAGCATCCAAAGGCAGTTTTATACTTCCTTATAAAAAAAACTTTCACTCTGTCAACTGAATTTGTCACTGGTAGAAATGGTGGCCAATAGCATTGAATAGTAAATGTGCTGTTTATCTATGAAGTCCCATGAAACATTCTTGGCAGACTCTGTAAGCTTTCCATCTGTATCTAATGTTACATTCATCCAGGTGGGAAGGTCAGACCACATCTTGGAGCCTGTGTGGAATTTTGCTTCTCTAACGATATTGTTTCCCTGCATGACTTTATCAGAACTCATCTTCTGTGGCTATTTCAGGTGTCCTACTCACTCTGCATATCTGGATGTTCAAAAGATTAGTTCTCTGAAAAGCATGTATTTTTAGGATGCGGAATAATGGCTCTGTCTAAGAATGGTCACAGCAAAGGCAATATATTTCGGTGGGATTTGAATTAGATCACTTTGAAACAAATAATACCCTGGGGGCTTGAGGAAGGTTGATTTTGTTTATTTTTGCCTTAATCTCCCTGCGACTGAAAAAAAATCCAAAAGGAACAAGCTGGTTTCTGTTGGCAGGTTATACTCGCACAAGCAAAACATGGTATGATGCCAAAATATTATAGTGATGTTTATTTGAAGTGGACACCTGCACACTAGGAGCTGGCTTGCAACCAGCAATTCATTCCTCAATTCAGTTCAATTCAAAAAGATTTAATTGACATGATAAGCTATACAAGTGTAGCCAAAGGATTAAAGAGCCAGATCTTTCAGATACATGTGAGAGGATGGGTCTAATCTACTCATATAGGAACTACATACTTGGAAGAGGTTGGTCTCTGGCACACATTCAGCTACTAGAGTCTACCTCTAATCTGATAGGAAATCAATGTATGTTTTTCTCTATGGACTATGCACATTTTTCCTTGGTGTTTGTGTGTGTGTGTGTGTGTATATATATATGTGGACATGAGTATGAACTTTGTTCTTCACTATTAGGAAAAAGACTTCTCACAGCCTTTTGTGTTTTGGATGTTACAATGGAAGTCACATTTTTGTCTTCCCACTGTCACTTTGTTTGCAAGGTCAGAAATAGCTGGTCCTGTGGTTTTCCCTGTTTGGAGAAGTTATAGCCCAAATGCATACATTCAGAAGCGAATATTTGAAATAAGTGGCTCTTTCGTATGATAACTTTTTTTGAGACAGATAATCCTTTCCTTAAAAAAAAAATTAATATCTAAATTCTAAGAAATTCTTTATAAATGAGATTAATCACTGAAATATGAACCTAAAAACTTAGTGGTTTTTAAGTATTTTTTTCTGAAGTAAATGCTGATTGTGATGGTAGGCTAGAATCTGCTTTAGCAAGGTAAAAATGACGAAGCACCTTTCGAAATCCACAGCTCACATATGGCAAAAAACAGGTGAAATGTCACTATTTTTCTCTTAGTACCAACTGTAATCTTGGAATACTGTCCAGTAAACACAAAGTGTGTGTACCAGGAAAGAGGGTTTACACCTAGGTGTGCTTAATATTTTCCCTGTGTAATCCTTTTCCCCTTTTCCATCTTTACTGTGTCTCTAAAGACTTCAGTGAAGCTTCTTCAAAAACATACTAGGTCTAGTACTTTGTCTGTAGTACCTGCAAACAGAACAACTCTTCTTGCTAAACTTCAACCTTTCCCAACTCTGAAGATATTTCAAAAAAATTTGTCCCAGACATCTTAACTGATCTGAGAGTGAATATGGATAGTATAAGAAAAAAGTAAGAAAAAAACAACTGTGGAAAATGCATTGAAACTAAATGCTAGAAGTGTTGCTGCAGAATTGACTACTAGAGATTAAGATCAATCAAGATGACCTCTAAGAGATGCACTTATAGCAGGAGAGTAGCTAGAGCACCTAACATCCTTATACAGACTCACTGTGACCTCCCCACAGGAGGAAGTGGATGAAATTTTGCTGAGCTGTCAGCTTTTGAAACTTGGCCTTCAACATAGGGTAGGGTAGGCAGGTAATAGGAATAGATACCCTCACTCTGATCCCAGGAGGATAGCCTCTAACTACATATTTATTCTCATACAACTGAATGTGTTGTGTAGCTTTACTTTGTGAAATTTTAAAGGTAGGGTTTTAGTTATTGAATCCTGTACAGAAGAATACTGAAAGCCATGTTCCTTATCTTCATACTTGCATTTATGTAATAGCTAGACTGAATATTTGTTTCTGTATTCTACTTTTAAGATAGTTTCTCTTTGAAACATCTCCTGTTCCTCATTTAAACCTTTATTCTGTCCATTGTGGTAGTGGCTGTAGGCTTCAGTCATGGATTAGATTCCAACTCTACTAAGCTCTATATACATAAATAACAGAAAAGGGAATTCTTACCCCTACAGACTTAAACTTTATAGGTTCACAGCTCTTGAAACAGCTTCTGTTTTAAAAACACAGCTGATAAATTGAAGGAGAAGGAAATTGTCCTTCAATCTACTTTTTCATCTCAGGTCATCTGAGTCTGACTGATACCATCCAGAACTGAGTGGGAAATTATATTTCACCCATGAGCATTTTAAAATTCTTTCTTCATCTTTCCTGGGACAAAACTAAGAATATGAAGGCTACTTGGGTCTATTTTCTTTCTTTCTTTCTTTCTTTTTTTCTTAATTAGGAGAAAAAGAAAACAAAACAACTAAACAGACCAAGAGAAAAACAGCCCACAAGAGCCCTATTTTGCAATAGAGAGAAGTCAAACCTCTGCAGCTTTTTGGTGGGTGTATGAACATCCTCCCCTCCAGGACTATTGCTCTCAAGGTCTCTCCCACAGTTCAATACTGTTCTGACAGAACCTTTGTCTCTGCACCACAGCAGTCAGAGCATACTTCTGAGGTAAGGAACACTGAGGCATGTTGTGCTCCACAGCTTGAGGAACCATAATGTGGATCTGAAATTGGACTGATCTTCAATGTGTCCTAGATCTGCAAAATCTTTATGAGGAAAGTTCTTCCAGAACAAGTAATTCCTTGTCCAAAAAAAATGTTGTTTCCACAAACAAGTGTTTTTTTACAGCAAGGAAAAGAAAGATTCGTTAAAAATACTGTTGTGATTTAACCTCAGATGGCAATTAAATACCACACAGCCGCTCACCCACTGCTCTCCCACCCACCCCCGCTCCAATAAACCTATGGGATGGTAAGGAGAACTGGAAGAAAGAGGTGAAACTCCCCAGGTTGATATAAGGACAGTTTAATAGAACAACACAAAGATAGACGAAACAACAGTAATAACTATAGAACTAATGAAATCATTTATAAAATGAGTGATATAAACCATGAGGTTTTACCAGTATCTATTCCTTGCTCCAGCCACAAGCTGAAAACCAGCAACCCTCCCTGGACCAGTCCTCCCCATATATAATATAGAATGGGAGTGATGTCATATGGTATTGAACATTTCATTGGCTGGTTCAGTTTTTTATCTTAGCTGTGGCGTCTCCCAGCTGCTTGTGAACATTAACCCTATCCTAGCCAAACAAATAATTAGTCTTGCCCATGATTTCTATTGCAGAACTGACACTACCTACTGTATTTCTTAGTCTTTCCACATAGTAAAGTATATCACTTGTGGAGTCCGATCTCTTCATCTTCTAAGCAAGAGATAATCTGTCTAACCAAATTGAAAAATAGAAGGCTGGGTAATGCTAAACACAGAGTGACTGGCTGAAACAGATGCAAGTATATAAACACCACACTGAACAAAGCAAAATGCATTAATACAGTAGGGTACAATGATGTCAATTTGGAAATATTGAGACTTGAAAGAGACATCATAGGCTTTGAAAGTTGTGTCTCCAACTGCTAGATGTGGAAGCTCGCTGCTTTATTAACATTCCGATAACAGCTCCTGCATCTGCCTTGGTAAATATTTCAGAGGGAGGACAGCTGCAAAATCCTATTGTATGCTGCTAAAGTAAATGCTAATGAGGCTCCTGAAGCAGCCCTCCTAATTCCAACTGAGGATATTAAAAACATGAAACCTGTCCTGTAAAAAAGAAAAAGAAAAAGAAAAAGAAGAAAAAAAAAATCGAGCAAAGAACTAACTTAACAACCTTCTATTATGAATTGCCAAAATAGTTTCCCAAGAGTTTTACTTCATCTGATGTCTGGTTCAGCTTCCTAAGTACTGGTTGCATTGGAAGAATCAATGTATGTGGGTGGTGGAAGAAAACAAACAAGACAGTTATCATGGATTATGTTGATAAATAAATGTTGGCTATTTCCTTCTTGCAGCAAGCTCTATCTAGTTTTCTTCAAAAACAAGCTAAGATTTAGCTGTCACAGAGTCACACATAGACCCCCATCTCATATCATTATTCCACAGACACAGGTATAATTTTCTGACCCCTTTGAAAAAACCTTTCACCCCCCCCATCCCTCCCATATAAACATTACAGCAACATGTGTCCACCTGCAGAGACTGTAAGTAGTTTCCAGGGGAGTTGCTTGATCCTATCACCTCAAGTGCTGTTCAGCCCTCATGCTACTTCTCATGTCCCACCACCAGCAGTGAGTGGAGTGCAGCAGGACTAAGAAGGGACAGTGAGCTCAAACAGCCCTCCAGTCTGAACTGCTGGAGTTTCTCTGGCATTGCCAGTGTGCTTCCCCAAGAAGAGAAAGGATAGAAAGGGCCCCAGCTACCATTCATGGGGAGGTGCTAAAAAAAATTAATTGATAAAGAGCACTTAGTGGAGGTGTGAATACAGAGTCCATGACTGGCAGTGATACTGAAGCAATTAAACCACAAAAACCTGTTCATTGGTCTGTTAATGGGTATCTTTTCCTACTTTCTCTTGTAGCTGTTGTAGCTTGAAATAATTAAAAATACCATCATTAAAACCTTTTACTCATCTCCATTGATTTCACTTGTAGTATTCTCAGAAACCTGTGGGTCAATGTAGCTCTTGCTCTGATTCAAAAACCAACTTGAACATTTGAAGTCATTTGACCTTCTTTATCTGACCATTACAGCCATACACTATACTGCCAGAACACCAACAAGGTCCTGTTTAAAAATATGCAGTATGTTTCAACCTACTCTTAAAAGTAAGTTTTTAGCTAGAAGATTCTTGTCCTTCGATGTTAAGCCTGGCATTCCTACTCTGGAAATCCCAAATCACAGTATTTTCATTTATAAACACTAGTGTGGGATAAAAATTAATAACAAACAAAAATGAAAGAAGGCTCACGACAAAATGACTACTCCCATTTTCAGGGCAGGAGCCATGTCTGCCAAGATATGTAGCACTTAAGGAGTGCTACATCAAGAGGATCATCAAGAGGAGTGTACTTGTGCAGCACTATGAGCCTCATCACAGTCAGAAGGTTGTCTTTGGAGAGAAAAGAAGTGAGACATCTCAAACACTTGTGTGGATGCTGGTCTTTTCTCAACAGAAGCACAGCAATACTTAGTGACACTATCAGCCTATAGCTCCATCAGACCTCTAGTCCCACCTCAAGAGGGATTTCTGCTCATCTTTATGGCCCTGCTATCCTGCAAAGGGTTCTTTAATACAAGGCTTCAGGGTCAACCTTCCCCTAATAAGTCCTTCTCCTCCTCCTCTGACCAGCAGCAGCAAGTTCTTCAGGAAGCAAGGATAAATGTCTCTCTTACAATGACTCTGTACAAGCCTGCCATGACTGTTTAGTCTCTCAGGGCATGCCAACCACTGAGCTTCCTTGAGGATGTATTGAAGAGCCCTGAAGAGTGCCTGACCCTCTGGCAGACCAGGGTGTTGACAGAACTTTCTCCTGGTCTTGCACAGGTTGTATAATCCTCGGTAGTCACTGGTGATCAGGAAGGAGTTCTCTGTGGTGGAAAACAAATGCAACAACTTCAACAATTTCCCAACTTCACCTCAGAACTCAAAGCCCACACGGATGACTATGAGCATTATTTTCTTCAGCCTAGACAATAACGACTAATTTTGTGCCACTGACATCCAAACTACCCTTAGGATACACCCTCCCAAATATGCCCCAGTATTTGATCCTAATATGGCCAGTTTCTATCCACTTCCAACAGAGTAGAACTGTATAATCTTATAATGAGGCACAACAGTTTCAGGACTAAACAGCCTTCTGAGAATATAGCTGATGAACAAGGACTGAAGAAGCCAAAGGGAAGGAAAATAACAGCCTGAAGGTGCATTCATCATCCTATTTGCCTCTCTCAAGATCTCCATCTGAACATAAGTGTTTGTACACTCAGGCAGACTAATTTTGCATTGGTCATAGACCTCATGCTCTAATAAAAGATTATATTCATTATGTGAGTGTTATTAACTTAAAGGATGCTTCGTTTTACGTTCACCTTCAAAACTACTGGCAATCAGCCTGTCCTGGGTGGCTCTGTGCCAGGCCCAGCAGGTTGTTGGATTTATTGCCCACAATCACTGCTTTTGTTCAGATTTATCACACCTTGCTGTGACGATTAGCGCCCTTGATTACCTCTTCATCTTCACTGGCTTGAAACATGAGTTTGATGTATAAGATCTTCTCAAGCAAGGACGTTTCCTCTCTGACAGCAATGCCGAATGGTACACAAACAACTGGAAATACCCCATCAGCTTTTTCAGATGCAAAAAGTTTGTGGTAAGACTTTCACTCAGCTCTTTGAATTTCGTTTTAAGAATATCTAGGGGTTTTTACTGGTGTCTATTCCATTCCCTTTAGTAGCCACCATGCCTGTGCTGTGCTCCTAACTCAGGGTTTACCTCATCAAAGAGAGCTGGTGATACTTATCTTCCTGAATGAGAAAAAAAGCAAAATGTATCAGGTTTTTGCCCTCTCCAGATGCAATGCATGAACCAATTTCAATAAGTTTGCAAAGTGTGGACTTTTTCCATCAGAATAATCCAGATCCGGGACAACAATCTTAAGTAATCAACATTAAAGGGAATGGAAGCTTAACTAGAAACCACAGGACCAGTGGAAGCTTAACTAGAAACCACAGGACCTCTTTATTATTTCCTCAGACAAAAATCTCCCTCCATACAATCCCCAGTGTTTTGATAGACTTATCCAGAAATATCTGCAAAGCTCCCCTAGAAGTTGTCCACTAGCTCTCAAGTGAACAGCAAAAACCAGACTGACTCTGGTATATTGAGGCTACTGTTTATCTCACTAACACTGGGTTTTCCTTGTATTTCCTTGTCTGGCTAAATTCACTTGTTGTCACTTGCTGCAGGCTGCAAAACTGCCTTGGAGCAGAGAACAGGTGTTTTTGTCCTGTCTTTAGACAACACTCAGTAAAAAAATCATGCTATGTATCCAATGATAACAATAACAATGAAGATTTCTCTAAAGCATATTGCAGAACAAAAGGAATTATTTTAGGGAGCTTGTTTTCTCCTCCAGTGGACTGTATTCCTATTACAGTAGGCAGCAAACTTCAAGAGAGAGACCCTAAGGAACTGTGCTCCTGCTTCTCTGCCTGGCAAGTAAGCTGTTTCATAAGATTCCTACAGGATTTGTGTTTGGATATTTCTATCCTTGAGGGACAAGATTTATTGCAGTGCTATCCAGGAAAAAAAAACAAAAGCCTGGAGACCTTTTCAGAAGGCCTTGGGCCTCATGGTACCACAGCAACAGAGCAGTTCAGTCACCTTGCTTCAAACAACTTGCTCTCCAGCCTGGCACACCAAAAACCCAATGCCAGGTAGCTGCTGAACTAGCTGTGAGCACAACTATGTGCAGGCACAGTGCTCGCAGAAGCAAGGCTATGAAGACAGTGCATTTCCCACCATTTTGCACGAAAAGGTATTCACCGCATGAGGCAGTGCTAACACGGGGGATGCCAGCCTGTTAAAACTACCTCTGGTAAGAAGCAAAACCATAGGAAATACCACAGCATTGACATCTGAGGAGCTTTATTTCCTTCACTCTGCTAACTTCAACTGCCTACTACACTCTTCGAGCTCTGCCTTTCTCCCACAGTGGTGAGGACCATACATTAAAAATGTGTTGTGTGAGAGCAGTATTTCAACAAAACCTGGTGAAGAAAAAGTCATCTTATTAAGATATTGCAAAAGGCAGTGGTATTATAGAAAGGGCACCCTAATGCATGGAAACATCGCAGAATAGGCTTCATCCTCACTGGGCATCAGAAAATACAATTACAAAACATGAAGCAATAGAAATTCTGCTGCAATGACCCTTGGAGTCATTGCATTCATCTGCTTACAGGGAAATCTTTTCACGTCTTTCCTCTGTACACTTTACCTCCAGCGTCCTGAATATTTCTTTTTTGCCATTCTAGGTGCCACTTCTGCTTTTCCTCCATTCCCACTTTCCTAGCCTGGCAATTTCTTAAGTATGTGCCTTCTCTCTAACTATAAATAGTCACACAGATGAGGGGTGTAATGGCCATTTCCCTGTCAGATGGAATAAAGATTACAGCTGATGGATAAGGAAGAGGGTTAAACAGTAAAATTGTAGTAATGAGTCCACCCAGTAGCCGGCATTGTCTTAGTTTGCTTGCTGCTTGGATCCTAACAGCCACCAGACCGCCTGCTTTCCGTCACTGCAGCTCAGCTGTTGTTTGCAAATTTCAGATGTTTGTGCCAGTAATTAAATTGTGCCAGCAAAGCACTATTAAATTTAGTTATTGCAGAAAGGAGCTAAAATAATTGATCAGATCTGAGTGAATCATCAATGTGTTTTTGAATATAATGAAAATGAGAATTGGGTCAGCAGGAGGAAGAGGAGACATCAATTAAAAAATATATCTATAGAGATATTTCTCAAAAGCCATTAACATTGATTTCAATCCAGGACACAGGGCCTGGCTGGCAAAAAGCGTGGAAGGATAATTAAAGAGCCTTGGGTTTTGTTGGTTTTTTTTTTTTTTTCTTTTACTGTGGCAGAATACAATAACAGAGCTGCAAGAAGTGGAAGTAAATAGGATGTAATCACTCCAGAGAGCCATAAAGAGTTATGGGAAGCTGTTGATGCTACTGGTTTTATTTGGTCTCCTTTTCTACATTCATTTGCATTTTTAAGGTTGAATGTTTGCTTTTAATGGACATGAATGCAGGATGGGAGCTGGAATTCTTTCTGCCTCCTCAAGCTGCTCTTTCCACAGGCTCATCATTGCTCTTAAGTGTTGTGAGAGCTCCTGTTGCTGAAGATGAGTCACTCAGTCTCAGCTGGATCTAGTTCAGGTAGGGGTGGTAACATGGACTAGCTCAGATTAACCATAGTTTGATGTTTGTAATATTCCCACCATAAATAATGTAACTGTTCTATTCTTGAGTCAAAAATGAGTCACTTCTGAGTCAGACCACTCCAGTGGAGACCTATAGATGACATAGATGTACTTCTCCTATCTTCCTGCAAGTAAGACTTATGCTCTGCTCTTTAATTTCAGGCCTGTATGGTTTGCTTTGAAAGATGCAGAGAAAAAAAAAATTAATTACAGAGCTGATAGATGGTTATAAGAAGTTCATTGCAGATTGGATCCAAGAAGATTTTTGGGTCCGCTAGCAGCAATCCTTCTGCCTTTGTCTCCGAAGGATTTTCAAATTGCAGATACACAACTACTGAGGCTAGTTTATTTCAATGCGGTGTGTGAGTAAGAGTCAAGCCATGTGATAAATAACCAAGCTAAAATTCAACCTCCATAAAACCAGAAAGAAGTTATTTCTTCCTTCCTGCACCCATACTCTTGAATACATAGTTATAGCTCTGCTTTTGCATCTTTGTTTGACCTTTTCTGATCTGATTCAACCAGTGGTTTGAATCTTACAGAAAACTTTCCAGGCTCAAGGATTTTGCATGTCTTTTAGTTTGCAAGGTTTTGGAGATTCTTTTCAGCTAATGAGTTGAGAGAGCTCATGGGGGGGTCCAACAAGTACCAAGCTCCCACAAGGTAAGCGATGGGGAGAGAGGCAATACAGTGCAGGAGCTGGAGTAAAATCTTTTTTTGCCATCAGCATACAGTTACTTTGGTTCAGAGATACTGGGCAACATGTCCTTGAGTCTGTGTGACACTCATTTCTGACAATCTTCTTGCAAATAAACAAATTCTTTGCATAGATATGCTTGAAGGGCTTGACTGAAAATGCTGCAAATACCTACCAAGAAATGTAAGTTTTTATATTCAGCTTGCAATTTTCTTTCCTCATTTCACAATCTGTGATAAAATTCACTTTTTCACATTGAGTTTTTAGAGACTGCTTTCCAAAGAGCTATAGACATCAGAGCAGTTTCATTATCCCTATGGGATATAGACAATCAGTGAGAATACTGAGAGCAATATTGTGATTTGTTCAACATTCTGTATGTCCTCCGAATCATTCTCTAGTGTACTGAGCTGTTTTGCTTAGCAGTAGTTCGATGCATTTTCACCACTTGCATGCTTTGTCTGCTTTTATGGAAGTAGTTCTGAAGAGGCTGACCTCAGAATATTTAAATTATACTTCTAGAAAATTAGTAATCCCTAAGAAAGAGCACACATCACAAAAGTTTTGTTCATATGCTACTCTAAGAGTCTAAGTGAACTTTAAGCCATTCACTGGTATTTGCTGGATTGTCATCGTGGGGTGACATTTACAAGGAAGGTTTGTATTCTTCCTAAACTTATTGTGATCAGGCTAGAAAAAACAGAACAAAGCAATTCTACATGTCCTCTGAGTATGGCCTTGGTTGGCACATTATTAGCCTTAATTCCACTAATTAGTAGAAACCAGCTGTCCAAAGACTCTCCGAGTATTCTATGCTCTACACAGGACAATACTTGAAAACCTTTTACTGCTATATCACGCCCAGAGGTTAGCTAGTTTATGTGCGCCAAATAAACTTACCCATCAGAACCATAATAGCTTTCTTTTCTGAAAATGGTGATTATCTTTGTTTAGAAACAAATGTAATTTAAGATGTTGCTGCCACGTATGTTGGGACTAGTTGTCAGAATATTGCCATATCTTGATCTGAGGTGATGTTGCTTTAAGACCTCAGAGCTGGTGGCCAAACATCTCCTGGGAATCATTTTGCTTTCTTACATTTGTTTTTCCCATTGCTTGCCAGGATCTAAGCCAAACAGTATTTAAGAAACACTGCAAAACATATGCCTCTTGCCAGATTCCTGCCTGTAGAAATTAGAGATAATTTTTGGTTTTGTGTGTAGTTCTTTCATATGAGCAATGTAGTTTAAAAAGATGTATATCCTGAGATGCACATTCAAGTAATTTAAAAGAAAAGCAATTAAAATACAGTTGTAGTTTGGCAAGGCAAACATTCCCTGACATCTGACTGGTGGATACATTTGCCCCTGTATATTACCCAAAACATTTCCCTGTACATGCATGGATCCTGCATCAGATGCCCACTCCATCAAGTTGGCTTAAAAAAATACTGGAAAAATTACCCAAGCTATTACACTGATACTTATCCTTGTCTTTGTTAGATAAAAGTCAACTGTGGCATCACTACATTCTTAATTGCATTACAAGTCAGTCAGTAACATGCTTTATGTAACTTACACATTGTTGAGAAACACAACTAATTGTCCATAAAATGGACAATTTCAGCATGAGTGGAGGAGGAAAGAAAATACCAAGACAGAACTTCAAGAAAACACTACATTTTGTCTGTCACTTTGGAAATTAATTTTACCAGAGTATGACTGCACTTTTTAGCAAAATCACTCGACAAATAGATGGCCCAGCAATTACTGTTTTACCGTTATAGCTGAAGTCTCATTAAAGCTAAACTCTCTGACAAAAAAAAAGGGCATTTTGGTGCAGATTATCATAGACTCAAAGAATCACAGAATGTTAGGGGTTAGAAGGGACCTCTAGAGATCATTGAGTCCAACTCCCCTGGCAAAACAGGATTACCTAGGGCATGTTGCACAGGTACACATCCAGACGGGTTTTGAAGGTCTTGAGAAAAGGTGACTCCACAACCTCTCTGGGCAGCCTGTTCCAGTGCTCCATCATCCTCACAGTGGAGAAGTTCCTCCTCATGTTGAGGTGGAACCTTCTATGCTCAAGTTTATGCCCATTGTTCCTTGTCCTATTGCTGGGTGCTACAGAAAAGAGATTGGCCCCTTCCATTTGACACCCACCCTTCAGATATTTATAGACATTAATAACGTCCCCCTCTCAGTTTTCTCCTCTCAAGACTAATGTATATTATGTATACCTAATGTCACTGGGGGGGTTGTTCTTCAGATCAGTTGGAATTCAGCTGCTTTTGTTCACTTGCATCCTCTTGCAGCATATTTTGGCACAGGTTTTTGTCTTGCACTTACATCATTCTGGTAAGAACAACAGATGATCAATCTCTGAAACCTCTAGAGTAAAACAAATATGTTGATTGGTTAGTCTTGTTTTGTTGTGCCATCTGAAAATTTGGGAAGTCCAAGGAAGTACTTTATTACCAATTCCCTGAGTCTTAATAGAATTTTTATCTTTTGATCAAAATCAGAGGCTTAATTTAAAGCCTGTTGGCTTCGTAGTCATGACATTTATAGGCTTAGTGAACATCAGATTGGCCCCCAGACCAGCTGTTGGAGAAGCCATTCCATTTCCTTGTTTGTTTATTTAAATCCACTTCTAAACTCTTCACAAGTATTTTCTTGCACAGAAAGGACCTCATGATAAATTTGGGAGTCAGGCTGGAATGGAGGAAGTGATGCAGGAATATTTACCCTTTGCTGCTTCTGAAAAATTAAAATCTCTTGAGACCTCAGGCTCAATATTACGTCATGCAATAACTCTTTGATCACAGGACTAAAATATTCTTCAGTATTCAGATTTAAACCCATCAGGACAAACCTAAGATCAAATCAAATGTACAGCAGCCAGTGCTAGAAGACAAAAACAACAACAAAAAAAAAAAAAAGTAGTTTTAGGGGTTATGAGTAGTGAGATCAGGGTTCACAGGCTGGAAAATGAACCTGCATGACTTCTAATTTCCCCTAGTTTTATGTAGGGAGAGCAAAGCATTGAATAAATCAGCCTGAGGACATCAGTGATATTCGTGAGTACAAGTCCCGTGTGCACAGCTAGATGTTCTATGTTCAACAAATGTTGCCTTAAAGTGCAGGTGCTAAAAAGGGAGTAATTTGTAAAATATCAAATGTTCAGAATATCTGTTGATTAGAGAGCACACTATCATAGGGAGGGGTAGGTCAGAGGCACAGTGGGCATAGCAAGGGAACTTGAAAAGCCACACCAGATGGATCGTCTTAAAAATCTGAGGAGAATTTATTGTCATTTGGACCTATCCCTATGCAAGCTGCACTTGGACTTAGTAAATAAGTTATGTCTGAAGATGGACTATAGCTTGTTTTTCCTGTAGAATTCCAAGTTTCTCTGATTTAACCATAGAGCCTCCCTTGGGCTTTTCTGCATTTTGGCAGCAAGCAAAATGCTCTCCACTGTCTTGTACTTGTTGTACTAAAAACACCAGTTCATATCCCCTCTGTTTCCAGAGAAATCCCAGAGCCTCCCATTCATCTCAGGCACTGGTTGCAAAATGCCTACCTTGTTAGCACACTTCCAGATGTTCCTTTTGTCCCCCTCACCTACTCCTTCCATTCATTTCACACCAGCTTTCTCTGTTCCTTTGCATAATCTCTTGCCATCTGGAACAGCTTTCCAGTGTCTCTCTGCCTCATCAACTCTCCATCTCTTTTCAGATCTCATCTGCAAACACCTCTTCATTCCCCTGCCTGACCCTCCTAATGTCTTTCACTTTCTTTTGTGTTACTGGCCTTTATCTCTTTAATATATTCTACAGGCAACATCTTCCTGCCACTGATTGTCTGTTATTTATACAATATAGCATACATGGTCTTGTATTATTTAAACTTGTAAAGCATTTTGGGATATAGTTCATGTGAAAGGAGCAATGAAAAATGAAGTTGCATTGCATTATTAATAGATCTCTCCTCCTCTCCTCTCCTCTCCTCTCCTCTCCTCTCCTCTCCTCTCCTCTCCTCTCCTCTCCTCTCCTCTCCTCTCCCTTCTTCCCTTCCCTTCCCTTCCCTTCCCTTCCCTTCCCTTCCTCTTCCCTTCTATTTTCTCTTTTCTATCTTTCCCTTTTTTTCTTCCCTTTAGTATCCCACTAGAAGAAACGACTTCTCAAAATACAAATATATATACACCCATGCACTTGTACACTTTCTGATTTCAGCTCAATCTTGAAGAATACAAATTTCAGTAACTCCATTTCTAGGAAGCAGGGACAGGTATCCTGAGAAAAATATAGAGACACTGTCTGGTTGTGTAGGGATAGACTCAAGAAGGCCAAAGCATGGCCGGAGCTGGAGTGATGCAGTGAGTAGTAATAAGGGCTTCTATAGGTATGTCAGCCAGAAAAGGAAGGTCAAAGAAAGCATGATGAACACAACTGGCAAACAAGGGATGAGGAGAGAGCTAAGATACTCAACAACTTTTTTCCTCAGTCTCCACTGGCAACCTCACTTCACACACCTTTCAAGTGGATGGACCTCAAGACAGGGACCAGGGAAGCAAAGTCCCTGCCACTGTAAAAGATCAGGTTCATGACCACCTGAGGAGCATGATAAGAGAAGAGAAGAGAAGAGAAGAGAAGAGAAGAGAAGAGAAGAGAAGTCAGCATCATCTCTGTGTCTGGGAAGATCATGGAACAGATCCTCCTAGAAGCTGTGCTAAGGCACATGAAGCATAGGGAATTGATTTGTGACAGACAGCGTGACTTCACCAAGGGCAAGTCCTTCCTAGACAACCTAATAGCCTTCTGTGATGGAGTGACTACATCAATGGACAAGGGAAGAGCTACAGATATCATCTATCTGGACTTCTGTAAAGCATTCAACACAGTTCCCCACAACATCCTCTCTCTAAACTGGAGAGGTATGCATTTGGTAGGTGGATTGTTTGGTGGATGAGGAATTGGTTGGATGGACATATCCAGAGGGTAATGGTCAATGACTTGATATCCAGATAGAGATAGGTGACAAGTGGTGTCCTTCAGGGGTCTGTACTGTGACCAGTGATGTTTAATATCTTCATCAATGACATGGACATTGGGATTGAGTGCACCCTTAGCAAGTTTGCAAATGACACCAAGATGAGTAGTGTGGTTGACACACCTGAGGGTTGGGATGCCATCTAGAGGGACCTGGACAAGCTTGAGAAGTGAGCCCATACAAATCTCATGAGGTTTAACAAGGCCAAGTGCAAGGTCCTGCACTTGGTTCAGGGTAATCCTCAGTATCAATACAGGCTGAGGGATAATGGGATTGAGAGCAGCCCTGCAGAGGACTTGTGGGTATTGGTGGATGAAAAGCTGCACATGAGCCAGCAATATACACTCAGCACAGAAGGCCAACCATATTCTGGCTGCTTCAAAAGAAATGTGGCCAGCGGGTTAAGGGAGCTCATTTTTCCCCTCTGCTCCACTCTGGTGAGACCTCACCCGGAGTGCTGCGTCCAGCTCTAGAGTCCTCAGTACAAGGAGTATGTGAACTTGTTGGAGTGGGTCCAGAGGAGGGCCACAAAAATGACGAGGGCTAGAGCACCTCTCCTTATAAGAAAAGCTGAGTGAGTTGGGGTTGTTCAGCCTGGAGAATAAAAGTCTCCAGAGAGACCTTACTGCATCCTTTCAATAACTGAAGAGGGTTTATAAGAAAGATGGGTACAGTCTTTTTAGCAGAGCCTGTTGCAACAGTACATGGGGTAATGGTTTGAAACTAGAAGGAAGAAATTTTCTACAATGAGGGTGATAAAACACTGGCACAAGTTGCTCAGAGAGGTGGTAGTGGCCCATCCCTGGCAACATTCAAGGTCAGTTTAGACGGGGCTCTGAGAAACCTGATCTAGTTGAAGATGTCCCTGCTTACTGCAGGCAGGGTGGACTACGTGACATTTAAAGGTCCCTTCCAACCCAAACTATTCTGTGATTTTATGATTCTTGATTCTATAATTCTAGTTAAGAAAATTTAATTGTTTCGTAATCCCCTATTGCTCTTCTATCCTCTGGACTTCTAGAGCTCATCATGTGCCCCAGAAATGTTTTTTATCGGAGTTCAGAGTATGTACTTCATATTATCTGAATAGTGATTAATTCACATAGCTAAATATGTATGAGTGGTAGAGTCTGAAACCAATTCTGACCAGGCTACCTCAAAGAAAGGATGAAGCTTTTAAAACAAGAGTTCAGCAAAAGAAAATGGGGGGAAAAAAAATTAATTTGCAGGGATTTATGGCCTTGGAGAATCAAAGTGCATAGTCACACTCCTGGGCACAGGGAAAGGAGAAAGCAGCAGGAGGCTCTGACACTAAGATTTGTTAACCTGGAGATAATACCAGCATCACAGACCTAATGTGAATGTGCTAACAGGTTGGTCTGCACTAATAAGCACTAAGGAGCAATGAGGAGCACAAGTGTCATCCTCCTTCCTGAAGGTCATATTTGGGGAGCATGGAGGAGGTGCCAATGTCTCCAGAGCACAGTAGTCACGTGGCAGAATTCACATCCAGGGTACTGGTCAAAAGTTTTACAGTCATATTGTTGCCCACAACAGTGCCAGGCCTTTAATAAGTTAACAAAGGGTCTTAAAAATGGAAGAGGGTGTCAGGCAGGAATGAAACTTGGGAAGGAATCTTGTCCTTCTGGTCAGCTGAACAACCCAGCTGGATAATTACAAAGCAACAGCAAAGGCAGTCAAGCAGAATAATTCAAAAATATATCTTAAATTTATTCTTTTCATTTTTCTTACAATTCTTTCTTCACAAATTGCATAAATATGCATATAAGTCATCAATTAAGATAGATCTTCATTCTTTCATCAAATTGTCATTTTAAGTCTCCTTTTTTCCTTTGTTTCTCTCTTGTGCACACTCCCTTTTATTTTTTTTTTCATTTTGCTTGCAATTACGTGCATGAAACTTATTTATATGTTTAATTCACTTTATGATTACAAGTATATTCTCATACTCTCTGGTAATTATCACTTTAGCAGGATGTGATTGGCATAGCTAACAATGGCTAGTGTCAACAAAAAGAGTCTGCAGTTCTCTCCCTTCTCCAAGAACTGATGTACAGTTTTCCTCAAAGCTTCACCATGAAAAGAGACTAAGGTCACTGGCCTCATTAGTCTAGAGATCATGTTATTGTAGGTCGTGAGTTAGGTCCTCAGCTGGGGCAAGTCATTGTAACTTTAGGTTACTGTAAGTTACACTGTCTGAAGCTCTGCTCCCTTATTTTATGTACTGCCTTTCCTGCACTGTTAATATTGCAGAATACTTATGAGCACTTTTGTGTTCTGCAGGTAAATGAAATGTTCTGAGATGCTTGGGGAAAATTAAAAAAAAAAAAAAATAGAAACAATTCTCATCAAGGTAACATTTATAGAGAAAAGAGTGCAGGAGTAAGAAGTAAAAAGGCCAAATTGCAACCGAATAAAATATCTGAGCAAAACAAAAAAAAAAAATAAATCTCATGATTAACTGTCTTAATGTAAAGAAGGTTAAGAGTTACCCCACTACGAAAATTCTGTCCTCAAGCCAAGGGGTGAAGAAAACAGCACTGTTAGCTGTACCTGCTGACTGCTGGAAAGCAGCATGAATGAAGTCAGCAGGTAGGGAAACAAGGGGGAAAGAAAATCTCGTATTAAGGAGATAGGCCTTATAGGTCAAATACAAACAGCCAGTGCAAGTGAGAGACTTCCCAGTGTCTTGGGCAGTACTGGATCCAGATCTGTCTGAGCTGGCCCATTTGTTAAAGGTGGCATGTCTCCTCACTCCAGTCACTACTGGATTGCTGCAACAGGAGGGCTTCAGCTGACCTTCAGTTTAGAACTGCCTTCAATAAAATCAAGTGAGTATTCTTTCCCAGTTGAGTAATACATTTAATGAATGAAAGAAGATCATCTGGTATTTGCATTCAATATTACTTTGAATAAATCAAGAAAAGGTCCTTGTTTGTTCCAGACAAATCACAGCCTAATCAGCACTACATCTTCTGAATTTGCATTCGAGGACAATGATGATGGATTTTTTTAACAGTCGTGTAACACGAGTTGTGATGCAACAAATAAAAAATGGGGCTACACAACAGCTTCTTAACGGATGAACTGCTGTGAGGACAAATTATTAGATGACATTTAACCTATGCTGACATTTTTGTTTGCCCTCAGAGCATCACATAATTAAATGTGAATTTATTCTGACAAGCCAGATGGTTCTGTGGTTACTGCACAAGATTCATGACATACCAGATCTATTCCTGACTTTGCCACTTATCTGTTCTGTGACCTTTGCAAATCACTTAACCTCTTCACACCTCCAAATTCCATTTGTGATACCAGAGAATAATGTGTTTTTCACTGTGCAAAGGCTTTGTGCAGTACAATGCATTAAGATCACTAGCTGTTTCAAAGTTAATGAGATAACGTTTCAAAGTTGGCAGACTTAAGTTTGTAAAACTACATAATCACCTGACATTAACTGGTCCACCTCTCCTGACTTAAATGGACTCAGACTAATTCATACAGTGTAAGGATTTGCCTTTTCCAGAGGGGAAGAGATGGGGAATAAAGGAAAGAGACTTACAGATTGGAAAAGAAAGATAAAACCAGCTTTAATGAAAATAATAACAATAAACAGAAATATCTAAAAATATACACAAAAGCAATATCAAACCTCACTACCCTGATGGCAATTGCTTCACCATCACCACTGATGCTGTGGAGCAGGCACTGAAGAAATCCCAGACTGGACTCAGCAGCAGATGGGAACCAGATTTAGGATCAGAATTCCAGAACTGGATGCAGGAACACATGGATTGGGATCAAAGGCAGAACAGACAGAGTCCTCCTCAGATGCCGGCCATTGAAGAAGAGAGCTTGACCCTCATGATCCCTCAGATTTATACTGAACATGACATATATGGATGGAGTCCCTTACTGGCCAGTTTAGGGTCACCTGTCCATTCCTCCCTGCAGGATAAGCCTTTTACTTTCCGCACCCCCAATGTATAACACAAGATGCAGCAATGACTTTGCTCTGCACAGGGGCAAGTATAAGCAAGAACTTTTCTGCATATCAGTTCTTGGTAGTAATTGTAAACATCAAACTTTATCACTGCTGGAAGCAGACACTGTCAAAAATATGCTACTAACTTCAGAAAGTGCAGTTACTTAGAAGAGACTGAGCTGAAAAGTAAAATCACTGAACAGAATTAATTCTCTTCCCACTCAAACCAGGACACCTCTCCATATAGAGAGTAATGACATTGTAGCAAGTGCAAGAAAGAGTTTGTTTTCTGTTCCTTGGTGCCAACACACAGACATATCCCTACCTGGTATAATTTGAAGATGTTATCAGAATGTGCTAATCTTTCAACAGTGCACAATTTTCATTTCTTATTAACTCTTCAAACATCAGTTCTTATAGTTTGTGGTGCCTTCAAATATATGGTGATATTTGTCCACTGTGTTTGAAGGAATTGAACTTTTATGAAGATGCAAAGTGAAAGAATTCTCAAAAGGTAAATGTAAAATCTCACTGTACAAGCTCATATGCTATTTATTATATTCATGAACCTTCTTAAGATGTTTCAGTTTGGCAAAATTGCTGTTGCAAATTGAAATAACAGTGGATACAATTAAGAAGAACCTAAAATGGAATGAAATATATCTTAGGAATGTGTTTGAGCTTACATAAAATATTCTGTATGGCAAGTATCCAGCACTTATTACAGTCTTCCCTTAGACCAAAGGCCATCATTCTCCTTTCACTTATATCAGCACTAACTGAGAATAATTACCTTAAAATGCATAGAGCTGCCCTACTGCAAAATCAGTGTAATTCGTAGAGAAATCAAGCTCTATAAACTTGTATTCATTTCTTGATGATAAAATTGCTTGATCTTCTTTTAATTTCTGATTCTGTTTTCATAGCTAGAAGAAAATAACCCAGTGTGTTTCCTCAGACACACAGCCAAAATCTTCTTAAATTGATCTCCACTTTGGTACAAGCTTCAGAAGCCTCATTCATCAGAGAATTATCAACGGGGTTTTGGGAACATTCAGTATCTGCCTCAAACAAATTCATCCCTTGGGACAAAAGTATCAAATATCTTAAAAGGAATTAAAACTTCTTTTTAAATTTTTATTATTATTTTATTATTTTTAAGTGAATGATTTTGTCGGTTATTACAGTCCTTGTATAAGTCTATTCCACAGAGAGTTGCCTAGAGGCCACTGACACCTCATGATTTATGCAGGTGTTGATGCATTTTCTGGGATTCACAGGAAACCACTGTAAATTTACAGAACATTTTGTTCTGGCTCATCCTAGTCACAGCCATGTGTGTTCATGTCATGAGTAATTAGGCAGGCACAGGAGGTATGTATAACATCTTTACTCCTTTTAACCAACAGTCTCTTTTCAAATTCCTTCCTGTTGTTTCCTCGGGAGGTGGCATAGAAGTTTCTGCTGGCACATCTCATGAAATGAAGCAGAGAATAGTTAAGACTCCTTTAGCTCCCTGAAATTAAAACATGTTCCTCCTAGGGAAGAGATCACAAAAGTTTTCTAGACTTGGTCATGATGGCAGTTTCCAAGTCCTAGAAACCTCCTTGACTGCCTCTTGTCTGTCCATGCAAAGGCAAAGTTTGCTGGACTAATGTGAGATGTACTGTTTTCTCAAGTATTGCCAAAGAAGGGGTTTGCAGCACAAATTTTAGGTATATCCTAGCTGGAGTCATCAGTTTCCAAACTGAGGCTATCATACCTGCTCCATGACCTTGAGCTGCTGTGGAGGTCAGGGTAGATGCATTCTTTCATGGGAGGGTTTTTACTCACTCACCCCGCCAGTGGTGGTTCATTCATGAAGGACACACTGCTGGGAGCTGCACTCCTCCAGCAGAACTCATGGCTGGGTGTATTTCCTTGTATGAGGGCTGACTTCTGGACCTAGTGAAACCACCTGCTAACACAGAGGAAGAGGTAGTAAGTTGCATAGCTCTGTTTAATGATGTGCTTTCAGCATTACCATGGAGGGAGAAAGAAAGCAAAGATGATACCTCAGATGTGGAAAACACTTTCTTCTTCAGTAACCCAACGCTCAGATTTTGCACTTGCAATGGGAGGCTATACCCTTTGGTTTTCAGCCAGAAGCAAGAAAAGGGCTAGTGCTTATTAGATACAGTTAAACACTATTTTATTCTGGACACTAGAATAAGTGCTCTATGGATTATTGCTTTCTTAGAGCTCTCTGAGATAACTAGTAAGATCAGTAACATTATTGTTAAGAATAGATTTCAATCTCTCTCCTTCACTCAAGTGAGCTGTTACAATATCTGAAGGGTAAGTAGAGCAGCACGGTTTCAGAAGGAGAGAATGTAGCATGCACACAAACACACACACACAAAAATCTAGAAAAATCTAACACACCTAGTGGCATTTACAAACAGGGAAAGCAACTGATTTGTAAGAGTCCTGCCACAGTGGCAACAGTCCAGTCACTGCATCTTCACTTCTTCCTTTCGCCTCAAGGAGAAAGTTCATACTGTCTTCACAGCTTTCCTATGTTTTCCTATTTCATTTCTTATGAAATTCCCAAAGAAACTTCAGACAAGGTGCAACCTGTGAAGCATCTACTGAAAAATCAGGAGCAATTCAGAACTAGGGGAAACAGAAGACCTTGGTCCATAAAATAAATTTAGTATTAGAAGAATAAAGAGCCTATCCTTTCTCATACAGAAAACTTAAGTTATAAATCCATGTGTGCATAGAGAGAGATATCCCACAATTATTTTATCCAAGGATCCCTCAATCCTCATACATTTGCCCCACCAAAGCTATTATTAAATAAACCTGGAATTGGTTATCTAAATTTGATTTCAAATATAAACAATAATTGAGTCTGTAAATCTAATTTTTCATTTCTATTGAGTTATAATTGTATTTAATCTTGGAGTGAGAACTCTTTCTGAAAAATAAAAGCAAGTGATGCCTTTTTTTTTATTCAGACATGCGGAAATAAGAACAATAAGCACTGTCTTTTTCATAAATCTCTTTAACCATGATCAAGAGCCAGATTCTGAGGATGATATAATCATGGAGTTATTTCTCAGCTACTATTATCACTGATATTGAGAAATGTAAATCTGAAATAATTAAATGAAAATAAAATTATATACTACTTTAATCAAAAGTGCTCGTCTTGCAACCAGTTAAAATTATACAGGCTTACATGCAACTTCCAGTGCATTTTTCTAAAGGAAGAATCATAACGGACTGTGTACTTTTGCTTAAAGAGCTGAGTCCCAAAAGGCATCCCTCGCTCTTCCAATAAAGAAGAATTTGGTATATTATGTTATATTTTCTACCTTGAGACGCTGAGATCTGCACCGACAGCTTAAAAAAGCCCTGTTACACTGCTTAGTATAAAAATACTGTTTCTCTCTCTGTTGCATGTCAGGCTGCATCAACTCTTTTCCGACAATAAATGTCTAGCTACCACAGCCTTACATACATGCTGCCAGAGGAGATGTCTCAAACCCAAAACTTCTGCTGCTCAGATAACACCCAAAATTTTGCTTGACTCTACCTTCAAGGTACAGAAAACTCATATTTTATGTTTCTGTTTACCAGTTGCTTGTCCACAGCCCCCTGGAGACACTTTAGCTATTTCTAGGGAAGGCAGGAGGTATAGCTAAGAAAAACAAAATTATTCCCACAAGTCTTTTATTTGCAGCTCCAGTAGGAATTTTTTTAGAATATATAGAACACAAATATTAGAAAACTTCTACTCTAGGATTTTACAGTCTAGACATTAGGCACTTGGCAGTACATGGAAGAATAACAAGTAAGAAGGGAACTGGGGAAAAAGGGATGCAACTGGAGGGACTAAGATCCCAGTAATTTCTCACATTACAAATGGACATCACAGTGATCCAGTCAAAGGGCTCGTACTTTATCTCATGAAAAAACATATGTATCTTATTCTGTGTCCTCCTCAAAGCACTTTATTTCTAGTAAGGTTAGAATGTGTTGTGATGAAGAAGACTTTTGATTTTAGGTGGGGTTTTGCTCTTTTTTAAAAACAACTAAATCAATACTATTTACCCAATTAATTGGTAGATTTCCCTAGCACCTAAAATATAAGAACAAACACATACATTCCTAGGAGTTTCAGAGTCGAGCGTGTTGTTTTCCTTATCCATACAGGTATTTTTTTTACTGAAATAGCAGATGTTGATGTGGATGGCATTTGTTATTATTATTGTTGTTATTATTATTGTTGATGATGATGATATTGCTGTTGTTGTTGTTGTTGTTGCCATTAATAACCTAAAAAGCAAACCATAATACTTAAGTGGAAAAATATCAACACAGGGAAAATGTTCCATATGCCAAGTATAAATAGATCTGGCAGAGAACATAACAATAGCTCTGCTGCTGCTCACTCTGAGCTGCGCTGATCCTGATAAAAACAATGGGTGATTGTTTCTTGCTCTCTTTCTCTGTAGATGGAGGACACATTCTAATGGTACTGCCTATTAAACAGGATGTAACTCAGTGAGGTAAACAGTAATTATACAGCAGTCAGAACAGACTGGGTAGGTTTGAACATATTCACAAATAGGATGTCTCTCTTGAAAAGCAGTGGCGAGTCCTGCCTCTGCCCTGCAAATACTTACATGGAAGCAGAGAGAACTTTAGCACTGCAAGTGGTTGCTAGCCTGTGCTATGCTGTTAATCCCAGAGTTACCACTTTCTGTGAGCAGTGTCTGTAGGAGCCATATCCTTGCTTGGTCCATCAATAGTTGGATGTTTGAATGTTGAATTGCATTGCAGCTACTGCCTAAAGGTTGCCTGTCTAGCCCAGCAATGATGAACTTTAATAAAAGGCAACATAGCTACACTAGCAAGGTCAGGGAAAAATTATAGTTGTTAGCACTGGCAACAATTTATGTTGACCATGGTCCCCAGAGCAAATGTAATTCTGTGCTTTGCTATTTTGTTTTGCTATTTTGAGAGGTTATATGGCCTACAGGCTTAAAATAAGGAGCAAAGTTCACTTCCCTGGTTTCCCAAGCCTGTACAATGGAAATGCCAGTACTAGTTGCTCATTAACAAACTCAGGCAGGATAAATTAGTTTGTAATAGTACAATTCTTTGAGAACATGCTTGAACCTGCTTACTATTGAGAATCTTTCTCACAAAAGCAAAAGGAGCCCAATTCTTCATACATTCGGAGAGGCATAAGAAGCTCTAGACTGGTGGTGCCATCAGTGACTTCACTTAGCCAGCCTGGTTAATTAGAGAGGGCCTGGATGACAGGTAGTCAAATAAAGGATGCACATATAGAAATATTGTTCATCAAAGAGGTCTTCCAAATTCACTGCATTGAGGGAAGAGGTGGAATAAATCTTGATTTCCACAGTAGGCTCACACATGACTTACTTAGGCCTTTGTGTATTCATCTAACTGTGACTCCCTATGTAGCCATTATTCCATAAGCTACCATACACTGTTAGTGTGTCCTCAAATAGCTTCAGTGATATTTACCTTCAAAAACTTGGTCCAAGAAAAAAGACAACCAGTAGTCCAAATTATTTTTCCAATTCGGAAATCCTAGACAAGCAGCACAGTCTAATGATAACCTTATTTTTTCCAGATTTTAAAGTATTAGCAAGGAAGTTCTGTTACAGAAAATAGTGAATCTAGTCACTTTTCTGCTTATGGTCACTTCTACTGAAAAAAAAAATTGTGTATCCACCCCAAAGCCTGAACAATCTGAGACCAGGGGTCTAAAGTACACTGGCAGACATCTAGAGCTCAAAAATTCCTCATTGCAGTATGGAAACTATGGCTGGCTCATGTAGTGGTTGTTAAACAACATCACAACAGTCAGCTAATCACCACACAGCTGCTCACTCACTGTCCCCACCAGTGGGATGGGAGAGAGAATCAGAAGGATGAAAGCAAGAAAACTCATGTGTCGAGATAAAGACCATTTAATAAGTTTAAATAAAACCAAAACAACAACAAAAAAAGTGATGCAAAAAACTCCATCTGCTCACCACCAGCCAACTGACGCCCAGCCTGTTCCCAAGCAATGGCAGAGCACAGCATGACATGGCATGGAATAACCCTTTGATCAGTTGGGACCAATTGCCCCGTCTGTGTCTTCTCCCACCTTCTTGCCCAACCTCAGCTTACTCACTGGCAGAGCAGAGTGAATAGTAGAAAGGGCTTTGATGTTGTGTAGGCACTGTTCAACAACAGACAAAACATCAGTGTGTTATTACCTCTGTTGCCACCACAACTCCAAAATATTACACCATACAAGCTATTATGAAGATAATTAACTCTATCCCAGGCAAAACCAATACATCTAGCTACCAACAGTGTGTGCAGAAACCGATCAGCAAAAAGCCCCAAATCTCCTTGCCCATAGACACAAACAGAGGCTTAAGCTTCATTTAGTGGCGTATAAATAGCCAGGAAGATTGAACACAAAGGGTCATTCTTCATCTGAATTTTTATTAGTCAATTTATGCAGTTGCCTGCTGACTGAACAATCTTTTATGAATCTTAGATCTTAAACCTCTACAGGAAGACCCAAGGACCTGGCTCAGGGCTGTAGAATCTACTAGTTAATGTGGTGCAAAAAGGTTTATTTTGTGGAACTAGATCTAGCTGCTTATCCTTCAAAGGCCCAGAGGATGGCTTGGGATGATGAAAAGAGAGTGTCTGTTCTGTATATATTTCCCTGTTTATTATTATTGCATAGAATTGAAGAGATTTTTTTTAATTATTATTATTTTGTTTTGCTAGGTATTGTCATTTTCTTTTCATAAATTCGTGTTTCATGTAGAGCAGAAGTGGAAACGTCTGTCATAAAGGACCATTAGAGAGTAACATGAACTCTGTAAAATGTGCTGATGTTCACCATTATATTAATATAGGGAAAACTCCAGGGGAGGAAAGCAAGCAGGTACTGTGGGGGGAAAAGCAAACAAACAAACAAACAAAAAAGCCCAGTCCAAGCCACTACAGTTCACAGATAAAAAGTATGGAAATTTACAATTTTCTGATGCATTTTTATTTAATTCTAAAGAACAATCCAAACAACATTATCCATGTTTCTCATTACTGGTACAGTGAATGGGCCCTGATTTAATGTAATTTACTGAAACACCAGAACAGAGATGTAAATTTAACCATGTGCTTGAATCTAACCCTATTTCTTGAGTATTTAGGCACATAAATTTTAACTTTGTTGAATCAGAGACAAGGAGGAGGAGGACTAAATAACACATCCATTAGATGAAATAGGTATATTCCTGGTTGCTGCTCTCTTAATAATTTGTGCTATAGCAACTTTTTCACGTGTACGTTTCCACAACTTACTTGAAAGACTTGAATTAGTAATTTCTCATAGCACTTCCTTGAGGGAGATAACCACCATAGTGATTTTGCAGATTAGAAAAGCCAAGACAGATTGTATTGTATGTTTTTATTAAGTGCTTCAGTTTTTAAGAAGTTTTGTTTGTGATTAATGACAAAAAGGGTCTGTCTATCTACTCTGGAGGAAAAAGCATACTTTCTTGTTTCTGAATGGCTTATATGAAGTTCCATCTGTTGGCTCTACAAGAAGTGCAAGAAGGAATTCCTCTTGGCAATAATACAAATTTATAAATACAAAGCAGTAGATGCTGAAGAAGAAGAAAAAAAAAATGCTGATGTATTTTGCTGAAGTTTTTCAGTTAAACACTTCAGTGATGTGGGCATAATTTCAGACAGATTAGCAAAGATGTGTTCAGAGTTTAGCTAAGTAAATAAGGCAGAAGGATCTTAAGCAACAAGGTTTACACTTATTTATGAAATAATATTAGGAAATCATATTAGAACATTATACAGACCATCTCTCTAAGTGGTGTGGTTTCATCTTGAATAGTACCTGCTATAAAATGACCTTGTCTCAAGAAAGATCCTGTAAAGGGGAATTGAAAAGGGAAAAAGAATTGCCATGAAACATGAAAAAAACGAGACCCTTGACTGAACAGAGGGTAAAGAAAAAGAATACGGAATCCTTACCCTTAGAGAGTAGAGGCATAGGAAACAATATGGAAAAAGTAAAGTTCCAATTAATAATTCCAGTATGGGAATTTGCTGATCCAAGATGGGAAATAGCAGTTCTTACCACTTCAGAAAAAAAAACACAACAAAACAAAAACAACCATGTGGTGAGGGCCATCAGTCGAGGTTAAAGGTATCAACTTCAAAACTCATAGAAGAAAATACTATTTTCATAAACTTAATTGAAATGTAGAACACTTCATTTAAGTGCAGTTCTCGAAGTCAAGGATGATCTTGAGCCTGAAAACTTCACAAGCTTCAAAGAACAGGCTGTTTCTAGACATGCCAGCAATAAAAAAGTTATGGTGGGTTGTCAGCTAATTGTGATAGCTAATGCTAAGGAAAACAGTAGAAGAAATTACAACAAACATGCAGGAGAATTTATGTAGCTGTAATTCTTTGTAATTAGGAAGACACTTCTTGATTAGGAGGACACTTCTGGGCGAGGCAGATTATCTCATTTCTAGGAGAGAAACTACTACTTCTGATTCTGGCAACTGTTGGAGAAAGACTGCTAATTTTTTCTTGTGTGTAATTTTTTCTTGTCTGAGGCACACAGAAAACTTCAGAAGAGACTGCAGCTGTGAAGGAGAAGAAGTGAAAAATGTAGAGGCGATGAACATGGAACTGAGTTTAAAGACTAAGATAAACAAGTAAAAGATGTATTCCTAAAGCCATATCTACAGGTGGAATGTAATGCAGAAACTACCAAGATATCCATTAGAGGTGGTACACCATGCAATGCATTATCATGAGATGGCAGCTCAGGTACTGAAAAGAGTACTTACAACAACACGGAGCTTCATCTAAGCCAGCAAATCTGCTCCACAGAAAAGCTAATTAGAAAATGCTCTACCTAATTGCAGAAGCAGCTCTGTCTCTGATGGCTCAGGACACCTGGCACTGGTGAGGTGCAAAACCTCAGTAAGTGTGTCATTTGTGTCACTACTAGTAGCTGAAAAAAAAAAAAAAGAATAAAACAGTGTAACATTTTTCCTGATGTCTGCCCCAGAACATATGCCAAATGGAACTACTTCCACTATGATTCAAATCAGCAGCTCACTGGGAACTAAGGAGAAGATGCTATCCAGAATAATTAATGGAAGGCTGTTAATGTCTGGGTTTAAGTGAACCTGTTGTTGTTACTATTATTGTTTGAATTCTTATTCCAGCTGAGTGTATGTGTGATCACAGTGAAGTTAAGCCATTTAAACAAACAAAGTTACCTTGCAATCATCACCACTCCAGTAAGCAACAATAGACAAAAAAAAATATAACCCTTTCAGATGAAGAAAGCCAGAGAAAACAAGTATCCCATAGGAAAATGCTCACTGGCAACCTAGAAGGTGTGGGTTCCAATCCCCCCTCCCCCAAAGAAACTCCATTCATTTTCCTCTTTGTATTTTCTATTAGGATGGATCTGAGCTGCCTGCAGAAATAGATTGGGGTGGGGGGAGGAAGTGTTCAGGAATTCCTATTTTTATAATTCTGTTTCTGGATTTATAGGCTTTGGATGGGCTTCAAACAGCCATTCACACCGTACGTGTGTTTGGGTAAGTGGTATCAGTACTAAAGAGACTTAGTACAAGCCCTGTGGCAGAATCAGAAGTACAAAAGGAGAGTGCCTGCAGAGTTATGCTGCAGGAGAGCTTGGTTCCTAGGCTTGAAGTGCTTAAAGATCAGCCAGAGGCTTTGACTTCATGCCCAGTGAAGATGAATTTCTGGGAATATATTGGGGAATGTATTTCCCATAGAACTGTGACCCTCTTTCAGTCTCTTCACCAAACCAGCAGTCCCTGGCACTCCTCTGGGGTCACTAGAGCTTTACATGTAAACCTGCCAAGGGTCTAGCTGCTCTGAGAAAAAATTGCATTTGAAATACCTCTTGGTCTTTGAACAGTTAATTAAAATAAAAAGAAGTCTACAGCATGCCTGTCACCTGCCTTTCTATGTTCACACCCCATCCCTGTGTATAATGTAAGTGAAGTGGGCAGATTTCCAGTGAGTGAGGCTTTCTGCATGGAAGTTCCACTGACACTTCTGCATTACAAAACTATTAACTTAGAGCCTGTACTGAAAGGAGCTATTCATAATCCCGAGCTTCAGGTTATTGTGTTCTTCAGTGTATATTAGAGCTTCTTGGACACTTTTGAAGGACACAACAAAATCCTCATTTCTAGCTACTGACTCCAGCTAATGGGTACATGCAATGCACAGAAGCAGCCTTCTGCAGCTTGCTGCAGGGAGTCATCTTCCAAGGAAGGCAGCTTTAAAAACAACAGATGGGACCTCAAAGAACATCACACCAGATGCGCGGCTGATTATTGGATTACATTTACCTAAACAGCTGCAAACACACACACAAACAAGGGCCGTTTGTGCAAAGGTGTGTGCGCGCACACGCAGACACAGGCCCGGCGAGGGGCCGGCCGCTCTCCGTGGTGCTGCAGGCGCTGGCCCCGTGCTCCTCCGGCGGCTTTTCCTGTTTAATCCCGAACAGAGACACTTCAGGATGTAAAATCCTGAATTGCAGGTCAAGGACAGTCTGTGCTTCTATGGACAGCGTCAAGTGAAGCTTTTATGTTGTAGATGTCCCACTCCATACACAGGTACACAATTTAGAGAGGATTTCATTGAACTCTTGGCCTTTTAAAGAGCCCTGTGTATAAAAACTGTTACATTATAAACGCAACTGTATGACTCCTTTCCCCCTTACAAATGTTTTTTAACTCACATAACACTTCAATTAATTCCATATAACTTGTTTTCTTTCTCCTGAAATTCACTTTTCTGTCTGTACTCAGAAGTATGCCTCATAGCCTTGAACACATGCTGTACCATCAATTTCAGTAGCTTTCTTTCCAAGCCTGGACAAAGAAAACACCAGTTCTCAGCAAATACATTTGGCAGATTGTTCTGAAGCTCTTTTCAGATCTGCTCACCTACATATTTACTCACTCACCTTGTGACGTTGCAACAATTGCAAAGAGCAATCATTCCTACACACACACACACACACACACACACACACAAAGACTCCAGATCTGCAGTTTATAGGGCTTTATTGATAGGCAAACTACTAGCATGTTTACATTGAAAAGCGTCCCCTCAGCTTTGATGTGCCTAGCAGAATGCTCTTCCAGATACTGTGTTTATCCTTAATAAAACAGTAGATTTGGTTTTCCAGTTCGCCACCTAGCTGCTCTGCAAGAGAGGGGATCAGTTTGGCTTTGAAAATTAGACTCTAAGCCTGCTGGGAATTTCCATTTCACCAGTGCAGTCTTGTTTTGAATAATTCCTAGTATGTTGGGCTTTGAGACTCAAAGGGTCTATAAAAACACCATCATCCTGCAGGGGAAAAGTGGAAGAAAAGCTTGGTAACTTTTTGTTAGTAAAGCAGTGCTTAATGTTGCTGGTGAGTGAAAGCAACACACTTCCTTACTAGCTGTGCTGGAGGACTTAAAGGTTTCAACTGGGGAGAAGAAATCGATGCTCTTAGACCCCCAGCACTAGCGAGATCCCAGTTGCGATGTGTCAATGTTGCAGTGCCTTCCCTTGGCAAATCTAACTGTGTTTTATAATGCTCATGTGGACGCACAGCTCTGGACACAGCTAAGTGATTACATGCCCTTTTCTGTTAAAGGTTTGATCATCAGTTTATTTAACTCATTTAATTTCCTCTAGTAAGTGCCTATTAGCAATTTATTTGCATGGAGTCTGGCTCACCATTGCCTTAGTTTGGATTTGTTCCTTCCTTTCTTCTTGCTCTCTGTGGTCTGCACCATCAGGATGATTTGCTGTCCCATTCTCCCCAGCATTTTCCCATGATCTGTCAAACACCTTCCTCTCCCATGTGCAAAACCATTAAAATCAGCTGTCCATTGCAATGCTGGAGGTAAACGGGTTTGGAAGCCCCAGAGAGGGCTAGAGGAGCAGAGCAGTGTGACGGATAGTGGCGAGCCCAGTGGTGGCAAGCCCAGCCCACAGCCAGGGTGCCACAGGCAGTGGCCTGTATCAGCAGCTGTGGGGCCTGCTTTGGTCCCTGCTGGGAGTGAGGTGCCCAGCTTAGCTAGGGGAGTGCGGCTGCCACCCCCTCTGCCTTTAGACCTTGTTTAACAGCCCTTCTCTGCTTGGGTTGAGTGCCCCTTTGCAGGCATCTCTTCTGCCACAAATTAGTGCTTCTCTGTGCTCTTTCCCAGTCCTGTTGGCCTAAAATTGGTAGCAAAATCTCCAAGGGAAGAGGTGCTTCGAATAAACATGGCTCTCAGAGCTACTTCTTCCTCCTGGGAGATGACGTGTCTATCTCTAGCAGGAACTGGGGAGGGGAGCAGACCTCCAAAGGGAAATCAAGCGTTTCGGTTTACAGAGCTGTCTGCTTCCTGGACTTGTTCTCTCAGTCCCCTGAGACAGCCATCTGCTGGCTGGGAAGCAGGTCACCTAGGCTATGGCAAACAGGTTGTGAGGTAACTGAGCTATCGGGACCCCCTTTGACAGGTATCCACAAGTCTAAGGGTGCACCTTCTTTCAGTCCCTCCTCCTCGGAAACTTGGCAACTCAGAAACAACAAGCAAGAGGAGCCGGACTACTTCTCTTGGCCATCCTTGTCCCGCCGGGGATAGAAGGAGGCTAACAGGAGGAAAGCTTTCAGCTGTCCTGGCTCCGGGTGGATATGAGAGCCTCTGAGAGTGAGAGGGAAGCCAGCAGTTTCACCTGGGGTCTCTGCCCTTTTCTCATACCCACTCTAACCCTAACCCTGTTGCAAGGGAATGAAGCAGACGCGGCGGGGCGCCGAGGAGAGGCTCCGTGGGAGCGCGGGAACGACCTGCCCAAGGGTACTTTGTACCCCGGCCCCTTCATAGCCTCCCTCGCCCTTGAGGGAACATTGAATCTCTACAGATACTTCCGTGGCCCCCGGTGCGGGTGGGGGCTGCAGCGGAGAGGGACCGCACCCCATGAGTATAACAGAAAAGATCACCTTGGAAATGGTCCCTGGGGACACCCCTCCTTTCTCTCCACCTCTCACCCACCCAAGCTATAAAACCTCGGGACAGTGCACTGATCCTGCCGCAGCGCACCCCAACGAGGCATCTCCAGGAGCCATTTGGAGGACATGTAGCTAAAGTCAGGGACACGGGCCGCAGCAAAGTCTCATTGGAAATCACTCGGCATCACTGGATACGGATGCGATTTCTTTTTGAAATCTCGCTGAAAGTTTCTGTCTTTGCCTCTCCTCCCCGGGAACGCCTCTCGGTCCCTCCGGGGGAGGGGAAGATCATCATTAGCAAATACTCGTTTCCTCATGTGCTTTCTTTTTTTCTTTTTCTTTTCTTTTTTTTTTTTTTTTTTTTCTTTCCTGCAAGCGAAGGGCTGAAGGCTTTGTTCTGTGGTTTTACGATGGATTTATCTCTACAGCTGTTTAGCACACTGTAAATGACTCCGTTCCCTCTCCCTCCCTCCTTTTGCATGAGCAGGGGGCTGCGGGAGGGGGGGAGGGGGAGGGAAGAGAAATGCATTTTAAATGTTTTAAGATCAGGAGCGGCTTCTATTTTTTTTTTTTTTTTTTTCCCCTCAGGAGGTGTGTCTAGCACGTATAGCTCTAAAGACAGGAGCCGGTAATAACAGATGCTCTGTCAAACTTAAAAGGCGCTGCTTACCACAGAGTCACCGGCTGCCATCAAGATGTATCTGCCGAGATTGATGAAGAGCAAGGCTTCGTGGGCTCAGGAAGGCAGCGCTGCTCACACGAGTTTCGGTGGGGGGGAATCTCCATTCTCCCCAGGCGGGCTGCAGACAAGGCAAGGTGGACGGGGAGGGGGGGTCACACGGCAGGGTTTTCAGCACCGGCCTTTTATTTCCGTGGGACATCAAAGGGGTGATGCGCGCAAGGAGAGGAGCTGCTCTCCGGTTTGGGTGAGGTTTGCACGGTGGAGGCTGCCCGCCCCTTCAGCGGTCCGAGCCCTGCTGCCGTCAGACCACGCGGCGCTGAACAGCGTGGCACTGGGGAGCCCCCTGCAGCTGGGTAGAGCCGCGCTAAGCCCCAGCACAGAGGTATTTCCCTGCCTGCCCTCCTGCTGTGGGAAGCAGCGAGCTGCTGGAAGCGGGCTCTGCCCCGACACCTCTGCCCCTCTCCTGTGACGGAGGACAGGTCTCGACGACTGTCGTTTGCTGACAGGGTCGTCCCGGGGCAGGGCCACCATCCCCTCCCTACTCCTCTCTTTGGCTGACTGGTGATCGTGGTGATTGAACTCTAATTAAATCTCCGGAAATCCACGTGCACAATCAACCACTCACGACCCACAAACTATAATAATAATAATAATAATAATGATGATGGGAGGGGAGGCATGCATTGTCCCTTTTGAGGCTGCTGATCATCTTGACTAATGAATGTTAAAATATGTGAAGTGCCAAGGTCTCGGAGACAGCCCGTGGGAGGTGCAGGGGTGACCGGGGCTGAGGTTGTGTATCGCAAAGCACAGGGCAGCCAGGCTATGGAGAGGGTCGTCCTCTGCTCCGACCTGGCTGCACCTGCAGTGGAGCAGCCCCACAGGGTCACAGCCTGCTCATGTCTTGTTTCCAAACTCCCGGTGACAAATCACATCTGAGTTACCCAGGCAGCTGTCTCCTAACTGTGCTGTGAAGTCCAGGCAAATTTTTCTTTGGGGGCTAAGAAACCAAGGGGCAGATGTCAGGTCCCAGCTGTCTTGCTGCTCCTGAAGAGCTACAAGTGATCAAACCCTTAAACTCTGTGAAAGTGCTTTCAGGTAGAAAAACATAGACTTGTGTAACACTGAAGCATGAGTACCTCCAAACTTCAGATCTCCTCGACTCCAAATTAGCCCTGCCACCCAAGGTAAGGGAAATACTCACCTCAGGGCAAATCAGAGTATTTCCAGAGTCCTGTACCCTCTTGGGTGTAAATCCACCCCTGAAATACTCCTAGGGTCAATAGCTAAATGTATGCAAGTAGTGTAGGCAGCTCCTTTGCCTGGGGTAAGCCCAGGCCAAGAAATACTTTATGCAAAGTGAAGGGTTTTTTGGAGTGGAGAGGAGGTGAGTGGTTGGGTCATGTCTCTGTCGGCCCTTCAAGAAGAGAGATAGGGCAGAGGAGGCAGAGCAGGCAGCACCCTGAAGCCGGGGTCACCCTCATAAGGTGCACCTCTCTCTGCTTTTCACTTACCCTCTATTATTTTTTGGACAACACAGGAGATGGTTTTCCCTCTCCTGCTTTGCACTCCGACAGCCTCTATCCCAAGGGAAAAAGAGTCATTCCAGACCACAAATCAATTCCAGTCCAGGAGAGAGGCAAAGACAAAGCAAGCCTAAATATGTTTATATCTAGATTATATCCATCGAACTGGCAAGTTCCCTTAAGCAAAGTAAATACTTCTCAGCCTAATGACTATTAATTAAGTGGGAATGCTTTACACCCAAGGAGAAATAAGTCCTGTTCCCAAAATGTACCTGTATCCCCTAATTCTTTTGTCTGTGTGCTAGGGAAACAGCTTTCTGTGAATATTTCAGCACAAAAATCGGTTTCAAAAACTAAACTGGATTTAGTGTAACAACATTTTTCCACAGTGAGTGGAGACTCTGATGACTTCAATAATCTAAAAGCAAAATTTCTTTCTGTCTTTCTTCTCTTGTATGTTGCTTTAGACTTTACAGCTATCGTGGAACTGCAGGAAAAAAAAAAAAAAAAAAACAAACCCAAAAAAAAAACCCCACCAGAAATAGAGAGGAGAGCGTGGCAGGGAAAGGTGGGGAAGAGGTAATTGGAGAAAAAAAAATATTCTGTTCTGATGTGCAAATTGTAGATAAAGACTTTTGATGAGGAAGAGGGGAGTATCTGATGAGGAAGAGGGGAGAGTGTGTTGAAAGATAACAAGAACCAGTAATTTCTATTCAGCAAAGCCACCAAATCAGAGAGCAGTGCTGATCTTATTGGAGGAGAGCCTTCAACAGCAAGTAATCCTGTCATATTGAAAGAAAATTGTAAACGTTCTCTGCAGAAATTGCCTGCCCATTGCAGCTAATCGAGCCCACTTCGCCTCGCACACCACACATCACCCCCCCACACACACCCCCGCGGGCGGGCAGCAAGCGGACTTGCAGCCGCAGCACCCCAGCAAGGACATTCACCCCAGATGCTCACCTAAGCGCCTGGTTTTCCTCCCATGCCACCACTCCCATGAAGGTGGCAGCTTGCCCTCATTTTCTCAGAAGCGCTGGGGGAAGTATGAATTATTACCATCTCACTTATGACTCCCAGCTTCTGCTATTTTTAATTTCTCCAGTTTTGCCTAAACCGTTAAGCCAGGTCTGATAGCATTATTGCGCTAATTTATTTATCTCTGTTTTTAAAGCTCAACTTGGCTGAACTGAAGCAGAGACTCCCAAGGGCCAAAGCCACGGAGGGTGTGCGTGTGTATGTGTATGTGTATTGTGTGTGCCTGTCTGCGTGGGTGGGAGAGAGCGAGCGAGGGAGAGACAAAAACTCCACCACCCCGGACAATGCCACCTCTTGTTTAAAGCTTCCAAACTGTTATTCTTTCCTCCCATTATCACGGTACCAAGTAATCTGTCTTTCCGCCACTCCAACCCCCCCCCCCCCCGCCCCTCTTGGAAGATATGGAAGAGAAAGATAAAGCGGCTGCCTCCGGGCTCTGACTACGCGCAGCCCGCATGCCTCTGCCGCCAGAGCCGGCGCGACTCCGCAGCCGCCGCTCGCAACCAGCCGCTTCCAGCGGGATGGGATGCAACTTCTGCTAACTGGATCACAGGTAGGAAAGCTTTGGGTTTTACTGACGGTTCCTCTTCCCCCCAACCCCCCACACCCCCCC
>JANVCC010000130.1:9157079-9194410 GCA_025345505.1 Todiramphus chloris collaris | reverse complement strand
CCCCCTTTTTTTTTTTCTTTCCTTTTTTTTCTTTTTCTGTGATGGATTGACCAGTGTGCGTACTGTTTCCCAGGTAAGGACTATTGGCTTAACAGTAACACTGTTTTCATTTTAACACCTTTTACTCCTTGGCAGTAAAGGACATTTTGTTCTGTTTGTTGAGTTTGGGTTTTTTTTCTGACCACTACTGTAACTGAGCAGAATTTGTGCCTGAGTTGTCCACAGTTATGCCAGTATCCTTCCTTGAGTAGTCACAGCTGGCTTAGAATCCATAAAGGTTTCTAAGTATTTTGCTCCACCTGATTGTTCAGTATTGGCCAACACTTATTTCCATTTGCGATACGAATGTTACGTTCACCCAACTTAATTAGCATACTCTGAAATTATACAATCCTTATTCCCTTTTTCTAACAGCAATAATTTCAGTAGAGAAGTTGTAAGTGGTATAAAATCTTGGGCAACCCATCTTTTAATCTTCTACAGTGAAAAAATGATCATTCATGTGTAGTCCCTGCTTTCTCTCTTAAACAGTTTACAACTTGTAGTAATAAGCTACTTGTTCTGCAATGAATTAAATTCTTTAAATCAAATTTGCCAAAGGATTTAAGAAGATATATACATACCTATATATATATATACACTTACCAAGTTGTTTTTCTTGATCTATTAGTTTGATGTTTCAAGGAATATATAGAAGACACTATTTCTTTGAAAGAAACTGTGATTTTTAAATATGTTTTTTTTTTCTCTCCTGTATGTGAATCTAGTTTTTGTGGGTTTTAATCAGTTTACCTGGAAGTGGAATAAGGCTTTTCAGTATATAATACCTAAGATCAATCCAGTGCCTGTCCTAAAGATAGGTACTGGCTGCTACCCTCCAGTCCTGTAGCGTATCTGACTTGAAGAACAGCTTGCGTATTTTAGCTATCAGCACAGCTACTTCATTTTGAAATGCTTTCCAAACCATGGCATATATAACCACGAGGTCCTTGTGACATGCTGCTATTTAGTTTATCAGTTTGTTCCAGTGTTTCCCCTTTCAACATTTCACATTCTGACAGCTCATGTCCTTTCTTGTCTTGAAAAAAATAGGTCCAGCATGGACATTGGCACAGTATTATTTGTGGAGTTTTACTCGAACAAATTATTCAGAATGTCTGCAAATTCCTTTTACTCATTAATTATTTCCATTACCCTCTGGATGTGCAACAGATCCCATTGGTTCCCTCCTAACCTGTGTGAATTTAAGACCTTTCAGAAATGCTCTGCAGTTCCCCCCTCTGCCTCCCCTCACCAAGCTCTTGACAGTTAACGCATCCTTGACCCTCTTCATTTACAGCTGACATTTTGTTTGTGTTTTATTATAATTTCCCTCCCTTAGCCAGGGGTTTCACCAGAGCTGAAGTGTCATTTCCTGAAAGCTGGTTGCTTGGATCAAACAACCTCTTGGACCTTAACATTTCACAATATCCCTTTTTTTTTCTTTTCTTTTATCTCACCTTTCAGTTTGCTTTCTGCATGACTTCACTGAATCAGAAACTGTCTGTTAATATACCAGTTGTTTGGAATCTATGGATTTTACTTTCTTTTTCTTTCATTCTTTGCTTTTGCATTCCCCCACCCCATTTTCTTTCTACCAGTACTTTTTAAGCTGTTCACTAATTATTTCAATTTTAACCTCATGCTCTTACTGTAGTAATAAGTTCATTACTATTCAGTGGCTTGACTGTATTATTTCTCCAGCTACTTAATGCTAAGTTAAGAACACATACTACTGTTATATTCTTCAGTTATTCTAGAAATCACCTAGAAATTGCTTTCTTTTTAAAAAAAGTCTGTTTGTACCAGCTGACCTATCAATGTATAGGTGGATGAAGTCACCCATGATTGCCGTTTTATTAGACTTACATACCTCTTTGATCTCTCTTCATAAACGCTATTGAATATCCCAGAAACTTCCTGGACTAAGTGTCCTAATGCTTTGTGCAAACATCAGGATTTAATTAAAGAAGGGTATTTTTTTGCTTATCACACTGGACTGAAATCAAGGAGATCATGGATAAACTCCTGACTATGTTACCAACCTCTTGCTTGATCTTTGACATATTCCTATGCCCTGTCACAAAGCCTGCTGAGGTCAGAGTCAGATTTGTGTTACTTTTGGGCAGCCATCCTGAGGTGGGGAGAATAACCCTTCCTGGTCTCATGACATTTTTTTGATAATCTACTCACCACAGTTTGTCAGGTATTGAGGTTCAGCTGTGGTGCTGCCACAAGAAAGCAAAAGCAGACAGCCTCCAAGCACATGGGCTTTATTTGCACTGAGGTGTTGGAAAATTGAGCCTAAGGTGATTATCAGGAAAGTTTCTGGTCAGAACAAACAATAAGCTAAAATGTTCATCATCCCTTAAACAAAAAGGTGCTGAAGTTCCTAACTGCTCCAGAGCTTGGTGAGGAGTAAAATAAAAATATGCCTAACAAGTCTAGTTTTACTTGGAAGAACGCAGATCTCACAACCTGGTCTTATTTTAAAAAAAAAAAAAAAAAGAAAGAAGAGAGAAATAAACTGAAGGTAATGTTTAATGACTGGATCTAGGTCTGGGTCTTTACTCAGTTCTGTGGTTTTTTTAGTGTAGCCAATGTTAAGCAGGGGTAATATTTCCAAAGTAGGATTTACAATGCCATGACCTTGACCATCTAGATTGCACACTTTGTCAAAGTTGTTCACTAAAACTGGAAGGACCTGCTGGTCCTCCTCCTCTCCCCTGCGCAAGCACCAGTTTCTCATGTAAAACAGAGTTAGTGGGCATATGGGTGGAGTAATGTCTGTGTGTGGATGGAGAGGGTACACTTTTCTCCTTCCCTAGGGTCACCTAGGGTCCTCAAGGACTTGCATTATCATTACTATGGTTAAGTGAAGTGCTTCACACTTCAGTTGATACCAAAGGCAGGTCATGGAATGCTAGAATGGTAGGGGTTAGGAAGGGACTGCTGGAGATCATCGAGGCCAACCCCCCTGCCAGCACAGGAACACCTAGGGCAGGACACACAGGAACAGATCCAGGAGGGTCTTGAAAGTCTCCAGAGAAGATTCCACAACCTCTCTGGGCAGCCTGTTCCAGTGCTCCGTCACTCTCACAGTGAAGAAGTTTTTCCTCATGTTGAGGTGGAACTTCCTGTGTTTCACTTTGCTACCATTACCTCTCATCCTATCACAGGGCACAACTGAAAAAAGACTATCTCCTTCTACTTGACACCCACCCTTCAGATATTTGTAAAACTTAATAAAACCCTCTCAGTCTTCTCTTTTTCCAGGCTAAGTAGCCCCAGGGCTCTCAGACTTTCCTCATAAGAGAGATGTTCCAGTCCCTTAATCACCTTTGTAGCTCTCCGTTGGACTGTCTCTAGTATTTCCCTGTCCCTCTTGAACTGGGGAGACCAGAACTGAACACAATACTCCAGATGTGGTCTCACTAGTGCAGAGTAGAGGGGAAGAAGAACCTCCCTAGACCTGCTGGTCACACTCTTCTTTATACACCCCAGGGTACTATTGGGCTTCCTGGCCACAAGGGCACATTGCTGTCCCATGGATAACTTAGTGTCCACCAGGACACCAAGGTCCCTCTCCATGGAGCTGCTTTCCAGTGGGTTTACCCCTAACCTGTACTGGTACATGGTGTTGTTATTCTCCAGGTGTAGGACTCTACACTGTTGTTGAACTTCATCAGGTTTGCCTTTGCCCAGCTCTCCAGTCTGTTCAGATCTTGCTGGATGGCAGCAAAGCATTCCGGTGTATCAGCCACTCCTCCCAGTTTAGTATCAAGCAGGAAACGTACTGAGGGTACACTCTGTCCCTTCATCAAGGTCATTGATGAAGATGTTGGAAAAGACTGGACCCAGAATTGACCCCTGGGGAAAACCACTACTTACAGGTCACCAGCTGGAATGTTGTACTAAATGGTTACATTAAATGTACCCACTGGGTATCAAATGTAACCATAGTGTACCAATGGGTACACTAAATGTACTAAACAGATGTTGTACTAAAACCAGTTGCCTCTGAGATTCACTTTCCTATGTGTCCAGTGGCATTCTGCCATGGTGGGAAAATCAGTTTACTCCATTTTAGATAGAATTTTGCATGACTGTAAAATAATATATGTGTGGAAAAATGAAAGCAGATGAGAGCTGGTGGTGGGAACCATGGCGAGGGGCTTGGTATGAAACAAGCATATGGACAATTTGCTAGAACATTGCTTAACGTGTATGAGCAGATGACACAGACCAGGCTTTTAGGGGAAGGGAACTAGCCAGGGAGATGTCTTCTCTGCTGTTGCTTTTCCATGCTGAGGCTAAGCTGAAAACTGATCTCCTGATCTGTTACTGGCATCTTTCACCCACACTAATTTAACTTTTCTAGGAGTGTATTCTCAGCTGATGAAAGCTGTCAGAACATGAGTGACATGAAAGGAGAGGCCATCACCAAACAAAATGCTATATTTAACCTGGCAATGTCGTGCCTCCTCAGGTCTGACCTTGAGCCCTAGCAGTGAGGATATAAATGGGGCTTTTGGTTGTAAAGTTTCTGCCTTTAGCCAAACACAGAAAGCTCTTAAATATAAGGAAAAGCATAGAAGAAGGAAGGTAATTCAAGTTACCCTTCTGCTTTTGACATTTGTGATAGTACACTTAACTGCTACTAGAAAGAAAGAATACATGAAGGGCTCACTGTTAAATTCTCATTAAAAACATCTGTTTGATGTTTGCAAGTCATTTTCACAATCTTATCCACTGTGAGCAAATAGAGGAATCTTTACTGAAAGGTTTTGACACCAGAAGCAGTTCCCTGCAAGGGATATCCTACTGTTATTAACAATTTTGCGATGTGATTCAGTGAAGGGAAAATACCCCAAAAGTGTGTGATTGGGAAGAAGCAAGGAAGGAGAAAAAAATTAAGAAAACTATTTGGTCTGTGTCATCCAAAGAAATCTTCCTTTCTTTAGCAAAGAGTGAGACTGTATATCTCCTACTTTGAAGCACAGCGGTGTTACTGAAATCTGAAAGAAACCTCTTAACACCATTTATCAATTTGAGATAGCATTAAGAAGCAGAGGCATTTCTTTATTGCAGCATTGGATGCATGGGGGATCATTCCACCTAATGTGCATACTATATATCACACCAGCTAAATTTTATATTGCCCTATCACATACGTATGCCTTAAATTTCTTGGAATGATTATACATGTTCATTCTGTTGCTTTGAACTAATGATCATATTTACACAGTCATTACACCTGTGGGTAGAGTCTCTGAGGGGTTTCGGAGGGTGTCTCAGGACCCCCTGGTGGTCATCCGTTGCTGTCCTCTGGGTGAACTCAAAGTTTCTTCTTCCTTTTATAGATGGAAGTTGACTATCAGTCCCTTTTATGGTTATCTTGTAATTTGCTTGTTTTGATAGTTTCCTTAGTGATGACAGTGGTCTTCATTCCGATTGGTACAAGTTCCTTTTGGTTGTTGCAGTTCAATTACACTTTGATAATACAGAGTGCACCTCATTTCCTTACAAATGTATCAGAGGAATGCAAAGTATCTGGTTTAAAAAAGCCCAGACAACTCAAGTATTGCCATTCTTTTGAATGACAAATTTGACTATTAATATTCCACATTATTGTCTTTGATACCTATTAAAAATCAAAGTGGGTTATGGAAATGACACATAACTAAAAAGATGAAGAGCAATTTTCATGTTACTTCATTCAGAAAAGAGTGACAAGGGCTGAATTCCTCGTTTCAACACAAATTGCTGATGTGGCCTTGGACAAACTCAGCAACCTCCCGAACCTCAGCTTCTAACATGGAAATTGTACAAAATAGCATTTTCATTCTCACATGTTTGTCTGCCTTTCCTCTTTAGATTTTAAAGTGTTTGGCAGCCCCACTGTAACAGTCTGTACAGGAGAACCTTACCTAAATTTGGGCATCCACAGAGATCTTTCAAACATTTGGTTCTTTTTTCATTCCATATGAAAATTAACTTATGACATGGACCTGATCTTTGTCTTCTTCAGAGAGTAAGAGCCTTTCCATTCACCCCAGGATGTTGCTGGTACAGGCAGCTATACATGGGATACTTCTCAGCAGCCTGCATCTGGAGTCAATCTGTGATAGACCACCTTAAATCCTGAGAACAGTTCTGCCCATTTTAGTGCTTCAAGGGTACAGAGGAACTGGGAAGGTACACCAGAAGGTGACAAAGATGGTGAGAATTATCTGCCTTCCAGAGAGGAGATGTTCAATAGGACTTATCATCCCAGAAATTGTATGACTTATGAGGAATACATGTAGGTCTAAGTAACCTTGAAGAGAGGGAGAAGGTGAACAGGAGGATGTTTTTCACAGCTTCAGACTCAGAGCTCTCAGGTGAATATTAGCAGGCATAAATTTAAAAATCCTCTGCATGCTTGAACCGTGGCCCTTAGTGTTTTGCTGATTCCAAAGATATAAATGAGCAAAAAATTATCAAAGTAGACAGATTACTGCATAAAAAAAAATTTACCAAAATATTTGTGATGCAAATAAAGTCACAGGGAGCTCCTCACACCACCACCTGCTTCAACCTAGGAAATGCACTGTATGCTAGTTGCCTTTGCTTGCTTCTTGCTGCTGGCCACTTGTGAGAGTGGACATTTTTGAGGCCTGACTTAGGGAGAGTTGCTTTTGTGCTCAGAGCCTCACTTGGAGTTATCAGGGTAGCTGTTTTCTTTGTACAATGTTCAACCTGTTTCACTTCTGCTGCTCATCAGAAATTTTTTTTGTCCTTCTTGGCTAGGTGCTTATCAAAACAACCGCAAGACACTTTGGAAAGTTGTTTAATTAACATCTGACTTCCCATAAAGACCTCTTATGAATAAATTCAAAGGTTCTTCATTCTATTTGCTCATTGTAGAAGTTTGAGAATTTTTATATATGCATGGTTTTCAGGCAGATCTTGATGCTAGCCACAGAGGATGCTTTCCTACCCCACTGACTGTAACTCTGATATAGCAGCTTGAGATAACCTTCTTGCACACATACTTTAGGCTTTGTGCCTTTGTTTTCCCTTTGTAGGTGTTCCTTTTACAAGAGAATAGTGAATTGGGAAAGGGAAAATGTGGTCACAGCTCTGCCTTTAGTCTTTCTTCTCATTCAGTCTTCTACTTCCAACAAGTAAACTGGAACAAACAGCCTATATCCACCAAAAATGAGGAAGGATGTAACAGGCATTGAGAGAGACCTTTGTATCCCTGCAGATATGGCGGGAGAAAGCCTCCCTCGGCAGCTGTATATATACAATTTCTTACCTTATTAGAGCAGACCTGCCCCTTCCAAATGCCAAGAGAAGTTATTTCTTCTTGGTTTTCACTCGGAAGTTCCAAGATCACAGCCTTCTCAAAGCTCTGTACCATTTCATGTGCTGTATTAGGATTTAGACAATAGCCTTTTAACTACTGAGTACTAGAACCCACCCCCAACTTTACAGAATAGAAAGCTAAAGCTGAACTTCTGATGGAGATACTTTTTGAAGATGATCACTTCTATGCTAATGGCTTTTATGTCTGTAAGTGGTGGGACATGGATTCATTGGAAAGCTCTCTTGGACAGAGTTTTCTTGTTATGACCATAGTCCTGTGGGAATCACAGCATCATTCTTTCACCTATGAAGGATTGCTCTGTACTTCATGCCATTTTAAAGGCATGAACTTAAAGATGAGTCAAAAGGCTTTGAAATGAGCAGAAGCCAAGCTTTCTGTTTATTAAGAAACCCACACAACAGCAGTGTTAAAATTACATTTCTAGGCTTATAATAGCTGAGGCTTCCACATTCTAATGAATAACTGTAAAAAATATTTCTGGATGCTTTGCCTGCTTAAAAATCAAGCTGTTAGTATGTGTTCTTGACTGTGGCTTTAGAAATCCAAGCTTAGGTACAATATTTTGAACTCTCAGCCAAAATCTGTAACAAGAAAAGCAAAATAAATCTCAAGGAAAATGTGGGCTTGGTTCTATTCTATCTGGAACCTAATTTCTTTCCTTGCTACCCACAAGGCTATAAAAAGCTGCAGCTCTGCCTGGGCTACACAGCTATTTTATATACATACAGATGACTGCAAAATACTGGAGGCAAAGGAGAGCCAGGCCCATACCGCACAAATTAGTAATGCATTTTTTTCTTGAGGCAGTGTTTGTGGGTTTTAGAAAACAGTGGGTAATTTTACAGGTAGGTGATATAACATTATGTCAGGCCCCAGTGAGTTGGAGTTTTTCGCTTCACAAATATTTCAATGACATTCTCCAAGTTATTCTGAAAAGAGAACAAAGGGAAAAAGCTAAGTTTAGGGGCACACCTCCTTTATTTGCCAGGGTTGTCTAGGCTGTTTTAACACTTCAGCACTGCCTTTCACCTATAAATGATCTGTTCCTATCATCTTTCACCAGATCTGATTTTTTTTTTTACTTTTCCCAACTCATTTCAGTAATTTGGTGATTTCCTCAACATATTTGGTGATATATGTAAACCAAATAAACAATGTAAGCCAATACATGATATACGTTATATACATTAGTGTAATAGAAATTCCTTCTCACTATGGTTGGTTTGTACAAGCAATTTTGAGACAGGTTCACATGCATGAAATTTTATTAGTAGAGTCCATAGCTGAATGCCTACATTGTCTCTAACTGAGAAAAAATGGGGAAAAAATAATCTAGGGGAAAATAAAACCAAGAGGAGAAACAGAAGAGAAAAGGAAAGCTCTCCTTGTGCCACTCACCTGCAAAGAGAATCTGCCAGGGTTTCCAGACCTTTCCTGGCTGGAGAATGCATCTATCACGGCAGGGGCTGCATGGCCAGTTGCTTGTGTGCACATGAACGTTATTGCGTCCCTTGCATAAATCAAAAGCTGTAACCAACATGTAGTAGAAGTGGGGAGAGAAAATACTGATTCTCTTGCTGGTGGCAATCTCTGCCCAGGAGAACCTACCACAGAAACATTATTGGGGTGTGCAAGCACAAGGTTTTAAGGCTAGCAGAATGAGAGTAACAGTGAGGTGAAAACACTGACGCAAGGACTCCAAAAACATTGCCCCAGCAGCCTGGATGGAAGGGTACAGAACCATAAGGGAAAAATGGGCTGCAAAGTTGTGGAGATAAGGCCCTTAGCTACACAGACCAGCAACAGCAGTGTTTTCCTAGTACAGAAAGATGTGACAAAGTTGACATGGTGGCACTCTACAAGTTAAATGTGCTTGTGTTCAGTGAGAAGCATTGGTTCTGGCTGCTTTGGATGGAAGTTTCTGAAGACTCACTCCCTGTGGAGGCTGTCTGAATCACCTTGCCTTTTGTGATCTAGGGCATGGGCTGGCTGGCCACTTCTTTCTCAAAGGGGATCTTCCTTCTGGTGGCTTGAATGAGAACCAACCCCTTCTCCTCAGCCCATTTCCCCCCTTCATTGTTTAACAGTTGAACCAGCAAGCTTCCCCACTGCATGTCAGCAGACAAGACCAGATGAGTGTGTGCTGATTCTGTGCTGATAGCACAACAAATACCTACAGCACAACAGCAAAGGAGAAATGCACACTGTGCACTTCATTTTCTGATACACTTCCGATGCGAAGTTGAGGCTACCCCAACTGGGTGGAGCATAGATTCCCAATTGCACATCTTACTAGGTGAAAAAAATCTCAGTTTAACTTTCATTCCAAATAAGGTAGATGAACAAAGAAGGTCTTTGGCCCTTTACTTCAAGTCAGGTTGAGCTTGTTTCCTGAGCCTCTGGCAGTGTTGTCCATGCAATACAATCATGAGAATATGGAGAAAAACCCAGGAGTGCTCTCCCGGTTTTGGTTGTGTTTGTGGTGTTTTTGTTTTGTATTGTTTTGTTGGTTTTGTTGGTTTGTTTGGGTTTTTTTCTTTTATTTTGTTTTTTAACTTATCAATTTATTTCACAAGAGCTCCATACCAATATTTCATTTGTTGTAACTTACTGATTCTTAAACCAAACAAGAAAACTGAAAGCACAACAGTCAGGAAGGAAGATTGTTTTTTGCAGCTGAGCACATAGAGAAAAAAGAGATAATAACTAAATAAAGAGGAATCGTGTACTTATTTTGAGGGCCTATTAAGACCTCGTTGATAGGGATCACACCAATTTATTTTTGTTGCCCTGACAAGCACCCCATCTTTTCATCCTACTGTGCTCTGCCATGAAGCCAGTTCCTGCACTGCAGCATTAAGAAGTAATTATTACCTTTTACTCTGTAATGATTTGTTATTGCACAGGCCATGTGGAAGACTTCTGCAGTCGTCATGCCAACTCTCTCCTCTCTCCTCATTTAACCCACTCTACTCTGCTGCAACAATCAGCCGTGGATGTGTGTGTGTGTGGGCATTCAGGTTGTGGCCATCCCACTCTGATTTCACTGCATCCTGGACACTAAGAGAGCACATGGTCTCTCCTAGAGTGGACAGGCACAGAGATTTTAGTTATCTCTTGGTTAGCCCAAGACTCCCTACCATGATCTGAGAGGATTAACATGTATCCTGAGTGCCAGACGTCTTGCTGCTCTACAGTGAACCCTTCTGGGTGCTTAAAGTGCAACCTCAGAAGGAGCCTAATCCAGTCCTTGTCAGCTGGCAGCAGGTTTCCTCTGATACCAGGGCTTGGCAAGCTGGGGCTTGATCGGTGTTTAAAGAAATCCATGAAAGGAGAGGGAGAGGTGCTAATATGAGGTGGCATCCTACAGAGAACCCAGATGCACTTTTTTTTTCCAGTGATATCCAAAGTGTCTTTCCAGTTACTACTCAGTGCTGCTGCTGCTAGGATCTTAACCAGTCTGCCAGTCCTTTTTTTAGGGGAGAATTGCTTATCCAGAAAGTGAGAACATTACTACCTTTGCTTTAAAGTGATGGGTATGTGACAGTGGGGAGAAGGGCTGCATGTTGTCTGCTCTCCCACTGTTCCTTGAACTCTGATGTGAATTGCACAGTGAGGAAAATGAGAGCTGATCTTTGCTTAGATAAGCATTCTCCAAGCAAATTTACAAAATAATGACATAGCTATTTGTGTTCCTGTAGGAAATTATGTACATGTCATCCCAGCTTTAGGTTCAGTCCTGCAGCCCAGCATGCTAAAGGGTGCAGGACCAGACCATTTGTAGCTAGCTTAGCTCATGAATAGCTGGGATTTGATATAATAGCCTTTTTTTTTTTCTTTTTCTTCTTTTTCTTTTTTCCCCTTTTCCTTTTTTTTTGTTTTTTTTTTTTCTTCTTTCTTCTATTTCTTCCTTCCCCCAAAAAGAGAAAAAAAAAAAAAAAAAAATCTGAAAAAAACACCACGTTCACCACAACAGAGCAGATCATGTCATGCAGTTGCTCTTAAGATGATTATGCTATCTGCATACAGTGAGCAATGAAGGGCTTAACTGGAGGAATAATATGAAAATCAAATCATTCTTTTTTTTGGTGTGTCCTCAAAGAATAGATTTTGCCAATGTTGCTCCTCATTTACTTTTTGTGAAAAATAATCTAGCAATACTGCAATTAAACATCTAACTGAAGGGAGCAGTATTTTCCTGAAAACAAGTAAAATATTTATTATTTTATTGAAAGCAACACTCTGGTAATCAGAGCTGATGGGAGACAGTGAGAAAAGGATGGGGAGAGGAGAAAGGAAAGTTTCTTCAGTCTACATCGAGTACCTGAAAACAGAGGACTCTCCCATCCAGTTTCTTTCTTTCTTACTACTCTCTCTTTTGTACAGCTCTCCCTTCCACGATTTATTTCTCTGCAAAAAGAGACAGCCCAGACAGTCATCAAGTGACATCATCTACTATTTAAGTCTTTGAGTCAGTGGGTGACATGATCACCTAAAAAGCCCCAGTCACACACAGCGGTACACTTTTTCTTCGTAACACACATCCACAGTAGGAAAGCATCACTATTCTGAAGTTTCCAATCTGTCTCTTTTGGGGGGGGGTTTATGTGTTATCTCTCACCTCTCAGTCTAAGGAAGGGAAGGCAGGGCACATTACAGTTGTCAAACTACAGGTAAAGAATATATATGGGATCAAACCCACACAGTTCTCATATATTACGTCCAGTTGCCCTCCCTGCTCGACTTTGCTCATGTGTTCATTATAAGTTTGTGCTGTTCTCCAGGGTAATGGTGAAGAAGTTTGTTTGCAAGCAGTTCATCTGATCAGGCTGGTGTGCTAGAGTGTAATGCCAACACCACTGGTTATTAGGGGGACATAATTAGTAGGCTTCTATGCAGGAAATTGGCTATAAATGATTGATCACTATTAACCTGAAATATGTGAGTAATTCTTTTCCCTTTCCAATAGTCTCAAAGACAGTTCTGTGAACATGGGCTTTTCTGAGAGCAGACATTCCCTCAGTCCTGATTGACTGGACTTGGGTCTCATCAGACATCTGATGCTCTTTTGCTTTCAGATCACTGAAAATAAAATGACCTATGATGAACAATCTGTTCATTGTCATTAATTTGTCCACTGGATACTTCCCCCCTGTATTTTAAATTGTCCATCTGCAAGTGTGCTGGCTAAGCTTAGCAGTCTGATTAATAGTTTCAATGATCACGTCAAGGCCAAGACATTCTTCTAAGTTTTTCATGTTCAGCATTGAGAATTTGGTATTTTTTTGCATGTGACCGATTGCTCAACTCATGTGGCATGGCTTCCTACCTCTAATTTAATAACCTGATATTTAGAAGCAGAAGCTGAAGGTACTGTAGATAGTGGGACAGGCAGATAAGCTGGCCAACAGCTGTTTCCTTTTTCCCTAACAAGGGCTGAGAAGCAGCATAACTAAGGGGACAGATAAGAAACCAGAAAGAACTTGGAGAAAAGACAAAACCAGAGGAGTGGGATATTCAGCTGGGGCTGTATTTATTGTCCCTTTTCCCGCATCAAATATTGTGAATCTCTGGTGGCTGACTCCATACCCAGTTTGTTCTCAGTGACGGACTGCAGCGGGATCTTTTGGTTCAATACCTCTGAATATAATGCTGATATGCTACAGTTTAAGGCTAGAGGGAACATTACTTTACCTTTCCCTTTGGAAAGGCAAGTGAGCAATGCAAAGTGCCTTTAAAGAAGCATTAAGGCTAATTGCAGGTCTGTTCCATGTCTGTCTTTGGGACAGTGGTGGACAGTACTAGAAACTACCTTTGGGAACGTTTCATTGCTTACACAGGGACTGCTGCTACATAGGATGGATACTCTACTGCACCTCCTCCACCCTGGCAGCAGCACAGGGTTCAGGCCACTCCAAGAGTACAATGACTGCCTGTGTTTTTCACAAGGGAAAGCGTATGATTCCAAGACAGGTCTGGCTTCTCTGAGTGGTTAATTTCTGTGGTTTTCTTCACTTTGGCATCTGACTGCTCCATCATCTCCCTTCTTGAATGTTTCGGACTTGTAAAAGAAGCAAAGGGATTCCAGTCTTAAGACATTTCTGCTGTTTTAGCACTGCCTTTTTATATATTCCTTGCTGTCTCTTCTGCTCACTGTAAGACAGGCACCACTGCTCTTTTAATCACTTTGAGCAGAACATCACTGTTGAAGAAACGCCCCATAAATGTTTGCCATATCAAATGCTACATACTGTGAGTGATGGTCCCAAGGTCTGGCACAAAATATTAATGGAGTGAAATGGTATCCAGTCATGACCTCTCTCTCCCCTATTTCTTAGCACCTCTTCTCCCACACATACACCCTGTTCTCACATGCTGAAAATACAGGGCAACACATTTGGAAATGTTTGCAAGAGATATTTTACTCATTGCTTTTCAAGCTAGGTGGCAGACTAGGGGCAGTTACTGAACTAAGCAATGTAATGTGTTTCTAAGAAGCACTGGTCAATCACATGCAAATAATCATCACCTCCAGGTATAGTAATTGTTATGACTTCTATGATTAAAATTACCAGTGGTATCAGTTCTTATGTGCTCAGCTTTACATTGATTACCAAGTCGGAGTTCAAAGAGGTATCCTTCCACTTAAGAAAAGACTGGTGGTTAATGAGCAAAGCTCATGATTTTCCCTGGAAGCATGAAAAATAGATAATTACTATATGTCAGCATGTATAAGTACTGTGCTCTTGGGTAGGAGCATCAGTGATTTCTGCCTATGTGGAGGTTCTGATGTTTCAAAAATGTCTCAGACTCACGAAAGAATCACCCAAAAGACCATGGACTTATAAATAGACAGAGAGGTATCTCAGCTGGTCTGGTTAGAGAAATTCTATTTGAGATGTGACTTCTAAAGAGTCTGTCCTTCATTTGGTGCACTTTGTTAGCAAAGCAGAACTTCTAAAAATCCATTTTTCTTCATCAGAATAAACAAAGGCAGAAGGAAGCATAAACACCTTCTGTTTAGTGTCATGTTGATGTTAAGAGGACGAGAACCCAGATATTCTGACTCTGAATTCAGAACTATTTTTTTTTATTTGTTCATTATTTTTAGTTGGGTTTTTTTTTTTTTTTTTTTAAAACATCACATCAGCTAGGACTGAAGGAAAAAATATTATATATAATTACAGAGTGAGACAGGCTAAAACATCACCCATCAGGATCATTTAATCTCTGTTATTATTCTCTGTTCTTACTCACTCTCATGTCAGTGCTGCCTCTTCCTTCACCTTGAATCCTCAACTCCCCCTTCCTCTGACAGGATGTACAATAGCCAGAGCAGTATAAATCAAAGCCTAGAATCAGGAAAATTAGAATAGATTGGAAGTGCCAGATCCTCAAGAAGGAAAAGAAAAAAACAAGACCGCAGGAGATCAGAAGAGTGATTGCAGCTTCATTACAAGGGCCATTGTACCATCGGAACAGGTTATTGCCTGTCACAAGCTGTTTTTATTTTCCAGTTCCTGACTGATGCGGAGCTTGATGTGAAATAAATGCCATCTATCCACTTACTTTATAAATCTACTTGCTGTACTCACATTTAATGTTTACAGGTCTTCACATTTTTCACGTAAACTATAATTTTATACTGGTGGTATCTTTATTGTAAAGCATCAGGAGAGAGGTTGAGGGCTACGGAGGAGCTCTTACTGGTCCATGCTGAGGCAGGATAAACCATGGTGGGACTTCCATGCAGTGCACTCTCAATGTAAAAATCTTCCTTAATCTGTGTCAGGTTCAGACATTAATAACACACCATAAGAGGGGGAAAATACTCCAGTACTGATTTTTTAAAGCTATCTTTCATGAATTAACTTAGCAACTTAAAAACCAAACCAAAGCAAACCAAACCAACAAAAAAAAAAAAAAAAAAAAGACCCAAACAAAATGAAACAAAAAACAAAGAAAAGAAAAAAAAAACCCAAACAAACAAAACCCAAAACAAAACCAAACAAGCCACACAAAACCCCAAAACAATAAAAAAACAACAACACCAAAACCTCAAACCCACAATAAACTTCCAGCAATTCCATAATACCAAGTTTTTGATAACAGCAGTGTTTCAACAGCATGTTGTTGGGAGTTTCAGATTTCAAGAGAACAGCAAAAACGTATCTGGAGCAGAAAGAGGTAAAGATGGTCTCTGCCTGAATGCCAGCTCTTTCTCTGCTAAGAACCTTCATTGAGAGCAGATTTCCACACTGACTTTTGCAGTGGGGGAAAACAAAAATAATCTCTTTAGGATAAAGATTTTTTTCTTAATTTTAAAACCTACATGTGAAACAATAACTGATTTTTGTATTAGCAACAGTTGTAATTGTTAACTCTGCTACTTAAACAGCCAGCACAATATACCTGTGTATGTTATTTAGAAGTTGCTTTTGGTGATAACTGTAGAAACATTTGCAGTATAGCTCACAAATTAGTGGGTAGGCTTATTCTCCCTATGGTCCATAAATAGCCAAGTGCTTCAGGTTATACTTTATGAGTAGTTGCAGTCTTTAAAGCAGCCTCAGTGTCCTTAGCCTGAGGTAGAGTGGGTGCTTTTCTCCTGTTGAGTCTTGAAACTGCCACTCTCACAAGCAGTCCCTCAGATGTAGGTAGGAGATTTGCATGAGTGGTTTGTTTAAGTGAGGACCGCAGAACTGGACTCCTTAACTGGGAATGAGGAGCTCTCTTTGCATGAACAACGACTGTCTCCAAACAGTGAGGGAGTGATCCAGCTCTGCTTTCCCACTCATGTGTTGTAACAGCAGCAGAAAGCTGCTAAAGACACAGCCCAGGAATTATTTTTAGAAAATGCAGAATGCAATTGTATGTGTACAAGCACGAGAAAATCTGCTAGTATTCAGTACTGTCTCACTGTAAATGCTGGCAATGAACAAACTGGTTAGGTTAGTTATGCATTGGTGTCACTGCACCTCGCTGCTGAATTTTGTCCCCTGGCCCCATTAATCATAATGTTTTTAGTACATGGCTATTCTTGAAAGATTAAATGTTCACTCCCTGGTTTACAGCAGGCTGTTTGGGACTAAAATGATCTTATTTTAGTACTTAAATGAAGTGTCACAGTGTTGCTTTAGGTTAACATGTCACTGACTGGGTAATTGTCCTGAATTGACCAGTCTAAGTTGAAAGGTCATGGCAATAACATGAGTGAGAAAAAAAAAATCAGGTTTGTTCCATGTACCCATTTTTTGCCTGAGTTGTGTTTTGACTCTCTACATGGAAGATTTCAGCTATGATTACCTCTACTGAATGTCTAGATTTAGGACTAAATATTACTATTTGAGATTCATCTTTTAGCCCCTTATCTTTGTATTCCCTAATTAATTTCTAAGACTCTGAGCTGACCCCACATTGCAAGGAGCCTCCCATTTCAGAGTCAGGCTTTTTTTAAACAGTCTGACTTTTTAATTTTCAATCTCTATAGTGTTTCTTTATGCATTAAACTTCATTATTAGTGTATGTATTATAGAATTACTCCTGTCTGTAATGAAAGAAAATATTTTTGAGCAGAGGGGTTCTATTTCTTTTCAGATATAGTAATTTCTTATGTATAAGCACTAGAAAACCCCTAATAGCAGAGGAAGATAAAAGATAAACAGCTTAAACTGCCAATGACTGCCATTTATTTGTATTAAAAAACAATGAATGCCAAAAAATACAGACACTCAAGGAAGTTATTACTTTAATATACTTATTAAAGACTTCTCAGTAAAATATTTTATTTTCTATTAGTTGAAAATTCTAGTAGAAAATACCTGCCTGGATTAGAAAAAATCCAACAAACTACTTCATTAGAAATTCAAACCAATGTATTTTCTGGGTTTGGGCAGCTCATTGAAACTGTTTGGTTTTAATTTCTTTCATTAAAAAAAAAAATTAAAAAAACTTGATGATCTTTTTCGCTTAATGTTGAGAGTAACAGTGCCAGCTCGGCAATGTGTAAGGTATATGTGGAAAAACCAAATACAATGCCGGAACAAGTTAATGGAGGCAAAGAAGAGAATAAGGACATATATGCCTTAGGAGATAATGATAATTTTATGAAAATTTATGTATTTGTTACTACTGTGATATAGCCCATTTAGTGATAAGATGGTGAGCCAAAAGCTTGGTATTTTTCATTAGTAATATAAAGTATGTTGATTTTTTTTTTAGTGGATGAATTTACATTTGGAATGCCTTGCCATTTCCTATAGAATAGGTAATTTTATCTATTTGTTATGAATAGGCTACTATGAGAATTTCTTAGAACAGACTGCATTGATTTGCTACAAATACATTTTCTAAACCTGAAAACACTTTTGAATGTCTACTTTTGAACAGAAATACTTTTCTGAGACAAAGTAGGTAGGTATGAGTTTGAAAGTAACCTATCTTTCCCCATTAAAAGTCCAGCAGGGTGATTACCTTTCTATCAGTTTCACCATAAAACATAAGTACTTGTGTAGGATGAAGCATGGTCACAGTTGTTTGTGATTGTTTAACTGTGTCAGGAATTTGACTATCAGGCAATTGCATTGCGGGTTAATTTTCTTTACATTGTCACCTGATTCAGTTTCTTTTACCACATGGAGACCTAGAAGGGGTGTGTGAGGGTGTGGGGTGTGTGGTGGCACTCTTTTGGGGTTGTTATTTTCTTCCAATAACTTTTCCCTTCCCGTGTGAGCATTCACATGTATAGAAATTTGCTTAATTTCCTACTGAATTTAAACAACATGCTCAACCAACAGTCTGCAGTGGGGTCCCTGTGTGTGATGTATTTAAGGACAGAGAGATTAGTGAATACAGGAGAAAACGGATCAGTTTGACAAAGCCACCACTTGCACCAAAGCTGGTAGGAGTGGGATGGGGGCAGGTGTTTGGTAGACTGTGGGACATGCCTAGCTCTGTGAAAGCATGAAGGTACAAGAGGCACTTAAAGCATGGAGGGATCTGACAATGCTAGAAAGTGGGATTTTGATGAATGGTCAGGGACAAATGAGAAAAATGAAATGAATTGCTGGCTTACAGCAATACCAGCAAGAGCACCTGTCATTGCACAGGATGGACAGGACAGACCACAGAGCTGGAGAAAATAATGCTGAGACAACACTTTTTTTTTTTTTTTTTTTGTCTAGACAAAAGCCAAAGACATACTCATGGAGTGGGGAGGATAAAATACTAATAATGACATTGTCACTAATGATCATTCCTACTATCTCAGCTGCTCTGGAATAGCAAGTGGGAGCAACATGGAAGGGAAAGAGCCTGAAAGAACCAATTAATCTTCTTCAGGAAAAAACTTGGACTCAAAATCTATTTTCTGTTTGCAGATGAAAGAAAAACATTATAGGATCCCAAGGAGGTCATCCATAAATATATACAAAACATTACACTTCTGCAGAAGTTATCTAGCTTACACAAATTTTTAAGCATGATTCCAAACCCATTACTTATACCTCTCTGTTCTGAGACAAAATGAGTAGCTGACGCTTTTTATTGTACATTCATATTTTTATTGTATGTAAAAAATAAATAAAAACCATCAAAATGCTTCCTGGTATCTGGTCATAGTCAATGTAATGTAAAGATGAAGGAATGGGTTAAGAAGACACAGTTTGAGATAACCACTGCATCCCTCCAATAAAATACAGGAAAATCAGTTGAGCAAGAAATGAGTGATGTTAGCAGTGTATGTTTATTTTTTTTTAGCTAAATATATTGGGGATGGAACCATCCAAGTGCTTTGGGATGATTTGCCTCTTAAACTCTGTTTAACTGTAAGTCATTCCTTCTTCAAGTGTCTTCCTTCCTACCACATCTTTTTTTTTTAAGCCAGTGTACATTTTCATCTGGGGTTCACAAGGAGGTTGTATATGTTATGTAGTTTATTAGTGATTGTCTTCCTTTTGTTTGGTTTTTTTTCCCTTTCTTTTTAATTATTATTATTTTTTTAATGTTACATTTCTGGTTTATGTTTCTTTTCCATTCTTCTCTTTCATTTATCAGGAGCTTTTTTTTACACTCACACAGAGGAATTTTGCCAGCTTTTTCCTGCCTCTGCTTTTTCTTCTCTACTTTACTATCTCTTATCTTATTCCCTGTAGATATATGTTCATCCGTAGTGATTTTGCAGAGTGAATGAGATTGCACATTTCTGTCCTCTGATTCTTTGCAAGCTATGGGTGTCACGGAGGGAATACTAAACCCAAGTGCAGTAGCTAGAATTTAGTTCCCAAATATGGGACTTGGGTTTTGTTTCACTTTTAGTGTATCTTCTTGAATGTACAATGCAAACTTAATTTGGCTCTCCTTTTTTTCTGCCAGCATTGAGTATTTTGAAATTCCAGCTCTTGTCACATAAGGTGAATGAAACAGGCCTATCCCAGGATTATTCATATCTTGGTTTTCAGCAAAGCTGCACTAGCTCTGTACACTATACTATGCCCTTCCATCATACCCAGAGGTAGATACTGGCAAAGAGAGTCCACCCTCAAATCCATTGATTTTACTAACCTCCAGTGCTTGCAGCAGGCTCACCTTGGCATTTGTACATCAGAAGTCATGCTGCTGTGGCAGTTTCTGTCAGAGCACTTACGTTTGTATTTGTTTTAGAAATATCTGGATATAAGAAAAGGGTAAAAGCAATTTGCCCCCATCACACTGCCAGATACCACTAACAGCAATAATTTCAGGTGCGTCAGATGATGAACAACCTTTTCCTACCTCCTCCCACCACTCTTACACCTGCAGAGAACAACGTACGAGCAGCAGCAGCCACGACTGCAATAACATAATGAACACTAAATTAGACAGAACGTCAATTGCAGGCCAGAGGGACTTCAAAGGTTTCCTACATTAAGTGCTTCATAATGAGCCCTGAAGAGGGGCCTGTAACAGAAGTGGGCGCATACGTGTGTCTGTTCCATTCATGCCATATTACCTTAGCAGAGCTTCTGAGTCCAGGGTATTTCCAGGCTCTCTGGATTGCCCAGGTGTATGGTACCCACCTGATGCTGCCTCTGTAAGTGTCTCTATGTTAACCTGCTTAGATCAATGATCAGACTACTCACAATATGCTGCAGCAGAGCTGGTGGAGGGTTATTTCTCCCCAGTCACAGTCCCCTGGGGTGAACAGAAGGATCTTCCAGCTGTGGAGATGGGAGAGAAGATCTTCTCAAAGGCCAGACTGCTCTGGAAATAAAAGAGAACACAATTATATTCATTGTGATTTTATGTATTATTGTAATCTTCATATTCTCTACAGTAAAAGATTTTTTTTAATGTGCATTTATAAGCAGATTTAAAAACAAAACAAAACAAAATGCACAAAGAAACCCTAGCTCCTTATTCCTTCTTTCTCTTTTTCTCTTCTCATTTTTGTTCTGTGTATGTGTACGCATTTTCTTTAGTTTTACTGAAGAAGCTCCTGGAAGGCTTTGGAGAAGTAGAAAGATTAATCTTAAGGCCATGCTTGTTGTTCACTTAGTGGTGTTTTTCAGAAGGAGAATATTCCTTGTTAATACTAATGTTTGAATAAAAATCTTTTTGTCATCCATGTCTGCTTGCAGCTAGCATCTTTTCATCCAAGAACAGCAGGAGCAAGTTTTCCACTTTACCCTGAAACTATTTAGGAAGTAGTTTGGTCTTTTGATTAGAGAAGGAAAATAGTTCACAAGTCATTTGAAATCTGTGCGCAGTATAAACAGCTACACAGATGTACAAAGAGCCCTCTACTGAGGATAAAATCTTTGTGGAATGTTAGGAAATTACCTGACAGCTGGTGAATGGCTCTTCTCTGTGACATATTTTCCTACCATTTATTAATGCAAAAAGCCTGAAAATTATTTAAAGCCTGGGTTAGGAAAAAGCGTCAAAAGAGCAAGAATAACTCTTATTAGGAAGTCTCTTGTTCCAGGATATTACCATGAGGTTGCTTGCTGTCCATTACCTGCTTTCTCACAAGATGCAAAATATTTCATGGTACTGCTTAACTAACCCTGTGCAATGCTGTTCTTCCATGAATTAACATGACAGGGACAGAAGCAGTGAACATCTGATCTAGTTTTTATGTTGGTGCACAGTGAGCTGAGTTGCATTCTGATTTTCTCAGTGATATCCTGTACATCTACCAAGCTGTTCTACCCGCTTACCTCTGATATGCAGAGCCTGTTCCAAAAATACCTTATTCCTTGGGAGACTCAGCAATCATAAAGGAAATCGGGTTTCCATGCATTTAACTGGGAAAATGAGTTCTTCTAAAACCATGTTTCAACTGGTAGGAAGAACAATCATTTTCTGAAAGCAAAAAGTAATAAATGGCTCCTCTTCCAGGGTTTTGTTCTGCTGGGTTTTTTTTTTCCTTTTTGCCTTGCAACAGATCACAGCCCTTTAATGTAATTTTGTTTTCTCCATTTTAATCAGTTTATCCTTTAAATATGACATTTCTCTGCCTGCTTGTCTTTTCCTTTTATCTTTTAGACAAAATCATTACAAACTAGGAAAACCAAAAGTAAAACATACTGCACCGAAGTTGGATTTCCAATTAAGTCTCCAAAGGAAACCATCTCTCAATGAGAATATCCTGCTGGAGACATTTGTGTTTTCAAAGAACAACTTTCCCTTTAGATAAATGTCTAATTTTCTGTTTAGTTTGGTCAGTTTAACTGATAAGAAAAAAGATCCTCATAATCTACATCTCAATTTTTCATTTAATGCATTCTGTAGTAAGCAACATACGATTTTTATTGGGTATGACTGCTACCCCTTGGATTGTTCTTTCTACTTTAATTATTTGCCACCTGTCATGAATGATGCAAAACAGACTTACAGAAATTAGGAGCTTTCAGACACTGGCAAAGCAGCACACCTCCCTGAAAATTAGCCTAATTTCCTGAGCTTGGCATTAGAGCAGAATCACAAGGCTGTGACACAAGAGGGTGATATGTGCTGCCTTACCTTCCTCTCTATCCCGTTTATTTCTGGCACCATGACTGTCTGCCCAGTTAAACAAACAAACAAACAAACAAACATTAAAAGTAGCATAGGAAACAAATCTCTAAAGCCTTTAAGCAAAATCCTGCTGTTAAAACCACTTGCTCTTCAGGCAAGATCATGTCTTTCTGTAAAAGATAGTACTGAATTCTTAATAGGTCAGAACCCTTGTGAAAAACCTGTTTGTTCTGAGACTACTGTTATGTACCTATGAAAAATTGTCCTCTACATGTGAGGATTAATGTCCTACCTAAAACACAGTTATGAAATACATTCTTTCTGTAACGGTAGTACGAAAAAGGAGTAGTTTTGCCAGTTTTTGAGAATGTAGTGAATAGGATGGAGTTTGTTCAGACCCTATGTGGCTATCTCCAATTTGAAGTTCAGCCTTTTAGTGCACAGAATGGCTCGTGTTGTACTTGAGATTTTTCCTTACATAGATGGCTCATTCTCTGGCATTAAGCAAGTGAGTAGCACAATGAGAAGTGAGCTGACAATAAGTTAAAAATCTTGATGTGAAAGATAATCTCTTGAAAATGACAGAGACACCAGAGTGTTCCTTGTCCTGCTTGATCAAGATTTAACATCCCATATTTCTCACAGCAGAAACTAAACTCACCAAAGAGGCAATTTTTTATATCTGGACCCCAGCAGGCTATTTGTTTTTAATATGTAATCATACGACTGGTAGGGTTTTTTTTGAAAGAGCTGTCTGATTTAAGTCCTTAAAGGAAATGACCACTCATGGACTGGGGTAGGATTGTCTCTTAGGTGCAAGTAGGTAATCTCTTATTTTGCAAATTCCTTCAGCGGTCAAAGCCTCTGATTTTCCTGTGGATAACTATCAGGCTGGTAATATTTTATAATACTGCCCTGTGTAAATCTCTTCAGGATCCAAATTTCCATCTCTCCTTTTATGGATACATCTGATGGCATTAGTTTCACAATGATGATGTCTTTAATTACACATCCCAGCATGGATTAAATTATTTCAGACCTCTCTTTCCTGCCACAGTGTTTCCATATAGCTGCTTGGCTTTGTAAGACAATTAAAGCAATTGTAGCAAACCATTCATCATTTCAGTGTTTGTTACAACTCTGTGTTGGAAAAGGGTGCATGGCAGTATTTGGGGACAGACAGTTTGCATGGTCAGTTTCAAAGATATTGGATAACGTCAAAATCATGTCTGAAATGATGGATCGTGCTGTCCCTTGGAAAGGTTTTAGCTGCATGTTGGTCTTTATTTGTCTTCAGAAAAATGCTGGCCCTTAGAAGAATTATTTCATTTTTGACATACTGCAAAAACTATATGACTCAGCAGAGTGAAATGCCCGCTAGATGCAATATCCATCAGCAACTATTCATTAGTTCAATCGTACACAGTATACAGTTCACATCAAACAAATTCTGCCTGGCTTGGCACATAGTTCACGAGCAGGTGTCATGGGTGAAATCTTGTTTCCACAGAGGTCAAAGTAGATCTCCTTTCACCTCTGGTCATCACAAAATTTCATCTTATGTCTTTCTGGGCAGATACTATTCTTTCTCCAAATTAAAATGAACCAGCAAAGACACACCCCTAGAGCTCCAAAGAGATGAGAGACTTTTAAAATCTTGTGGGAAGGCTGTATCTTTATAAAGTAAGTATCTGTTTGATCAAGTTCTCCATAGAAATGAGTGGAATGTTTTTATTTGAGTTTACTCAGCAAGATTCCACCATGGTGAAAATTTTTAACAAATACTAATGAATTTCTCTGTCTTGTCTCTTTGACTTGTAACTTTACTTAGGCAGGGAAAGCCTTGACTTGGCAGAACATTCATCTTATATGCATAACTTCAACCCAGGAATATTCACTTCTGCAATGATTATAAAAAATGACTGTATATCCTGAACTGTAATCTTGTCTGTGCTAAATTCCCTCATGTTACTAACAATAATTACAATAAAATCTTCAGTAGCATTTTAGGGAAGTCCATGAGGCTGATTTACCGAGAATTTGGGAATCTCTTGCTTTCACAGCCTTCGGTTTGAACTGTTAGGGCTCAACATTTCCAAAAATCATGTTAGAGTCTCCGTCATGTTTAGTCAGATGTTACTGGAAATGGCTTAGATTTTAATTTTGTCTATCACCTTAAGGGAACAATAAAATATATTACCAATTGATTTGACTGCAGTACACTGAAAGCTCCCCTCTGCATTGTATTCAGTAAACTTCTGGGCTGAAACATGCCATCTGGTTCAGATTATTTAGCAGAATTTCATGTTATCAAAGGATAGGAAATAGAGTATAGTATTCCATTGTAATGCCAGGTAGAATTTTAAATATTGGAATTTAATTACCCAAGTCGCATTAGGGTAGCAGTTCTCTATCTCCTTTAATCCAGCTCATTATCATTTGAGAGAAGAGACTTCTGAGTCAAGCACAATTGCTGGTAATTAACTGCTGGTGATACCAGTGGTCTCTGGAGGGAGTTTTATCCAGCCCTTGTAATGTTAAAAGAGAAAGACCCAAAACCATAACCATTTAAAAAAAACAAGTGAGGAATAAAAGAAAATCTACTTTGAGGATTGTCTTTCACATAACTTAAATCAATCACTGAAAGACTTTGCAATAACACACAGTGGAGTGTTTTGCAGACAATAATATTTTGAAGCATTATAACAGCAAATCTGCACTCTACTCAAAACCAAGAAGCACTAATAGAATTCATTGGTTTGGGAAGGAATAGACTCTCTCAAAACTACTCTTTGCCTTCTGAGGAGAAAGGAAATCACAGAGACTAGGTTATCTTAAGAGATCTGCAAAAGAGCTTTATCACCTTCTCCATAGCAGCAAATTCTGCTTAATATTGGAGATGGACAGTGACCAGTCAGCCAGCAGTTACTATATATAATTAGGCATGTTAAAGAAAACTCGGAGCAGATCCCCAGACAGGATGTTTGACACAAACAGAAACAAAGTCTAAATATTTTCTGTATCCCATCACCAAGAAAGCATATTCCAAGCTTTTTCTTGGCACGTTTATTAGTCTGCTCTGTTGTTGACAGTCAAGAAGTTCTTAAGAAACTTTCTCTGGTGGTGCACTGGAATTTACTGTTCCAGTGGTAATATCATAGAGGAGAGTAACTGAATACAACATCAATTACTTTTCCACAGTGGTATGATATCTTACTGTCAGTCATCACTGCAGCATATTTGAAGTATAGGTTTACAGTCCTATAAGAGCAGTGAAGGAGGCAGGAGAGGTGAGTAAGCATTGCAAGATGGGATGGCAAATTTAATCTTAATCTGGTTTTCACCTTCCCTAGTGTCTTATGACAGCTCCACATCCTTGTTCTTTAAAGATATTCTCATGCCAATTGCTTAGTAAAACTTCATTCAGATTCATGCTTGTTGGAAATGAAACAAAGAACAATAAATCTGCAGTGCAATTACACAGTAATATGATCAAAGGGCTGCTGATGCCTTGTAGGAAACTTTCAGAAACACACAGTCTTGTAATTTAGTTGCTTTATCAGATACTGTGCATTTTACTGATTTTTTTTTTCCTTGCAGTTAGATTCAGACACATTTTTTCATTCTGAGAAGAGCTATTCTTCCCATCAAACTCACAAGTTTCTGTGGGGTTATTCAGCAGCAGTCCATATGTTTCAGTTGGTCTATTTGAAGAATAATGCCATAATAAACAAGAACCCCATATATTTCTGTACAGCAACTCAAGAAGTAATGTACTATTCACTATATAAAATATGTCAGCAACATAATTTGAATTATTATGCATATGTTTGTTTGAAATTACTATTGACAAGTGCATGAAAACAATAAATAAAAGTTCATTTTTTCCTTCTGCTTATATTTGTCCCTGCTGTGACATCATAAGCAACTCTGTTGCAACTAAAGTTAATGGCAAAAAACCCCTTGTAATTTAAATCAAGAGTAAGCATCAAGAACAGATACACATCCTTAAAAACCCTCTGCTTTAGCTCATGTATTTTGTCTGGAAAATATTCATGGCAATACCTTGCAGAAATAAATAAACACTAAACACATCCATTGTAGAAACCACTAATTTCTTCAAATCAAGTACTTTAAAGACATCCATGTGAGGCACCTTTATAGGGAAGCACTGCAAGGTGCAGCAATTTCTTTGCTCTAAGTAGTGCTTTTCTGATTCAGTTTTCAAAACTGAATTGTCACTGGCATCTCTTCATATATTTTTAGAAACGTGTATCATATATATCCATACTAAATGTATCTTGTAATGATAACGTAACATCTTTTTCTAGAGTTCTAGAAAAAGAAACAATTAAAGAGCAAATTTTACCATTCTGTTGAAGCCAAGATGTTGGAGCCTAAATGGGTGCAAGGTTTTCTCTTAAGCTTTTCCTGAGTTATCCAGACTTTTACAGAGAAAGCTGTCTGTGAATGCTTCTTTCTTATGAGAGGTTGCTGGGGCATGTATAAAGAGTGTTGTCTCTTCATCTTCTCTACCCACCATGAAATGCTATCATGTGTTGTTGTTGTATATCAGTAGTGAATAATTCCTTCCTTCCTAAAAAAAGAAAAAGATAATCAAGTCACAGAAAAATGAATGGCCAACATACCTGCCAACTTACTGGTATCAGGCCTTTCTAGTGCCTGCTTTCCCGTGTGTAGATGACTACTTTGTGTGCAACTGCACAATTTATCCTAAGTCTGCCTCTCAAGGTTTACCTCCTACGAGGCATGAGGTCTCCAGCAATTATCCCTTGGGGTAATTTTGTTTTTCTCTTTTTTTTTATGTTCTTTTTTTTTTTTATTTTCTTTCACTCTTAAAACAAAGAAAAAAAGATAAAAAAGGTCAAAATACAAGCACAGCTTAAACAGATTGTCTTTACACAGTAAGTGAAATTACAAAACCCAGGCTGCAAATCAGCAGGGGAGATGAGTTCCAAAATAGATGCTTATTTGTTCAAAATATCCTGCTATCACTCCCCAGTGGAACAATCTAAAGACTCTTGCCAAGAGTGTATCACCACACAATTTCATCAGCACATTGGTCAGCTGTTAGCATAAAATAGTAATGTGGCATTTAGTCTTTCTGTGGACCTCAGCATACCCATCTGTAAAATGCATAAAGTGTTGTAAAATTCATATAATACCTTGCAGGGGTTTTGTAAAGCTGAGCTAATTAATGTCAAGCAGTCAGCTGAAATTTGCTCTTTAACAGAAATTAATTTATCTAAACCTTCACAGGAAGAAGATTTCTTAATACTTTTTCATAACGCTCCTATAGCCATCATGCTGACCATTTATTATTTATACATCAAAACAAAACTGTAGGAGAGAAATGGGAGAGACAGAAACCTTGAAAGTAATAGCCATTGGTTGTAAGAGATTTCATTAGGGACACAAAAGTGAAGTATAGAGTAAGTGGAAACAAAGAACAGTTTATGACATTGTACTTGCTTATTGGCAACAGTAGTGAATTACACTTGAAGATCAGCACCACTCTGCCATAGGATCTAATTTTCCTGGGTGTAAGCATTTGATTGGGGGTTGGACAGTCTTATTTAGCAGGTTGAAAGACAATCCAGAATCTGTCTATCTTTGAGGAATGCTGCAAAACCTCCTTCTTTTCAAAAGATTTATTGGCCAACAGAGAATACCTTTCATAATAATTTCTCATTTCTTTCACCAACACTGTGAAACGGAGTAGTCACCCAACAAACTTACTCAGAGATGGTTAAGATGTGAAAGGAATCAGATATTTTGTAATTCCCACTGGTGGTCTCCACCTTGTTGCTCTAATTGATACAGAAACTACTGAGTATGGGAGGTGTTGAGTTATTGTCACTTCTCCAATGCTGAAATGAAAGGTGTGCGTCACCTCTTGTCCGTGTGTATTAGACTGTGCAATGGTGAAAAAGGGTTAGTAAAAGAAACAAAAGAATCTGCCCGTAATAGAAAAAAAATGGTAAAATATTCGGCATTTCCTGGACTGTTCTGAAGCACTGAGGATGAAGAGGAGCTCCTCCACCCCCTTGAGGCAGTACTGTCTTCATAAGTTCATGGTTCGACACCATGGATCTCCAGGTGGGTCAAGATTATAGAGATACACCAACCTGGAGGACTCCATGCTGTTGAGCTGTTCATAATCAGCGGAAGCCAATAAGCTCTTCTCATCTACCAGGTTATTTTCCCTGTCTGCCTCTGGAGCTCTTCTGACAGCATTGTTTGCACTCATTTTGGAGGAAATTGCCCATGGAGAAAAACAAAAACCTTCCACAACTGACCAGAAGGAGCAAACTATCTCTCTGTTGGGGACTAAAGCACAAACAATACTGATACATGGCTAAGGAGATCTCCAGGTTGTTACCAAGTGTGCACATGTGTGTACTTGCTTCTGTGGAGGACTTTTTTTGCACCTTTCTGTGAATGCTGTAAATTTCCATTCATTCTCAAAGGGAGAGGCTGAATGGGAAAATGTCTTCTGTGAAGCTGTTAATATACTAAGGATAGCTATCTAAAGCAAAGAAATCAGGCATGTTCTGAAAGGGTATGCCTACACTATCAGTAACTTATGGATATGGGCCCATTCTCAAACTCATACCTGCCTTTCCAACCACAGTGATTACCTGTAGGGGTGATAACAGTTCTGGATTTACATTATTCTATGGTTTCTCTGAGAGATGAGAGCCTGAACCCATTCCCAGTCTCTGTGTGAACCCAAACTCTTGTTTAAGTGATAGGCTGTGGTGGGGCAGAGGATGTTATGCTCCGACAGCATCAGCATGTATGTTGAAGTACAGCTTTTCCCCTGTATAGTGTGAACATTTGAGCTATAAATACTGGTGTGGATGGAAAGCTTTGAAGTCTTGGGGAATGGCATCCTTACATGCACTTTTGAGTCTTCTTTTCCCCTGGAAGTGTAGACATACCTATAGATGATCATGTCTTCTGCATTATATTTATCTCATATTTATGATATGGTATTTATATGCATCAGTATAATTCAATATTGAGTCCTCTGTTCACTTGGGTAAAGGCAAGTTTTATTGATTGGAAGAGGGGAATTACCTCAGAGCAGAAGACAACTGCTCAGGTCAAAGACCTTGGTGCTGTTGGATCACTCATGTGTTGGACATGAGATCACTAACGCTCTTCAAGGATGTTGACAATGAACCATTGCAAATCAGTTCTGCTCTTGGGAGTTGTCAGTGGTAAAGCTTAGGCCATTGTTTATTGGACTTACTTACATTTTGTATTTACAGGATTTCTATTTAAAGGTTGAGTAAGAGGTTAAAAGAGAATAGACATGAGCAAGAACTCTATAAAGTAGGATGTATCCTTATGCATGCTGCACTGAACTGTAATTTAAATATATCTGGGCTGCCACTAATGAGCAATTTAAAAGTGATAGAATTTTCACAGACCACTTCTGCTTTCCATAAGGCTTTTCTTTTTTTTTTTCTTTAGGAAAATAAGCATGAAAAGGGCGAAAGAAAGAAAAAAACTCTTTGGGGGATAAAATGACTTTTGGAGACAAAATATGCATCTGTATTATACAGTATTGATTATGACATGGCTGTGAGTTACATGGAATTACAAGCTTCCTTGCTCTCTGTTTTGCTAAGGCCATTCCATGTGTTATGAATTGATATGGGGCACACAGCTGAGTGGTTATTTGTTTTATTCTCTTTCCGGAGCCCTTAAAGCTGTTGCTAATGATTGGGAAGAGGGGGGAGCTGATAACCAGGGAGAGTGGACACACTGTATTACTCACTTTAAAGTGCCCTATTAGCATACTGCTGAGCTGACACGGGGCTAACAACCCTCTCCAAAGCAATCTGCAGGAGTGCCACTTGTCAGCAGCAAACAGAGAGCAGGAAAGCACATGGGGTCTCATTTTTCTGCTTGTGACCTAATGTCATGAAAGAAACTTTTTTGCTTCCAAAGTGTCCAGGACTCACCAGATCATTGTTACTAAGCAAAATATTTTTAATCAGGAACAAATGACTCTTCCTCCTTTATTCAAAAGAACTTTGTGATGTAGTGTGTTAAATTCTGGCTGTGTGAATGGATTGTGTTCAAGTAGATCCCTGATGTGTTTGAAAATTCTAATGTCCCAACTGATGTATGTTTCATTGTCATAAAACAACTCCTGGAGCAGAGGAAGACCTTGCTGAGGCAGAGGGGTTCAGCTGTGTCTGTACCCATCTGTCTAGACAAGCCTGGAGAGCGTAGGGTGTAATCATTGTCCATGTTTTCCCCTTGCCATCTGATGAAGAAAATATATTCCTACTCCCTCAGGTTCCTTTAAGAAATTCTGTGCTAACTTTCATGGGTTTAGGGTTTTTTTCCCTTATTTATGGCTTTTATTTTTAGACTCTGATTGGTGCTGAATTACAATACACCATGACATCCGCTTATTCATGTTATAGCTATAGCTTTTACTCCAGTTGCTCTGTCTCCTTGCAACAGTCTCTTAAAAATGCAAAAATACTTTAAAAGTAGATTACTTTTTGAACCAAAGGGAAAAAAAATGACCATTTTCATTGTGTATGAAATTTCATGGCATATGGGTGTTTGTTAGCAACCTAAGTAGTTCCAACTGGTGTATTTAGTGTAAGGCATACTGCAAACTGGCTAATCAAGTTGCCCTTTTCAACCCGCGGATTTTATAAGCGTTATAAATCTATCCTTTCCATTCTGGTATGGCTGGATAAACAATGTAGCAACTGTTTGAAACTAGTCCATATAAATCTGGGCACAATTGACTGCAAAACTGATCCATCAGACTAATCCAGGTTAATATAGCAAGGGGGATGCTTCTAAATCTGTTCGGCATAGTACACCTCAATACAAGTTAGAATTTGCTTTTTCCCTTCCCTCCTTTCATCACACAGATATGGAAAGGAAAAGGAGTGGAAGCAACTGAAGGAAATGCAGTCTTCGAGCATGTAAGCTATTATAGGTTTTAAGTTATGCCACCATTACCACAATAAGGGTTTGTGTCTTTCCTCACTAGAAGCACAAGCTACTAAATATACAGTACACTAGACAGCAACACAGAAACAACACAGCAACAACACAGCAACACAGTGTTAAGGTTTCATCTCTAGCATTAGACAGCTCCTTTGTGATTCCTTTCTGCAAACATCAGTTATGGACTACAGCCTCTCCTCAGCCTTGGGAATGTCCCCAGATCAGTCTTGCTGAAGATTATCCCTCACCAAGCATCTCTTAAAATAACATATATAACATCTTGGTTGTTCTCAGTTCCTTCCAGATGTTGGAATGTCTTGATAGAGCAGAAGGACTGAAAACTTACTTTACTTTCTTCCAAAATATTAGATGCTGTCATTACCAACATATGACTCATGTTAAAATTACAGGATCTGCAGTACCAGATTTTGCATCTGATCTATAGATTTATTTTTTTTTCCTACTGGAATATTATTCTCACTTTCAGGAAAAAAACCCCAAACAACAACAAAACAAACACAAAACCACCAAACAACCAAAATCATTAATAAAGATGAGCTTTCCATAATAACTTCTTCCCCCAGCTGGAGCTGCTGAGATTAAAATTCTGTTTGTTGTTCAATATTATTTTGTTGGATGAGGAAATTAAGACTCTTTTGAATGACTTAGTAAGATGAAACCCAGTTTTAAATGTGAGCAGAACCTATTCATAAGTTGGATTATTTCTCTCCTTTTCTTTCTGTAGTTGCATGAAGGATGTAGCCATTGTATTGCTGTGTTCAAAATTGCTCACAATTGTGTTCAGAAATACTCAGATATTAGAAACCATGACCATCATGCATGTTCTTTCCTACTCCTTATAACAGTATCTGTGACATAAACATTTGTGACACTGAATTTCCAGCCTGAGCTAATATCAGTCTTCTTGTGCTTATACTGCTTGCTGTCTTCTTGAAGATGTACAGGAGGAGCTTTCTTGCTTTTCTGCATCAAAGATTTTCATTATAGGCACTTCTAAGCAGGTACTTCTGATGGGCTGTGGTGGTGTAATACCCTTACCATTGTCATGAAGGAACAGCAGAGCTCACAGTCTACACAGTTAAGGTAGTCTCAAGTCTAAAGTGTGAAAAAGGCATTTCTTGATCCACATTATGTATGTGTCCTTGAAGATTTCTGCTTGATTTACTGACCAAACCAAGATTTTCTATTGTTAGCAATGCAGAGCTATTCCAATCTGAAAGAATGAGCTGTGTTCTGTTTTGATGTATGCACCATCAGCAAAATTGTCAACTATGTCTTAGCCACTGCACTTTTATTATAGGACGTTTTAGACAAGAGGCTCGGTTTGCAGGGCTTGTAGACACTCGGATTATCTTTTTACTTGTGCACTGAGCAAATATGTCACAGAAATGTACATAAGCCAGCAAACATGGACTTAGAGCCCTACTTGATACTTTTACAGTTTGGCTTTTGAGGTTGCTAATGATCTTTGGAGTGAGGGTGAAAAAAATCCACTATTACTCTAATTTGTTTCCAGAAGTCCCTTCTATCTCATTTCCACCAATTGTGTGTTCGGTCTCACACACATAATAGAGAGAAGGAAATAATACTTTAGCTTGAAAGCTTTCTAGTCACAGGCTAGAGGATTGACATTTCACCTAACAATGGCCCAAGAATTCATCGTACTTTAAGAGTCCTTGCTAATGTCAAGGAAAATGAATAACAGCTTTACTATTTAGTAAGCACAAAGACTTCAATAACACAGTTTTGATAGTGTCTCCTCTTTGTAGTAGGAAGCTCCACCAGTGAAATCTTCTCAGTCCAGTGAGGTACTCCAGTTTACTATTGGATGTACAACTCCTCCCACTTAAGTTTCAAAATCTTCTTACAAGTTGGTCTTCTAGTCTACAAGGTCTGTCTAGGGCTTCACTACAGTAAAGAAACATTCCCTAGTGGGAATTAATTCTATCCTGTGGTGAAGCTAAGGAAGAGATTTCCCATCTAGAGGAACCTTTGTTTTTCTTTACTGTAGAGTGAACCTGGATAAGTAACTTTGATAAAGTATATAACTTTAATAAAACTAAAATCAGGCAATCAGTATCCCAATGAAGAAGAAGGAAAATCAATTCTGAAATCTGATTTGCATGTTGTCTTCTCTTTCTATCCACAAGCCTCAATGAACATTTGTTTCAACTGGAAAGGGACACCTTCTTGCAGCCCTTGATATAAGACTAATGATGAAGTGCGAAGAGCAAAGGACAGAATATCCTAGTGACAGAGACCTACTGATAGTTATAGCCCCATAGACAGTGAGTAGTAGTGGCGGTTCAGCTACCAACAGACCAGAATGTCCATCATGGTGTTTTGCATAGAAATTTTGAGGGTGAGATAAGAGACTTGAGCTCTGAACTATGATCCATGTGCTCCCATTTGTCCTCTACACCATCAAAAGCCATAGATTAGGTGCAGATGATAGCATGACTGCCTGGAGCTACATAGAGCGAGAAAACAGATCATGCTTCCCTGCAACTTGATCAGGTTGTTGTTTCTAATGGACTGTCCTTCCTGGCATCTGAATGTCTCCTTATTTAAGAAAGCAATGGATTTTGATATGAGTGGAGATGATAACTGGTCTATGTTCAACAAACTGTTCTGTCTTGAAGATCTCTGTGCTTGCATACTCAAGGTATGTAGCAAACTCTTTTGTTAGGAGTGAAATATGGATTATAAGGGTACTCTTTGCAAGCAGCTGTGAAATGTTACTTTTGTCTGGATATCAACATGAAGGGCTATCCCTTTAAGTGACAAATGTGGAAAAGCTTGTTCTGCCTAACTGCTTAGATGATGAGCAGGAACTGGGTTCTAGGCAGAAAATGAGGATGGTCAGCTGAAGCTGTTCTATCTTCAGACAGGTTTCAGTGCTCCCATAGGATATTGTCAAGGAGACAGAGATGTTCTGATGTTGTGCAGGATGTGCACCTTTCCCTTGGTAGCTGAAAGAAGAGACTGTGCTAGTGCTTCTCCCTTGGCACCTTGTTTGCTGGGACTTCATATTGTTCTGTGGAAGTTGATGGGAGCAGATTTGTTTCACCACGCAGGAGTTTTACCAACAGGGCAAGGTGTGTCTGTGAAGAACTTGCTCTGCATTTTCACTGTGGCAAACATTTTAGTATCCTCTGCTTTTGAAGAAGAGAATGTCTATGGTCTGGGACCTCTGTACATTAGTTTTTTTCTAACATATAAAGGTATCCCCAAAATTACCATACCTAACTGCTATTTAGTTAATGGTGTCACTAGAGGAGGATTCCAAGTTCCCTAGAAAATTTCCCTTGTACTAGATGCTGAACCAACAGTCAGCTCAGCTCCAGACAGCTTAATTCCCTGGATATTAAAGCTCCACAAATAGATTCTTTTAAAAAATAAGCAGATAACCAATGTCTCACTGAGATACTGCTGTCAGTGAAGAACTGCTTTGAACTCCTAATTCTCCTTTCAAAATAGTCTTTCAACTATGGACAATAGCCTTTCAAAAATGGACATATATTTGAATGTAATGCCCAGATGAATATGTTTTTAGATGTTCTGTGAGCAAATAAATTAATCTTAAAAAATAAAAGTACTGGAGGGTTTTGCTTTACTCTGAGGTCACTCACCTTTGTTACCATGCCTGGTGACATTTTACAAGTATTGGAACTGACATTTGGTTTCAGATTTCGAAGATCTATGCAGGAAGATTTACATTATTTCCTTTTACTCATTGACCCATTTAATTCTTTATCTGATCTTGGCAAAAGTATTAAAGGAGCCCAGTAAAAATACAAAGGGACTTGACTTAGAAAACTTAAATAGATAAATGCTTGCATTTTTAGACTATATGTAAAGATAAGTGACTATAAGTAGAAATCACATTAAGTCAAAAGGCATTATATCTTTAGGCAGCCCTAATGTCAGAATCTTAGCAACTGGTATGTGACACAGATCCATTACAGTCAATAAAAGGACAATTTGCTGTAGCTAAGGAATTATCCCATAATATTTTCAGCAGCTCAGAAACTACAGGGAGTCCTGTGCACAGAATTGTTCTTCCAATGACTGCAAGTCATTTAAGTTACCTTTTAGAAGGTGCATGTAAGTAACCTGCAGGTAAAAAGTGGTCAGCCTCCTGTACTCAGCACCTCAAATGGTGTTTTCAGTTTTGTGCCCCTCACTACAAGAAGACACTGAGGTGCTAGAGCATGTGCAAAGAACAAAGATGGTGAAGGGTCTAGAGAACAAGTCTTAGGAGGGACTGAGGGAACTGGAGTTGTTCAGTCTGGAGAAAAGAAGGCTTGGGGGAGACTGTATCGTTCTCTTCAACTACCTGAAAGGAGGTTGTAGTGAGGTGGGGTTGGTCTCTTCTCCCAAGTAACATGAGGGAATGGCCTTGAATTTCACCGAGAGAGGTTTAGTTTCGATATTAGAAACATTTTCTTCACATAAAAGGATGTAAAGCACTGGAACAGGATGCCCAGGGAGGTGGTTGAGTCACCATCCCTGGAAGTATTTAAAAGACCTGCAGATGTGTCACTAAGGGACACAGTTTAGTGGTGGTCATGGCAGTGTTAGCTAATGGTTGGACTTGATTATTTTAAAGGTCTTTTCCAACCTATATGATTCTATGCTTCTAACTTCCTCAAATTATGTCAATATGGACAACAAACTTGATCATACCCACACCAGAAGTAATTTTTTGTTCTATCCTCCTCACTTACATCCACCACCACCACATCTGTAGGTCTTCTATCACTGGTTGCTCAAAGTTATCCTTCCTAAGGTCATTCCAGGATTTTCTAGGAAGAGAGGTGCATGCAGATGGTGTTACATAGCTACACTGAAATTGTGAAAAAGACCTCTTTGCTTCTTCTCATATATTCATGTGTTATATGAGAGAATCCCCTTCTTGATATGGAAGAATTACCATTTCTTATATAATTTAACCCACTCTGATATAGAATAATATTGTTGTTTTGTGTACTTATAGACATACTTATTATAGACTAGAATTTGCTAGTCATCCTTAAGAATGCCAAACAAGCTCAGTAAGGTAAAGTTGAAAATCAGAGTGAATAAAAATGGAAAAAAGCTATTAAACCACCCACCGGTGCATGCCTCTTCTCTTTCAGGGTTTTCCTGCAAGCATTTTAATGGTGTCATAATTAGACCTCTTAGAAATTGTATCAGTAGATGCTAGAAGGGAACTCATGATGCTTTTACTCTTCCTCCCTGGAAGTACTATCAAAATATCTTGATTATCCTTACTAGATGTTTGTATAACCAGATATTAAAGACTTCCATGCATGGAGGTGCTACAAAAGTCTTGGTACACTGATCCAGTGTTTAACTCTCCTTTTAGTTAGAATCTTTTCCAAATTAGGAACCAAAATCTCTTTTGCTTCAGGTCAAAGTAACTATTCCATGTGTTATTGCTTATGAGAACACTTTCTCACCCTCTGAAACAACCTTCTGAAATTCAAACTTGTCTAGAATAAAAAAGTTCAGTTCTCCCATATTTCCATCTAATGCATGATTTATCAACCTGTGATCAGTTTAATTCTGCTGTCCTCGACGCCTAACAATACTTCAGTGCATTTCTGAAAGTGATGTGCTAAGTCGAATGTAGCAATCCAGCTGAGTACTCATTATTGTAGGGTACTGGAATAATTATTTTCTTCAGCTTGCAGATATACATATTCTATAATAGAATTATCTTTTCCTAGCAACATTGCACATTTGCTCTCACTAATATCAAGATCTTCTCCACAAGCACTTTTTTCTTCATTTTGTGTTTGTCCATCTACTTTGTACTTCCTTTCTGTAATACTTCATTCTTGCCTGTATTACATTTCAATTTATGATTTCCCCCCCCCCC
>JANVCC010000130.1:9115737-9156979 GCA_025345505.1 Todiramphus chloris collaris | reverse complement strand
TCCCCCCCCCCCCCCCCCCCCAGTGTTCTGGATCATTCAAAATTCTGATCCTTATGCAAGTTGCTTATCACTTTTACCCACTTTTTGGCAAAGTTTGTGAGTGATCAGTTCCCATTATAATATCCAAGGTTTTCAGTGGAGCCCTCTGGAGGTTCTGTCCCACTGAAAGAAATAGGCTATTTCATGTTGTGGTTTCATCACGGTGTGTGGGAGGGCAATTGCTGCTTTTTGCTTCATAAATGATCTTTCTAAGGAAAGTGTTAAATCATGCAATTGCCCGTAATCTATATTGCAGCACAATATACTATCTCATTAATGTTCCATGTTACTCAGGCATCTCTTAATAGATTCTTTTTCTTGTTTTCATTGCATAGTTGTATTCTGACTATCCTCAAACTTGACAACTGATATAGCTTTTCTCCTGCTCTGGTTCCAAATCTCCTGAGAACCCAATTAGTGAATATAGCCCCTTGAAGAAAGTGTTTAAAAAGATATTTAATGGTAATCCTGAGTTTTAAGTCAAAATTACAGCATCAGGTTTTACAGCTAAGGGGAAAATAGCTACCCTTCTCCTCTCATTCCTGTGGTAAAATTCACTCACAAGGACATATGACAAAAGGAGGTATCATTGTGCAATATCTTACATCAATATCCTGGCCACTGTCAGCTCTAGAGATATATTCATAAAATTGAACATGTAATTTAAAGTGTTTTCCTGAACACATGACTGCTTAAGTGTTTTCCCAAATTGTAGCTCAAGGCAATTTGTATTATTTTTCCCTCTGCTCCCTTATTTCCTATAATATATTCACATTGTTTCATTTCTAGGCTGTTTTTGTTCTTGTATTAATGAATATGTTAAATAAAATTAAATCAAACAGCACTCCCAGTAGCCACATTAAAGGATATCACTCCCTGGATCAGACATATCACAGAACTTTTATATTTATATTTATATGTAGTCTTTTATTTTTCCTTAGTTCACTGAAAGTAGTGTTCCTATTTAAAACAGACGGGCTTTCTGGGGATGGCAACACTTCCTGGAAATCTACATTAGATACTTTAATATAATGTGCATTCATTTTGAAAAGGTATTTTCTATTTTGTCTCCTAAAGTGTTATGTGCAAAATTAATATGCAGATAGGGCATATGATAAAAATGCAAACTTAAAAATCTACCTATTACTCATTTACCTTTTAGTACCTACAGATATTAAACTGAAGGTTCTGGTAATCATCAAGCAAATTGTGGTCATTCAGTGAAACTAGATGGTGATGCATACAGTTCAGAGCTGGGTTATAGCTTCTCAAATAAGACCAAAACTTGCTACCTCTAGCACAGGGGCCAGGACCAGGTAGTGAAAAAAGACATACCTGAGAGAGAGAGAGAGAGAGAGAGATGGTGAAGAAGCAGTCGGCAGCTACTGCTTCTGTCAGGAACCATCAATGCAGTATCTAATTTTAGGTGCCTTCTACTCTGTCCTCTGACAGTAGCAAGCAGAGCTTTCCAGATCTGCCCACACTGGCAAAGCAGTCAGCAAGACCTAAGCTGTGTTCCTGCTCCAATTATCTGACACGGCATACAGTGGGTGATTCTGCCCATTACGAGACCTGTTCCTAAGAGTACTGTAGCCAAATGCTTGTTAGATCTTTACTGAGCTGATTAAAACAATACCACTCACTAGTACAATGAGGATCTAACTCAGATTCCAGCACATGAAACATCCAACTTCTCATACAGCTGCCAAAACACTGGTCCCTGGTGGCACTGTTGTGATGGGCTCTAGCAGGCTTGAGAACATGCAGTTAATCTCTTTTCATTGTGAGCACCAGAGGATACCCCTCAGCTCAGGCTATGGAGGTGATAAGGGAGCATACCAGGTCTATTTATAATTGCAACCTTTAGAGGGTATATTTTCAGGATAACATCTTGGGGCTGAATCTTGGTGTGGTGGTGGTGTAACAGTGTCACAGTGGCATAGGATAATGTGGTGTTCTCATGTCATACACTGCCTCATATCACTTGCAGATAGAAAGCACAATACCATTAAGTGGTCTGGAGGTAGGATGCAGTCTCCTCTTCGAGTTCCTATCTAACAGTTATATGGTACTACACTCAGTTGTACTTGAAAGCATTAGGATGAGCAGGAGTATCCTGGATCACAGTAAGAAAGCAAGTTTTTAATGGTATTTCTTTCTTCCATCAATATCCTCTATGAAGATCTACCCTATACCTTTACTAAGGTATAATTTTTGATGATTTGATAAAAGCAGACATAGGTGACAGAGGTCTGTTATTTAATGATGTGCCTACAATGGCAATTTTTTGTCTTTAATTTTTGTTAGATTGAAAAAAAGGCAAAGGAAAAAATTATCAGTCTTCCTCTATCAACAGGGTCAAGTCTTTCTTCCTGCACATGAAAAAAACAGAGAACTTTACTAATCTTAGACTCCTAGCTATTGTGTGTCCAGAAACCAACTGAAACTTCTTTAGCTTTAAATATGGGGTAATTCACCAACAACAACCACTGGACAAATTCTCCAGGAAAAACATGTTATGTGTCTGTAAAAGATGCAAAAGATCTCATTTTTATTTTTCCTGGTTTTTATTTTTCCTCTCCCCATTTTCATGCCTTGCATCATCTCCTTTTTTATCCCTTTTCTCCTTGTCTTCCTTCCCTTTTCCCTCTTTTCACTCCTCTATCATCACACACTACCCATTGCCTTCACTTTTTTATCTGAAGGTTTCAGTCCTCTGGTAGAGGTTGAGAAGATGCTCCCACAGAAGGTACCACAAACAGCATAGAGAAATCCGGTAAGTTATAAGGGAAAATCTCTCGGATGTCTGTATTCAGCCAGGATTGGGGAGCTACTCATTGCAGTTCAGTTTCTGAGACTCCAGAGACACCCAGTGACTTCAGTATCTATATTCCTGGCAGGGACTCAGCAAGGTACAACATGTGACCTCAGGACATTGCTGTAAGGTTTTGTTAATTAATATACACAGAAACATCCAGAGATAGAACTGCAGAATAAAGTTCCACTTATTGCAGGAGAACAAACCTGTATTCAAACCCACCAGGGGCTGCAGAAGGCTCTCAACAAGAATGTTTTTATGTTGCAAGGAGATTTGTATTCATTAGATAGCCTCTAGGACCACTGGTCCACTCCAATAAGTGTTTTGATAAAAGAGGTCATGTCTCCAAAGGATGTCTGATTGGGATGTGTCATTTCTCCTGTAACAGTTGATTACAATAGGCAGACACTGATTGTCTTCTAACAGTCTTAAGGTGACAATCTTTTTTTTTTCTTTCTTTTTTTTTTCCTTAAATTAAACAAATGACACTTCTTCTTCAAGGTTGTTCAGTGCTGATGAAAGTTATTAGACTGATGACTCTAAGAAAGAATTTTCTTTGCCTAGGTACTGTTGGTGTAGCAAAATTTTGCATGTTTGGCACCACTGCATGACCAGCAGGGCTCAAACCCTCATCCACCGTCAATCCTCAAAGTCACTGGTAGTATGACTTTCAGTTCTTCTATTCCTGATAATGCAAGGAACCACTGCATGGTGCTGCATATGCTTCAGTCCATGATCTACATATAGCCTGTAGACAGGGTGTGACCATTAGAGTGGATAACCCAGCTTGCAGTTTAGTCCTGAGAGATTTCAGAAATGGGCATGGAGTGAGGTGAGAGATAGCTAAATTATCTCTGGGAGAGTTCTCTTTGTTACACTCTCTCCACATATCACAGCTAGGTGTGCTTCAGTTTTTTCTCTTTTTCTACTCTTAATACAACTCACCTAATGTTTATCTGGAGGTGAAAACATAGTTACTCCAGGTACTCTCTAACTGTGAGTTACTGGGCTGGTGCAAGACACTGTGACTTTAACTAGATGTAAAAAAACATTTTTACAATGATGGTAGTGAAACACAGGCCCAGGTTGCCCAGAGAAGTGACAAATGCCCCAGACCTGGAAACATTCAAGGTCAGTTTGGGTGGGGCTCTGAGCAACCCAACCTAGTTGAAGATGTCCCTTCTCATTGCATGGGTGTTGGAATAGATAACCTTCAAAGGTCCTTTCCAAACCAACACAATCTATGATTCTATGATTAGGTGACACTAGGAGGGGTTCATTGCAGCCCTGCTGCCAGAGCTTTCAAAATACCTTTGCATAGAAGTCCAAATTCATCTACAACAAAAACTTGGTTCCTCGTTTACAAACATAGCTAAAATGCAGTGCTTATTGCCATCACTCGTCTTTCAGATAACATTACAGAATAAAAGGATAGAAGAAGAAGAAGAACCTAGCCTTTTTTTTGTTTGTTTGTTTGTCTCCTCAGACTTATAGATCCACCACATCTCCTTTATTGAATTTTTAATATTAAAAAAAAAAAAAAAAAAAAAAGTCATACAGCTAAAGGAGATATTTGCTTGATGGTGGAATAGAAACAATTGACAACATTTCAGATAAAATTAAGCCCAAAGTTTTTACTTCAACATGTGTGGATGTTCTGGAAAGCCTTCTTTCTCAGACATGCCACATTTCTGTTCTTAAGAGGGGTACATCCCAGTTCTGTAAACAATAGTTAACACTAACTAACTGTGCAATTTCATGAAATTAAAAGAATTGCCCCCATTTTTCTCCTTATTTATCCACTTCTACTAGGTTTGAATAGACAGAAGATATTAAAACTCCTATCTAAAGCAGTGGCATTACTTCTAGTGCTGTGCTTTAATAACCTCCCTCATTTTGGGCACACCTCAGAAACTGCAATTACATCTGTTTATGACTGAGGATTATGAATCAAGCTTTCTGCTCATATAATCAATGGATTTCTCCATTTGTGTAGTGGAATTTTGCCAACAGGAGATTTGGCACAGACTTGGGCTGCCACAACTAGAGAGAAATCATAATGGAATTTAACAGAATTTCCTTGTATTTACTGTTAGAGGTGAGGGGAGGAGAAAAATGGCCAACTATAACATCTGATTCCATTTCACTAACAATCTCTCAGATTGATCAAAACCTAGGCTTCCTTTTTTTATGAGATTCAATTTCTCAGAGAATGGCCATTAAAATTCCACAATCAACTCTTCCCAGTGACCTTTTCCCTTGAATTTCATGTAGCCTTGAAATGTTGGCATTGATGGTGCAGAGTTTGGAACATGCTCGTTACCGCTAAGACATTTTGTCCCTTGTGCTTCCTGGGTTTCAGCATCACCCACCTCATTCTTAACCCAGAACTAGCAATCAGATTGTCACTCACATCACATTTACCTGCCTCTGGCAAGAGGAGAGAAGCACTGTTTACTCTGAAAAATTTCGACAGCAGTGTTGCCAAATATATATTAGTCAGGACCAACATCTTTCATTTGCTTAAACAAATTAGACTTCTAATGTCAGGCCAGGGCATACAGACTAAGTATAGAGAAAACAATGTAATTGGATCTTTAATCACAGAGCCTTCCTGAGAATGGGGGTCTGTGACCAGAAGCACTAAGCTCAGTTATGATGCAGTACCACACACCCTCTTAGGGCATGACTGAGAGCTGCCTCTTCCAGGCATCACTGCTCACTGAAAAGGAAATTCTTTGCCCTCCTCAGAGCTAGTGTGGGTTGCAGACACATTTTCTTTGATGACTATTGGGGCTACATAAAGGGACAAAGGAATTGACTGCTTATAATGCAGTCTGATCTTTATAAGGCCATTTCCTTAGCTTTATATAAAGTATGACCCCTGTTGTACATATACTGATGTCTCACCTGAGGCCTAGAGTGCAAGGCTTAGGACAGAGGTGGCCTTCTGCCTCAGTCATGCACGCAGGAAGGCTTCACACTCTGAATGAAGCCCCTGTACATCATTCAGCTGGAATTAAAAGTCAAAATTATTGTAGAATTTGGAAGCAGAAACCTGCTTTGAAGTATGCCAACACTGTTACCCACCAGGATTTTAGGGACAAACTAGTAACTGAGAGGATTGCACAGAAATAAAGTGTGTGGGACCAGCCCTCCACTGTAAGAAGTGTATTAAACAGGGTTCGGATATGGATTAATCTGTATATTATAGAGTCAGGGATCCTTGACTGTTAAACCTCCACAGATTAATCCATCCTTTATCACCCACCATAGCAAAAGCCTGAAAGAGCAAATCATTCAGAAGTGCTTCTATGGTTTTAGTATGTAGCTTCTCCTTGGTCAACCACCACATGTATGTTTAAGGCATGACAGTTGAGAATTGTTTCTATCAGTAAAAAGGCTCTACAAGTGTCCTGGGTTTGGTTTGGCTTAATTACCACAAGCAGCTGCTGGTCCAAGCAGTTGGGAGGGGCCACAGCCAGGATAAACAACTGAACAACTATGGCATATTTGATACCATACTGAGTCGTGCCCCTGTATAAGGGGAGGGCTGGTGAGGGGTTGGTTTTCAACTTGTTTCAGTGTGTAGTTTCAGCTTGTGGTTGGAGCCGGGTCAATAGCATCTCGGGCACAGGAAACAGAAACCTTCTGGTTTCTATTGCTGTCTTTGTATGTCATGTTATTAGTACTGTTGCTTTATTTTCTCTTTATGTTATTTTAGTAAAATGCCCTTGTCTCAACCCATGGGGGGTGGAATCACCTTTTTCTTCCTTTCGGTTCTCTTTCCCATTCCACAGGAGAGGGTGTGAAGAGGTTGGGGGGAAGTGGTTGGTGAGTGGCTGTGTGGTGTTTAGTTGCCAGCAGAGTCTAAACCATAACAAGAGGAAACATTGATTTCTCCAGTGCATATTATGTTTTCTCATAGTTTTGTTATCCATATATTATCTGGGAAGAGACTCCAAATACTTAAGCCTAATATGATAAAAACCCCACCATTGTTTGCATTGCTAAAATCCTAAACTCTACATCTTTGTGAAGATTTTATAAGAGAAACAGAAGGGTTTTCAAGTATACATCAAATCAGAGGTGTATCTTCCTCCAAGGTTTTGCATTGCATGGTCAATTTTTTTTTTCTAATCTTAAATCAAAAATGTATTTTTTGTAAGCATTTTAAAAAGGAAATTTGCTCTATAATCCTGTAAACTCTTATACATACTGAAAACCTTTAATAGACCCTAACTGAAAATTGCATCAAAATACTTTCTCTTTCTGAATGTTTAAGGTAATTCTGTCATAGTGATATCCAAGGTCTTTGTCTCCTATTATGTTCTTGTCTTCTTTGGTTCCCCATGTCCCAGTGAATACTTTGCAGGCAACTATTTATTGCAAGATAACATTTATTCTAATATGAATATCAATTATGCACAAATATGAACATGAAAAATAATTTTTCTGAAGACAAGATAATCTGCAAAATACATCTTAACTAGCTCCAGACACTTAATTAATTCCAAATGCTTAAATCTTTGTAAACCAGAATTGAATTTGACAATTGCTGAAAAGAGTGGAATTAACATGGATGACCATGAAAAGGGCTGTGTGAAGCTTCTGCTTCTCTAAAACTGTCAGGAATCTACATAATATATTTGCCCTTTTTGACTAGATGCGGTGTTTGGAATTGTACTGAATTTTAGAATTCAAGGAACTTTTGCCTGTATTGATCATACTTTCCCTGACAAATATGAAACCAGACATAAATAGTGATGTCAAATGGGATTCAAGAAATCCAATAGTCTGGAAGACTAGCTCACTCTTTTGGATCTTTAATGATCAGTGTAATAGTGCAGATACTTTTGACTTAAAACGCCTTTAGGTTTTACAGAGTCCCTTACTTGTAAAGATATGCTGCAAGGAATGTTAAAATACAAAATTCATGTAGGATATGATGTGCTGTTCTCTTTACACATTCATATTTTAAATTGCTACATGGTACTAATGAAGCTATTACTGTTTGTATTGAATATATGATGCAGAGAGTCTGATCTTTCAGTCGTTCACCCTGATTACACTCTACAGCTTCTGTATGTTTAAAGAGCAGGTAGATGTCTATGCAGGGAGTGCTTGCTATGGACAAGCCATGCAGATGTTTAACTTTGGCTTGTCCCATGTGTCTTGGTGTAAAATTTTCACTGAGCAGGTTTCAGGTAACTCATCCATCTGCTTCACTTAATACCTCTTTAACATGCTCTGCAATTATATCATTTATGCTGTTGAGCTTGGCCACTTTCCTTCTCTGATATTCATTTCCCCCTGAGGAATGGCAGTTTAACAGACATTTCCACTAATGTAGTTAGTCAAATGAGGCAGTGAATTATCTCACTGACCACAGGGTTTCTCTCTCATGGCAACCACTGCAGCTTGGTGTCATGTTCTTTTCAGGAAGAATTCATCTTCCAAACTAGGCCACCTGGGAAGACTAGTAGAGCTTCTCACTTCCCTGCATATATGAAGCGGAAGATTGCATAAAGAGGTCCATGGTTTGTGCCCCATTTTGTGGTTCTCTGGTGTACCTCTTCAGCCTCCAGAGAGCCCAGCAGCAATACTGCTTAATGGCTGTCAGAAGACACAAAAGGGATACTCCAGTAGGCCATCAGCCATCCATGGCTGACCCACTGGGCTTTGGTTTTTCAATTTCTAAATCCCTGTCAACAGGTTGCAGAGAATGCCACAATTCTAAATCTTACTTTTTGTAAGAAGTACCTCTACAGTTTGATGAGCACATTCTTTCTTCTTCCTGTAATAGAATTTGTGATCATGAAGAAGAACACAAATGGGGTGAGCTAAGTATAGTTTTAAGCTCAAATCTAGCTCCTGGCACTTGACAGGGCCATAGTAACTTTTACCCTTGTGCTCAACTGGTCTTATTTTTCTGTGAGAATGAGACTTTCCTTCCCACTCTTCTGTCCTTTCTCTTTTACTCCTTTACTCTTTCAAATTGTGTGATTACTTAAAAAGGGAGTTTCTTATACAGGATGGGTGTTCCTGCAGCTGTGACACTCTTAAACCACTGCTACCTGACTCTGGGATACACTTTAATTACTGTCTCAGTTTTGCAATTAGCAGACCCAAAATCCTTTGAGATCTGCAGATAGGCAAAGACTGCCTTCTGTTTATAGCAAGAAGAGAAAGTATCTTCTCGGATGAGGAGTGCTGAGAGGGGTGTTACCATCATTTTGTGTGTAAACTGAAATGAAGGGTTCTGGTAGGATGAGGAAATAGCTGACCACACTTTAAAAGGAGGATTACCTTGTGGTTCACTGTGTGTTTTATCTGTGACTCCACAGAGTCACATAATAGCCCCATAATGTCAACATCTAGGATTATAAAAGGAATATAGGTAATATACTTAACAGGCTTCCTGAGTCAAAGGCATCCTGGTCTGATAATACCTATTTTGACACTGTTTTACTTCCATAGGAACACTTTAAGAGTCCTAGTTCTGTTTCAGTGTAGAATAAAAATTAGTATGAAGACCATTAAAGCTGCTTTCAAACAGAATGGTTTCCTTCTGAGAAGTAAGAAATGTCAGACACAGACCCTGTGTACAATAAATGGATAAAGTGAACTGAAATTCAGAAATTTCCATATTTTTAAGTACATGATGATATGGCAGGATCAAGTGCATATGGAAGTGGAACACTAAAAATAGAACTCTGATTTAGTGAGGTATTTCAGATAGACAAAAGGAATGCATTTATCAGTGCATAAAGTGACTTCAATAGCAGGGTCAATGACTAGAAGTAGAGGGAAAAGGAAACTCAAGAGGAAGCTTAAAAGAGCTTACATAGAGAAGAGACAAAGTTTTTCCTCATGTGGAGGTGGAACTTCTTTACTGTGAAGGTGACAGAGCACTGAAACATGCTGCCCAGAGAGGCTGTGGAGTCTCCATCTCTAAAGACTTTCAAAACCTGCCTGTTTGTGTTCCTGTGTGTCCTACCCTAGGTGTTCTTGCACTGGCAGGAGGGTTGTACTCGATGATCTCCAGAGGTCCCTTCCAACCCCTAATATTTTATGAAGTTGCATTGAAGAATATCAGGACACAAATACGGTACTAAAATCTTCAAATGTGTCATACAATTATTCCTGTAACATCCGTTTCCTTTGAATCTGTATTTGATAAAATGTTGTCTTGTATTTTTTTATGAGGCTCTGGAGAGCACAAGGTACTCCCATAACCAGGAACAAAGATATAAAAAGTAAAGGAAGGACAATTACATGAACAGGAGAGTTAGAAACATCCTCAAAACTGGGCTTCAAACTGTATTGTCATTGATTTCCTGGGCTTTCTTTTGGAAAAAAGTTCAGAGCAAAGTTTTCTTATTTCAATTCACACTACCTGTAAAAAAAATTGGTGTCCTTGATACTTATATCCAAAGGGAATTTCTCAGTGCAAATTAACTGTAACAGGAGTTCGCATCTGTCACCTTTCTTCTCCACTTCAAGGAGGAAGAACAGACAACAAATCTTTTATACAATCCTTCCAGAGGTGGAAAGTTCTTTTGAGGGGCACCAAGTATAAGGAGCTATTCTAAGATACTGCTTGTCTGACCGTATAAATTAATGTGCTGCAACCATGTTACCATCTCTAGAGACATTCAAAACCTGTCTGGATGCATTCCTGTGCGACATGCCCTAGGTGATCCTGCTTTGGCAGGGGGGTTGGACTCAATGTCTAGAGGTCCCTTCCAACCCCTAACATTCTATGATTCTGTGTCTTCCTTCAATTCTGCTTCAGAGATTTCTGGTGAAGAAGAAGATGTATCTCTCTGACTTTACCTTTAATTACTTGCCTGCAATGAGTAAGCTTTATTACAGACAGTCATATTTCCTTTATTCCATCTTATCTACCTAGTTGATAAACTTACTGAGAAGGAGTAGTTTCCTTTTTCAAATATTCAAAAGCAAGATGCTCAGGCACTGGTATAATTGAATTAAAGCCACAATGGAATTATACTGATTTATCTGAGCTGGTGATATTTGTGTTGAAAATTTTAAAGCAACACAGCCTGTTCCTGCAAAATTTCTGATCTCCAAGTGAGGAAGAAATCTGTTCTGTCCTGAAACAGATATAAGAAGTATTGCTATTAGTTCAGACAAGCAGCATGTTGAAAATGACACTTTCCAGGCCTTTGTGTTTAATACCATCTTCTGCAGTCACCCTGCAATTCCTCACCTTGTTGCTTTCCATTAGATTCTGAAAAGTTAATAACACTGTCAAGACAATAATGCGGTTACTAGACAGTGTCAGTTGCTATGCCTTTCCTTTACCCTGTTTTACTGTTGGAGCAAGTGTACTGTCTATATACACTGGAGACTTAGATTATTCTTTCTGCTAAAATCATTGGCCATGAACTATGTTATCTGAAAGTAATTGAAGCTTTGAAGAAAGTTGTGGTTGTGAATACAGGAGAATGCTAATGAAATGCAGCTCCTTCTCAATCCATGAACTACAAAATAAGTTAGATTTAATGAGATTTTCATTAGGATTTGTTTACCAAGATTCAGAGAGTTGATTAAATGTTCAAACAGATCACCTCCTCTATGTGACCCTACTTGAGTGGGAGAGTAGACAAGATGTATCAGAGGTCCCTTCCAACTTCAACTATTCTGTGATTCTATGATTGCCTTTTAATGCTAGTACCCTAAGATCATTCCTGTCTTTAATAAAAAGTACAGTATTTTCTTTATTCATATATTAGCACTAAAAATTAGAGACTAACCCAGCTATCTGGCACCTTCACTTGTGATGCATTGTCTCATGGTATTGAAGGTTAAGCTGGTATGTGTGTTTGTGTGCTTCTAATTTTGTGTGCAAAGCCTCAAATTTTCATTGTCAAAATAACAGAATGTTGAGGTACCTACTCAGTGTTGAGGCTGTAAGACAGCAGGACTGTAGAATAGCCTCAGACTTGCTGCTTGTCATATCTCCTCTTTGAATGAAACTACACGAAAGACAGTAGCATCTCTTTGCCCAAAGACTTTCTGGGTGGTGTAGCTATGCAAGCAATGTGTGGGCTAGCACTGCAGCCTCTGGTAGTATTGGCAGTCATTGGTAATTCAGAAGGACTTTGGAGACCAAAGCAGGAGGTCTGGTGCAGGAGGATATGGGTCTTAACAAATAGCAAAACACTTGGGTTTTTTGGGTTTTTTGGGGTTTTTTTGGTTTTTTGTTTGTTTTTTTTTTTTAGCACATTTCAATCACTTTAGGCTACAGCCCTAGGATTTCTGTGTCTAGAAACCTCTCATCCTAGCTACACATCAAAATTGCCATTCAGGTGTGGGCAAAACCTAACTATTCATTTACATTCACTGTGTATTCATAGAGTTTGAGCTCAGTGATATTAACCAGTAAAGTTGAAGAAATGTCCAAGGTACAGCAGTGATGAATGCCTAAGGGCTTGAATTCATGTTATCCCTCAATATAGGCCTAAATATACCATGTCTACTTTGAGTGGGGAGATAAACCCAAAGACAAACCTCTTCAATTGCTGCTTCTACCATGTTTCAAAAGCCAATGAGAAAATACCATATATGTGCCTAAGCAGGCATGAAAAGAAGTGCAGTGGTTGTTATTGACAAAAGTAATGTAGATATCTTCACTATTGTGATATAGGCAAATGGAGTACAAAATGTTGATATTAAATGCTCTTTTCCACAAGTATCAATTAGAACAGTGTTTCACCCAACTCTCATGCCTGCTCCTAGTGATAGCATAGAGATAGCCCCTGCAAGCATTGATGACTGTATTCATTCATGTCTCATTTCCATGCAAAAGCACCTGAAAGTCCCTTGAATGATAGTATCAGTTGCAACTGTGCACCTTTCCACTGTTAGAGAGCCGTTGGTGTTGGCTAGTTGAAACAAAGATAAATAAGGAAAAATTTCAGCAGTCAGAACATTAACAACAACTATACGAGAATCCATCTTTGTAATGGATTTGCAGAGAAACAGTGACTTCCCCAGGATGATGTAGATGACACCTACCTGACCTGCACCATTAAACATTTTCTGGAGTTTGTGTCTGTGGATTTTATTGTAACTGACAGCCTCTACTGCTCCTACTAAGCTATTGTTTTAAGGGTTCCCTGAAGCTGTCGTATATGAACAAAATGTCTCATCCGAAGATAGAGGAAAAGGATTATGAGCCTGACTCAAACAATTGGACACAGAAGAATCACAAGTATTTGTATTTTGTAATGACTGCCCTAACTTCATTATATTTTTTCTTGGTAAATTATTCAAACTAGAAGAGCATATCAATATTTATGTGGAGTCAAATACATAAGCAGGCACAGTATATATGTTTATAGATGCATATACATGTACATGCAGACATACTTGAAGGGCAGTTGTGAGTGAATTGAGTTATGAGGTATGAAGTGTGCCTCACCACCACTTTATTTCAGTGTTATGCAGCTGTATTATAACTTACTTTCATGTAGGCATGCTGATAAAGTGGATTGATAGAGAAAGTGTCTATGTGCTGCACGTTGCAGATATAGGGGAAGGCCACAGTGGTAGCAGAATTCACTTCTGGAGTCTAACTAAATATCTTGATATCACTCCTATCTTTTCTCTAGGAATTTGGCACCATGATTCCTATGAGGGCACTCATGGCAGTACCAGATACTCAACAACTAACAGTACAGCAATTGGTGCTAGGAGGTCGGGGTCACTGTAACTAATGCTGTGATACTGTAGTTACAGCCTGTAGACCATGGGAGACGTTTCTTTCCAGTGTGGCCTCTGAAAAAAGACAGTTCATGTGTTCAAGTGTGTGAATTGCCAAAAGGCGTCTACACTGCTCTCTGTATCATTGGGTTAGGGCAGGAAGCACTTCTTTGGGTGCTACAGGAGTGCATATATAATATTCTCTTAGTATCCCCTACCATTTACATATCTAAAAACTTCAGAACTTAACAGCAAAGAATTTTAAACTGCTTAATTTAAATAACTGCAGTAATAGAGAATGGAATTGCTGCCAGAAATATGAAAACAGGTTTTAAAAAGAAAAACACTTGGAGTGGAAAAATAGCTTTGGAGAGAACTATGTTGCATTGACCAGCTCCTCCCTTGCGGGATTTTAGCAATTCAATTAGAAGTCTTTACAGGTTTAGCAGCTCATTATTGAAAATGCAACTCCATCCTACAATGCCTGCTGTTGACACATAATATCTGGTTCTGTATAATCAGGATTTCTCTGTGGCTCAGAGGGCAAGTGAGCCTGAGGCGCTCACATCTGCTGAAGAGCACTTCAGCTTTTAGAAGTGGAGCAAGGATCACTCCTGGAGAGAAACAATGAACACCAGCATCTAGTCCTGGTATGGGAGAAGAAGGAAAACAAGAATGCATGGGAATTAAAACTAAAGGGACCTGCCCCCAGAGTAGAAGCTGTCTCATCAGGGAATACAGTTGAGTTTCTGGGCTAAAGAAGTTTCAGTGTTGATATTTCTAGCCTCTGAAATGTGCTGCATGGAACTGCAAAGAGGAAGGCTGAGTTTGGGAATGAAGTGGTTGCCTAATACAACAGATTGTCAACTTGCAATGTTTATCCTCAAGTATATTACCATAGAGGAGAGTTCAGCTTGACTTTGAATTATAATAAAAAAAAGTGTTGAATTGTGAGAGTATGAGTTCTTCATTTGTAAGGTACAGCAAACCCCTACATTTCTATTTAATATTACTTAAATTTTGAATGTATCGGTCAAATGTCCCAGAAAATCGAAACAGAACCTTATATTTCACCCAGTTTTCACAGGGAAGTCTAGTTTCTTTGAAAAAGTCTCATACCCTGTTTTTGCAAATACAGAGAGATGACGACTAGCAATCAGGCTTTGAATATGCTGTGAAACAAAGGCATGTTGCATGGATGGAGTTTTGCACAGAACTGCTTACACTGTTGTTAAAATTCTGTGCATCCTGAGCTTCCATAACCTGCACCAGTTCCCTTAACTTCTTCCCTTAACTTGTCTGCATAATGTGTACATTTAAACCATTCTACTCCATGCAGTTACAGAAGAGCTTTCAGAACTGGTATTTCTGAAAGGCCTTTGGATACAAGTTATTTTCTAAACTGTAATATATAGCAATATTCAACACAGTCACCTGTAAGAGCAACTAAATCCAAACCACAGAAGTGCAGTTGTACTGACTTTTTCCAATTATGCAGACAATGAAGGAGGATAGAAGTGAGGCAGACAAACATTTCTAATATGGAGTTGTGTGACCCAAGAGGATGGAAAGGTGAATGAAAGGCCAGTGGTAATTTAGAAAATTAAATATCTTCTTGATGGTATTTCACTGTGCAGTTTGGTAACATCAGAAATACAGTACCTGCAGCCAGAGGAAAGAAAAAACCCAAAATCCTAATTATAGTTTACTCTGGCCAAATTCTTCTGTCACATCTGATCTGGTTTCCTTGATCTGACATTCTCACATTTCATACTAAAAAATGAAAAATCTGGTTTTGCTGTTTCAGGTGTCACTGTGGGGTAGCCTTTTGCCTCACCTGATGCCACTCATTCCCACTACTAACAGTCAGCATAAACCTGTTACTTCCAGAACAAGTGGGAAGTTGCCTATCAGCATGAAACTTCAGAGTTTTGTACAGGCCAAATGTAGGAAGTAGGAAAAACAATGTGGGGAGGTAAAAAAAAAGTTTAATGAAAACATTAAAGTTCTGTCATATGCAAAAAGTCAATGTAATTAAACCAAAACCTGTGAATACATACATATGTAGTCTCTGCTGGCATCTGACAGGAACTTATGGGGGAAACATCTATTGTTTGTTGGTAGACGAGATATATGGCCATGTCTTCCAAAACCCTGCTTTCCATTTCACATAGACAAAATATCCAAAAGAAGCATTTGTGCCTAAATTAGCTGGCTATTCTTCCTAATGAATTCTGTGATCTACACAGAGAGGGACTGTGGAAGCACCTAATTTATGTGCTCAAAGTCACCTTGCGGAGACTCTTCTTTCCTTTTTGCTCTAGAGAAGACCACAGAGACAAGCCAGGTAATTCACATAACTGAAAGTGGGTGCAATGAATCCCCCTCCTCCCTATTCATGTCCTTCTGTTCATATATTATCATAGTTTCTCAGGGAACATTGCTAGTGTAGGGTTAATTCAGGTTACCAAAGATGAAGACAAGAAATTAAAAGTAATAAAATCTCTGTGTCTTATTGAGTTAAAGCTCATCAACTGATTAGAGGTAACTTGTTAAGCCTCAGTAACTCAATTGCTTCCAGTCATGTGCATGTACCCTCAGAGACAGCTTAATTCCTCTGGAGTTGGCCTCCCTTGGGCAAATGTGGTCACGCTGCAAACACTGAAGCTGCAGGGAGAGACTGGCTAGTGACACACTCTGTGCAGGGTTTAACAGAGAGTGTCTGAGTTCCCCCTTGCTGGTTTGAAAATAAGCATTACTCAACCTTTAGCCTGGGCCTGTGACAAACCAGCTATTTCAGCTCTGTTGCAGTATGGCAGACTGTGCACCGGCTGTTAGCAAGGCTCCACATCCAGATAAACGAGACACCAGGCACTTCAGTTTGTCCACCAGCACAGATGCAAAGCACAACAAAGGCATCTAAATCATTGCTTAATTTGAGTTAGAGGTTGCTCTGTATGTGCAGTTCAGCCAGGAGCAATGTTGGAACTATACCTTATGCTAACACTTAACTGAGGAGAAGCCCTCCTCAGAGAAAGATTGAACTACAGTGATATACAGCCTCTTAACACTCAAAAGAGAGCACTCACAAGATTTTTAATGCTCTTTAATTCACCCCATTAACTGATTCCATTTGCCTTTGCTGCCTGTCCCCAGATAGCCAAGCCTGCAGTAAGGGTTAGCAAACCATGAGCTACCTGCCTGCTGTGGCAGAGGTGAGATAAAGCCCCCTTAAAATCTGAAAGGTGACGTGCATTTTGCCACAGAACTCTCTCATCCAAAGAAGTCAAGGTAATTCAAATAAGCAAAGATAAATGGAACATTTAATTTCATCAACTTTCTCTTTTATGGTTGTTAAAAAATACATTCCAGTTCCATAGATATTTACCTGCAATCAAAATCAAGATTTTGCTTCCTGTTACCAGGGTATTAGGCTCCATTTCCACATCAAAACAACATTTTTTTTCCCCTTCTTTATTTTCCCTAGTATTAAATTAACAACAACAACAAAATACAGCAGTACCATAATTTAGCAGAAGTATTTTAATGAAAATGAAAACTAGACAGAGTTAATGTGTTAACCAGGGAGTCTGCAACAATCCCTGGTCCAAGATTATTGAATGAAAACAAGTGAATTTCTGAGTTCATGCAGAAAGATATAGTGCCTTTCTAAAATGCATGTCTTCAAAACGCCCCTTCTCCAACGCACTGGAGGAAGAGTGCTTACGTGGATATGCTTGCATGGATGTTCGCTGTATCTTCAGCAAACTGAGTCCTCTCAAACAGAACTTTTGGAGTTATTTTTTCTACTAGAAAAATAAATAAAGAGTAGGAGAGAAGAGAGAAATCTAAAAACTTTTGACTGAAATTTTTTTTGAAATATCAAGTAAACTAATAGAAAATGAAAACCAAAACAAAATAAAAACACCAAAACCAAACAAACAAAAACCAAACAACAAAAAAAACCCCACACAACAGGCTGTTTCTGCTGTAACAGTAGTTATAGAATATTTTAAACATAACTTTTTTTAATCTAAAAAAAAAAAACCAAACCCAACACCAGTATTTCCAATTGTCAGAAGTATCATAGAAATTTTTGAATATCAAATACATCAGCCTTTAGAAATTATTAATCTTCTTTTGATCAAGAGAGTAAACATTTTGCAGTGCAATATTTCCAAACAGATTGTTTTCCAGTTTCTTTTATATGAAAATAGTTGAGATGTCAAAATTTCATCAGTGTGGGTTGAAAACAAATTATTATTTCCCACAGGAGGACAATATAATTTTCCACATTTCACTGACTGCAAAACTATTAAGACCAATATGTATTTTTATAGCATGAAGGCTTTGAAGTACCTGAATACCCTCATGTCCTATTAAGACTTGGTTTATGTTCTGCTTAAGCAAAGATTCTTCACCTCCATCCTTCAGCTCTCTTCAGAGACCACACTCTCAAGGAAAAAACTTCCTCAAAGAGATATTAAACCATCAGAAATAATATAACTTCAAACCTCAGTATAAGATTCGACAGGTAAAAGGACTACTACCTGGTTTAGTTGTTCTTAATTAATTGCAATTATTAACCACCTAAATAAGTCAATACGCTAAAGGGAAATGTTAACTTGGCAAAATTAGCTAATGGCAGTGGTTAAGTTGGCCAAGAACAGATAGGGTTCCAAAGTACTCCTAAAGAATTACATTACATACCAAGGTGATACATATCACACACACACAGACACACAGAGTGTTAAGGGTGGAAAGGACCTTGGAGATCTTCAAGTTCAACCCCCCTGCCAGGGCAGGATCATATAATCTACCCTCCAACCTAATCTAACCTAACACAGGTCACTCAGGAACGCATCCAGGCGAGTTTTGAAAATCTCCAGAGAAGGAGACTCCACAACCTCTCTGGGCAGCCTGTTCCAGTGCTCTGTGACCCTTACTGTAAAGAAGTTCCTCCTCGTGTTAAGGTGGAACCTCTTGTGCTCCAGCTTATATCCATTCCCCCTAGTCCTATCACAAGGCATGAGTGAGAAGAGGCTGTCCCTTTCCTCTTGACACTTAGCCCTCATATATTTATAAACATTTATCAAATCCCCTCTCAGTCTTCTCTTTTCCAGACTAAAGAGCCCCAGGTGTCTCAGCCTCTCCTCATAAGGCATGTGCTCCAGTCCCTTCATCATCCTTGTAGCCCTCCGTTGGACTCTCTCAAGCAGATCCCTGTCTCTCTTGAACTGGGGAGCCCAGAACTGGACACAATACTCCAGGTGAGGTCTCACCAGTGCAGAGTAGAAGGGGAGAACCTCCCTCGATCTGCTGGACACGCTCCTCTTGATACACCCTAGGATACCATTGGCCTTCCTGGCCACAAGGGCACATTGCTGCTCCATGGAGAACTTGTTGTCCACCAGGACTCCCAAGTCTTTCTCCACAAGACTGCTCTCCAGCAGATCACCTCCCAGTCTGTACTGGTGTAATTTATTATTCTTACCTAGAGGCAGGACTCTACATTTATCCTTGTTAAACCTCATTTGGTTCTGCCCTGCCCAGTTCTCCAACCTGTCCAAGTCTCGCTGGATGGCTGCACAGCTTTCAGGTGTATCTGCCGATCCTCCCAGTTTTGTGTCATCAGCAAACTTGCTGAGCAGACACTCTGTCCTGTCATCAATGTCACTGATAAAGATGTTGAACAGGACCAGACCCAGCACTGATCCCTGGGGGACTCCACTGGTTACAGCTCTCCATCTGGATTTGGCACCATTGACCACCACTCTCTGGACTCTATTGTCCAACCAATTACTAATCCATCTTACTACCTGCTCGTCTATCCCATACTTCCCGAGCTTCTCCACAAGGATGTTATGAGAGACTGTGTCAAAAGCCTTGAGAATGGCACTTGAGAATGTCCATGTACATTGGTAGGCTTTGAAATCAAAGTAGTATTCCTAGGGAAAGAAAGTAACAATTAAGAACCTGTAGTTAATCAGAAACAATACAATGAAGAGGGATGAAGTGCATAAAATGGAATGTGAAGTACCTCGTGCACAGTGGTTTCAGCTCTCTTGTCTTTGGTTTCAGTTGTCTTTACTAAAGACAGAAATGGGAAGGTCTAAAGGCACTGGTCTAAAAGAAAACATCAGTATAAGAAGGAATTGAAGAGGCTAGGAGAGTCTACTCCAAAAAGAGCTGTATTGATCATGATAGAGTTATAAAAACAAATGAATTACATAGAAGGCCAAACAGAGGTGTCTGCCTTGAGTTCAATAATATAGGGTGCCTTCATAGGCAGCAAATGGACAAGAGGGGGAAAGCAATACATTTTAATGCAACATTTAATTAAACTGGCATGGGGAAATTTTAATGACACTGAAAGCTTGGCAAGATTTTAAAAAATATTGTGTTTGTATGAATTACATGGAGTATCCATTCCTATGTTTTGGAAATCAGTTGATTACAGACAACACGTTGTTGCCAAGCAAGGTACGTGACTGGAAACCTGAGGCTTGATCCCATTATCAATAAAATATGTGTAAAGCTTTTAGGATGGAAAGAATGACAAGCACCTGTCCTGCTATGACCCTACTACTATAAAGGTCAAGTGTATATTGTTACTGGCTTTAAATGGTAACAGAATAAAGTAAATTCCAAGCACTTTTTGGAAATCCCTTCTTTAATTCTCACTCAGAGACATTCAATGGCAACCAAGGTGGCAGACAAGCTATTGATCTTTTCCAGCATGCACCAAAGGCCAGCTAAATGCTTCTCATCTTTATTCCTTCAATATAATCCACCTCAGCAGCATGAAGACTTTGCAGTCTATAACACTAACTGACAAGAAAGAAAACAGAATTGTCTAAATGGTTTACCTGTTTGCTATTGTTGATTCTCCAGCACATCTCCTACCATGACATACTGTTGGAAGATAAGTCACTAGTAACAAATCAGAAGTCACACAAAAAAATACTAGGTTTGCACTGGAGATAAAATAATTTTAACAGCCCTTATCGAGTGCTGTTTTGTACAATATAAGAATGATAATACCCAAAGAAGCAGAAGTTAAGCAGTATAGTGATCAACAATCCTCTTTTGCAATATTCTCTATCTTACACAGATTCAAAAGGCCCCAATCCAAAAACTATTTAACACGATGGAGAAAATCCCTCTGATTTTAGTAAGCTTGGATTTAGTGAAAGAAATACATTTAATTTATGACATAACCTTTTGTATTTTATCAGAAAACCATTTTTCTATGCTCCTTATCAATCCCAGGTGCCACGCATTTGCATGTCTAGATACTTATACTTTATAAATACAGTTTAGGAAAACGAGTGAGAAGTGACTGCAGAACATATACTAGACTGGAGAACAACTACCAATGGAAGGTTTTGCTGCAGTGGGCTAGCCCTGCTGATATATTTCCAGTGGTGCTGTGTAGTATGGTCCCATATTAAATTTGCATAAAGCAAAGAGTTAATGAAACATGAAATTTGGCCTATCCTCTTTTACATAATGCTGTTTTCTACAAAGTTTTTCATTTTCCAACCCTGGCCTGAGGCAAAGAAATGCTCTCCTAAAGGTCTGTGGTTACTTCTGCAACTCTTCATTTTCATACTTGTTTTTATCTTGTTTCTCTTTCTTCTTAGCTTCTGAAAGTCCAGCTTTTGGGCCTAGGTAAAATTTTTTATAGTAAATAAATTTAGACTTGGATAAATTCTTTAAATGAAAATGGGAAGGAAGTGTGCTTTTATCTCCTGTGATATACTTCTGACAAAGTATAATTAAAATATTTTCATGCTGGATTGCTGCTCTGTCTGCCTTTCAGGAATGATGAAGTCTATCAAGCTATTATTTGTCTACACATTGTGTGAGGAAGGATTAAGCCACTGAAGTGTTCAATATCAGTAAATGATCTGGAACTCCATAAAAACATCAATTATTATGCAGTTAAGGATGTCTTAGTGCTCTCTCAGGAAGCTGGGGTTTTATCTTCATGCCTGTGGTGATGGAGTGTGGAGATGACTGTCTCCAGAAACAGAGAGAGCAAGTACAACTAAAATGAATGCTATGGGACTGTGCAGAAGAGAAGGGATTTTCTAAATTATTTATTTGGGTATACTGGAAGAAAAATGGAACCCAAGTCAGTGCAGAAAAAGGTGCCCTACCTGTATCTCTGAAAAGATGGGCTTTTCTGACTAAGCCTCTCCATTTTGGGTTGACACAGAATAGTGGAACCATTTCCTGGGGACACATAATCTTTGAGATTTTTTTTTAATGGAGCAACCAAAAAGAATTGTAATTAATTTGAATATAATGGTGTCTGTCTGAGTGGCGGGCAGTCTGTGAACCTACTGACTGGGGGAAGTGTGCCCTGCTCAAAGCCTTGTTGTCATGCTTATTTTTAGCTAGTAGGACTCTGATAGCTTCAATGTAGCTCTGCCTGTTTACAGCCAAAGAGGATCTGAACCATCAAGCAGGCAGATGTATCACTAATGTGTCTTTGTAGCCTTTGATGTTTCAGCGTCATGGCTCTTGGGCCTGGTAGTCCAGAAATGGCACTTCGTCTACAACTTGGGAGATACTACAGGCTTCGCTTTTAAGACTTTCCAAAGTCTTTTCCCGAAGTATAAAAAGACATTGAACCAAAGCAAATAATATATTTGTATTTGGTGGGAGTTGCTTCTAAGCCTCAATGTAATTATAACATATAGAAAAATAATAATAGTGGCCTTAATTTACACAACAAAATAACAAAGGACATCTTAAAATTAATTCTAACTATTAAAAACATTACTCAGTTAATGAATGATTCATGATTCTTATCACTCAAGTTGCCAAACATTACCCAAATTATAGATTGGGCACATCCTTTCACCACTATTAATAATTACAGTTATGTCAGTGTAAGTACCTTCAGCTACAGAAGCCAGTATATTATCTCCTCCAAGCCTTCCTGCCTCATCCTCCGAGTATGACTAAGCTTCAGTCCCTAGAGCACACAGAAGTGCAGAGAGGAAGTACTTTTTTTTTTTTTTTTCAAGAAACCAGCATCTTTGGAAACTCTAATGGCCTAACAAAGGCTGAAAGATGTGCATGGGCGAGGGTGATCTCAGTATTCCCTGTGCTAGTCAAACACTGTTGGACCATAGGAGCATAGGCTTGCTCAGTGGGTTTCTAGTCCTCTCTCTGCTAGTGTTGGGTAGTACTTCAAATAATCTTATTGGAGATATTAGAATCTCCTACACAAATACCAGGGTGAATAGCTGTTACTAAAGAAAAGTTTAGAAATTGTCCTAGCCAGAAATGCAGCCACAAGTGGGTTAGAAGACCAGCAAGCCATCTCTCCCTACACCTTGCAATCTCCTGTTATGAACATTTTACATATACTTGCTATGAGAACATATGTTCAGACCTTTTCAAATGCTGCTGAGACCTTGATCACACAAACTTCTCTTGCAGCACTGAGCTCTGCAGCTACATGTGCAGTACTTGAAAATCCATCTCCTTGTATCCGTGGAGTTTTAAATTTCTCTAAAATCCCCCTATTTGAGAAGGGATGGGGCAAAATAAGTGTCCAGTTTAACCTGTGTCTGACACAGAGTGCCTGTCATGTGATCACTGCATCCCTGCCTGTTTCATTCTAAGGTAGACAGTGGCAGTTTCTGATGTCTCAGTAGGTCAACTAAATAAACCTTAATAGAGTCAGAAGAGGTGAAAGGCAATTCCATCTGAAATGTTCAGAGAGAAGAATCTTGGTGAAACCATTATAGAGCTTGGAACCAGTTGCTTAGAGTACTTTGCGGTAAATGCTGAAATAAAGCTTTTCATTCCCTTGTAGCTAAATTGCTTATTTATTTATTTCTTTACTCACTTGTTACACAACAGGGAGCATTTAAGCTAACTTTTGAGGTAATGAAAACCATAATTGAACCAGGTTATGAGAAGAGTAATATAGGTTATATTTGGATCTTTTCTAGCAGGGATTTTTTTCATGACTCAATAGAAAAACAAGGAGGAGGAGGAAAGCTTCCATAATAAAGAGTAAAATGTTCCTGCCTTCTCTAGTGCCGGGATTAGAAGATGTAAATATTGTGGAGCTGTAGGAGTATCTGCTTCAGGATTTGAGATTAGCTAGACAGTTTAATTTGGATTTCTAAAATAAATTAACCAGAAAGTTTTATTGACTTTCACAGAATCACAGAATGTTAGGGATTGGAAGGGACCTTGAAAGATCGTCTAGTCCAATCCCCCTGCTGGAGCAGGATCACCTAGATCAGGTCACATAGGAACATGTCCAGACTTTCTAGACCTGGGCATGGTTTACTTTCATTAAGTGCTGAAAATCAAGGCACTGTTTCTTCATATTGAGAGATTGAAGAGGGCAAAGCCACTTTACTGCTTATCAAAATAGATACAGAACTGCCATCATGGCTGCCATGACTGCATTCATGGACTTTTTGTGTCAGTTTAACTTAAGGTGAGAAACTGAGGAATTGCTTTCATAGAAATTTTCATTATTATCTTCTACAACAATGTGCTTGAATTTTTCTCATTTCATTGTTCCTTGTACCCTCAGAAAGCACAGAAATACATCCTTTTCCTTCCCCAGTGAATGTTACCACACTAGTGGAGTACCAGCAAATTTACACTACTCAATTTACCGATAGGTGAAGTCTGTTTTCCTGTATCTACCCTCAACTATGTTACCACTACACACTGCTTAGACTATACCAAAGCTTTTATTCCTCACCGTGAATTGGTCTGGCATCTCAAATAAATGATGCATAGCTGCCTGACATGCCAAGGCAATGCATTTAAAGAATGTCCAATTGCAGTCATCTACTCCATAGAAAAAAAAAACCAAAAAGGCAGCAGAGAAAATTAAGGGGGAACCCTTGCAATTTTATGACACAGATTATTTGCTGTGAGCTGGCCACTGCTGGATCTCTCCACCCCCAAGAGGACACAAATGTATGAAGATTTAACTTGTAACCCAGAACAAGAAGAATGGGCAGCATTAGGGAAATGACACTTGCAGCTGAACATAATAAAAAGCATGTCACAAGTGAGGCTGTCTGACCAGCTTTATTGCCATGCTGTCTACTCCACTCATTTCAAGGTATTTATAACATACTTGATTGACTGTCATTTTTCTCCAAATCAGGTTGCACAATAAGTTGTGGAGGGAAGATGAGACAAAGATGAGAGACTGAAATACTCCTTAAGATTAAACTGCATAACAGACACTAAATGGCACAGTTCAATCTTTGGCATGATGGGGATTCATGCTTCACAGCCCCAGGCATCTGATAACAGAGGTGCTTGGGTTAGAGGCCTAAGAGAGCAGAGGGAAAGGATTCAGAATACTAATTCAGAGCTCTAAGCATCCAAATCACTGTGAAAGGATGTCTTTATTAATTGCAGAGATGAATACAAGGCTGCTAGCTTATTAAACATCAACTGCTATGGGTATAAAACTCTCTCCTCCATCTATTTTTTTCTACAGTAATTAACCAGTAAACCAATAACCATCAATAGAAGTCAGGCATTGAACTTCACATTGGCACATCAAAGCCCTTATATCTTTGTCATGATCCTGTTCTACCTGAAAGGCTTTTATTCCTATCCATGGACAAGGACTTTTACCTATTTTATCCCCTCTTTGACTGTCACATTTTCTCACTCTTTATTTCTGTACTTTCTACCACTCAGCTGCATAATCCTGGAGAATCCTGAATAGACTAATGAAACTTTAGAAAAGGGAACTGCTTGTTTCTCACCTTGTACAAGGCTGAAATATCAGTAAAAGTTATCATCACCATTACAGACAATGCAGAAGTAACTTTAGAGCATGAAGGTAGCAGTCTCAATCCTGCTTGACAACAGAGATGAAATGTCCTCTAAGCTGACATACACCACACACATATTACTTGCAATGTCTTGCCCTCTATATTCCTCTCTGTTTCCAAATAGATTTTTAAAGTAATTTTCATTGCACTTTGTTAGACTTTCTATACAGCTCTGATTAAAAAGCAAGTCAACAGAACTAGGTGAACTGGCCAGATCAGGTCAGAGTTCAGAAGTCTTAGATACCTGTCAGCTGTTCTTCAAAGGTCAAACCCCTTTGTAGACATTATTCTATTATCAATCTGTTTGCAGTTTTATCCTGGAAATGTCTCATAAGCTAATGCATGCCAGTGACAGTAATAATTAACATTAGTTATCACTCATTGGATTTTTCCAAAGACAGGAATTAACACATTGCTGAAAAATATGACTCCTGTTTGTCAGCATGTGATGAATCCAGCACATCACAATTTCCTGGGACAATCCAAAATGGATTCTTTCACATTAACCCTGAAGTCTACCACACAGAAAAAGTTTGGACTGCAATGACTCAAAATCTCTGTTGTAGTGGCTTCTGTCCCGTGGAAATGCTCTAAACAGAATTATCCTACCCATTCTTGTGCACAGTGTATTGTCAGCAGTATTGCCATGAAAACAGAAACTATTGTCACTGGGGACTCAGGATTGCCTCTTTTTCCTTTTCCCGACTGGGTTTCTGATGCACCTTCTGTTCCTTTTAAAGTTGCTGTTACAATGACCAAAATATGGCAATCTGTATAACAGTCACATGAGGCTGCTAAAGAAGTACCTGGAGGAAGGCAGTTCAGCTGCTTCTTTTCAGGCAAATCTTTGTTCACATTCTTGGGTGGTCTACTGTCAAGAAGGAATATGACTACTAAATAACAGCTATTCAGTACACAATTTTGGCCGCTCGAGCACAAAGGGGTTCAGAAAACCAGAGAAGTGTTTATTTGTGAAGTGAAAGAACTAGTGATATTATTAACTGGAATATTCCTTGCAGAAATCTGCTCAGGCTCCTATTGAATATTATCAGATATGCCAGGAAATAAATAAAAATATATATACTATTCAACACCCATACTTTGACTTCCTTTACAGAGTTTGAATTACCTACAATAACGTACAGTTTCTTGCAAGGAATGTGATAATTGTAACTTACTTAAAAGCTGTGGACATCTCCATTTAAGATATACTTTCAAGTACTATTTCAAATATTTATGATGTTGTTAAGGAATAAAATAATCTAAGTGTCATAAAGGAGATTTTAGACCATGAGTTTACCAAGATTTCTGGGCAACAATCACATATTTTCAGATTATGTAGCACGAAGTGGTGATCATCTGGAGAAATTCTTGGTATTCTGAAAACACATCAAAGAAGTGAATAAGCATAGAAAGAATAGGATCTGCGTAGTCATAAGCTGTTCAGGGTAAAAAGCACTTCAGTAAGGCAACCTGATTCAAATCCTTCTTACATATCAAGCAGCAGAGAACATGAATGCTAGACAAAGAAATTGTTGAGGAATCTCAGCTGGTAGACTCACAGTGGCCTGTCAGACTGCTGAGTAACAGCAGAAGAGAAAGGCATGGCAAAGCCTCTGCTCAGACAGTATGTGAAAGGCCAGAAGAGAGGAAAGAAGGACAAAAAAAAGCTGTTTTCTACTAGGCATCTGTCAATTGATGTGACAACAGGGGATTGCAGGTGATAGATTCAGATATCTGGTGCCTCAGTTTCAGTAATAGGTGGAAAGAGTGTTTGAATAGGTCTTGCATGATCTGAGAGCTCAACAAATTGGGTCTATGTATCATTTTGCAAAAAAATTACCTTAACTCACTGGGATACCACTATTGGTGGAAGAGTGGAAGAGGAGACACAGCACTGAGCAGTTGCAAGTGAAAGACTGTGGAACTTGCTGCTAGAATTTTTTTCTGGACTTACAGAGCTTTTCAGAAAGTTTGTACAAATGTTTTCAGAAGCAGTCAGATCTAAGGGACTTGCTCTGTAACCAAAGAATAGTAATCATTTGACAAGACATTTCTTAAATACCTAAGCACCACAGCTCTTCAGGTCTCAGAACTGGCACTTTCATTTCCTGAATGTCTATAAAATTGGAGGTAAAGATTAACAGGTAAAGCAAATATCACACAAAATGTGTTTCAGGAGTTTCTTCCAGAAGGAAAGATATTTTCTCTGAGTAGTAAAAATGACCATGAAAAAAAAATGCCACTTTGAAAGCAGCCCTGTGGAGTCACTAGAACCTAAATAACTTATCTTTGATAATCTCCAGGGAGGATGGCAAATGACAGAAGAAACACAGTGCACAGTTTAGTGGATAGAAATGATGGAACACACTGCACTGTGCATCAAACAATCTTTAGGGAAGCAAATGTGCTTGGCATATTTTCAGCAGTTATGTTTCAAATGGCATCAGAGGACCAGTTATGGAAATGGATGAATTAATGAGTAAGAATGTATAGACATCCAAGGGAGTTTTTCTGTAACTGGATTCACTGACAGATCTTTCAAAACAAAACAGAGGTGATTATGATGACACAGTCTAGCTGGTATTCATGCTAAAATGTACCAAACCAATACTGTCAAAGCATTTTATAATTGATCAAGAAATGTAGAGATCCTTGAGATGTTTCTGATCTTCTCCTTCTGTGTTGTGCATTATGATTTCCAATATCTTTTCTAAATGACAGCAAATGCGTTGAAAACTTAGCTTTTGCAAGCATCATACTAGATATGGAGCTGAGGTTTTGTGGTGAATACCAGATGCTCTCTCAACACCGGCACCTACACACTTGGTTTTTCATCTCCTAGGGTTACTCTGGTCCTCAGCATAAACATATAGGAATAGTGCATAAAACAGCATCCCTCTGTCTACCTGACTAAAAGATGTCAGGCCATACGTAGACAATACAATCTTGATAATAATAACAGCAGAAGGTAAGGGTTTGGGGCTTTTTGGGGGTTTTGTTTTTGTTTTGTGTTTTTTTGTTGTTTTTCTTTGTTGGTGGTGTTTGATTGTTCGGGGTTTTTTTTTTGTGTGTGTATTGGGTTGGTTTGGCCTTTTTTTTGGTGTTGTTTGTTTTGAAGGGAGGTGATTAATAATTTATTCATTTGTGCAACTCTTATCTGCCACCCTTCCTATTATAATCAGAAATAACAGCATACCCTGACTATTACACAAGCTGGCTATGAACCAATAACACTGTTTAAAACCACAGTTTCTAGGTGTATCTTATGCTGAATTTTCTTTTCTACTTCCTTTTCTCTCTGTATCGCAAAGTCTTCTTCTAGCTTTCTGTTATGGTTTACTGTAACTTTCCTTGGATTCCTTGTTTTTTCTTCTTTTTATTTCTCTGTCTTCTAGTAGTTCATCTTTTCTTCTTCTACTGTCTAACATATCCCATATTGCTTCTTTCATCTTCATCCTAAGATTACTGCTCTTTACCATACCTGTGCTCCCCTCCCTTGTGAACAATTCAAACTCCCTGCTGCAGTTTCACATCTGGCAATAAATCATTCCAAATTCTCTCTGCCCCATGGAAGCAAAATCATTCCTCACATTCCTTCCATCATGTTACTGGCTCCATCTTTCATGCTACCCTTCGATAACCAGCTGCTGTTTGATAAATGCACTATCCATCGCAGCAGAAGACTTAATTTTGTAGGAGGGCAAGGCAGGAATACTTTACCAAAGTATGGGTAAGAGTACACAAGACCACAACCGAGTATGATTTATGAGCAAATAATTCAGTGATAAAATTACATAGGTAAAGTAGGAAAGATGAGCACATGATGCTGAAGAAAGGAATCACCAATGTAAATTGTAGGGAGTCAGTTTTTCCAGAGTAGGTACCATGTGAAAGAGATAATTTTGTCAGAATAAATGAGATCTGGCAAATTCAAGACCCTGTAGCAAATAGGAACAGTGATTTTTAAAGCTGCTAAACCTGTAAGTCCTCTCTGGTACAGGGGACTGTATGACATGATTCACTTACATTGTAGCTGATGAGAGACACCACCTTTCAGAGTTGCTTTCCAACTTTGGAAGGAAGCAGCTTTTCTGGGAACAAAGAACTTTACCTTTTTTTTGGGGACTGGAATAGTGAAAAGTCTTAACTGTAACATTCAGATCAGCAACGTTTGTACAATATCCACCCATTGCCTCAGTACTTTTAATTTTTTCCTATTTTTTTTAACATATTGGGCAATTTCAGAACTCTTTAGTGAAGCATAAAATCAAGCTCAGAGCATGTTAGCAATTTTGACAAGGGATGAAAGTGCAATGGAAAGGCTTTAAGAAGAAACAGAATTACCTGTGAATACATAATAACAGAAAAAAATATTTAAATCTTTATTTTCATTAGATCTGTCTTATGAAACACTCATGAAAACTCTATTAGAAAGACCTGTGTGAAGTAATGAGGTGAAATATCCTCTGGATGACTCATGAGTTGACCTCCCAAAACAACACCTGAGACATCATCTGTCATCAAAGAGAAAAATCTTCTCTAGGTTTGTGAGCATTTGTCATTACAATAAGATTCAAATATCTCCCCAAAATGAAACCTTGATAATTAGCTAGACTACTTCTGCAAATGCCACAAGTAATCTTTTCTCAGTATTCAGAAAAAGCTGAATGGTAATACTGGGTGCTAGATCCAGTTTAAAGATTAATTAAAACATTAAAAAGAAACTGAAACTAACAACACATTTATGTGGTAGAAGTCCTCACTTACTATACAGTTGGATAAAAGATGGTATTTTTCAGTGTGGTTCTCACCTCTGATATTCCCCAGTACTTTTTGACTGAATTAAAGTGTTCCAGAACACTTGCATTTTATGCTTGTAATGGTACTACTTACACAGATCCAGTGGAGCAGACTGAAATGAGAACCTGCTCACAAGCAGTTCCATTGACAGCACTAGGATTCTTTCCAGGCTTAGAACCAGGTATTATTGTTTTATTCGGGTACTTCAATATGTATATTGTCATCTAATGGGGCTTACAAAAATGCCTAAGCAGGCCAGATACCTAACACATTGAAAAGCTAAGAGATGCTATAATCTGGTTCTGGGACATGGTGGACATTCATCTTTAAAATTTGAACTTGCTCAGACTTGATATTGCAGTAGATTGGTCAAACACTTTGTTGTACTAGCCTAATTTAACCCTAAGGGAGGAAAAAGGCACCATCTCCCAATGACCATCTCTGCAGGAAGCTGAATTCCCCTTGCAGTGAGAGATTCACTGGGAATTAAATTGCTGCAGTTACTAAGCTGCCTATTGGCTGAGGATACAGAAGCTACAGTGAAGATCAGCAACTTTACAGTCCATTTATCAAAGTGCCAATGGCTCCTATTTCAAGGCAAGTGAGGCAATAATACATAAGGATTGAGAAGATTTTTTGTTTCCAGAGTAGTTTAATATATACAGAAGGTGGTGGCTGTTGGGGGTGGTGGGGTTCTTTTTTTTTTTCTTGCTGTTTTTAGGGAAAATAATGCAAACCTGTCAGGCTCTTGAAAGTTCTTGTTACTACAGCCGGCTCAACACTTGCTTATTTACTGTTTCAGTGAACATAGCAATATGGGCTTGCTCACCTTCAACACATAAAGATGAAAGAGACAGGGAATGATAAGCATGAATCAGCTATTATTTAGCAGTCTTGGGCCAGTTCTGCAAGGCTCACACCAAATTCATGGTATCATTTCAAGGCTTTGATCCAGGTTTTAGCTCTGCTCCACTGCATTAAATGAATCCTCTTATCTTCCCTTACTCCTTTCTCAGACCCTGCTTTTTCCTTTATCTTTGAGCATTGTTCTATCCCTTCCTTAGCAAAAGCTCTTTGTGTGTACATGGAAATGCCTGTCATCAGTGATGTGTCCCAAAATCCCACCACCTCCCAGCAAGCACAGGCTCTGTGTAACAACTGGGAAGCACTGAGCTGAAAATAAACTCAGTCTTTGGCCATTTCACTAGATGTCCTGACTGAAAACAAATAAGCAAGTGAAAAGGTGAACAAACTTCCATCTCTCTCCCGTTCCTTGAACTGTGGCATGCTGTGTAGTTCTATACTAGCTTTAGTGTCTTGAAGACCTATTGTGCTCAAATGTGAGTGAGATGACCTGTAGATCTTTCAGCTCTGAGTTGCAAGGTAAAGTGAGAGCAGGAGAAAGAGATAAAATAGACAGACAGAAGCCTGAAATGGAGAAATTGCCATAACCAATAGTACTTGAGTGCCTGAGGTGCCTTTGAGGTCAGGACTGATACGCTATAACCACATTTTTCACGGGCAGACACTAATTCCAGACAGGTTCAATGTAAGTAATTTTTTGTGGTAAAACTCTTCCTCCTTCAAAGCTATGAGCCACCATGTACAATGTCATCATCACTTCTAGTGTAATAGTTGTATCCTGACACATCGTCCCAGTTCTTTCATACTCAAGCATTTTGCATAGTATATTTCTGATACTATTAGGACAGCCAAAAAATGAGAATATTAATCTGCCTGGGTTGTAATTAGAGCTGGGCTAATTATGGAGGTAACTGTTCACTGAACATCAGCATAATTTTTGGAGTATTCTTCAAATGGAGTGAATCTGTATACCCTCAACCTCTTCAACGGTGGATGAAAATTGAGACCACTGTATTAACAGCTGAAATGATAATACAATGATCCTGGCTACTTTCCTGCAAGCCTTTGTGATTGAACCGTATGTGGTTAATCTTCTTGGTGCTTCTGCGCCGAGCCTTTACACTGGAAAATGAATCTAAGCCATTACAGACTGCATTCATATCAAAGCTGTTATACTCAGAGAGGAAACATCTGCTCCTTCAAGGCGTGCATGCTTGGGACCAGAGATGGACAGCTGTCATTGTTGCTGGTAAAAGCAATCTGAAGGAGGGGGAAAAGATACACATCGTGTAATAGAGATAGAAAGGCTTACCTCTGTGTGATCCTGTTCACTAGTATTCTTCCAGCCTACTAGAGCCTGCTAAAACAGTCATTTCTCTAGCTTATGCATAAGATAGCACTTGTTTGGAAGACAGTACAAAAATTGAGATTTACTCTTTTTCTTCATTGCAACAGGTATGTGAACTTGTGGTAGGGTTAAGGGCAAACATGGGGCATGATTCTCCTGTGCCTAAAGGCCTTTTACTTTGATATGAGCTATGTACCTGAGTGACATGATTTGAGTTTCACCTGGTGGTTGAATTTCAACAACACACAGCTTTGTTCCCATCATAGATAAAACTCTGGATGTGGTCTGCCCTCTGTGGGCCCTTCCATTTCCATCCTTGGGGTCCCTTTCTTTCAGACTGGTTGCAAAGGGGACATGGTATTGAACAACAGGTAAGAACTGTGGAAATCGGAACAGGGACAATGTCTTTCTGATTCTCTGGGGTAAACAGCTTCAGTCCCTGGGAAGCAGCAGACATCCCACACTGTAGGCTACAGGCTGGTGAATCGCCCTAGGCAAACCCTGGGGCAGTTAATTCTAGTGCAGACCAGATGCTGCAGGAGTCTTAGTTTTTATGTGTCACCTCTGAGTAAGAAGACAAGGATCTGCATTATACTGGTTTTTGTTTTTCTCTCCTGTGTGATTTTGCCAGACTCCCAGACTGCCTTCTGTGTAATCATGTGGGTTGCTTTCATATCTGACCCCATATTAAACAAAGGTATATGTGTTCCTGCTTCACTGGTCCATAGGATCTACTGACTTCATGGTGTGTTCTAGAATCACATAACCACAGAAGCACAGACTAGTTCAGGTGGAAGGGGACTGCTCCAAATTTCTGCTCAAAGCAGAGCGAGTGTCGAATTCAGACCAGGTTGCTTGGAGTTTTATCCATTGTGTCTTGAAAAACTCCAAGGACAGATCCTGTACATGGTGTCTGGGTAACCTCATCCACTGCTTTGTTGTCCTCATGGTGAAAGAATTTTTCCTTAAATCCCATCAAAACCTTATGCTTGTTTTCTTTCATCCTCTCATCTCTTACATATCACTATAAGAAGTCTGGCTCCATCATCTCAGTAGTTTCCCTGCAGACAGGATGCTATCAGGTAACCCCAAACCTCCTTCAGGATAAACAAGCCCCTTTCCCCCAACCTTCCTTCACAGGCCATGTAATTCAGGTTATAAAATACTATATCCTCTATCACAGATCTTGGACCTATGGTTTGCTCTTCAACTACTTTCCAAGATGCATCAATCACTGGACAAAAACATTTTTTAATAAGAATTCTCTGACAGATTACAGATATTTCTGACCTGCATGGACACAGCCATCCCTGGACATACCTTCTGTCTCATGGCTGATGTGAAATAAGGAGATATCCAAAGCTACTGCACGTTGGATGCGTCGCTGCCACCACAGTGGTTACACTCAGGAGAATCAGGGATGTGAGTTGAAGAAGTAAACACCACATTTCTCCCAGTGGTGTTTCTTACCCTCAGTCTTGCACATAGGGCCCAGGTGTCCCTGGGAATACTAAATAACTTTTGAAACTAGGTGTGGATTCAGTAACTGAACTGAAAGAACCAATCTTCCATCCAACAGTTTTCTTAGAAATTTCCTGTAGTCTCCATTGATTTTTTGAAGAGGGAAACATATATCTCTATATATATATAGCATTGCCTTTTGCCTTTCCTTTTACACAGAGAGGACTTTAATTAGTGCCCTTTGTGTTAAACCATTAAATGTGGCCACCTGTGGTATCTTGAAATTATTCACATTTTTAAGTGTTTTTAAATGTTGGGTCTAAGCCACCCAGAGATTTTCCAGTGGGGGGCAAATATTCAGTCGCCTGGAAGTTTTTCCATTACCTTACACCACAGGAGTGGCATAAAGGAGCTAAAGAAAAAGTCTGAATCTAGTACTAATGTTTCTGCTACAGGGAACAGAGTTTTTCTTTTTTAGGAGATGCAAAGGTGAATGCGTGGGTGTTCAGTTTTGGTTTGCTGATAATTATTTATTCTTTTGTCTTATTCACTTAGTGACAAGACCTGAGTAAAAATGGTGATGATTTAGATTTTTTTTTTTTATTTATTCAGAGAAACATTGCCTGTAGCAGTCATATCATTCCTTCCCTCTCATTCTGTTTGTATTATGATGGCCTCTTCTTTGCCAGGACATCTCCAATCCCATCCCAACCCATCCCATCAGCTCTTCTCTCTGCAGCTATTTCCACAGCTTTAATTTCCAGTTTATAAAGGAATGTCTGGTAGCCACATTGCCTTCATAGAATAGGTAAATGGCAAAGATAAGATTTTTATTCCTCAGTTGTTCTGCTGCTTATTGTGTCTGTTCCTAATACTATGCTCTTTGTTAAGATACTTTTGCCATCTTCTGTCACTTACAAAGTGCGTTTATCAGTTAAGGCTTTCATGTTACTGTAAGAACTTAAAATGGTTATATAAGAGATCTATTTGACCATAAACAGAATGTGTTGAACAAACTGCAGCAGGTGCTTAAAAGTGGGGAAGCACTGTCTAGTAAACATGTGGAAAAAAAGTCTGCAAAGAAGACTGCATCTACAGCTCTGGGATACTCAGAAGACCATTAGGCTCCAACCCTGAACCTAATGTTATACTTTGCAGATTTTTGCAATAAATTATGTGTGCCAACTGCCTGGCAACAATCATAGCCCCAGGTAGTTTTGCAGGTCTCTGTAATAAGAGGAAAAAAGGGAAATGTTGTCCTTCAGAAGAAGGAAATGCTTCACTTAGCTGATCATTCTGGAATGTTACGAAGGGTTACTGAAGGCAGACTTTTCTCCTAAATGATGAATAGCAAGTGTGATTCCAAGACAGTTTACAGCAGGGAACAGAAGAATACAATTCTGGTGTCTAGTCCCCAGACACCAATCCTGCTTTTTTTGGTTTTTGGGTTTTTTTTTCAGAAAAGTCCTGAACCTACCAAAAGCAACAGAAGTTTTGCCGTAGGCATACACAGTGCTTTTGACCTATTGATTTTTTTTTTAGAGCAATTCACTGTGGATTTTCAGACTCTGAAATTGCAGTTTGGGTGAGTAATGTGGCCTATACAGTAGACCCCTGCTCTCAAGGCTCTTCAAGTCAGGCTTCCACTGCCAGTGCGGATGTGTGGAAATTCACAACTCACTTCCTGAAAATTCTGTAATATCCTCCCAGTGGCTGCTGTTTTCATGAGCCGCCTGATATTTAATTCACTCTTAAGAATATAAACCTGTACAAGAGTAGCATGTTTGCAGAGCAGATGAAGTTAATCTAATACAAGCAATTATTCTCTGTGCATTTTTGTTATTACTAGATAGCTCTGTTGGTTACAGAGGGATTAGATTAATTCTGTGACTCTCAAAACCAAACAGTGTAGAGGAAGAAATGTTGGAGACACTGTGTATTCAACGAGTGTGCACTTTCTGACAGAAACACCAGTTATTGTTGATTAGCCTGTATAATTTAGATTATATTGGATGTACTGTCCTTTGTCTACTATTCGCAATTCTGTCCAAAACCCTTGTGTACACCATGACAAGAAGACAGATAAACAGGAAAAAATGCAATACAGATCAACTATATCAGGAAATACATCAGTAAAGAATAACAAGGACAAAAAATAACAAAACTGCAATAGAACATAAATATGCATTCCATACATAAACACACAGAGGAAGAGAGTTTATGCTTCACAGGCATTATGGGACTTTGATTTTTAATCTGTTGCAGGACAGATTTCTCTTAATGAAGCAGGAAAAATAGTTACATGGATAGCAATTATCCCTTACCAAGGAAGGAAGGAAGGAAGGAAGGAAGGAAGGAAGGAAGTCCCTTAAAAAAAACCCAAAACACTACTAAATTAGGATGGTGTAAACTGAGCCAAGTAGGATCAGATATACAATGCACAAAAGAACCTTCCCGCTCTGAGAAACAGCAGATGCCAAAAATACCTGACACTGGGATGCATTTGCTTTTTGTTCACAGTCTTCTGGAGGTGTCTTCTGAATATTCTCAACATAGCAGGAGATGGGCTATGCTGGTTGGGTTTTACTGAAAGTTCCTCACAGATACCTGTTTAAAATTGCCTCTTCTATTCAGTCAATATGGTTGCCACAGTGAAAATATGTGGAGAGTAACTGCTGCCCAATACTAGTAATAACACTGTACAAAGTCTAATCTGACAAATATTCAATAAACAAGTAATGGATGCTTTTAAGAACTGTAATTAAACGTACTTTAAGAGAAGTACCTTTGCAGTTATTTTGGAGACCAAAAATCTCTCCATACATCTTTCCTCTGATTTTATTACTTGGCTGTAACAAACACAATTATTCCCTAATTGATACCTTGGTTGGTATGTATTGGGTCTGACTGAGCTGGAGTGAATTTTCCCCATAGCAGCCCTCCCAGGGCTGTGCTTTGCACTGAGAGACAGAAAGGTGCTGATAACACACCCGTGCTGTGGCTGCTGCTGGGCAGGGCTCGCACAGCACCAAGGCTGCTTGTTCAACATTCTCCCTGCAGTGGGATGGGGTGGACAAGACCTTGGGAGGGGACATGACTGGGACAGCTGACCCAAACTGACCAAAGGGATATTCCATACCATGTAAGATCAGTTGAACTAGAAAAGGTAGGACAAGGGGGGGGGGGGGGCGGGTGCAGGTCATCAGCTTGTCCTCCAGAGCAAGCGCTACATGTTTGGAGTCCTGCTTCCCAGAAAGGGCCAGACATTTCCTGCTGATGGGAAATAGAGATTAAATCTTTGATTTCTTTTGCTTCTGCGCATGGCATTGCTTTGCTTCTTCATTAAACTGCTTTTGTCTTAGCCCACGAGTTTCATCTCATTTTTCTTCCCCCTGGTCTAGCTGAGAGAAGCGGGGGAAGTGATAGAGTAGCTCGGTGGGCACCTGACATCCAGCCAAGGTCAAATCACCACATTACAACACAAGGCTTCAGACAGGGTAAGGACCCTAATGTTCTGGGCACTGTCCATCTGCTACAGAAATAATCCCACCTGAATCTCACTCATAAATTCATTGAAATTGTACAGTGGCTCACCATAATACACTTAGTTCAGTTTAAGGTATCAAGGGCTAACAGTTCCTTTAGGAAGACATTAGCCAGTAGTTGCCCATTAACCCCAAAGATAACAGCAAACATGTTAACGCCAAGAGGGACAAGACAAAAATCTTTAAAGCTCAATAAATAGGGCATAGCAGCCTTTTTGGTTAGTGAGGTCCTTTCCCAAGGCTTCCAGTTGCAGAGTATACAGGGGGAAAATGCATGATCTGAGGCACTTCCCTAGCTGCAGTCTCAAGGGCTGAGAAGGGTTGTGCCTGGCCTGGCCTGCAGGTGGGGAGGGATGGATGTTGCTTCAACATAATTTTTTGTGGAAATAAAGGAGGGCTTCTGAGGCACAGAGAACCCTGCAGGGTGCCTGCCAGGGCAGACTTTGTTAGTGCTCAGCCCTGGTGAGGGAAATGGAAAGGACTCCTGTAAATAAGGAAATTTCACTAGCAAGTAGTTGACTTGTGTCACCAGTTTCTCACTCTGAAGGAAACAGTCCAACAAAGTCAGAACAGTGTTAACCACTCTGGCTGGTGAGGCAAAATAGTGTGGGCTGATCCTCTCAGAGCTGACAAAAGCATTAAAAAAAAAACAGCTCACAAGAATTCAAAGCCTTTCTAAAACCTCAACACTGGTTTTAACCTGCCTGGGTAAAGAGCGACAAACATACCTTATTCATGGCAAACTCTTATTCAAGATATTTTGGAGGCTGGAGAGAGATTCCATTTAGCTTTTCTCCCAGGAGACTTTCCATGGTCCCTTTCCTTGTCTCCAAGGTGGCAAAAAAGAGGAAGCCGCAGACTGCTGGTCTCAGCTGTCTGGGAACAAGAAATGCCACATTCTTATGAGCAGCCTTGAACTCACAGGCTTAAGAAAGTCACACATGAGCATCCTAACAATCATTTATGTAAAGTGAAGTACTAAAATTCTTGGCATTCCCCACTGTTAATACTAATACCTTCATTGGTTTGCTTCTAAGCCTCAAAACAACTTTATGAACTGTCTTTTCAGAAAGAAAAATCTCCAAAACCATTTGTCACTTCCTCTATTGATCCTTGCAAAACCAAAACTTTTTGCTCACTCATCCAAATTTACTACATAAGCTTTATTTTTATACTGACCATAACAAATACGGGTAAATTGGAACTCTTTCTGACCAGAGAAACACAATGTGCATCACAAGATTGCAGAAGAGAAACTACAAAACCTATGAGCTTGTTCTCTTTTTGCTACATTGTCTTTATTCTCAGCCAAATGCCAGTACAGTCCTTGCATCAGAATAGACTGGATCACTATTTACTAGTTCTCAAACATCACCCTATTTGCCAGTATTGAAAGAACAGAAAGTATCGCAAGCCATATGCAACAGGGTCACAACAGGTTTGCTAGAGTGCCTGAAACTCAAATTTCTATTTGCGTTTGAAGTCCATGTGTATTTACATAGGAGTTCAAGGTACATTGGCTCTGCTTAGCTCAAGGTAAATCGCATCAGTTTATCACTATCTGTAGCACTAAACTAGTCCATTGGTGTAATGCAAAAAACCCCTTTCATCTGTGAAGATTACAAGGCATCAAGAAGAGATTCTCCCAGCAAAAGTGTAAGAGTTCAGTTCTCTTAATTTCTCTGCCAAATCTGTAGTTGAAAATAACTATGAACTGTGTTACTATGATTGTAAACGAATTGTGCAGAAGTATAGGACATGAATTAAGTAAATCACAAGACCAAATCATGAATTAAGTAAATCACGAATTAAGTAAATCACAAGACCAAATAAGAGTAGGTAGAAAAGGCATTTATCTAATTACCAGATATAACTGTTGTTTTTGGGAATGCTATCTTTTGGATGCTTGATCTTATTTGCACAGGTGGTGCAATTTAAATGTGCTGTCTTTGATCTAAATGGGTAATCCATTTGCAATACCTACCTTGGAAAAAATGAAATAAAGAATTAATATACCTGTGTGTAAAGGAATTGTCCTGTATTTTTCCACATCCATTACATTATTTTGTCCCTTGCCTGTTTCCACTTTGTGTGTATAACTGAGAAGTCCCTTGTGTCAGGTCTTGGGAGCATAAGCAAGATTGTTAATGGAAATAAAGTAGCAGTGGTGAAACTCTTCACTTTCTGTCTCAGCAGAGAGTTCCTAGGCTATTATGGAGCCTCTTATTCCTGTATGCAGCAGTATGAGAAGTGGGAAGATATTCAGTGAATTTTCAGCCTAATTGTGATCATCTATCTGATAGTGGTCAGCCTGAATCATGTCAGTTGATATTATAAGATAGGGTGTTGGATACCATTGGATTCTGTATTGATAAATATTCCCTTGCCTTCTATGTCTGCAGGGCCTATCCTTATCACATAGTTAAACCAATGTAATTTTCAACTTTCTGTTGCACTGGACAGTCAGAATGGCAACTGTTCTCAAAAACCGCAGACCCTCAGAGTATCCCACATGGAAAGAAAATAATAAGTTGCTGCTGGCTCTTCCTAACATTTAAACAATTGATATGAAAGCATAGATAGTATACTGACATAGTTTGCATCTTATGTAGAATCCATACTAAATTACTTGATGAGATTTATTTCCTATTTGTCAAAACAGTAATAATTTACACCTTTTCTGGAATAAGTGGACAATGCCACCCATCCCCAATTAGTTACTGAGGTTTTTAGTACCTGGGTTACTAAAAGGCTCTTCATTTAGAAGCAAACTATTAAAATTTGAAATGCTTCTAATATATGATGGGGTAAATGAGAAAGCACACTACCCCTTGAGTTACATGGTCTGAGATATGAAAACCTCAGACAATTAAGAAAAGAATAAATGATGCTGTCAGTAGTACAATGGATTGGGTGGCATTTGCTTAGGATGACCAGCATCATTATGATTGGTACAAAATTGTTATAGATCTCTGTAAAGAGAGATGACTGACATTTTTAAATTCTCATTTGCAAAGTAGTAAATGTAAAGAAGCAAATAATTAAATTTAAAGGGCACTTTCCAACCATAACATTAGAAAGATTAAGAGGTTAAACATTAACCTGACTACAAATCCCTCTATTATGTCTCTCTACAAACAAGAGTGTCTGTATTTTAACTATTCAGTGGCCTTCAGTGCATCAGACATTCAACGTGATTGCATGGCATATCACAGACTAAATAAAAAATATGCAAATTAATTCATTAAAAATGTTTTTAAAAAATTAGATCTAACCCTATTTTACATATAGTTTTATACACAGACACCAAAAAGATACACTTCATAAACTTCACAAAATCCATTCAGGTCTTCATACATGTGGTGGACATTGATGTTATGGATAACATGTTTAAAGCCTTGAAATGCACTGAATCTAGAACTGAACCTCACTGACACTCAGAAACAAGATAAAATGTCATCTTAGTGATGTTGTCTACAGTCTGAAAGGGCACCACCAACCCTCAGAGATTTTTCTTATTTACTTTATGACTGGATATGCAGCAGGGAGCAGTATATGCTTTTGCATATGCTACTACTGAAAGTCCTGATATGAAAAAGTCTGAGAGTCGCTATCTTGGATATCAGTCCAGCCCGACCCAAGGAGCCTGCATAGAGATGGAAAGTCACTTGCCTGCTCTTTGGCAAGCCCACTCTAAGATGACAGCATCTGGATTGGGATCACACAGTTGTTTTCTTCTTCACTGCCAATTTTTTTTTTTGTGGACTTTGTAAAGTAAGAA
>JANVCC010000130.1:9096554-9115637 GCA_025345505.1 Todiramphus chloris collaris | reverse complement strand
TATCTTAAGCCTGGTATATCATGAGCATAAAAAAAAAAAAAAAAAAGGGACAAGCAGACAATCTTTCTCTTTTTTTCGTTTTTTCTTTTTTCTTTTTTGCTCCAAACATTTCCTTTCAGATGTCCCTTTGAAGTCACAGGCTTATAGTGTGAGTGACTGAGAGCAAGGAGCTGTGAAATGTGCCTTTGAGCTTTAGACTTCTCAAAGAGTATCACAAGGCATATATGACTGGGGTACACGACATCTGCAAATCAGCATGGCATTATTGAGTCTTTGTTCAGCCTTAAACTCTGGGAGCTGCAGAGAATCCAAAATTTTAGCAAGGGAAAATGAATTCTCCCATCCTGATTTTACCTTTCCACTTGGGAAGGTTTCACCACTACTGTATGCAACAGTGATTGGTGTAATTTGTTTATGAAGATATAATTGAATATACACATACATTATAAATATACCTTTATTATATGAACATAAATTAGTTATAGTTACCGTCTTCTGTTCCACTCAGTCCTGTTATTGCTCTGCTACTACTTGATACTTTTTCATTGTTAAAAATATACTGCCACTTCTCTACTGTTCTAAGTAAGTCATCCCTTCAAACTACCCTCACAATACACCACTCTTCATACTTGATAAAAGCAATTCCTGCTCAAATGGATCTGGCTCACACCATAACCAAACATAGATTGACAGAACACTTCAGTCCGTACTGGTTACATCTGATTCTCAACTCATGAGTCTTCTGCATTTCTCATCCAAAATCATTTTCATTACTTCTCTTACATAAAGTGTATTATATAAAGGATACTCTGCCCCACTGATAATTCTTGAACAGGGAGCAAAACTGGGCCTCATGATTTTGGAAAAGTCAGTACTTATATACCACTTTGTTACAAACTTCAGAGGAAAGCTGATGAAGGTTAGGACTATTTCTGTAAGTCGCCTAGTAAAGCCACTGATCAGCATCACCCAATACTCATCTCAAGTGGGAGGACAGCACAGTAGCATGTCACTACAGCATCGCTTCCTGCTAGACTTGCTAGGAGGTTTATATGAGACTACATGAATCTTTTTTGCCTTTCTGCAGTTTAAAGCGTTCAGAGAAAGGGGAGCTGAGCACTGTCAGCAAAGGGAGTAACTGTTACACCAGAAGATGAGAAAAACAACACAGTGTAACCTAAGGAAAATGATAGCCAGAAGACTGATAGGAACAGCAGGGAGATGGAGGAAAGATCAGAAAGACTAGAGAGGCTGAAGAGTAACCAGGTGCTGAGCTTGGCAGCAAGGAAAATGAAATGGGAAAGAACAAGAGTGATGTGAGTCTGTCCCAGACCCAGAGGTTACAGATTAGATCCTGCTTCTCCCTAAAGCAGAGATGCTGCAAAGGTCTGAGGGAGGAGTGTCACTGTTAAGGAGAGAAGATGCGGAGGCAGCACTTAGTAATACAACCATGAGCAGGGAAAAAGAAGATATCAAGACAACTCAAATCCCTGAGATACAGCTTCACAGAGAGCTGTGGCTGTTCCACAGTGCTGAGTCGTGCCTCTGTCAGTTCTGCTGCAGCAGCAGGGACATTGTGTGCTAGACACCTGGCTCCAGGGGTCCACAGAGCTTGGTCATAGCTTCTCTTTGTTGCTTACTTTATCTAATTTGTTTTCATTGAATTTTTGAACATTTTACCTTCCCCAGAGATCACAGGCAGAAATACAGAAACCTTATGAGAAATTCCAGCTTTATCTGGAGATAAACTTCTGAGTACTGCTTGAATCTCATAACTTCATGGGGCTGGAGGCAGACCCATCATGGAATTGATTGCTAATGGTCCCAGACCCAAGGTCATGGCTTTGCTGCAGAACTGAAAAGGAAAAAAAAATGATAGGACAAGGGGGAAATAAGTTCATGTCCACAACATAGATAATATCAAAGGAAACAACAGCAGCAATCTACACCATAAAAAAAGGCATCTCTAAAGGAAAAATTGAATACACTGGAATTCCTGTTTAGGAAAAAAAAAGCATAGGTTTTTGAAAGAAATAATTTCTATCTGTTTCTCCAAAGGTTAGGGAGGCCGAGTCTCAGTGAATAGCAGCAGGATTTAAGAAATTAAATGTTAGAATGACTATTAGAGGTGAGATTTCAAATCTTCAAGTTACTTCAGTGCTTCAACAATACTGCTCAATGTGCAAGACGTAAAGAAATGCTAACTGATCTCTGTGGGCTGGCAGGGGATAATACAGACAGGTACTGCAACTACAGTCAGTGTGGAATTTCTACTGAAAACAGGCAATAATGGGTGACAATTCAGAGCCCAAGTGAATGCTCTTGCAGAAATCTTCATTGCTCTTGCAGTCACTCTTGCTTTCTCCTCATTAACTCTTGCTTTCACTGCACCTATTATTTTCATCTTTCTTTTGCTCCATACCTTCAGATATATCTTTCTTTAGGCATGTACTGGTGCCCATCAAATAGGTTTGTGCTGCGTGGAGGCACATTGCAATGCAGCAGTCTCTGCTGAGTGATTCTGATGCTTTTGCATGGCACAGTGGGAGGGATATAATCTCAGATATGACACCTCAGGGACTCAGCAGTTTGATAGAGGAGATTGTTCCCTAGGTACATTACTAGACGGTATTCCTAGATAGATAGTATTTTACTTCCCATAAATTTGCTTTACCATAACGTATCAATTTAAAGAGTTGTTAAGTAAAGATGGAATTAGATCGAGAGAACTGGCCAATGTAGGTAACACTGCAGAATATGAGGGTAAAACAAAATGTCAAACCCCAAAATATGTTAGTAGTCTTTTTCTCCTCAGACATGTTTACTGTGGAAAGGTGGTCTGAGATGAGGAAGTAGAAGTAGCAAACTTGCAGACAGTAACAGATAAGCCTGTTGAAGGAAGTAAGGGAGTAATATACAGCATAATTATGGAATTTCAGGATAATAGTAAAAACAGTTTGAGATCCTGAATAACAGAAATGGGGAGTAATTGACTTTATGCAAGTGAAGTCGTTCTAACAACAGTCTAGGTGAAGCTGACGTGGTGACATGAAAGATTCCCTTGCAGTAAAATATAATGGCATAGCCTCCAGAAGCTTATTTGTCTCAAAAGTCTTTCTTCTTTTCTTTTTTTCTTTTTTTTTTTTTTTTTTAATTTATTATCTCATCTTTGAATTAAAATTAAATGCGCACAGGACATCAAGTATATTCATCACCACCCTGTGCAAGCTCTGTATCTCATAGACTTCATTGCTAAAGTGACAAGGTCAGTTTACAAAACCCAATGTGGGGACACACTTGTGTCCAAGCACGTCCTGTGACAGCAATATAATGTTTTGTATTTAGTAATCATAGTAAACTGTCTCTCATGAGGGAGAAGCTGAGCTGAAGCCTTTGCACCTAAGGACAATATTCTGTGTAGCCTTTTCATGCCTCACAGTGCAGGTCTGCGCACACAATAATCACCTGCTCTTCTCTATTCTGTGTTAGTTAATACCCCTCAGGATTTTGATAGTTTTGGTTTCAAATAATCCCATTTAGCACTAGTAAAACTTTGCGCTTCAAATGTTCCCATTATTTTCTTTTTGCAAGCATGCAAAACAGGTCAAAGTTTGATGTGAAAAACCTTTGCAATGCCACTTTAAAAATCAAAATGAGCAGAAAATGTGAGAATATTTGCTTACACATTTCAGTCTTCCTGGCCCAGTGATGCTGAATATATTTTTAACAGCAGGTACATGGTCAGAGACAAGTCCCTCACTTTCCTGTTATTAAGTTCACCTTGTTAAACATTCCATTATTGTTTAACATAGGATAGGGGCTTCTCTTAATGCCATGGTGAATTATTCATAAGCAAAGCTAAGGTATAGCTGCATCATGTTGAGACCAATATCTGGAGCTATGCATCAGAGACAGAATTAGACATGGATTTCTTAAACCTGTAGTGGAATAAAAATGCAATTAGTCTGCAACTACAGTCTATGTCATTAAAGTAGGTAGCAGTCGTTTAGTGAAATAACACAAGAGGCTTAGAGAGTCTGTAATAATGTACTAACTGTGAATGTAAATGTTGTAGAAAAACTGCTAAATAAAGATTTCCTTCCTTTGATAAGGAATAGGTAATCTTTCAGGTTCTCTGTCCACAGAAGGGTGGATGATCATGTAGGTGTATGCTTATAATTAACTAAACACTTCATCTGAGATTTTCAAACATTTTACAAACATTTTGTTAAATATTATTAGTATATGTCTATCTTTAGCAAACTTCTCTCAGACTGTAGAATGGTCTTGGAAATATGGATTCTGATGTGGGAATTTAGGTACCACTTTTTCTGGTAAGGTAAAGGATTAATTAGGTTCTTCATTATTTCACTATCACTGCCTTAAGTGTGATCTGCAGAAATGCAGCCATAAAAAAATATCTAGTTGCCCTCTCAGAAACAAGTATGAACTTGAGTTCAATATATGCTTAAATTCTTGTGAAGAATTTGAGCCAATTCCTTTTATATCTGTGTCAGCTTTCTTCTCTGTGCCTCTGATCTACATTTTAGGTAAACTATTATGTAAGATGGAAAATGTGTAAAAATCCCCAAGATTAATGGACACAGAAGCAGAACAGACAAGATTTTCAAGCTTTTGAAAACTTCATGTAAGGGTGACCATAATGGACTTAACAAGAATTTTAAACGCATTTGCTGAGAAAAGAAACTTTCCAAAGCAGGTTTGAAGATGATCTACAGGTGTCACCAGTGAGTCTGCTAGATCCTAAGTGAGTGAATAAGGAAATCACTGATAAAAGCAATGTACTAACACCATTTCCAACCAAGGGAAAAGGCAAGATTTTCTTGGTTGGTACTGGGACCAGTACTATTCAATATATTCATCAGTGACTTGTATGAGGGAACAGAGTGCACAGTCAGCAAGTTTGCTGATGACACAAAACTGGGAGGAGTGGCTGACACACCAGCAGGCTGTGATGCCTTTCAGAAAGCCCCAGACAGGCTGGAGAGTTGGGCGGGGAGAAATGTAATGAAATATAACAAGGGCAAGTGTGGAGTCTTGCATCTGGGCAAGAACAACCCCAGGTACCAGTGTAAGTTTGGGACTGACCTGTTGGAGAGCATCACAGGGGAAAGGGAGCTGGGGGTCCTGGTGGACAGCAAGATGACCATGAGTCAGCAATGTGCCCTTGTGGCCAAGAAGGCCAATGGCATCCCGGGGTGTATTAGGAAGGGTGTGGTTGGTAGGTCAAGAGAGGTTCTCCTCCACCTCTACTCTGCCCTGGTGAGTCCACATGTGGAATATTGTGTGCAGTTCTGGGCCCCTCAGTTCAAGAAGGACAGGAAACTGCTTGAAAGAGTCCAGCACAGAACAGCAAAGATGATTAAGGGAGTGGAAAATCTCCCTTATGAGGAAAGGCTGAGGGAGCTTGGTCTCTTCATCTTGGAGAAGAGGAGACTGAGAGGTGACCTCATTAATGTTTATCAATATGTAAAGGGCGAGTGTCAGGAGGATGAAGCCAGGCTCTTCTCAGTGATGTCCAATGATAGGCCAAGGGGCAAGAGGTGCAAGCTGGAACATAGGAAGTCCCATGTAAATGCAAGGAGAAACTTTTTCACAGTGAGGGTGACAGGACACTGAGACAGGCTGCCCAGGGAGGTTGTGGAGTCTTCTCTCTGGAGACATTCAAAACCCACCTGGACATGTTGCTGTGTGACCTGATGTAGGTGATCCTGCTCTGGCAGGGGGATTGGACTAGATGATCTTTCAAGGACCCTTCCAATCCCTAACCTTCTGTGATTCTGTGAATATTCCTTTCAGAGACACTACTAAAGGTTGCAAAATCTCTCAGAACAGTGAGTCTACATAGGTTTATGCAGGATCCCCAATGGACCTCCATGATTTGGAGAGATTTGCAGAGATTCACTGAAATATCAGCATCTTTGCTGAACTTACTGGCAGGTTGAGGGGGTTTATCAGCAGTTCCTTGAGAGACACTCCTGTATTGTTTTATAGTTCTCTGTTACTGTTTTATCACCAATGGTCCTTCAGGATTTGGCAGAAATATATCACTGAAACCAGAAAAAAAACCAGAAAGAGTGTGATTTTGGTTTTTTCCAATTTTTTTTTCCTTTTTTTTTTTTTTTTTTTATTTGTTTTGTTTTGTTTTTTTTTTTTTTTGTGGGGTTTTTTTATATCTACCTGGACATGTTTTACATAAGAGATTTGTTTCTGGTATCCACTAGCTCCAAGCATTCAGAACAAACTATGATCTGGTTTCAGTCAGTCTTCTGCATGCTCTCCTCCTTCATTAGCTTTACCACTTGTCACTCAGGGACTGAGTAGCTCTCATAAGGTTTTTCTATTTAATAGCTCAGGCATGAGAGATGATACGAGAGTAATAAAGTACTGTGCTTCCAATTCATGTAGGGCTGCAGAGGGAGTACTTACCTATCACGGCACTGTTCTTTCAGAGAATATATCCTGGAATCTAATGATATTCAATTCAATCTTAACAGAAGCTTAAATAACTCTTCTGTTGAAGGAACCTTTCTCATGACTGAGGACAGGTATAATTTTAGTCTGAGTTCTGGTACGAATATGAAGTACTTAAAGAAGATGGTTATAGTCAGATAAAATTTATCTTGTTGGGGTTGACTCGTGTGAGGATCTACCATCAACTTCCAGCAGCAGTGGTGCAGCACAAGAAGGCAAAGAGAAGTGACTTACTGAAATCTGTCACTTTGATCTCCCTTTTCTAGATGGCCTTTAACCTCTGCAAATGGAAATAAGCATAGGTCCACCAATGAAATACATATGTGTCACGAGCTAGTCCCTAATTTTGCCACTGTTTGATGACACTAACCACTCTCCTGATCTATTCGCAACCTACTCTGAAACAAAACTTTGAGTTGGATCATGCCCAAACTGATAACTAAATAATACTAATTGCAGTGGATAAGATCAGGCCTGAGCATGTGTGTCTGTGCAGTGGCTACCCCAGCCTAATTATACCTCAGTATTCAGACTGTTTTCTGCAAGAATATCTAACTGTAATGGTTGCAGAATTTAATCAAATTCTATCTCTGATCTTTAATTATAATAAAATGTAAATTGTAATAAAATGTGGGGCTCCTCCACATGAGTGATAAGTATCTAAATTTTCAACACATATTGAAGCCATCCTACTGCTGGAAATGACTGCTCTACGTGGTAGATGCCTTTCTGTGCCTCTAGATGGAGATCCTATCCATTTAACTCAATCCTCTAGGAAGCACAGTGGGATGCTTCAATAAGAGCTCCATTTTGCTTCTCATACTCCATAGACCAAAAATTACATTTTTTCTCTGACTTCAGAGTTATAAAATTCTTTTGATCTTAGTACCTACATTTCCAAATACCCCCACCCCACTTCACAGCTTGCCTGAAAAAAGGGAAAAACAAATGAAATGTTATTCTCTTCTAGCTTTCCTCAGCAAAATGTCCTAAACTATTTACTTTGCCTGAAGTGTAGTGGTGAAACCCTCGATCTTTTCAATTGTTACCCTACAAATTCCATCCAGTGTGTAAACATATTTGACAGGCTGAGGTGCACAGAATTACAAGAGGGACTTGGAATGATATGGACCATTGCATTCAGTCACTTTTACCATGTGGGTGACCATATATATGGTTCCACAAGTGCAGTGGATAGCCTTGCTATAACTTCATGAAGAGACTGGGCTATTTGCTACCTGTTTTGGGACCAAGGTTTGGTTTTTTTACATGCAATCCTAGCAAGAACAGGAAACAAGTGAAATTATCTTCTCTAGTCCAGGAGGTAAAAATCCCTTTTTGTGGATCAAAATCTTTTATATAAATCCATTTTTATGAAGCGTATTTTTCAGGTTTCCCAATGCATTGTGATGTGGAATTTGGCTTGTAATTATGTCAGCTGCCAAAAGACAGAATGCATATTCTCTCCTGATTACACAGGTCCTCAAGAACAAAGATATATCTGCAGCCAAAACTATACTAACAGAACGATAATAGATTAAGTGCCCTAGTACCAGTGGGTGACTATCAGTATAACAATAGTAATAGTAACAACAACAGTACCATTATAGTAGAAATACATAATTATCCAGACCTATAAGGAAAAACTACTTCTTTTTTGTTATTTCCTGAAATGAGAGAGATTATTGGTTTGGGTTTTTTTTCTATACTGCCTATACTTTTCCTTGTGTGATTTTTGAATATAAACCAGTTGGGCTCATGACACTATATTTACCAGTTTTGGACTATAAGAACAGCAGTGAGCCATATGTATTAAAAGTTGTACAGATCCTCAGATCTGAACAACAGTAGTGGAGCGGCAATGTTGATGCCAGCACTGCCACCTACTCATGAACAGTTCCATGCTGCTTTTGGGGGAGTATTTATATTTTTGCTTTATTTCGATTGTTGTTAGTAGCACAGTGTTAGTTTGCTTTTGTTAATGCTCTATGACTCTGATCTACTTTTTACTTCAAAATATATGCAGGAATTTTTTATTTTGCCCTTAGGTACCCTTCAGAATGATATGGGGAAAAGTAGATCCAGACAGATCCACAGAGTATCATTCTTTGTAGGACATATGTTGATTGACAAAATATGCATGAAAATGAGAAGAATGGACCACACTGAGGCAGTAACACTTTGCAAATATGTTTCTAATTTCAAATGAATTGTAGAAGGTAACTCATGTGGTGAAGATTTTAGTCTTCTGCTATGTGGGAATTTTTTGAAATGTATCTTTTTACCAAAAGCCCAGACTAGACCTACAATCTCTCTTCAAGTCTGTAATAAATTATGACTAATGTGCCTAGCATATTTGTCAGAGGCTTAGGGGTTTTGTTTTTTTTTTTTTTTTTTTTTTTTCACACTGTGGCTTTAAATGGTGCCAGGAAGGAATTTAGTATCAAAAGCAGTGGAGTTAATAATCAAAATCAATTCAGGGAAAAAAAAAAAATCTATTATTAATACAGCAAATATAAAATCCATTTTACATAATTTTGGAATGGAGAGTAACTGGATCAACGAGGAGAAGTATGTTTTGTTTAAGACCTGAATGCTGAAAAGTGCTCAGAATACCAATGCACATAGGTTCCTGAGTAATCCCATTTAAATCACAAATACAACTTTCAGGTACAGATAGTTTGTGTCCTATTTCATGCCTTGACTTTTATATGGTTTCAGAGGATTTAAAGAAGCCATTAAATCCTTATGTATTTAACTTGGCAATATGCACAATACTGAGGAAGGATTTGTTTTACAAACTTTGACAGACATGGCATATCAGCCATTTTTTTCAATATACACAACATTCCTATAATTTGTTTTGTGACAGATGTTGGAGATACAGTCTAAATCTAAAATTACAAAGATTGCCACAAGATTCACCTGCACCAAAAGGGATGGGATCATGTCAGGGCAAGTGGAAAGCATAGTCAGCAGGATGTAATATCTAAGTACCTCCTCTTTGAGGATCATGATCCTAAGGGTGACATGCAGTCCTTGTCCCTTGTCCTTGCATTCCCATTTCTGCAACACTTCTCCTCAGGGTCTGCAATGGAATAGGTTGAATATCCTCAGTGGCATCATTTTGCTTGCTCACACTCACCATAGTTCCCTTTTACAATGAACCAGCTTACAGATTTCACCCATCAAACCTCTGTTTCACTGTTCCAAGTGACTGCTAGGGAGGTAAATGAAGGAAAGTGAAGAAGATCATGGCTGCCAGAATGCTCTTTGAAGGTTTACTCCAGCCTTTGTCAGCCTAGACTTCATTTCTCCTTGCTAGTTGTAATGAAGATCCAGGTCAACACACCTGCCCTGCTTCTGCTTGTCTACTACACACTGGAAAAAGACCTGGCATCACACCAGATGGAAAGTGCATGTGCCACATATCCCATCAAATCCCCCAGTTATGCCCTAAAACCTTGTCCAGTCAAAAGAAGAGAAGGAAAATGATTTTCAGCATTATGAATTCTTTAGAAGGGAGAAACTATGGCACTGGAAATATTTCCCAACTACGTATCAAATATCAAATCATAAATCATTTTATATGTGGATTTCTTGGCTTTGGACATTTTCCATGCAATGATTAGGGTGTTTGCATTCCACAAAGTCATATATATTTTAAAATATATCTCAGAAAATGAACTTGATTGGTTTTCAGGTCACAAGAGAAATGTCTTGCCTTTTATGGATATTCTTTGTTTAGTAAGAATGTACTTAGTATAGAAGGATAAATCATGATAGCCCACGGGAGTCAGTGCCATATTGTGCAATTCATACAAACACCGATGGGCTTGCAGAGGAGAGCTCTGTTTGTTCAAGAATAAGATCTGGTACTTCTCACAACAAGAGGTCATATTACCTTAAAATGCCTCTGCCCTGTAAGTCTGCCTGATGAATAGCATCAGTTCCCATAACAACTGCTTCTCCATCGGAAGAGAAGGGCTCCACTGCATGACAAAAATAAAAGTAGTCCACAGACAGTCCTGTACTGAAGGAATGAGTGGCCACAATAAGAAGCAGAAATCTCACCGCGGTCTTGATTCAAACCCTGCTGGAGTCAACAGGAAAGAGTCCAGCAGATTTCAGGGATACCCCTGTCTCTGCTCATGTAACAGTAGTACTATCAGCAGCAATGACTTATGTCGGTTGAAATCAAATGATTCTCCAGTCCTATACCTTCTCACCAGCACACAGAGCAAAACATGTTTCACTTTACAATCATATTAATATAAGCAAAGGAAGATTTTACTGGAGTAAGTTATAACGGGTATGTTTCTCTATAACTAAGGAAGATGTAATTTAATTTGCAGACCAGAATGAGCAGCTTTCTCATGGCAGGAAAGTACAAAGAGAGATCACTCGGAAAGGGACTCCTCTGCTTTGCTTTTGTACAAAAGAAGACAGTGAAATCCTACTCAAAACAAATAAAATTACCTTTTAGCTTGCATCCAACTCCTTGCATCTCAGCTAATAAAATCAGTGGAATTTATAGTGAATTACCAATTTGTCTACTGAAAGTTGGTACAAAATTCAGCTGAAAAGACTTAGGAATAAAGTTAGCTGAGAGCTGGTAATTTGATTTCACAACAGGTTTCAATTTTTAAAATTAATTTTACTTCTTCAGTGGAATGAAAACAAAACTTACGAAAATTCTGTCAACATGAAGTTATAGAGAAGCACTTGTTTTCTTATCATAAAGCACAATTTTCTCAGCTCTAATCCTCTCTCACACTCTTCCCTTCTTGTTCCCCCTCTCACTCTGTGTCACCAGAGGTATCTGCAGAGCCCTTGGATCACAGATTCTTTTTAGTTGTTTTGTTTTTAAGTTTTTTTTTTTTTAAATCAATACATCTCTGTGACTTATTTTGTCTTTTCATCAAAAATGCATTCTGTTAAGAAGGTTCATAAACATCTCTGCTTGTCCCCCAGAAATTGATATCTTACGCATTTAACTGGATAGGCAGTTGCTCAGCTGTGAGGCTTTGGGTGAAAAGCACACAGTGAATTTCTGAAATTACAGTCCAATATATTAAAGATGTCTGGGCTAATTTCCTGTCTATTTTTTGCGCAGAGTATAAATTCTGTTACATTCCACTCATCCTGCTCTTCCTGTACAAAACATATACTTAATTAAAGCATTCCTCCTCACCATTTTGTTCTCTTGAACCTGATCCCAAGGATTTTAGGGATGTACCTGTGAATAGATAGAGGGAAAAAATGTTTGTCTAGCCTTAGTTCCTCTGTTTATATATATGTTAACTTCAATATGGAATTGGCAAACAAACCTTAGCTGTTTTTAAAAGCAAAGGCATTGCATGAACCTCGCCTTCTGCCAGTTATATTTCTTTAAGTATAAATTACAAGATTACAAAGTTGCTTCAGGCAGAACCTTTACCCTGGTATAGCATTTAGATTTTCCCGCAGAGACAGACTTGCTTATTTTTCTTAGAGGTCAGAAGGGTATTCGCTGTTGTGCTGACATTTTGCATCATCTTCTTCCTTTTGTATCTGAAAGAAAATATGCAGTGCTGAAATGACAGTGAAAGTACATTGCCCCATTTAAGTGACATGGATTTTATATGTCTGTGCATCAGCAGGTTAGTTACAGGGGCCAGAGGATTATTCCTTAATCCCCAATATATAGTAGAACCAAACATTTTTTTGTCTTTCTTGGATTGCACCACCACTTTTAGGAGCTCTCTTAAAGATGTGATGCCTTATGGGTGGGGGGAAAAGGAGAATATTCCAATTAGAAACAACCTAACTTCTCTGTCACATCTGGCTTTCATGCCTCAATAATCCCTTGAGCACAGCTCATAAATAATGAGCACTCAGAGACTGGCTGTGCAGTTCCAGTGCATTCTATTGACTTCCAGGGGATGCACAAAAGGATAGTACATATCCTGAAGGCAAAGGCGTGTGCTGTTTTCTTGGTCTTCTATGAAATGTATATTGCTAGTAGTTTAATTACTATTTATTGAGTACTGCCAGTGGGCTATACAGGGCACAAAAAGAATTGCTGTGTAAAACCAGAACTGATCTTTATCTGTTTTTTGGAGTTTTTTTTAATTACAACATTATCCGTTTCAGAGCTTTTGTCATAGCCAAGCAAAAACCAACCAACCAACCAACAACCCTTTTTCTGGGTACAAATAGTCAAAAGGATGTAAAAAGTAACTTTTATCACATTGAAATGGAAAAAAATAAAAAGAAAAGTTGTATGCATCTAACTAGATAGCCAGATGCTCAACTGAGGTGAGTTTACTTATTCTATTGACGTCAACAGACATACTCTTTTCATGTTTATTGGCAGACTAACAGCTTTAGTTTGATGCAGTGCCAACATCTCTGCAAATGTTGATTAAAAAAGTAGCTTTAGTGTAAGAAAATGAGAGGGAGACATGACACAAACTTCTTCCATAAACCTCACAGAATCATACCCAGGTGGAATAGGAAGGAAAGATGGAAACATAAATCAGCTTCATGTAGTCTGTCTCTTGGTAAATCACATCTTCACCTTGTGTTATAGGAATGGCATACACTTGGGACTGGACTTTTAATTTGAAATAGTTTGAAATGAGCAAAGTCAACTATTTTGTTGGTAGGAAAGAATTCAATTCAATATTAGTTTTATAACAGGACAAAGAGAAAAATGCACCTGAGAACTTAGAAACCTAGATCTGGATTCAAATGTTGTGTCTTTGTCACATATTTAGAGGTATCCTATTGGTATGTTATTCCTAAGGGGATATTATATCTTGTAAGGTGTTTTCATTAGCCAAAGATGACTGATCCAGCATGCATCTTCTACCTTTAAACTCTTCCCAAGTAGTTTTTCTGGTATTCATTTCCTACGGGCAAAGGGATGAATTTCATGGTGGTGTCTGTTTTGTTTTCTTTCTTCTGCAGGGTTAAGTGGCAATTTGGTATCTTGCTACCAGAACAGAAATGAATAACTCAACGTACATAAACTCTTCCACTGAAAATGTGATGGCTTTGGAGAGCCCCTATAAAACTGTTGAGGTGGTCTTCATCGTCCTGGTAGCAGGGTCTCTCAGTCTAGTCACCATAATTGGAAACATCCTGGTCATGGTATCAATCAAAGTCAACAGGCACCTACAGACTGTCAACAACTATTTCCTGTTCAGCTTGGCCTGTGCTGACTTGATCATCGGCATCTTTTCAATGAATTTATACACCCTCTACACTGTGATAGGCTACTGGCCCTTAGGGCCTGTGGTATGTGATCTCTGGCTGGCCCTTGACTACGTGGTCAGCAACGCCTCTGTAATGAACCTCCTCATTATCAGCTTTGACAGATACTTTTGTGTCACCAAGCCTCTGACATATCCTGTAAAACGGACCACTAAGATGGCAGGCATGATGATCGCAGCTGCATGGGTGCTGTCCTTCATCCTGTGGGCCCCTGCAATTCTCTTCTGGCAGTTCATTGTAGGAGGAAGGACTGTCCCAGATGGGGATTGCTACATTCAGTTTTTTTCCAATGCTGCCGTCACTTTTGGCACTGCCATTGCAGCCTTCTATTTGCCTGTTATCATCATGACTGTCCTTTACTGGCAAATTTCTCGAGCCAGTAAGAGTCGGATAAAGAAAGGGAAAAAGGAAGCCGCCCAAAACCAAGATACAGTTTCCCCCAGCTTTGTCCAAGGTAAAATAGTGAAACCAAACAATAACAACATCCCAACCAGTAGGGATGGGTTGGAGCACAGCAAAATTCAGAATGGAAAAACCACTGCTGAGAGTGTGACAGAGAACTGTATCCAAGGGGAGGAGAAGGAGAGCTCCAATGACTCCACCTCTGTCAGTGTGGTCGCTTCCAACATGAAAGAGGATGAATCTGCCAAAGATGCCAGCCAGGCTTCTGCCTCCCAAGACCATCTCAAAGTGGAGAACTCCAAGCTGACATGCATCAGGGTAGTCACCAAGTCCCAAAAGGGGGACTGCTGTGCCCCAACCAACACTACTGTGGAGATTGTAGGCACCAACGGAGAGGAGAAGCAGAATAGTGTAGCCCGGAAAATTGTCAAGATGACAAAGCAGCCAGCCAAAAAGAAACCACCTCCTTCTAGAGAGAAAAAAGTGACAAGGACTATTTTGGCCATCCTCCTGGCCTTCATAATTACCTGGACCCCATACAACGTGATGGTGCTCATCAACAGCTTCTGCACATCCTGCATCCCTGGTACCGTATGGACAATAGGGTATTGGCTCTGTTATATCAACAGCACCATCAACCCTGCTTGTTATGCTCTCTGCAATGCTACTTTCAAGAAGACCTTTAAGCACCTTCTTATGTGTCATTACAAGAATATAGGAGCTACAAGGTAAAAATAATAATGAATATAATAATGGAAAGGGTAAAGAAGTTCCAAATTAAATTAAAAAAAAACCCAAAAAACAATGCTATAGCACTTTATGCTCTTCTATGGAATGTGCAATCCAGGATGTTAGTGGAAATAGTGATATGGGGCATCAACTCTAACCCTGAGAACTACACTTAAAACATTTTTTTTAATTATTGGAAATAAATCTTGAGGACATGGAGATGTTTGAGGAACTATTCGAGTTTGTGGACTGGAAGCACAGTTCCTTGCTTTCTGAGACTATTGTGCAGAAGGGCTTTAGAATCTAAGATTTCTTTGTCATTCTGTGTAAAATACTTGTTCTTTTTTTTTTTTTTTTTTTTTTTCCTTGTGGTTTGTTTTTTTGGTTGGTTGTTTCGGTTTCTTTTTCTGTGTCTGTTTAATATGTCTTCATCTAGGGGGAAAAATAAAAGAGAGGAAATTTTAACAATAACTGCATGGCAGAGGATAGGAGTTTGGAAGATCCTTACATAATCCAAATGAATCATGGTAGATGATTCCTAAAGCTCCAAGTGTTCTAAAGATTTTTTTGTCACTGTCATGTATGAACCCTAATGTTAGGAAAAACTTGGTGAGTTATTTTATGTTGTTTATAACACTACCATTTCCAAAACTACATCAGTTCTGAAAGCGTACTTATGCTCAATGTGTAACCTTGCCTAACCTGTGTATCATCCAAAGTCTACCACTTGCCCTTCTAGTGGTTTTTGTTCTGTAATTCCTTCATCATGTCAAGATAAAAGTGAAAGGTGGTCTTTTCCAGATCGCTACATCCCAAGACTATTTCAGCATCCATGTAAACCAAAGCTTTTGAGACAATTTTGTTTACTTTGTTTGTCATATAACATGCACTCGTGGATTTGTCTTTTACTTTCGTCAGCTTTTTCTTCTCTTTTGTATATTACTTGTCCAGGGTACAAAGATCAAATAGAAAAATAAGTTTTAATTTCAATGGTCTCATCCAGTCAGCCACCATGGTGTCCAAACAAAGAGTCTCAGCTGAATAGAAAAAAGGTTTTATTACTAGGAAAATGAAGGTTACAGTCTTTTAAAGTTGGATGTACAGATGGAAAGGTATGCTGAGGCTCCACAGAATGAATAGTTAGTATTAGATGACTATGCTTTTGACCAGTCAAAATATGGTTCCACTCATTTATTCAGGAAAATAATAAGACGTACTGATGTGCCTACATGTATTAAACTCTGCCTAAGCCCTTAGCTTGAAAACAAGGTCCTTCATAGGTGTATCCTGGACAAGATGTTTACTTTTTGTAAAAACGCATTAGCTACATTGCCTTTTGTACCAGTTGGGAGCAATATTTCACTGTATGCCAAGGGATAACAGTCATAAAAAGGTAGAGAAGAAAACAGATTACACAAACCTAGATACTGAAATAGTCTGGATGGAGGGTGCTGGCAGGGATCAAATTCAGATATTGCCTGCTACTCCACACCAGCAAAAATGCAGATTCTTTCTGCCTGGAAAAGAATTTACTATTATTTCACTATTTGATAGTTACTGTAGCACAACTGAGCACTGTGTGGATAGGATAAAGTGTATCAGATTACTGAAAACAGCAATTGTCTGTGAGTTATGCATATTCTAGTTACCTCCTTCTTAGTTACTCTACCAGGCACTAGTAAAGGTATCCCTACAGATGTTGCTACCCAAAAAATTAGTTTGCTGCATAGACAGTGTCCTGAGAGACTGTCTTCTGGAGTGAAAGCCACCTACCAAATCATTCTGTTATTTCATGTTACCACATTAGCGTCTTCCAAAATGCAGTTCAAAATAGCAGCCTTCAAGATTACAGGGAAATTAATCTTGCAGAGGTTTTTTTTTGATGTTTGATAAGCTCATTGGAACACAGTGTCAAAGCACTTTGGCAATATGACAATTTTCATGTTTCAAAGTACAAGTTCCTAGCAGAAAGTGAAAATGAGGAGGATTAAACTGCAGTAAATTAAGGCCACATTAAACACAGTATTAATGTGTCTTAATATGTATTCATTGATTTTATAGACCGAGTGATTTCATCCTAATATATCTAAGCGTCTCCATGCAGCCAAGGAACAAATCTTGCAATACTCACTTGCCTTGAGTCATATCTACTATCACTATTTTCATCTTCCTGATTCTAAGGAAGAATTACTCAATGATAAGTCTTGCAAAACTGAGTGCTGCTTGTCTCTCTGCATTCACTAGACTTATCTTGACAGGTCAAGAGAAAGACCTACATGATCCTTTCTAGAGAATTCATTCTCTTACAGTGTTAGAAAATCCAGATAAAACCAAAGATAAAATGAAACCTGTTCATTTTCTAAATCTTATTTCTTTAGAAAAGCTTCATAGAAGAAACACACCTGCTTCATTCTTTTAGCATTTGTGAAAGTGAATAGCACAGGTACTGAAATTGGGAAATAATCTTTTAACTCAAGTTTTCCAGAAGGTGTGCAAATCCTTTATTTTGGCCTCTCGATTGAAGATCTTGATTCTTAATAACTTATTAATTACTCTAACATCTAAGGACACTTCTACAGGTTAAGAAGTGGAAGGTACAGGTTACAACTATACTTTTTCGTCATGTGATGTGATGTGATGACACTCAAAGTATCATGTAGGAAAAAAAACACTGGGGGGCCAGCATTCATGAAGCAAACAAAAAGAAAAAACTTCAGTTTGAAGCTTTCTAGCACTTTTCATTAGCAGCACCCCCACTTTTGATCCTAAAGGACAAGATACTTTGGTTTGTGTTACAGTATATTTAAAAGGCTTGGAGGACACACAATTCTATGCATTTCTGCCTTGTACCTGTTCAATGAAAAGATTTTACCATAGTACATCCACAGTCACGGACAATGCAAAACTAGATGACATAACTCACCTGTGCATTCACACACAGGCATGCAAACACACCCCCCCAACATGGTTTATATACCCGGAAAATAATCATCTAACAGTTAAGGTATTGCATGGTTTTGTGTCTGTGTTGCACTCATTAGCAGCTGGTGGGAGGTGCAGAGTCAACACTTACTCATGACACTGTCTATCCCCTTCTGGAAGCAAAGACAAGGCAAAGCCTGTCCTGACATGCTGGGAACCTCTATGGTCTCCAGCTGATTTTGGCTCAGTAAGACAGAAATTGGGATAATCTTTCAGAATCACAAAATAATTTGTTCTTTTCAACATCTTTTGAACTCTCATGTCTTTCCTTTATGTTCCAAACCACGTTCACCAGGTTTCACCTCACTTCTGAGTGATAGTTCTGCAAGATGTAGATGTCGGTCTTGAAGAGCAGCGCTCCCTGGGTACCTCCTCCGGCCTCCCTGGCTGTCACCTGCACCCCGTCTCCACCAAGGCCTCAGGTGGCCCTGCTGCTGGTGCTGCTACATCTTCACCTTGGGCTTGGCCAGAGGATCCCAGAGGCACGTCCACACCATGTGCTGCATTGGCCACTTTCAATTCACATAGAAATTGAGAAAACTGTACAGGTGACTCGAGGAAAAAACAAACAAAAAACAACAAACAAACAAACCCCAAACCAATAACAAAAAAGCTGCAGCTACCAGTTTGTGCTCTCTCCTTCTCCTCCTCCTCCTCTTAATTATTTCCAGAAACAGGCTAAAAACTGAAGAAGCTCTGTCAACCCTTGACTGTAACCCTGCTACAGCAGGATCTGTCACATTGGCTGCCCATGTGACTTGTACTGTCACAGCCCAGCCCTAGCTTCACTCTCCAGGGAGAGAGTCTGAAGATATGTCAATCCAAGTGGCACCTTTTCTGAGTACTAAGGTCATTTTTGGTTAAACAAATAAAAGCACAACAGGAAAAAGAAAGAGTCAATGAAAGAATGAAAGAAAGAAAAAAAGCTAAAGTAACGCTGAGAAATCTGTTTTCCAGTTAGGACAAAAACCTAAGAAAAATTTCTGTCATCCCTCTTTGTCTTTGGAAGTCTCATTTGATTTCTTAGGAATCATGAGGATCCCCAGAGACAGCAAATTGTTTGACCATTGCCTGATGAAAAATAGTCCAAAGGCAACAAGAACATCTAAATAGGTCTGATCTTTTCTTTCTTTCTTTCTTTCTTTCTTTCTTTCTTTCTTTCTTTCTTTCTTTCTTTCTTTCTTTCTTTCTTTCTTTCTTTCTTTCTTTCTTTCT
>JANVCC010000130.1:9064473-9096544 GCA_025345505.1 Todiramphus chloris collaris | reverse complement strand
TCCTTCCTTCCTTCCTTCCTTCCTTCCTTCCTTCCTTCCTTCCTTCCCTTCTTTCTTTCCTTCCCTTCTTTCTTTTCTTCCTTTGTCTTACATATTCTCATGGGGATGGAAGTGCTCAAATGGACCCCAGGGATCAATTGTTTGGTATCCACAAATCATGAAGGGGACAAAAGGCAGTGCTAAATCTATCAGCCCTTTTTTATTTTTTTCTGGTGGAGAAAAACTTATTGAGAAGAGGAGGCATCTTTAGCAATTGTGTCTGTAGTGAGAACACAACAGACACAGAACAGCACCAGCAAGAAAACCTCTGGGGTGGCCCAGCTGCTCCTGGCCATCCATCCCAGCTGGGGCAGGGGCAGGAGGAGATGGGAAATTTCTTGTTCATTTCTCTCCTTACAGATCCAAACATATCCATGTGTCAGCTTTGCAGTGGGGCTTGCTAGTAAACTCACTGGCCCCTTCCCCACTTTTGATTCATTTTGATCCCTGTTACTTGTTCCTGTGGATGCAATGGCTGCCCCAGTGCTGCCTGTGGATATGGCTCCTGGTTTCTTCTGTGGTGCCGAGGTGGCACACTTTCAATTTTTCACCTGAACTGGTAACACCTCTTCTTGCCTCTTCTGTTACCCAAAACTGATCCTGGTACCAGCCTTGCAGGACCAAATAAGTAAAGCATCCTCACAGTCATTACATTGCAAATCTGGCATTGATGCATCTGGTGGGGCAGGAAGAGTGCTGCTGATACTTGTTTTCCCTCCCTTCCCTTACAATAATTCCTGAAATGCTTTCTTTTTTTGACAAATCAGTGTGCTTCTGGTGAGAAGCTAAAGTCTTAGGAAAGCAACAGCCAAAAAACAAACTCTGGTCCTGTGTGTGTGGGGGGGGTGTTTGCTCACAGGTAGTTTGGCATCTAATAGCTTTTGCTATTTTAATATATCTCCTTCTAGATGGTGCTGTGCTGTCAGCTGAAAGTGGTGCAAGTGGTAGAAATTGAGAAGCTTAAAAGACGTAAGCTTTCTTTCACCTGTGGGTCTACAGATGGTTTATATAACATGTCTAGAGACACTTGCTAGGGATGTGATTTATATGCAGTATTGCTTTTATTGTTCTTGTATATAATGAAAAGCTCTGGACTTTTAAGAAACCATTAATTTTTTTTATAACTCATTGAAAATCTTTCCCTGAAGGAATTTGAGACACGGTCCTTAACTTGCTGTGGCTTCTATTCTCATTTCTCTTCCTGTCTCTCCTCTTTTGTCACAGTCTTCACAAAAAGCTTTCCTCCTTCCTCACTTTAACAAGCATGTTGTCTGTGTTTCACCCACAGGTGCGCAGTTTCTCTTGCCTTTCAGGCACTGTGAATGCTGGTATTCCAGATCTTTAACCCCACCAAAATACTGTCTTCCCAAGATGGCAAATCTCCCCCCACCGAAGCACAAACTTCTGTGTGGAGTGGGAAGTTCCATAAATACTTTCTGCATGGGTTTTAGATCGGAAGTAAAAGAAAAGAACCTTTGTATGAAACAAAGCCAAATCAATTATCTTCCCCAGTTTTGTTGTCTCCTTATTAGAAACAACAGTGGATAATGGGAAAGAGTGAATGTTCTTGTAGTGGAATATCATGCAGCAACACACACAGATTTATTTTATGCCATGTGCAATGCTAAGGTATCCCTTCCTTTGAATCCCCTTTCATTCCTGTGCTTTCTAGCAGAGTATTCCCTGAGAAACCAAGACTAAGAAGAATGTAATTATAGTAAGGCTGAACTGGACATGAATCATTTACCACAACCAATGTAATTACTTCTATATTTTTACTTCTCTTTTTTTTTCCTATGGCCTTTCTTGCTCCATTGTGGAACTAGTGTGTTACACAAGTACATCCAGTCCTCCCAGGCCTCATATTTCAAGATTCTGGGTAGATTTGTCACACACATTTCATTTTGCTATTATCCAAATAAAGGGAAACAAATGTTGCAGTCAACATGGTTCTACCAAGGGTAAGTCATGTTTGACCAACCTGTTAGCCTTTTATGGACACATAATCAGGTGCATAGATGATGGTAGAGCAATGCATGTGGTTTATCTTGGTTTCAGTAAAGCATTTGACACCTTCCCCCACAACATCCTCACAGCTAAACTGGGAAAGTGTGGTCTGGATGATCAGGTACTGAGGTGGACAGTGAACTGGCTGAAGGAAAGAAGCCAGAGAGTTGTGGTCAGTGGGACAGAGTCTAGTTGGAGACCTGTATCTAGTGGAGTCCCTCAAGGGTCAGTACTGGGACCAGTACTATTCAATATATTCATCAGTGACTTGGATGAGGGAACAGAGTGCACAGTCAGCAAGTTTGCTGATGACACAAAACTGGGAGGAGTGGCTGACACACCAGCAGGCTGTGATGCCATTCAGAAAGCCCCAGACAGGCTGGAGAGTTGGGCGGGGAGAAATGTAATGAAATATAACAAGGGCAAGTGTAGAATCTTGCATCTGGGCAAGAACAACCCCAGGTACCAGTATAAGTTTGGGACTGACCTGTTGGAGAGCATCACAGGGGAAAGGGAGCTGGGGGTCCTGGTGGACAGCAGGATGACCATGAGTCAGCAATGTGCCCTTGTGGCCAAGAAGGCCAATGGCTTCCCGGGGTGTATTAGAAAGATTGTGGTTAGTAGGTGAAGAGAGGTTCTCCTCCACCTCTACTCTGCCCTGGTGAGGCCATATCTGGAATATTGTGTGCAGTTCTGGGCCCCTCAGTTCAAGAAGGACAGGAAACTGCTTGAGAGAGTCCAGCACAGAGCCACAAAGATGATTAACGGAGTGGAAGATCTCCCTTATGAGAAAAGGCTGAGGGAGCTGGGTCTCTTCATCTTGGAGAAGAGGAGACTGAGAAATGGCTTCATTATTGTTTATCAATATGTAAAGGGCGAGTGTCAGGAGGATGAAGCCAGGCTTTTCTCAGTGATGTCCAATGATAGGACAAGGGGCAAGAGGTGCAAGCTGGAACATAGGAAGTTCCATGTAAACGCAAGGAGAAACTTATTCACGGTGAGGGTGACAGGACACTGACACAGGTTGCCCAGGGAGGTTGTGGAGTCTCCTCTCTGGAGACATTCAAAACCCACCTGGACATGTTGCTGTGTGACCTGATGTAGGTGATCCTGCTCTGGCAGGAGGATTGGACTAGGTGATCTTTCAAGGTCCCTTCCAACCCCAAACATTCCGTTGTCTTTTTGCTTTCCAAAGCTCTGCGTAACCTGAAAAGTGCCATTAGGTAACTACCCCTTTTCATCTTTTTATAGTGAGTTTTTTTAGGGGTTTTTTTTTGGTAGTGGGGTTTTTTTTTTCTTTTTGCCTTTGATGGTATTTGCCAAGAAGCACACAGAAACTGTTTTCTTTGAGATGTCTCAAAGTACTCTGACTCTCTAAGAGTAGCGGCTGCGAGTGGTACATGAGGCCATATGATCTCAGCCTCTGTTACAGTGGCCTTTGGAAGGAAGGATTTTGCTGGGTGTTTAACATTTAGACTGACTCACCTGACATCACTGAAGAAAGCACAAGGGTGGCATGCCCTAACTGGAGAAGGGACAGACAAATCATGGTTGGATTACTTTTCTGCTCCTCCCAGCTCATGCAGGCTGGGTGAAGGAGGGGGGTTGGGAGGATTTCTGCCCCCCAGGAGGCTCAGTCTTTACACCTCTACCCCAAAGACAGCCCTTCTCTGAAGCACATCATGGTAGTAGTGCTAGTAATAATAATAAAAACACTGGTGAGTGCCATGATAGCCAATAAACAAACCTTATATCTTATCCTTAAATTCTGGTGCCACTTTGCAGAGGTGGTTGGTAAGTTAGAGACTAGCAGTTTGTAAATATCTTTAGATAGTGTGTTTTATCATGACCAACACTATATCTTGACCGTGTAAAAAAAATAATACATTATGTGTAATACTATCCAGGTAAGTTTATAATGTAAATATATCTACAATGAATGTCCAATTATTCTTCAAGCTCTATGTATGAGGAAGAACCTCATCTCCTCTTGAGACTTTTTTTAACTTAAGGGTATGGAAAGCCTGTTATTCATTTATATAATTTCTCCAAGAAAAAAAAAATACTTCAAGAAAGAAGGGAAGGTATTACATGTATGTGATATCCAAAGTCACACAGTAAAACTGGGAACTGAGGATCTCACAAGGCGGGGACTGGTCAAATTCTTCGTCGTACTTTTGATCTTGTATAAATAAGATAAGCACAAGTTTATGGTTAGCTGTGTAAAGCTGACCCACTTGATTATATATACATTATAGATATATATTTATATATGCTGTATAGATATATACATATTATACACAACATTCATACAGTGAAAGCAAAGTTTAATAAAGTCATATTAACTGGGAATTTGGATGTAATGTTGTGCTCCATTCAGAAGAAATATGTCTGTGTTATTCAGAAACATTCAAATATGTTATGCAGGATGAAGGAAGACGGTTTTTCACCAAAACAACTCAAGAAGGACTTGAGATGATGAGGGTCTGAACTATCTTGAAGATACAACTAAAATTACATGCAATATATATGTATGTACTTCTGCTGAGTTGTATTCCTAGATAAAGCATTGCATTAAACAGCAAATTATAACAATAATAAAAATGTTTTTGTATGTGGTAGCTCTGTTTATTTATTTATTTACTGAGTGAACTACCCTGTGAAATGTGAAACTGGAATAAGTGGAGAAAACTAGTTCCCTTACACTAGTCATGGGGCTGTGAGACTGTAGTAATTAAGAGAAAAATTCTAACTTTTTTTTTCCCCTCAGCCTTCTCGGCAAGTGTGAAGCTCAAGAGAGGTCTAGGAGTAGCACTTCAGTTGTCCTTGTCTTGTCTGCATCTCTGTTCCTCCCTCAGTTCACCTCCTTTGGTGACTGCTTCCTTCAGAAGATTTTGCCTTTAATTGCAAGGTCCCTTCAGCGACCTGACAAGGGTCTCCAAGAAGACATTCCTCCACACATTTCTGTCATCCAAGTGTTAAAAGGGAATAGGCAAGAATCTGTTGTAGCCATCCTGTTATATCAAAGCAAAAGAAATTTTTAGTTAATTATGCAGGGAGATGGCACCGCTAACAACCAAATGTATTTTGAGCTCCCTTTGCCTTATCAATGCAAACCTAGCTGCATGACACACGTAGAAAGCATCTGGGGGTAGGAATAAAGAGCATAGGTTGTATATCTTCTCCTCAGGACCTCAGGATACTGCCTTACCTCTGCTTCAAGAGCAGACAGGGCTCAGATGCAGCAGAGGAAGGCAGTGGTAGTGACTGGGAGCCATCCATGCCCAGGTAAATCTGGCTTTTGGTGCACAGTCAGTCTAGCAATTTGACAAGGATGGGTCTCTTTGGCATAGTGAGTGCATCAACTCTGTCAGCATCAGGATATTTCAGCCCAGCTGCTCCAGAAAGGAAAGAAGTAATTTTAATAAGGTGATCTATATTGACTTCTGTCTAAATTTTTCCTTTGTTACTATTTGAGGATTTTCACTGTTTCTGCCTTTAAAGGACTTTACACATATCTTTTTTATCCTAAGACTTCCCATCACTGCCTTTTGCTCTATTTCTTCTTCAATCTAAGCTCACCTTCAGCCATTTCACCAGCTTCCTGTCCATAAGCTTTACACAGTGAAAGCCAGAAAAGTCACTTTTTCATCTACCTCTTTCTCAAAACAATCAGAAAAATGTCTATGTTTTAATATATTCCTTTGCTTGCCCTGGATTTAAACCCCTTGCACTCTGCAAAGCGTATACTCTACTGATAGCTGTAAGGTGGGAAAATTCTATTATGTCTTTTTTACAGGTAGATCCTGACAGTCAAAAGACACTTGTCAAGATCACAGTAGAGATACAAATAGGTACCTGAACTCTGCTTTCCCAAGTCACACTCTACTTATTTCTGATTTATCTCTTCCCTTCAAAGTACAGATTACCACTTTCAGACCCTGCTATGCTAGCCATCACATCACAGACCATATGCATAACTCAAATTGTCGGTATACTGCTAGAGTCCAAGTAATTCTCTTTCTCACACACACTATACCATCCTATAATTGCCAACATATGGTTTCAGGAGGGCCTCAAGATGCCAGTGGTGAGAGTTTTAACAGATGGAAGAAGTTTCTGCAAATACAAGGATTAGCTTCCAAATCAGTGGAGTTGCCAGTCCTATTTGAAACACAACATGCCAGGCCAAGCTTTAATTCCCAACTCTGTATGTTTTGGAAAGCAGAGTCTAAAAAAACCTTTTTTTTTTTTCCCCAGCATACCCATTTTTTTTTGTATAATTTGTATGTGTATTTAAGTTCACTTAATGTCACAGAAAGCTTACACTAAGGGTATCTGCAAATTCAGAGCACTGAAGCTAAGCGGGTTTTTTTTGTTGTTTTCCCAGAGAATGTTTAGGCACATTTCACTGACCGCATGTATTTTGCAAACTTTGTCACCAGAGTTGATTATACACAGGGGAAAAGGGACATGGCTGGTGTCGAACCATGTGTCTCCCTACCTAAGCCATTCACTCAGACTCATAGTTTCACCACTCGGTTGTGAACAAGGTTATCTTCTTCTTTAAAAGACTAGATTCACACTTAAGCTCAATAAAACTTACCACCTCAAACACCCCATACAGTGAGTAGTATTTGAAGTAAACATAATATCTAATAATATTCATCTTCTGGAGAGACGTCTTTAGACAATGTTCCCCAGATCAGAAGTGTCTATTAAGTGCTTCCCTCTGAGGGCTTTCATTATCAGAAAAAATTGTAAAGTGTAACTACCTACTTTCTCCCTGAGTTCTGGAAACACCCCGAGCAAATCAATACAGAGCAATGCTGCGATTTTGTAAATCCATTAACTCTGTTTCTGGCCTTTTGCCAACCATTTTATGCACCGTCTAGACATAGGAACCTACTTGGCAATGCTGGAAAATTGACTTTGCCACCTTCTTTTCAATGCAGCTTGCCAACTTCATTTCTACCAACATGTAGAACTAGGGAGAATAATAAAAGCATCAAGAATGATATCAAATAAATGGAGAGACAAAAATACCCCCTTCCTTCTGCCCTCAATCATTCCTTTGTTCCCCTCTTCCCCAATTCCTTCCCTCTCTTGCTCCTTTCTCCCTCTCCCTGTCCCTTTCTTAGTCTTATGTCTCGGAAGTCTCTCAGCCAGCTCTCCTGGTTTCACCATCTCATTAACAGCTTGCTAAAGGTGCTGAATAAATCACTGTGAAAGCAAAGCCTTTGGCTTAAAAAAGTGAAGCAATATAGGAGGGAAGGAGTCAAGGAGGAATGGCTCAGGAAGCTCTTGAGTTAATTCATTTAAGTTTAGACACCAAAGCCTTTCCTTGACTCCCACCATAACTGCTACTATGATTTTGCCTGCAGTTGAAAACCACTCAGGAACAGGGCTCATTGGATCCATATGGCACAGGAGCAATAAGCCCAAACTGAGGTGTTACTGGTGTCATCTGCACCAAAACATTTTCTGTGAGTATGGGCACAATGGGGTGTCTGTGGCATCGTTAAATCCTTCCTGCTAAAACTTTAGCCTAAAAAAGGATAGGGAGCAAGGTTAAAGCAGTTAAATCCCTTTGGCATAGAAGATAAAGCTCAGCTCTCCTTACAGATACCAAGACTAAGAGGTGCCAGTAGCCCAAAGGAGCACAAGCATCCCTCTGCAAAAGTCACATTCATTGGCATGATTTAAGGTAGTCCTGGGTTGCCTGGCCAGGCTGTCATTCTGGTTAACAATGGCTAAGCTAGTGCCAATGATTGCATATGTTACAACAAGAGGGTTTCAAATATGGACATCAAGTCCCAGATTTTGTTATGCTGTCTTCCATAAAAAGAAAAGTAAAGAAACAGAAAGTTTGCAATGGATTTAATTGTCCTGTTTTCTGCTACATCTGTGGAGAAAAATGCTGTAATTTTATACAAGGGAGGGGAAACATCTTCTTTTTGGTGGCTTTCACATCATGCTGAAAAGATACAAGAATAGAGAATTACAAAATAGTGCAGTTGACTGGGAACTTTCCAGTAAAAAGCTCTTCTACTGTAAAATGCTGATTATTTATTTTGTTTATTTATTTATTTTGTTGGAAGGGATCAATTTCAATTGATTGCCTGCTTTTGAAATGTTATAGTAAAACCTAAATGTGTCTTCAGAGACTTACATGTCTTTCAAAAAGTTTATTTTTTGGTTCAAATACCTCTCATTCATAAGGCTCAGATAATAATAATAAAAAAATAATAAAGTCTTTCCTGGGTGGAACTAAAAAGGGGCATCAAACTTTTCACAGATTGACTGTCTGCCAAGAAACTGGAGGGTAAAAGGAAACATTTTCTCATTCAGCTGCCCATTCATTACCATTTTCATTAGTGCAGTGGACACAAGAGCCCTGATCTGCCATCACTGGGCATACGACAGTGCCTGTATACAGTGGTCTGGAAGCCATTTGCTAGTAAAAATACCTCTCGGGAATGTGCTTTCAACAGATTTGTCTCCATGTTGATCTAAATTTCTCTCCAAAGCCTATTTTCCTACATTGATAGCTTGTCTGAGGGGATGTTTTGGGTGGCCCTGTTTGAAGGGCGACATTTCAGGGCAGTGCACTGGAATCAGTCTTGCTTAGGCAACCTCTGGAGAAACTGCCTCTAACAGAGGTACAAATAGACACTGGTGACAAAGCCAGCTGAGTGCTGCTACTCAAACACCTCATTGTAAATTTGCATAGGGCAGGGAGAAGCTATATGACTTAAGCACAGCCTTGAGCAGAGACCATTAAAAAGATGCACTACACTAAAACAAGTGTAAGCAGATTCCCATAGTACTTCACAGAGAACAGAAATGACCATGGTTTTTGTTCTGGGCATGCTTGTGTCACACTCTGTAGAAGTCAATCAGCATGATTATGTTTTTATGAACACTAAGTGCTGCTCTAATGCTTTGCACCCTGGAAACGGGTGCTATTTATAAAAGAGAAGGATATATATTTTAGAAGATCAATGCTAAAATAGATGTTAATCCCTGGGCAGACACAGTTAAGAGTGGAAAGGGTTGAAAAGTGCAAGTCAATGGTGTTTGCAAAGAACTGTGAAGCCACAGCAAGAAATGAAGATGAAGCATGTCACACTACATCTGTCCAAAGTAGGACACCCTCCTGGGGGCAATATAGAAACATCATTTTTTTCTAGATCAGGATCCTTATTTAAATGGGTTGAAGGCCTGTTTGGCTACAGTTGTTTCTCCCTGCACTGATGATAGGGAGAGCCAGGACTAGCTCAGAAGGCCTTCTTTTGAACAGCTACAGTTAAATGAGATTCTTCCCAGCCCAGGTGTGCACAGCCACAGGGTTTCTGTCTTTGTTAGATTTTACAAATGCAGCTGTAACAATAAATTACAATAACTGGTATTGTGCTGTGAAAAAAAAAATTACTGCTCGGTGATTAATTAGTTGCTTGTGCTCACAGTCAAAGTCAAAGCCTCGGATGTACTTCTTCCGACACGGCACAGGTTGTGCAAGGGATAAGATAAAAAGTAAAGATCGGCGGAAAGGAGAGAAATCCGTTATGAGAAGCTGCAAACTACATGGAGGAAGAAAACAAAATTAATTAGTTCTTATGCCTTTGCTCTACATCCGGGTGTGTCTTTAATCTACATCCGTCTGGGAGAACATTTGGTTCTTATAACAGCTACTGTTGATGCTGTAATGTCCAATCTTGCATGTCCTTGTAAGCAGCCAAGCCACCTTTGAGCTAAGTTTCCCAAGTGTGTAGAAGAGCAGTCTTCTTTCCCTCCTCTGACTGCACTGATCACAGCTGGCATGGACCTGCCCTGCTCATCCCCCACAAAGGCTTTTCGTGTAAAGTGAACAAAGAAATATGGAGAAGAACTCTGGCTTGCTGCAGCACAACATGAAAAGATCAGAGCAGCACTGCTCTGCTAACACTGTCTGACATCCCCATCACGTTAGCTCCTCTCCATCACTCCCTATTAGCATGCACCTTACTGAAGGTGCTAGGAAAGTCACTTTGCAATAACATTACCACATATGAATACTAACTTGAAATGAGAGGAGCCTTACAAAGAAAAATGCTAATTTGATTGCAAAGGCCTAATATGACAAAGCCCCAAAGGGCAAGGAAGGGATAGGAAGTAGTTTCCATGCATCTTTTCCATTTCCACCCTCCTCTCCTTCTCCTACTTTGCATTTTGTGCTAACGGAAAAAAAATAGTGGATTTGGATTCAGTACTATACAAGCTGCTGCACTTTCTGTTGTGCTGCACACTTAAGTTGTGACTGCGATGGATAAGCAATAAATATACTGAAAAAAAGAAGTCCACCCTTGGTTGTTCGTTTGCCAGGAGAAACCCTGAGACTCTGGTTTAAATTAATTCCAGTTGCACAGACTATCTATTGCATTACATTTTGCCTGCTGTTCAAAGTTACCTCCTCCAAGGGGCTTGTTTTCCATTAGGTTATGGGCCTAATCATGAAACACTAATTCCTCAGGGGCCCAGATAGTGCTGATTATCTTCTAATGAGATAAAGTGCCACTCATCTCTAGGTCACTGCCTTGAAATCATCTCCAGCTCCTCCGTGGCTAAAAGTGATCACAATCTGTTGATGACAAAATATGTTAATGGTGGTGGCTACTGCTGCCCCAAAGCAAAGCATTTAAAGGAAGAACAGAGATGAAAATGTAGAAGTTAGGTCCCTACCTAATTATGATTTTTATAGGTTATGATCAGGGTTATGATTTTTATCTTTAATTTTTGCTGATTTTCAACAGGTCAGTAGTTCATCTGAAACAAAACTAACTTTCAACTCAGAGCAAATATGAGCCCAGTAACAATTTGGGAATGCATCTCATGGATATATTTGTTAGGAAATTATATTATGGTGAAACTGAGTGGGGTTTTTGCAGTATCATAGCTGTAGTGACAAAAGCACCAGAAAACCAACTGAAAATCAGAAATGAAAAATTCAGTAAGAATTAGTGTCATTTAACACAATTCCATCACTTATTCATTGTTTTTTATATACATTTATACAATGTGCTGTGACAAAGCCGTGGAAGTCATGCACTGTATAGCATATAATTTGGAAACAGGGGGGTTTTTTTTGGTTTTTTTTTTTTTCTCCAGGATTTCTCATTTCATAAGCAAATGTAGAAACAACTTTATGTTTCAGTTCTAAACAAAACAAAACTAAATGCTGATTTTCTAGTTTTCCAAGAATTGGAAAACTATATTTCAATGTCTCAAGTATTTTCTTTTTTCCTTCATATGCTCATACACAGATATATGTACAATGGAGAAAATTTTTCAGTCTCATTGAAAAAGCTGAAGACCAGGATGTTGACATGCTGGACATTATACAAGAACAGGCACAGAAAATGAAGTATAAATAACTACTGTCTCCTTAGTACAAATATTTATTTCAAGATTTATATTAAAATTTGTAGTCAGCATAATTATGCAGTGAGTATGGTTTGAGCAGACTACAAAAAAAAAAAAAAAATTCCTATTTTAAACCTCAGGAAAACACTGGAAAGCAGTATTCTTTCCCAGATTAGAGCACGGATGTTTGCTGTCCCGTTTTTATTCTGTTTCTCAGGTGGGAAGAGGTAGCTCAGCACTGACACACAGCCCGTTTTTCATGCCTCTGCAAATGTTCCTCTCCAGACCCCTGTAAGGGTTAATGCCAGCTGAGCAAGTGCAAGAAGGACCCTTGTAAGGTAAGAATGAAGCTCTCCATGCTATGCACAGCCTGGGTGCCAAATCCCCCACACCTTTCTGTTTTAGGAGCTCAGCTTTGTGTATTGATCAGCATAATACAGCTGTCCTCCCACGTGGTTGTTAATGGATATTAAAGAGCTAAAGCACCCACAGACAGCATTTTTCTTAGTAAGCACCAGCCTGGAATCAATTAAATAACAAGAAGGGCCCTAAGAAGTGCCATCAATTGCAGAAGTTATTACACTCTTAGGATGTTTCACTGAAAACTCCCACACAATGCAATTAGAAGTCAGATGCTGCTGTGTCTTAATCAGGAATTTTCAGGAGGGTCAGTGCCCCTCGCAGGCACTGTCTGGTTCACAGTGGAAGTCCTGCACAGAGCCATCAGCTCCCTCAGTCTCTCCTTGTCTAGCAACCTGGATTGGCCTCTGGGTGGTCTTCAAGAGTGAGAGAGAAAACCAGAGCAGCCTGAAAGATGCGTGGAGAAAAAAGCACAAGGGAAAAAAACCCCAAAAAATTAATAAAAAATCTACAGCTGTCTTCTAGTAAAGAGCAAACTCTCTTTTCTGGCCAAAAAGCCCCAAAATATTTTGTGTCTTCCAAGCAAGGTATGATGAAACGTGCAGTATTCTGGTACAGAAAAAAAAAAAAAGAGGAAATTCACCTGATTTTAAGGTCAGTACAAAAAAGAGCTAACTAGATAAAACTTCTGTGTTCAGGAAAAAGCAAGACAAGGTTTCTTTTCCTGGTTGTTTTTCCCAGTAATAAACAATTTATTTTAAGTTGTTCCAGCTATGTTCTGTAGTGTAAAGCAACTTCCATCCTGGCTTTATCACATTTCTCATACTGAGTCTGTACTAGATAAAGCAGAAAGGAAAGATGATTGATTTCAGGTCACTACTCCACAGCAAGTGGAAAAAGTGAGCAAGCTCCTTCAAGCAGAAGTCTGCAATGCCAAACAGATCTCATTTACTCCATGCCCACACTTCTGACATAAGAAACAAATAGTCCAGAAGTTTCAGCGAGAAGGATAATGCAGGAAGGCAATGAAACATATCCCATACTTTTTGCCATGAGGACAGAGAAGCAGCCATACAAAATGACAGAGAAAAGTGTTATATTTAAAGGAGCTAAGAACAACTTACATGGTAGCTGAGCAAGGACTTTGAGTGTGCGAGTATTTGGTGCAGGCTCCCTGTGCAGTAATAGGATCACAGGTAGAGGACTAAGAGAACTGGTAGAATATCCGTAGTGCCTAAATACTTCCAGCTGCATTGCTAGAGCTGCCTCTGCCTTCTGAGTGCTGGCCAGGAAGACTCACAGTTCATCCCCAAGCTCTGCTGGGATTCAAAACTTCATAAACAAATATTCCTCTGCCTGTCTGGCCTGAGGCAATACAAATTCTTGGAGCAAATCTGCCATCTGGGCTCTGTTGCCCACACTGCCAACGGGGCAGCACAAAAACTTTTAGCAGTCCTCCCCCACGGCCACAACACTTGGGGAGAGCATGCCAGCCTGGGCTCCCATGTCCCTGGAGTGCTGCAGGATGGTGTTTCCCGGCCACGCTCCACAGTTGGTAGTGAGACCAGGCTGTCAGCGGTGTCTCCTCACATCTCCTGCCTCAACTTTTCCTACTTTTCAAGAAATACTTAAATTTCTCTGGACCAAAAGAAGAACTCTTTACCCACTGGATGCCTGGTATTAGGATACTCAGCTGGGGCAGCAGATACCTGTGGATACTTAGATATTGTTAACCAGCAGTGACTTTCCCCCTTTTTATGTCAGTGCTCCAACCACAAGGTTAGGTGGTCACTCTGTTTAGCCTGATACACAGAAGAGTTTTAGCTGGACCAGTGGCTCTCACAGACTGAAGTGGAAGATGGATGCTTGAATTATCTTGGACATGACAGACAGGGATGTGAACCAAGGTTTTCTAGAGCCAGGCAAGAATTTCTGGGCCACTGAATTATTGCTTCAAGTCTGAGAAACAGGCTGCAAGCTGGAGCAAATGCGCATCTAGGAATACATTTTTTTTTAAGCCCTCTTTTTTTCCTCACTGCGTCCTGTTAAACAAACAAACAAAAAAAGGTAGTTCCTTCTCAGCAAGCCAGCTTTCAGGTCTTCCTCTCAAAGGCACACAGCTTCTTACAAAGGGAGATGTTCAAGGCCCTGTCGTTGAAGGGAAGTGTACTAAAAGGTCTGGCATGGCAGTGCCCAGCTCCTTATATGGCTCTGAGTTTATTAAGGAGGTACATAGATGTTTTGAAGGTCTTCATCGGAACACATTGCAGAAAGTCCATTTCTATCCATCACATATACTGGGAACAATTCAATCCCAACAGCATAACTACAGCAGTAGCCTAGAAAAAAGTTATGCTTTCTTTCAGTGCTTGGAGAAGGCAGCATCTTATTCCTTACAATGTGTTCATCATTACAAATGTGTCTGCAGCTGAGGATGATTGTTGCCTGCTGTTTAATCAGAGGGAAATGCATTGCAATGATAAATAATTCCAGTGAAGGAGTTTCACAGGCATCTCTCCCAGCTGGGTACCCCAGGCTGTCACCCAGGATGCTCCACCACCTGTCCAATGCTCCAGGCTCTTCAAATCAGAAGCCAAAGTGGTTTTGTCTCTCCAGCCCTATAGAAGAGGGATATTTCATATGCAGCTCTGTAGCATGATTTACGAGCACACCAAAAATACAAAGTAGGCTAACAAGAATTACACACAGAAACAGGCCTTGTAGCTGAGATGACAAACCAACTCAGATTTCATCCCTCAGTACTACTTTTTTAAATAAAATTAAGCTTTTAATATCACCCAATTCTCCCCTTCTCTGCCACCCTTCCTCTTTCCTCTCCTCCCATGTCTCAGCTTTCACCTTGGGGAAAGACCTAGTGGCAGACTTTCGTCTTGTGCTGAGGGGCATAGTTTTCTGGAGTCATGGAGATGCTAGCATGATCCTCTCACTGTGCAAGAGGCTGCATTTGAACATCAACTCACTTCCTTGTAGGCAGAGATCTTCCTCAAAAACCATGTTTCAAGGGTTATGAGACCCTTGTTCATCTTTAGGAGTATCTGAAATGGGATGTCAAAGCAAATGGAGATACATTCTGAATGCTTTTTTTCTTCTGAAGTCACAGCATGCAAATTTTTGAAAATACTGAGGTTAGATGACTACTACAGTCTTCCAGCTGAGACTTTTTAAAATGGCACTATTTATTCTAGAGATAAAACAACAGTTCAGGCAGAGACTCAGATAATCCAAAGCATGTACTGACCCTTCTTTGAAACTTAACCCATTTGCAAGCTTCTCATTTTACACTAAATGAGGGAACATTCAAAAGAAATGTATTTTCAACAGTGCATTAGATTCACCACATGGTAAGAAAGCATGAAAGATGCCATTCCAAAATGCTATCTCCGTGTTTGTAGGTACACCACCTCTCCATATTCCTGGGAGCTTTCTTCGTCTAGAGAACACTTAGTAGAAAACAAAGAAGAGGAAATTTTGAAAACAAATCATCATACATTTACAGTTAAAATCTTCTATTAGCTTTTCTCTTTCCTCTCTGGAGAAAGTCATGTGGGTACATCTCTGTGTACTCTTTGGAGATGTTCTATAAAGTCTCAAAAATCTGCTACTTTTTTAAGCATAGGTAGTGAACTGTCATATAGACAAGAATCTACGTGGGTTTTTTAACCTTTTTTTTTTTTTTTTCTTAAATAAAAATAAATATTAATCTCTCCAGAGCTAAGACTACTACTTAACAAATCTTGGTTTGTAAGCCCAGGGCCTACGTGTCCCTCAGTACAGGGAAAACTACCAGAGAGTGAGTTCATAATCTTTTCTGAAAATCTTGTCATTTGAGTTTAGATGACAAGGCATAGATTCTTTCAGTGCTGAAATTAAAAATACATATCTAAGCCAAGCAAATCTATTTGTTTAAAGTTTCTCAAAAACTATACCTGGTAAAGAAGAAAGCCAAAGTTTTAGAATGAATAATCAAAATATTTTCATGAAAATGTCAAAAGAAAACAATATTTTTGAAAAATCACCTAAATTATACTTTAGTGAGTGAAAAATTTAATGAAAGGAATGGAAAAGCAAGCTTTGAATCATATAAATAGATTTTGAGAGGATGCCTAGTGAGAAATCATTTTGCTTGAACTAATATTTTTTATTATTATCATTTGTAGTAACTTATGAGACAGAAAATGTAATTGAAAAGCTTTATCTAGAAAATACCAATATGATCACCCAGTCTGACCTTCTACATAAGACAGACCATGGGATACCATCAAGTGATTTCTACAGTAAGTTCAGAAATTCCACTTGAACTAAAACTTATTTTATAGAAAAACTTTCTGCTGAACCCTAAGATAGTTTTTAAAAAGTCCTGGTTCAACAACAGCAGCTTCTGGCAGATATAATCCATTTCTCTAAAAGGTGCTTCAGTGATTGATTATCCTTATCTTAAACATTTGCCATTGATTTCTGTTCTGAATTTGAGTAGCTTCAGCTCCCAGCCATGAGGGCCTTTTTGCAGTTTTTTATGCCTTCAGAAGGTTAAAATGTTGTCTCCTAGTAAATCTGCTCCTCTTAGAGGCACTTATCTACTGTGAACAGACACCATTTACCTTTAAAGATAAACTAAAAAGACTGAGTATCATGAGGTTTTGCAGGAAAAGAGATTTTACAGGACTCCAGTATTTCTTGTAGCTCTTCTCTAAACATTTCAGTTTGCCAATATGCTTTTTAGAAGATGAAATAGAGCTGATTGAGAATACTGTTTTATTTGAAATACCCTTTCTCAATGAAAGCCAAAGCATTCCATGGAAACATATTGATTTACAGTAGGTTTCTGAACTGCCTCAGAATTAGACCAACAATGAAAATATTTTCTAGGGATGTGGCTGACACATGTTCAAGTCATCCCAGTTCAAAGCAGGGATCTTGAATCATTAGCTCCATAATCCAAGGGATTGACCTAATCACTAAGACAGCAGTGCTTTATTCTGATTGTCTCCAAGAAGAGTTATTGCAGTTTTTGTAACTCACTGAGGCTCAGTGGAGCCAAACAGCAGTTCACAATGTGCTATGAAAGACCTCTCCTGGTACCACTCCTGGCATGGAAATCATGGGTTCAAATCCCTGATCCAAAGCTAGCAATGCAGACACTCACAAAGCTTAAGACATGACCCAGCAGAAAGCACCACCATCCTGGCTGTCCTTCTGAGGAACTGACCAAAAGAACAAACATGCCCAGGTCCTGCTGCAGCCCTCCCATGGGATGGGAGCTCTGTGATTGCAGTGAAGGAGGTGGCTGTGGCTTGGAACAGTCAAGGAGGCTTAAATGAACCAGGTGCCAAGATGTACCCTATAGGGTACTCAATCCAGCCACTTGAATTCAAGTCCATAATGGCCCAGTGGAGTAGCAGTACTAGTTGCCACAGGCTAGTTTGACTTCCTTTGTGTTCTCTATCTCTCACACAATAAAAATCAAACAATTTCATTTTGCAGGGCTAAAAAAAATGACTATGCCTTGAAACACCTTGCAAAACAGAATTCCTGCTCGTCATATAATCTCTTTTAAACACAAAAGTTGTACACAGTCTTGCTAAATATGGTGGTAACAGCACCTCTGCTTCTAATCTATCTTTATTTACACAATCAAGGTCTGTGTAGATTCTTTTCTTGCTACTACATCATCCTTAGAGCTCATGTTGCAATAATTACCGAATTTTGATCCTTCAGTCCTTTATCTCTATCATGCTTTTTAAAATACAGCCTTTGTCGTAGATAAATGTGACCTACAATTTTCATTCCTACATGAATAACTTCACATTTAACTCCATTTAAAAAAAGATGTTTGTCGTTCAGCTGAGCCCTTAGGCCATCAACAGCATACAGCTTTGGAAAGTTTCCATATATCTCATCCTTCCAGCTGAAGACAAGATTTCCACAGCAGATGTGACTGAGGTAACTGAGCAAGGAGAAAGGGATCAGGATGAAGAGGATGAAAACAGGAAATCTAGGAAGATTTGCCCTTACTTGCATTATAAAAAGGCAAATTTGAAAACTGCAGTGAAAAGATTTCTAGTTCTTAATCACCTTCCAATTATCTTTTCCATCCAGGAAAATCAGGCCTCTGAGAAATGTGGAGCATCCCACACTGCCTGGAGTCCTCTCTTACTCTTCAAATTGTCACTAATACCATTCATCCCTCCTATTGCTTCAGTCCCTCATACAGGCAATCAGTTTTGAAAGCTAGTCATGCCCTTTTCCTTCTCTCTGTGACAAGAAATAAAAAGCTGTCCAGGAGGGAGATTTTATATGCCTGTGTGGAGGTCTGTCTGTGTTTTCCCAAAATACAGATATAATTACTGGGCCTCAGGCAAAAAGAAAGAGAGAGAGCGAAAGTGTATGTGCCTAAAGTCTTGCAGCTACACAACTTAACTAGGTTCTGCACAACTCTTCCAGGTAAAGGTACTGTTCAGCTGAATCGTTGCATGCCCAAAACCCATGAGAGCCAGGCTTTTATTTTTTCTGAAGCACAGGGTGGCATTTAATGTTTGGTGTGGGTTGGGATTTTTTAATGATTATCTAACTTGTGCTGTGTATTTCAGTATTTGTTCCAGCCTCCTAATACTGAGCAGCTTTCCCAGAAGGGCTGTAGGAACCAATGAAGTAAATGGCTTTGTCCCAGGACAAAGTGTGTGTACAAAGGGAGGCTTTTGGATTTGGACCATACTTTGTGAAATGCTATTCCCAACTCACTCTATATAAAGTATAGCTTTCCACGAGCACTCTTGTAGGACTACACCTTATATGAGTGAGTTTGGCTGAGGAGTTTGTCTCTTCAATATACTCACATGTAGTAGATTATTTGTAATTCATCATCTTGAATGAAGTCCTCTCATCAGTGTTTATTTTTCCTATTTATCTCTAGTTGAACAGGAGGGATTTATTTACCCTATCTTTTTTCCCCAAGACAACTAATTAATTTCCTCACAAGAGTGACCCCTGAAGCCTTTAGTGTGCCACTGAGGCTCTTGAATTACCCCTCCATTTCAGAAGACAGCAACTTTCTGTCTTTTTGTGATTTGTAGACACACAAAAAGTTTTTCTTGCCAGCTAGTTACAAGCTTTCTTTTCTCCTGTACTTTCTTTCACCTCCCCAAAGCCAATGGACTTCCAGGACCCACAGAACACAGCCTGAAGGAGCACAGTACATCCCTTCATGGAAAAGCATAGTGTGGATAAACATGACAATGTGTTCAATATATAAAACTGTTGTGACTACAGGTTAATCCAGGCTCTCCAAACCTCTTTTGATAGAACAGTTCCACTTCTCATTGAAATACTTTCCTGGTTAGTTATCCAGTCCAAATGTCAAAGTGATGATCTTTGTGAAAAAAAATTTAAATCCCCCAATTAAAAAAATTAAGTCCAATACCACCCAACACTCTCACTGTTCAGTTATAATGTAATCCCAGACAGTGAGTTTTTAAAGTTTCTAAATACAAGCCAATAAAATTCCCAGGGAAAAGAGTCAGCTTTTATGAAAGCAATATTTAAGGGAGAGTTAACATACCTATAACATCATTTTTCAACAGAAAGATTCTCTTTATTTGTAATTGCATGTTTTAAAAGGTGTAATATGTTCTTGATCTCACAAACCACTGCCTGTGCAGAAAGAAAACTCAGTGAGTTGTACCTTTCCTGAAGCCATGATCAAAGGGAGAGCCTTTCATATAATGACTGCAGAAGACACCTAGACAGCTCATGTCAAACAAGAGTAGCTCTCTGTCACCTCACCCATTTCCCAAATGCACCTCTGAGCCTCCAGGCCCATCAGTAAGGTGGCACAGGCTGTGGCTGCTATCACACAGCTACACAGGCACAGCATCATTTCACACTAGGAAAACAATCAATGTCACAGCAGATTAACATAAACCACTTTTCTTTTCCAGAGTGGGGAATTTCTTGATTACCATAAGCTGCAACCTCATTAAAATATCACAAGGAAAAGCATATTTCTGACATTTCCAGTGCTTTTGGGTTTTTAATTCACTCATCCTCACCAGGAGCAGTTATCAAGAGTGTGGGAGGACAACTTCTGTTAACCAGAAGCAGCCTTCAAGGGCAAACAGCTCTGATCCAGGCTCTTGAGGAAGAAGTAAATCTTCAAAGGATAGCATGAAGACTATTCTGGCCAAAAGCAAAGTGTGTGTCCCCTTCAAGTTTAACATCCCTTTCTTCACAATTTTTGGCTTCTAAACCAGATAAGAATGTAAACTTAGATTCATTTTCGTTTTTTTACAGAGTTACTGCTATTGGATTCTACTGGGCAACACTTTACAAACTCCATAACTGATACTGATGATGCTGCAGAAACTGAACAGTGTATGAGTTAGGGTGAATACAAAACATGGGTAAAATATTGGCAACCCTGTGAAAGACAGGATGGCAACAGAACAGTGGAAACAGTTACATAAAGCTAGTAGCTTACCAGTTTTCAGCCGTTAAGATGTGTGGAGAGTTAACACTGGAAGAGCATTTGTTGTTTACTGCAGACAGCTTGTTTTCAGCTTTCACAGAAAACAGGTAGTGGCTTAAGGAGAAACATGATGGATATGGGTACAGGTCTCCCTCCATTTAAAGGAACTCTTGGCTGCTGTTTCTAAGCATTATATAAATTACTGCTCAGACAGAGCTAAGAACGGGGGTGGAATCCAGCCTGGTGGTGCTTTATTTCCTCCAGCAATGCTCTTCTGATCACTAGAATATGTGGGACTAGATTAATATCAAACAGGAATTGCATTTTGAGCAAATACCTGAAGTTTTACCACTTGTTTTCCTTCTGCACTGTATTAAAGTCCAGACTTTTTTAATCTATTTGGTAAAATCAGATAGATTGTGCTTGAAGATCAGTGCAGGATGGAGAGCACCCAAGTTCAGGTCCCTGCTGATCTGAAATTTGCTTCATCCCATACACAAGCTCCCCACAGCAAGCCATAATGTCAGTCATGGGGTCATCTGTTTGGCAATGTTGCACATTCCTTACACATGCAACAAGGTTCTGTCCCTCTCACATGTTGACATTAGCTGAGAATCAAGAGAGTTCAAGCAACCCACCCCAAGCAACAGTAGGGATAAAAAGAATTTTTTGTTTGAAATTGCAATGCAATGACTAAATAAGTAAATAGTATTTCATACATATCCTGTCACACAGAGATATAAAGAGTCTGCAGCCAACAATTACACTTGTAAAGGAAAATGAGAAGTGCATATGATATGAAGGACTACATAAATCAAATTTCAAGATTATTTCAAAACAAATTAACTTAGTAAGGCAGGAAATCTTACACAAGTTACCTCAATTTGTAAGCTGAACTCATGGAGGTTATTTTAGAAGTATCAATAAATGAGAACCTCTACATGAGCATGGGGTTCATAGAAGGAGAGCGCCTTCTCCATGGTAGTCTTTCTTTCATTTTAAGTATTGACATAACATTATCTCATTATATACCTTATATAAGTTGGTCAAGTATTACAATACTGCTTTAATTAATCTAAGTAAGTTATAAAATAAAGTTATCAAATGCCTTATGATCAGATCAAGCTTTTCTGACCTGTCTCTCTGAACTTTCCCAGTTATCTGACTTCCTAATAGACTAACTTCAGTTAAACTGGCATGAGTTGGCTCTACTGTTACTCATTTATGCAAAATTACTATCCCCATTTTATCTTGTTTCATCTCTTATGGTTTCCATATGCTGCTTCCTACATAGTTTTATGCAAAGCCTTACACTTAAGACCTATCAAGTGACTCAGGATTTAATGACAGCTCTACTGATGCACATGTGCACTCTGACAAGAAGTCCATTCAGTCTGATGTACCATCCTGGCAAATCTGCAGTATCCAACCAAAAAAAAACAAACAACAAAGACATTAGGTCTGTTGTGGAAGGAGTATCTTGAATAACATCTATTCTTAGAAATTTGAAAATTATTAAAGCTACATTCTCTATTCCATTCTAATGAGGCTTCAAATTTTTAGGTAAAAGAAAAAATACAGAAAGAAATCCTACAAACTTTAAAAAACAAATTAGTAATTTAATGACCGCTTCTAATCCAGCAGCCAGAACATTTCATTTTGAATTAGTTAACACGAAAGATGCAAGACATGTCCCCTCTAGGATCCCTCAGGGATTTTATTGTCCTAAGTACACACTGAAAGAACAAATCTGACTGCCTATAAGTCACCTAAAAATCATTCCAGGGATAACCTAAAATTTTTCTTGTCATGTAGAGTGTGCCACTGCATTAATTGTGAATGGAAATTTATGCATATTCGAATCCCAAATAGTCCACAGGCTTTGGCTGGGTTGGGTTTTTTTTTTTGATGTCCCTTCCATAAAGCAATCATGAACATTTTAGAAGCTCAATTTTGCATAAGAAGACAACTCTTGATTGATTAATGAACTGATAGTGAATCACCAATGTAAATATGTTATTTCTCTGAAGAGAACATGCCCTTACATCATCATGGGCTACATCCCCAGTTAATTCAGTGGAAGGGCAGAGTCCAACTTCCAGTTTCCTCCAGCACATAGAATAAGGACACATTTCCCTGAAAAAAAGAGTTGCTTACCTCTGTTTTACATTCAATTTGCACTGAAGACTCTATTAGGTAGATGTGATTGTTGCCATGTCTAAACAGGGTCATTTCTGCATCAATTCTGAAGTGTTGTAAAAAAATGATGCTACAAGAAAAAAAACATTAAGCCCCCAAACTAGATTTTACTGGTATTGGAGCATGGGACTACTAATCCCAGGATCATGAGTCATGCTAAATATTGGGCACCAAAAAGGACTCTTGAGTATTAACCCCTTTTGGCAGCTCTGCCCCACACAGCCACTCATTAACTCCCCCAGTGGGACAGAGGAGAAAATCAGAAGGGTAAAAGTGAGAAAATTCATGGGTTGAGATAGAGACAATTTAATAGGTAAAAGTTTCACATACAGCAGAGCTAAATAAGGAATTCATTCACTACTTCCCACTGGCAAGCAGACATTTAGTCATTTACATTGTGTATACCAGATATTTGGGAAGACAAACACCATAACTCCAAGTGTCCCTCTTCCTCTTTCTTACCCCAGCTTTTACTGCTGAGTACAACATCATATGGTATGGAATATCCCTTTGGTCTGTTGGTGTCACCTGTCACAGCTGCATCCCTTCCAAGCTTCTTCTGCACAGTCACACTGCTCACTGGTAGAATAAGAAGCAGAAAAGGCCTTGATGCCATCCCTGTGTTCTGAACACTGTTTTCATCAGAGACCTAAAACTTAGCATAGTACAAGAAAATTAACTATCTGCATATCTTTTCAAGCCTACTAGCTTAATTGGAACATAGAGGAATAGAAACTTGAATTCAAAGGTTCAGTTTTATCTTCTGGATACCATGCATGGTACCTGATCCCGTCTCGCCTTGTGTTTTCTCTGTACACCCGGTGACAGGGAGATTGAGAAACTGAGATTATAAACACATGTTCTTTTCCATTGCAAAAACATGTATGTCTTAGGAAAGCACTGTAAGCAGATGGCTTTCTGAAGCCAAGTGCCATGCACATGTGAGCTGCTCAAACCACCCTCCACAGTTCCTTCATTTCAGCCTTCTCCATCTTCAGCTGCCCAAATACAAGACAGAGGCTGCCAAAGGGGCTGGGCTGGCTGCCTATGCTTCAACTCACCTATTCTGTCAACACTGAGGCTGCTGTAATTGGTAATTCCTTTGCAAGTTTTAACAAGGAAGACTGAAACTACCACTATTCCCTCCTCCCTACCTTTCTTTTTTCCTTTACTGGTGATCTCAAGGAGAAATTGAGTATTGTTCTTTATGTGGGGAGACCCACTTATTAAATGCAGTCACATCTCTCTGCATATGCCCACGGTCTTCTAATACTTCTACAAGGTGTCACGCAAAACAGCCATTATCCCTAGGCAACAGAAGGGAGCAAAATAAAGTTTAGCAAAACAAATGCACTTATACTCATGGGTCTCATAGAATTGGTCACAGCTTATTACAGGATCCAGCAAAATCTAATGAAATTGCAAGAGGATTTTAGAAAACAATCACCATGCTGTTAACTCAGTTGATAGTCTCAAAAGTATGGGACTAACAGAGAAGGCACTTGAAAATAAATAAATATTTAAATTGAGTGTGCTACATGTCACAAAGCTAGTAGGAGTACTTTATTCCCACCAGTTGCAGGATGAGAAACAGATTTTTCCTGATAAACAACCCTGGTCCTCGGGCAAAGTGAGATAATTACAGTTACACCTGTCTTGGAGATGGCATGTGTCACGGGGGAAAAGAAAGAGATCCAAAAGTCCTATCTTGTTGCCACCCCTCTCCTACATTCTTGGAGATCATAAATTACAGAAAACTACTGGGAAAAGGCTTGCTAAGGCCTTCCTCACCTTCCCTCTCTCTTAAGGGAATTACCAAGTCCATATAATGCAATAACCCCTTTTAATCCTCTACAAAGGTTAACAAGCTGCCCCAAATACTGACATGATAAATGTATGAGGCTAATGCTTAGCTAATTGTTCTTCCCTAGGTGGATATTAAGTTCTGAAGGTGAGAAAGCAAAAAGCTTTTGTACACTTACAGTTACACTGGAATGGAAAAGCCTTTGCTTCATCTTACATGCACTTGTAGATATGTGCACATTGTGCTAATATATAGTGTATGTATGCATATATGTGGACACAGGCTGATGTCTGTGTAAGCAATTCAGTGTGCATCTCTTTTTGGGGCTTACTTTTCCAGCGGAATATCTGGTAACATCTGATAGTTTTTGTGCGTTTATTTGTTGTGCACTAAAACTTTCATTCATACACCGTCCTTCAAAGGCTCCCATTGCCCTACCTGTTAGTTGGGTTTTTTTCAGGCAAACAGTTGCTACCCATAGGAATGCTGCAAGGGAAAGGGAGAGCTTGTTTCCAGTGTCAGTTTATCTGCAATAAAACTGCTTTCACTGCCTCACCACAGAAAGAAACCTGGAGTTTGTAGCTACTTTACAGGTTATTCTGAAATAGGTCAGTGACACATTGACAAATGAACTGTATTCATTCTTGCCTACTGCTAGAGCTGCAGGGAACTTCAGCTTCCTTGAGAGATGCAGAAAATAATAAGGTGAATTTTTTTGAGTATTATCAGGTAAAAACATACAATGTGACCAAAATTCATCTTCACCTTCACAGTCTCTTTGCATCACCTCTGAATTATGCCAATTCCCCCTCAATTTAGAGAAATTTTTTCTCAGTGTGGAAACTCAACATCAGCAGATACCGCTCCATCAGGGTACAGCAAGGATGACATTTGAGAAGCATCTTTGAATTGTTACAGTCTTTCACAATCCAGTGTTTCAGTAAAGCTGTTTCAGGAATTAGATTTCCAAAGATAGAGACAGAGAGCCATCTTTTAAGATGTTGTGACACATCTCTCAGCAAATCTGTTAAGTGCAGTTTCAGTGTAATAATATGCCACAATGCCTTGTAAAAGATCACAATTGGTGAGTACAAGAATTGTGCCAAGACTAATTAAGAGAATGTATGAAATCAGAAATTTTAAGTCAATGCAGAGATTACTTTAAACTAGAAGAGTTCTTAAAAAAGCTAGACTGATATAGACAATGGTAGTTTTTTCTCTCTTTCTGTTAGTTTCTTGCTCTTTCTTTCTCCTTTTGTGCCTTAGTTTAAGTCTAGTTCAAATCACTGAAAAAAACACATTTATTCCACAGAATCTTCAAAATATTCTCTTAGATTTCTTGGTAGTTGAAATTCTTCACCTTTTGGTGGGGAGGAAAAAGTTGTAGGTGGGTGAGAAAAAAGAAAGAATATATGTGGCCACTAATTTACTGATGCAGCGCATCAGAGCTGGAAATATTCACAGTGAGTTTTTCTTTTTCTCCACAATATTAAATTAAAAAAAAACCAACCCACAATCAAAACACAAACTTAGCAATAATTTCTAGCAAAAGCAGATTTTCCAGCTCCCTGAGAAAGGCCATCTGTGTAAGATGAATATGTGTCCTGCTTCCTTTTCACTAAAGGAGATATTACATAAAATAGCATCATCATTGGTTTAGTCATGGCATTTTTCACTTTGAGATTTCAGAACACTGACAGTATTTACTTTTCCACTGGGTTCATCCTCAAGCTCCTTCTGAATATGCATAAATAAATTCCTGACATATATATTCACTTTTAACAGCAACAGAGTAATTGCTGTGCTCATAAGAGCCTATAAATTAACTAAAAGAGAAGTTACGCTTTCATTGTGATCATTCCTCAAACAAAAATACTCTAGCATTCAAGAGGTCTTGCCCAGCGAAAACTTTGTTCAGAACAGAAGGATTTCACAGATCGATCTGAACTCTCAAACATAAAAATTCAATTTTTAGACCATCCTGGATGCACTTGGCAGTTTTCTGCAGTCTACATAAACAAAAGAGCTGTGTGTCTCTTTACTCACAGACAGAGAGGGAAAAGCTGGTTGCATGGCTCTCCTCCTCAAACTGTAGCAGGTGAGGAAACAGGACCAACACTGTGGATATTGCACTATTTTAGTTTGTTACTGGTGTCAGCAAGAGAATTTTAAACTGCTTAACACCGCACTTTCCTTCCTAGCCCTTACTCTGCTTGCAGCCTAGTCTTCACATCCCTCAATGGCTGTTTTACTTGGAGAACAGAGGAACAAAGCACTTCCCCAAAGCTTAAACAGCCACAGAAGTATTCCCTCATCCGTTAAATAAGATGTGTGTGCTGTTGTTGTCTGTGACTTGCTCAGATGGAGCTGCCAAGGCTTCAAGCATGGTGAGCATCAAGAAGCATCCATCATCCCAGTATACCTAATAGGCTGGGATAGTCCTTGCCTACAGCTTTTTGGCATAGCCCTTGCCTACAGCTTTTTGGTTCTCTTATTCACTCTTCTGACTTGCAGGTAAACAGCTGTACGAGGAAATGAAGACAAGCGTTTTCCCACTTTTACCCCACAAATTGGTAATTATAATTTCATTTTAGTGCACAATTAGTGAGGATTAAAAAAAAAAAAAAAAAAAGAGCTAAAACAAAGCCAGTAATCAATTAAAAAAATCTTGAACAAAATAAATGACTAATTTTTCAGTAAGCAGTGCCTCACAGATGGACCCATAAATAATCCCAGGGTACCAGTGTGACAGTGTAGTCTGGTCAACAGCACAACAAAGGTCATGTGGCTTTCCAGAGTGAATTACTTCTGTTTGGACAAGTGTGTCTTTTATGAAAGACTAATGATTTTTAATGTCACAGTTTTCAAGAATGGAGAATCCATAACAATTCAGTTAGAACTTCTTCCAGGCTTAATGACATCCATGGTTTAAAATGAGCTTCATATTTTAATTAATTGTCTCTCAGTAATGTCATTTGAAATGTTTGGGTTACTAGATGGCTTCAAGTTCAGAAAAAATGCAGATAAGCTTTCTGCAGGACAGATTGTATTTCTTTCCTAGAATACTTATTGTTTTGGTTTTTAGATATTTGAAAAATACAAGTCTCAAACTGACACATCTGCCTGACCTTCAGTTTATTTGAAGTGTGGTATAGAAGCATGTAAGGCCTTTGTTTTTCCTTTACTCTTTGCACCACTTGGAACTGATAACAACATATGCATGCTAGCTAACACTCCCCTGAAGGAACCTGGAGTGATGGGAATGTTTACCTCACTGGACTTGCTTCCTGTAAAAGCTTACTCTTGCAATAAGACACCTACCCTTGTTTGACCCTGGATTTGATGTCAGGATAATATGTTGCTAAAGATGTCACAAGCTCAGCATAATTCTCCTGCACTGGAAGCTCAAATGCAGTCAAAGAAGGAGATGGGTTCAGAGAAGGCAAGATCCAATTTAATTGCAAATATCTATAAAATTAGTGAGAGAAATTGGCTTATGACTTATGAGTGAAAATGAGCTAAGATTTCAGTTTCTGGTGTGGCCCCTGATCCTACTGTCTGGCGCAGACATACACTTTTGCACTCCTTATGTATGTGATAAGTTAATGTAACAACACAATACCAGCTCTATCTAGAAGGAATTAGCATATTTACGAATCTTACTTTAGCATACTTTGTAAAAAGTACTAAATTTAATCGATGGTAATACTTCTGTTGAATTTTCTATTCACTGAAAAATGTGAATCAACAGCTACTACATTTATGTATTTCAGATAAAATTCAAAGAAAAAAAGAATTATTACTTTCATACTACTCTTTCAAACTACAGAGAAAATGCCACATTTTTTCCATTACAAGTTGTTTTTCTCCCAGTTTAAGCCTTATGTCTTCAAATGTCCCTTTCATGGGAAGTTTTGGCATGTTTATGCACCAATTACAACAAAATATTTTTTCTGCAACGTGAAAATAATGTGGAAAATAATTTTTTTGGTAAATATTTTATCTACAAAGGAAGTAACTTCAGCTGTGGTAATGCTAAATAGCTTTAGCTTTTGCAAGACAATTGCACTAGACAGACTTACATTTCCCAACACCTTCTGACACTAAAAAAATGACCTATGTAGTGATCCAGATCCCAGAGTATTGACACCATACAACTTCAAAGAGGCAAGAGAACTAACTGGTTGTTGCTGAGTTCTGGTTCAGCAGAGGATCCTGTGAGAAGGTCTCTCCAGCTCAAGTGCAACCGAGTGCTGAGATTTTTGCCTGGGGAGGGCAAGAGGTCAGTGTCATGTGGCATCCAGAGCAATTCACTTCCTTTGAGCAAAATGTCAATGGATGTTTCTTTAATATTTTGCCCCTGTCAGCACAAGGCCTGCAGACAAGATGAGGTCACTGTGCTCTTCTTTACAGAGAAGGAAAAAGGGTTATCTCCAATGCGAAGTACTAGTAATTGTTTGGAAACCCTTCAGACAGGACATAGGAATTTTTTTTGCAAGTAGAGCAAATTCAGTGTAAATCAAACTCATGCTTTTCCTCTGCCACCTCTCACCAGTTGCTATCAATGACAATGAAATCATCCATCACAGATGCTGTGTTGTTTTAAAACCTCAGAGCTACAATTCTACACCACGTACTTAGAATATTTTTACGTCGGTGACATCATTTACATCACACTTTATGGCACAGCACATGATATTTCTGCACATGCCCACAAGTCAGACAGGAAGTTCACAGGTGTATTCAACCATAGTCACGCTTTACATAAAGTGAGTGTAAAATGTTAGCACATGGTAGAGTGATGACTGCAAATGTCTACAAATAGCCTTAGATCAGACCAAAACTTATACACTAGTAGGGTTCACCAGGAATCTGATTCTAAGAGAAAATACAACATACTTCAGAGATAGTTTCCAAATGGACCTAATTAACATCTTAAGAGGTTAACCCTGCTAAAGCCCAGTGTTCCCCAAATCATGCCTCATTTTCTGAGCCATCCTCTTATACATTTCCACAGTCTTTAGGTAAACTGTCAAATCTCCTTGAACAGTTAAATGTCATTAGAAGATTACCCTTAAATAAAGGAATCCTCCAAAGGATAAAATAGCTACAGTAGAACTCAAGACTGGACTAAAGTTTTATTTCACCTCCTAAGATACTGCTGCTTTCATTGTTTTTCTCAGTAAATACAATTGGCCCTTTGTTCCACATTTTCTTTGTGACATGTCTCTTGCCACCATGAAATTTGGCCCTTTCCTGCCTGCCTTCATTCATTTCTTGACATCATAGGTAAACTTTAGTGTTGATTAATTCTAGAGGATTTTAGGACAATACAGAACAAGGATGTGACTTAGAAGGTACAAAAGATTTATCACTATATTCTGTGTACCATAAGGTGCTAAAAAGCACAAATGCCTAAGATTGTGACTATTTACATAGCACAGAAGACAACTCATAATAGCCTGTTTCTAACGATGGACTCATTTAGCTCAGATGGCTGTGAGTTTAAAACTAATTATATATATAAAAATAAACTGACATACAGTACAGACAAACCAGAAACTGAGTAGGGAACAAAATAGGACCATTTAGCCTGCAATTCCAGCAACTTTTTGGATTGGCTTGGGGTTATTTTTTTCTAATGGAAAACAATTTACTTTTTTTTAAATTTTTTTTTTCTTTTGGAAGTGAAATCAGTTCTCTAACTGAAGCTTCTTGTCTTCCTTCCTTGCTTTTCCCATGTCTGCAACAGCATGGAAATGCTGTGCATGAGAATGTTGTCTTAAGATAGGTGTGCTGTTACAACACTTCTGCAAACAGCAGAGAGACACAAGGAGGGTGAGCCCCCAGCTTTCCCCTCTGGAGCAATATCTCCTTCTCTACTGTTGCCTTTGGAAGCAAAAGTTGGTCTGAAATATTCCCTTGAACCTTCCAGTTTGATTAAGATTTCAGAGATTTTAGGTCACCATGAAGATGAATAATGTGCAACAAACCTCATTAAGTCTCCTTCTGAAATGTTGATACTTCAGGGATCAAGGACCCCATGAGAATATGGCCTCATGGTTGCAAAACAATAGGATTTCCAGTTTGGAAAACCCCCTATTTGTCCACACAGTATTTTAGTGTGGATCACTGCATGTATTTATCCTGCCCCAGTAGTGATGCAAACCTTTCTGTTTTTACCAAGCCTCTAAAGTCAGCGATGGCTTCCATTAGCTATTGAAAGGTTTCTCTCACTAATCCTACTAATAGCAGCAAGGTGCCAGGCCTCAGTTGCTTAATGGACTCACAAAATGCATACAGCTAGTGATTGCCTTCATTCGTTGTCAAAGCTGAGGTCAAAAATAATCTCAAGAGACTCCGAACTTGGCCTTTTCAAAATTTTATGCTTGTCAAATTTCAGTGCAGAAGATGAATTAACAATGTAAGCTCTTGGAGAGCAACAGTTTGACCTGTGCAGTGCCTAGAATGATTCAGATACATGGACGTTTCTGTGTCAGCAGAATCAGAAACAGGATGATCCGTCAGTGGTGCTCAAAGTGGATGTGTCTAGCTCCCATCCAGAAAGCAACCATTACAATTAGCATATCTCTGAATTCATTCTTCTCTTTCTACATGCAAGAGCAATGAGGCAAAGAGTAAAGTAATGCCATTCGTATTGCCTCCTACTCCTCTACAATTAGCTTTCCTTTTAAAAGCTTGCCACAGGCTATACTCGCTGTGGGAAAGAATTGCGAATTGTGCAGAAAACCTATTTCCCCTCAGGGAAGGAGTGGGCCATAATTTTATTCCTTAACATTATAAATTATGCTTTTCTTTACTTTAAAGGTTAGAAAATGCAGGGAAGACTAATAACATCACCTTGATTAATTATGACCCACCAAAATACAAGTTTCCACAGTAAGGAGGATGTATTCTCAGTGGGAGACTATTCTGCTGGTGAAGAGAAATGACTTTGGAAATAGCCATGCGTGAGTCAACTGACAGAAAGCAATTAGAGCATCTCTTCACTTAGAAAACAGCGAATAGTATAATTGACTCAGTATACTCATTGAAATAAACCAGTCAGACAATGCACAGAAAACATAACCGTGATACCTCATGTCAAACTGGAGTCACAAATCCTGTGAAACAAAACCGTAGCAAAGAAATACAGTAAGACAAAAGGCAGTGAGGAGACCCTGACATCAGTTCCAAGTTACAGACTGGCAGACCACTTATAAGTAATAATACAACTGTACTTAACATCGCGTATGAAAATACTTCACTTTATGAACCTACCCTCAGGTGTTACATATTCTTTTTATTCTGTGTATATACATGCATGAGAGAAGGGACAAAGATAGCTTATGAGCAGGCTCCACACACAGTCCATGTGATACAAGCCACACACCTGCAGCAGAAAGAGAATATATTTTCCAAAAGCAGTTAAATGCTGAATCTGAAAAGAAACTTAGGTCCTAGAGCACTGGCATCATAGATACCTATAGGGAGAGGCTGTCAGGTGCTGAATACCTTTGTACAGTTGACAGACTGTCTAGAACCCACAAGGCATGTTTTGAGTGTATATTCATAAGGCTAGACAAATAGGGAGTGTTAATTAAGGGGTTGTGCCATCAGTTTTTGTTTGCAGGCCAAGGACATCTATCCTGGAAAGTCAGAAGAGTACAGATTTTAATCTTGAAAAGGTGGCAGTCAAACCATAATCTCTTTCCTAACTACAGCTATTTTCTGCCCATGCTCAACCAGAAAGGCAAGAAAGAAAAAAAAAAAAACAA
>JANVCC010000130.1:8932429-9064373 GCA_025345505.1 Todiramphus chloris collaris | reverse complement strand
AAAAAAAAAAAAAAAAAAAAAAAAAAAAAAAAAAGCAAAAAACTCAGTTTACAACCTCTACAGTATCATCTCAGTGTACCTTTTCTGTTTGTGGCATTTCATTATGTTTCTGGGGCTTTAATGGTCATTTTTTAACAATAATACAATTAAATTTAATTTTACGGTTCTACTGACTGATCTGTTTTTCTTGTATTTTAGCTTTCCTGCAGTTTTCAGGTCAAAATAAAAAAATATTTTTTCACTAGCTGAAATAAGTGACATTAAATACCATCTGGAACAGGATACCAGTGATTTTCAATTAACATTAAATAGGAAACTGTTTAATATCAATTGTTATTAAATGGGCACATTAACATTAAATTAATGCTAAATACCACAGACAAACTTTTCCATTAAGCAAGCCAATATTAAGTGTATTCAATCTTTTACAATATGCACTATTTGGTCTCAGGTTTCCTCAGCTGAACCATGTTTCTTGATAAATAGGCATTTATCCCATTTATGTGCTTTCAGCTACCAGCTCCACCCAATTTCCATTATAAATATTCACCAGATAAGACATTCTTGTGAATTTTGCTGTGCATTAATTCTATGTCTCTGGCCAACTAATTGTCCTATTATTTGAACCTTTTCTTTGAGCTTCATCTCATCCATACCATTAACTATTTCTTTACTGTTCCACGGGATGAATTCATATTGTTTGATGCATTTTCAATTTCAATGAGGGCCAACTGCTGGTATCAACAAACCAGTACTGCATAGGGAAGAAATGCAGAAAAAGAATTGATATTTCAAAAAGACAACCAGTCTCATAATACTCACTCATAGGAGCTGGCAGCTTCTAAAATTCAGAAATAATCTTTTAAAAAGTAGTACTCTCTGAATAAAGTAATGGTCATATCAAGATATTTGTTCATTGAAAAACCTTGCTGCTGGATGAATGATAAATAGATATTGCAGTGGGGGGGGAAGGGGGTGCACGTGCCAAGTATTTTATTCAAATGAAAAGCAAAAGAGGACTGTAGGTGTTGGACTGAATCTGAAACCTACATGTTTGTATAGTCTTGATAAGAGAGCACTAGATTCCTCTGCGCAACTGAGATTCTGAAGCTCTTCTGAAACTTTGTTGGGTATATTACCATACAGCTTGAAATCCAAATTATTCATAAGCAAGGAAACCTTGTTTGCTGGGTTTTTTTAAGTTACTAGGTGGGCCTTATGCGAGAGTGGACAAGACCTCTTGGATCTCTGAGTCACATCTCCTGTTCTCACAGAGATCATGTTCTAAGGCTCCTTGAACAAATTTCTCAAACTAACTTAAAAGTTAGCATGAGAGGCTCTCAAAAGAGGCAGCTGTGTCTGGTATCTTGAGTTTGAAATTGAAATATCTTCCCAGAAGGGAACCAAAGACATAGGTAGTATATGAAGGAAACCATAGTATAAATACACATCTATTTTAAATGGAACTTTCCATTTATCTCCTCTAAAGATAGGTAGTTCAATAACCTAAAATTTGTTTTTCTGTGAGTTTGTGAAAGCCTCAGCCTGCATGTCCTCATATAGGTGACCTGGTTTAGTTCAAATAAGAAGCAATTCTTGCAGCCTGCAAACATGTACTCTTACTGAATTGTCTCCAGAGCTGGGGGGGGAGGAAGAAGCATTATACAGGAATTTTGTTCAAAGCAGCTTGTCCTGTGTTTGTGAAGTGACAGCATGTTAGAAAACTGGTGCGACAGTTTGATGAGTTTCCATGGAAACTGCTAGACTTGAATGCATGGGTGCACAAGCAAGCTTGCCAGGTGCCCGTTATTGGTTTGGAGAAAGGAAAAATTACATTTCCATGACAGCCATAGATTAGCTGAACAAGTACCCCTCCAAAGTGATGTACTTGCAAAAATAGATAAGTGCCAAGCAGTACACACTTTCTACAGCAAGCTGTGTAATTTGATCTCCCCTTAAAAGTGTCCAGATTGCAATTTCTGCCCATTGACTGTTTCACCCAACATACTATGATCTTCTGCTGCAAAGTACTTTTATGGAAAACACTTACAACACAGCATGTAGGACAAAGAAATTAAAATTGAAACGGGAGAGTTATTCCCTCTAACAGAACTACACAGAATTTTGGACACCAGTAAGATAGATAATAGAATGAACCACAAATAGGGATTATTTGATAATCCTTTACATTCTCCATGCTTGTCTTCTGGGCTATTTTTAAAATTCTGAACATATCTAGGCCCTTAGCTACTGTAAATCACCACTGCTTTGATGAAATCGGTGTAATGCTGAAAGCTTCTCTAAACTGGAGATTTAACACAATATTCTTCAATGGGTGGATATAGACTAGGTATAAGGAATAAGCTGAATTGTACATAGTGCCTCATACATGCTTCCTTGGTGTAAATTTGTTTTCTTCATTAACTCTTGAGTACAACTGACATTTGAATAAACAATGCACATACCAGAATGTCATGGTCACACCAAGTGAGAAAGGAAGTGAACAGTTCAGGAGGTAATAAGGGGGTTTAGATCTCTGAAAAAAAATGTACAGGAATACGATTAGGGTAACTGCTTCTGACTGCAGGCTGATTTGCTTTGGGATCCAACAGATAAAAGTCCTTTCAGAGGCCACTTTAAAAATGCCAGAGGTGTGTGAACAAAATCTCACAGAAATCAATTCACCAGTTTCAGCTGGCAAAGAATTTGGTTTTATATACTGGGGAATAGTCATGAAGGAAAAGAAATGGTCTGTGCAGATGACATGAATAGGAGGAATTATAGATATCTTGAAGCACCTGGCCTGAGTCCAAAGATCACAGTGCAAGGGTAGAAACTCAGATGTTTCATTGTTTTGTCTAGGTCCATAAGTCTTTTGCACAGTTGGAAGTGAAAACTTCATTAGTATGTAAGAAACTTCTAATACTCAGAGTTTCTGGGAAAATCAGCTTTTAAACAGACTGCTTACAGGTATTGTGCTCTGGGAAACAGCAAACAACTAGTGAACCTTGTGTGTCCACATCCGTGTAGAACATAATCACATCCCCAGGAACTTGCTTTTCTAAAGGGAGTCTACATTCAGGGCACTTACAGGAGACATCAAAGAACACTGTAACTTACCCAGACCAAAGAAACTTTCTAATGTATGTAAGCTTATTTCTATACAAGCCAGAACAGCCTAGAAATTTAACAAATATGACATTGACCAAAAGGGCTACTTCTGCACAACTGTTATCCCAGACTGAACTCAGATTTTGGATTGCTATTACTATTAAAGCCTTACTTATAACAAGTCGAAGAATTGAGGAACAGATTTTTGTGGGGTCTTATTTAAAATGGCTTTGTACCCCTCCTCAATTTCAGTGAAGACTATTCACTTAGATTATACATTCCACTCAAATTCAGAAATCTGGAGGACTACCTGTATGTATTTACCTGTGTTCTGGATGTCTGAACTCCTCCTAACATAGTCACTGGAGATCTAGGGCTTATTCATTTACCTAGATGGCCATAGTGCTGCTTCAGTTTCCTATGGTATCTTTCCTGACTTTGATTTATGCACAGAAGAGCACAGGGTTCCTTTGTGTCATGTGTCATATTTACCAGTGCAAAGATACTTCAGGTAACTTAAAGGAAATTCTGTTGGTTAGATATTTACAAAAACACAGATAAATAAAACACTGATTTTCCTCTGATTAGAATGAGTACTTATGCACCCAACTTACATGGAGACCTCAGATTCCTAATGCACGTGTCTACAGTCTGTTGCTGAATATCATCCTCATTTCCAGTCTTTCTTTCTAAAACATGGATATATGCTTATGGGTTTTTATGCTTAGCCACACAACAAATGGTAGGTCTAGCATCAAGCATTCATGTCAATAAAAAGTGATTACTTTAAAAAAAAAAGTCTATATTTCACACAGCAGTCTCCTAACTATGTGTGTATATGGCTTTATATTAATTCAATGATACTTATTTAAAAAGATCTGAGCATCACAGAGATTAACTGCAATACTCAAGGGAAACCTAGGCCCAAACATTTTTTAAAAATACATACTTGCTGTTTCATGAATGATTCCTTTTCAAAATACACGTCTCCAGGCCCCATACATTGTCCAGCAGGCTGGAAACAGGACAATGTAACAGCTTTGGAAAAGGCACAAATGAGTGTTTTGCACACACATCCGTTACAGCATGTGGTATTTTTCCATTCTTTCATTTGACTAAATCACAGCTTTAGGATAAAATGATGAGACAAAAAAAACCTTGTACAAATGTATTTAGTATAATGGCTGAATGAGCTGACTCTGAAGAATCTTGCATGTTTGAGCAATTTTTTCTTTCTGTTTTTTCTTGACACTAATTCTGTCTCTGGTTTCCTATAATACATAATTTATATGGAAATTAAAGCATGAGTGAATATCAAAAAGTCACAGTACTTGAACTTTGTTATTCTTCCTTTCCTGGACAAAGTAATTCATATTACAGTAACACAAACTCAGTTACACTAAGTAAATATCAATGTTTGAAACCAAAGACACAATACTGGACAACAAGATGCTGGCTGAAGGATTTGCAGGAGATTTTTGCGTTAATGAAACATATAACTTTACATACTCCGAAGCCAAAGCTCAAATCCGGAAGCCTTTTAACCTCCAAGTACTATATTTTTGAAAGGAGACAAAGGACAAGAGCTGTGAGCAAGACCCTGTAACTTTCCTTACTGTTACATGAATGTAATGTTTTTATAGTTCTTATCTCTCTACTGATAAGAAGCTTTTATCAATCGGGAGATCACCAATTTAACTGTTCTTAACTGCAAATTACATCTTGCAATCCTTACAAGCCTATCAGAAAGCATTGGTCACGTAAATATAGCAAGGGATTGTTCTACACTAGATATAACCACTATCCCCATAGAATAAGAGTACCAGAAAAGCATACAGAAAATACGAAAACAAGAAAAACACAAAATAATTCTGAAAAAGTACATTGCATTTCCCAGTGGGTGTCTGAGTTGAAATGGTTTTAACTCACATAGACATACACTTTTGCAGATAAGCATATCATCCAAATGCTGCAGTCAAATGTGACTGTCTCAATATATAATGCCCTCATCTACAGCTTTGTAGTGTACTCAAAAAAAAGAGCCTTAAGCAAAGGTTTCCACAGGCCTGAAACATATTTTGAATTCAGGCTTTACAGTTTTCACTCATACTGACATGAGATACTGTGAAAAAAGTATCTTTGGCTGTGTGACAGTGAATTAATCAGTTCTATGAATAATGAGTTGACCAGAGTGATAACATTCTTGTCTTTAGTGCATCAAGGCAAGAACCTGATGAAGCACTAAAGCATGTCATGGACTTCTTGCAAGTTCTACTTTACTTTTTAAAATGCCTCTCAGCTGTTTTGGATGGATTTTGCAAAGGACAGCAAACACTTGCTGAAATAGCTATTGCTTCTGCAGATGTTGAGGGGGTTTCCTTCTGGGAAATACTGCACTCATGAGGACATGAAAGCAGATTGTGTTTTCATGGAAATTTCACTTGGAAGACAGATATGCTATTTTGTGAACCAGTAACCTGAATATTGGACACAGATGTGCAGAATGTAAAATGAACATTCAGTTTGTCTGACTTAATTCTTCAGAGCTAGCCACAGCTGAAGTACCTCAGGAATAGAGCAACCACCAGGAGCTGGCTAAGGACTTGCAAATGCGTTGATTCATCAAGTAATTATACACATACATTTGGACAGATAAATGCAAAGGCTTAAAAGAAAGGCCGTACTTAAACATTGGCATGTACTACAAGTCTTCCAGAGCTGAGGCACAAAGCAGTAAGAAAAGTTGCCCTATGTTAACCTCATCTGGGAGTCATGTATTCTGTTGCAGCTTTATAACACCTGAAGCACGATTTGGGAGAATAGTTTCCCCATTGTACATGAAGACGCAGTTCACTTCTCAGTAACACTTCATAACTATAGGCTATTCAATTAAACTTTGAGTGCAACAGGATTCTTTTTGATTGGCTCACTGCATCTCTCAAACCCATACAATCATTGGAGTGCTGGCTGGAAGGGATCTCTGAGTGCCTCTGGTCTTGCTTTCCACAAGACCAGATCAGCTGGTTGCTTTGCCTGAGTCCTGAGAACTTCCACGGACAGAGAGTCCTTGGCCTCTCTTAGTGACCTGTTCCAGTACTTCACCACCCTCCCAGCAAAGAAATTTTTCCTAATGTCTATCCTGAACCTTCAAAGCTGCAACATATGACTTGCTCCTTGTTCTACCACTTGCCACTGTTGAGAAGAGTTTGTCTCAGACATCTCTGTAACTCCTGACCAAGTAGCCGTGTGCTGCTCTTAGTTTGACCACTAGTCTTTTCACCAGTCTAGGCTACACCAACTCCCCAAACTCTCCTTGTAGGTGTGTGCTCCAGTCCCCTGATCATCCTATTAGTCTTCTACTGGAGCCTCTCTAGTCTCTCACTTTCCCTCTTGGGCTTCAGAGACTGAAAATTTGAAGCTATATGAAGTGCAGTTTCACCAGTGTCAAATTATCACCACCCCTCCTACTGCTGACTACGCTGCCCCTGGCACTGCCTACTATGAGGTCTGTGTTGTCTGCAGAGAGAGAACACCGCTAACTCACAGCTTGGCATGCACTGTAACTCCAGTTAACTTCAATCAGTCTATTCCCAGCACTGATGGCTGGTGTTATTCCTCCCCAGGTGCAGAGATTTGCACTCTCCTCCTTGCACTTACTGAAGTTCTTGTTGGCCCAAAACTCAAGTTTCTTTGGATTATAACTCTGCTGATCAGCATGTTAAGCATTGCCCCAGTTTAGCATCATCTGCAAATTTGCTAAGGGTACGTTCTGTCCCCACAGTTGAGTAATTAATGTTAATACAAGTTGCAGGAATTAGTACTGATTAGATGTTATTCTGTGGTGCTCCCAAAGCTCATGTTAGAAAAATGAAACATCCCAGTCAGGATTTCTACTTGTCAAGAAACAACCAAGTATGGAATGCCAGAGTTCGCAAAGCAAAAACATCTGCTGAATAGTTCTTGCTTGTTGCAGCATAGTGTACTCAGGATGAGTGCAAAATGAAGAGAGAAAAAGACATGCTCAAAAATAATTAATGAGAGCAGAACAGATAAACTGGCTAATAAAATGTGGATGAGAACTGGCAGGGTGGACAGTATTTGCCCTTTTAATTTTGTCTACAGCATTTGTATTCTAGCCGAGTTCTTCACTGTGAATCATCCTTCCCAACAAACAACATACCTTTGAGGTATCTCAGAAGTAGAAACTGAAAACAAAAGTTTGCAGTCTCCATTGTTTTAGCCATAGGTTCCTCCACACGTGTAAGGGATCAGATTTTCTCTACCATCAGAACACTTCCGCGGGTGTGAGAAATCTGATGATATCATATGGGAGAAAGTGTAGTTTTCTAGAAGCCAAGCTCAATGTGCAGACAGCAAAAAAACCAAACCACCTCTTTTACTGCACACTGACTAATATTTTCTTAGAGTAGCTTTCCTGATGCACTCCTTCTCCAGAAAAGGTATCAACCAGGCTATTATCACTTAGCACAAAGCATTGTATTCATTAAGTTAGAAGGGTTTTCATTTTGCTTGACCCTACCCTTTCACCTATCATCTTTCCTCAGGACAAGAAAGCTCCAGCACTCAGTTATCACGTCATACCTTTGTTGCAGCTTGGCCATGGCAGTAGAAAGTAACACTTGAGACCACAGAAAGGTTGTTTCTTTTGATGGAATTGAGAATTTACATGTCTCGAAAAAAACCTTCATGCATTTTTTCTCCTGACAGAGGGAAGAAAAACTTACAAAACAGGCCCCTCAAGCCTGAATGAGAACTAGGCAAGTGACCGGTTTTTGCAGGCAACACATTGATCCTGAGTCCATGTTAGACACAGCAAGCCTATTGTGTGCCAGAGTAACTGTCAGAAGGTATGCTTACACGGTTTTACCACCAAGAGGCTCCCATGCATCCCTTAACAACTCCTACGACTTGAAAATCAGTTTGCTTCACACTCCATGTTAGTCCATACCTCTGAAGGACCACTGAGGAAGGACTGTCTGTTTCTCTGGTGGCATGACACTGCAGCTTTCCCCACGTTTTACTCTTTGTGTGGGACCATCAACATTCACATGGCATTGAAGTGCGCAAGGCAGTGGTATAATCAGCCCTCCTTGCACTAATAGTTAATCCACAAAAGTGGAACAGCTACAGCCAGTTTTCTTGATACTTCCTCTATTCAAACAATCTGATGCATGCGGAAAACCAGCTAAACCTCTGCTCTCAAGCTGATTTAGGACCCCACAACGGGATGTTATAAACCACCTGGCAATGATTTGAAGGGGAAAGCATTTTTTTTCCTTACAACTGTTTTTGATTGATGACCAGAAACAAGCCTGAGACACATTTTTGAAGCATCTCCACACAGACTCTGCTAGAAGGCCCAGTGAACATCTGGAGAGACAAGAAGTATTAAGCAACCAAGACTGCTTTTCATTTGAAGCTTAATGCAGACTGGGGCATGACAGTAACTTAGCCTTTTACGGTAGTACCTGGCCTTCAGTACGAAGCATTGACTAGCCTAGAGCTGCACACATCTTCCATCAGAAACTGAAAAAGCATTTTACCACAAACAGCAACCCCAGCAAGAAGTAGCTCTCCTCAAGATGATCTTTTGACCTGAGATGTTGAGTCAAGGAGAATCTGAGAAGCTCTCCTTTGGCCCCAGGAAACCACTGCTGCTTGCCTTCCCCACATACTGTATCTTTCCTCATTTTTCTTCATCTTGTCTCAACTTGATGTTAAATTGTTCAATCCTTTCTCACAGTGAAGAACATTTACTCATAAAAAAATCAGACATGCAAGGGAGAACTCACTACCAAAACTAGCTATCACAAAGGGATGGCTTACGTTTGTTTTGTATCTAGGCTCAGCTGGAAGAGCAGGGCACCTTGTGGACTCTCGAGTGCATGGAGAAGTCACCTACCTCATCCAGGCCTGTCCTTTGCTGTATGTTGCCATAGCAGCCTTTTTTTATCTTATTTGGCTTTTATCATCAATTGATACAAATTATTCCTGAGGTAAGTCTATACAATACATTAACTCACAGGTTCATTTCCTTGCAAGTGTTGCTTAGCAGAGGTTGGTCTATGAAAGCTGCCATCAGCTATTGTCAAATCAGAAATTATAAATGTTATTAGTGAGAACTGTGATTGTTTTTCCACTAGCAATGAATCAGTGCTCTACTGCTTGTTTATTGAGTTACAGAATATTGGCAAAATGATGCCATTATGCCCAAGGAGCATTCTTTCAAATTTTTTATAACGACACTGCACAAACTGTAATTATGTAACTGCATTTCCTCTGGATTGAGACGACCTGAACTGTGGGACATCTCACAATTTAAGACCTGATGAAAGTATCTCATTCAAAAAAAAAAATGGCCAGGCAGAAGAAAGGAAAAAGGCATAAATTGCCTAGAGCTATTTGTTCTAGTGTGCTCTTCCTTGGTGTTCGAATCCTCATGGTACTGTATGCCTCCTCCAAGCACCAGCTGCTCTGTCTGCCGCTGCAGTTTCTCCCAGTAGGCTTCTTTTAGCCACTGCTTCCACCACCTAGCCTCTTCCCTGAAGAGCAACAGCTCTTGTTAACCAGGCTCAGCTCCCTCTGTCTCCACTCAGTGATCCCCCAGCTAGGTGCAAGGAGCCTCTCCACTAGCAGCTCACCATGAGGCAGCAGTTAGGGCAGTCTTCCTTGAACACAGGCTTACATTTCTCCAGACCTATGAGGTTAACACAGGAGGCTATGATTATGATCTTGAATGAAGATTAATGAGGACTGTATGAAGCGCAGAGCTAGCACTGAAGAATATACTATAGACATAGTATATTAAAACACTTGAAAGACAAACCACTGTCTAGACTGACTTCCTCTCACCTAATTGCAACTGTCTACAACATGGACATCTGGAGATGAGCTAGGCATGTCAGGCTCACTCTGCAGCCAACAGAGTAGTAGTGCTCTAACCTTTTCAGTGTCACCTTTTGCCTGAGGTACAGTGCAGTCAAAGCCTTCCATTGTGCCTCGCAGTCTGCACAGGGGGACCAGGGTGATGCTGCTGCAGATTACTATATGACAGGTTGTTCTTCCAGCTCTTAGCTCTGTTATTCAAAGATGAATGGTTCAAATGGAAAGAGAGGACAGGCTTTATGAAGAGCCTGAAATTGTGACCTTCCTGGCATATTCAGCTTGCAGGAGCTGGATGGCTGCCAGGAGAAATATCCCCCTGAGACAGATCTGGAAAGCTGATGGAAAAAGTGTTTCTTCCACAAGTCCTGCCCTGCCACCAGCAGCTCCAAATGCTCTGAGCTCCTGGCAACTGAAAACCAGAGCTCAGGACCTGGGAACAAGCATACTGAATGTAAAAGAAAAGGCAGGTGGTGTCTATCTGGGAAGCCAACCTGGAGGAGAAGTAACTGTAGCTGATGAAGAGTCATTACCAACACCCCTGATGGCTGCTCATCCAGTGACACAAAGGTTGGGTACATGTGTCAGAAAACTGCAAAGGACCTCTGGGCCAAGATGGTTCCTGAGTAAATTCCTGCCTCCTGAAAGATGATGAATCTGGTATAACTTAGTATTGAGCTCCTACAGCAGCTTCTCATTAAGAAATAGGGCTTGATGACTACTGAAGAGAAACTTGGCTCCTATCTGCCTTCTGGAAAGGTAACAGTTGAGAAAAAAAGATGAGAAAGTTATTTTTCCATATTTAAACTCAATCGCTGTTCCAGATGGTGGCAGAAGAAAGTCACAATATAATCAAAAGAGTACTTGCATCCCTGTGCATTCTGATGATTAAATGCTACTTACAACTTGCTTTCTTCTGCAAAAACAAAAGGTGCAACTATCAAAGAACCAAATAAGCTGAAACTTTGCTGTTAGAAAAGCAGATTGCTTTCTGCAGATCTTACTTTTCATCATGTGTCTCTGCTCCCCACCCTGCTCATGTAATCCATAAAATATCATCTTTCTTCCTAAATATGCCAACAGTTATAATTGCACCTGGCAGGGAACTAGAGACCTGAACAAGAAAGTAACAAATCAGGAATGCCTCTCCTAATCTCTCCACAAAGAGCTGTCTAAATAATATGGTAGGATAAAGTAAGAAGAAAGCAGCATCCTGGTCTAGTGCTGTTGTCATGCAGTGAATGTCAGAATGTCACCACCAGTATAAAAGGTTCAGATCTGCTGCTGAAAACTGACCTACCAAACTTTCCAGCTACCAGAGTTCTACATATTGCATGTCAGAAGAGAGAAGTTCCTTTCACTTCACTAACTCTGCAAGTTTTTAGACCCAAAACAGTACTCCTTGTCTTAGGAATATAGCAGTCTCATCCACTGACTGTTTGCCAGGCAGATCCAGGCAGACAATGCAGAGAAGCAGGCCAACTGGAGCCATGGTATTAATAGCTGTGAAGAAAAGTACATTATCATGTCTAATACAGTTATGGACAGATGGCCTCCTTGTAGCACAGTAATCCTTCAATCCAGTTTCAGTCTGTAAAATAATTCTTCTGCCTCAAAATAAAACATACCAAATAATGACTCGAGATCCTCTGCTTCCTCTCCAGGGACAAGTCTCATTACAGAAATAAGTGTCCACTTTTCCTGTCTGTTCAAACCAGCAGCTTTTCTTACATTGAAACAGATTTGTTATCATAGTTTTCTATTCCTACATACATTGCTTTCCTGTTGAATGTGACTCCCTCTGCTCCATCTTAGCTGCCTACCCTCCTTCAATCACAAGGTGTCTGTGAGAGCCCAGTCGTTTTCAGCAAAGCCCTTACAGAATCTGTCCCTCTGTTCCCTCCCACCACCATTCCCCCAGCATCTGTGAAATCTCAGCAGTTAGGACTTGTCAGGCTGCACTAGAGTTTTGCATAGCTCAGTTTGAAAGAAGCCAGACAAGGTGAAAAGAAGAGGAATTTTTTCCAGCTCCTCTCTTTTTTTGACAAGTTGACGGTTTTATATGGGAAAAGATGAGAACATGATGATTTTAAAAAAAATGTAGTAATAATTAGAGAGAATGAATGAGAATGGAGTTCATCATGTGGTAGCTGAGAGGCAGTGAATCACTGCTGGGATGTGTCATGAAAGCATCTTTGGACTCTTCTAAAATGTCTTGCATTAAAAAGCCCGGTGTACCACCCCAAGTTATTTAGTGATGTGCAGGGCACACTGGCCATTCTGAAGTAGGGCTGAGGGCAACCTGAATATTTTTAGACTGCCTTGAAATCTCATTGGCTTCCCAGCAAGTACATGCATCCACCAGTGTTTTAAATATGACCTTGGAAGGGCAAAGTGTACGGCACACTGTGGCAGGGTGCCCTTACAGACTGTCACAGTTCCAATCTCCTCCATGCACTCAAAACTAACAAGCCAGATTGCAAATTCCCTGTCTTCCCTACTCCGTCTCTACAATGATTAATAATAGCAGAAGCTTCTGTGCTGTCTTTTCTCACTCCTACAGTCTTATATTTAGGTTGTTGCTAATAGCTGTGGCTGCTGTTTCTCTAGCATCACAGAAAGTTTTGTGGTATCCAAAACTCATATTGCCTATTCTATTCCTACTGATAAATCTCTTTATTACTGCTTTTGTTGGCTGATACTGTACCGTGATTCAGTCACCTACCACTTAGTGCACACCTACACTTGTATGGGCTATAACATATCTCAGATGACCCTTAAACCTCCTAGCCCAGGTACTGGTATCAATCTATCTGTTATAAATTGACAAACATTGTAAATTAATCCATGCAGTAGCATAGCCAAAGAACTGCATGATTCTGTGGCCAGTCCATAAGATACCAAATGAAAATTTGCCTCAGATATCCATACAGTATTTGAAAAGTGCAATGTGAATATAACTGCAGCTCACTGTGGAGCACCACACACAGACATTCACTCCTTCTTATGCGCCTTACTTTGAAATAAAACAAAAATTCAATACAATGTGTGGAGTTGAAGAACTGAAAGTATTGAATCAGAACCAGAAGATACTCATCTCTCAGCAAGTTCTGTTCATCTATAAGGCAAAATATAGATTCCACGTCATGAAAAATATGTGGGCCTAAACTCTGTGCTAAAGGGACGCATTTTCCTCTTTGCACCATTTCCTGCCATGTTTTGAATTTGTGACTGACTTCACTTCTGTGATTCACAACACCGGACCATGATTTCAATCTCTTAATTTTGTGACTTCCAGTCATTTAAACCCTCATCTGTGAAGTTGCATGCAACTTCACCACGAAAAGGTCCTCAAGTTGACAACGTGGCCGTTGCACACTGCCACTCAAAGCAGCCAAACAGCAGAATGACAGCAGCTTGAATGGAAAGCAATAGCAAAACAAGAAGAATCAGCCTAGCCCTGTCAAACTGCCATGCTCAGCCAGGCTGTTATTAACAGGGCTCTGAAAGGGCTAGCTGGAGCTCTGACTTGAAGGCAGTTCTGTCTCCTGATAAAGCAAGCAGGCATGCTGCATTTCCTTCTAATCTGTGATGCTGGATTTCCCATCTTTCACGATTCAATCAGTTTTTTGTTGTACAGAATAGGAGGTGGAGAACAGGAGGGAAGAGCATGTGTAAAAAAACTCTTTCATTCTTTCCTTCTTTGGACAGTCTGGTTTGGTTTATTTTATCTTGACTGTAGGAAAGGATAAAATAGCCTGCCTTAGGACTTGTGTAAACATTATTAGCAGAAAAGGTTTTGTTTGCTCTTCCCTTCATGATTGAAACCTACAAGCTATTAACATCAGCTGTCATTTTTAAAAAGGAAGAGGATCAACTAATCTCTCAACTGTGCATTTTAGATACAGCTGTACCTAACAGTTGCCACTATTCAAAAAGCAAAGCACCGACATCAGCTTGGCAAAAGAAATACGCAAGAGTAACACTAAGCAGCAAAGAAAATATTGCTGAGGTAACAGCACCCACACCACCCTACTTTCCCCCTCCTCTCAGTCCATGGAATTCATAGCATTGTTGTCAAAACAGACTTCTGAGTTCTGCTAGTTTTGAAGTATTTTCAAAATTCACACATGGCTTTATAATAGAAAAGTTTTACAGTACTTGCTGACCCACATATGCACAGCTCCTGCAAGCCTGCTCACTTCTCTTGACTCTCATGAAGCAAAAGTAAAGCACCACAAAACTGGCCCACCCTGCAGCTTCCCACAGCTTTGCTACCCTTACCATGGCTCAGGGAGAGAGCAATGACCACATTGGAGCTGCAAGCTCTGCTGATTCTGCACAAAGAGCTCCTCTTCAAACGAAGTTCATTCACGTATTTGAGGCACCATGCAACCTTCAGAGCTCATCTGCTACAATGGGAGCCACCACCCCTTCTGCTCTGCTTGTCCCACCTGGAGCCAGGCTCATTTCTGTTCTCTCCCAGGTAGCACTGAGGATCCTTTCCTCCTTAAGAGGTTCCCAAATCCTCTCCCTGCTGCGACCTCCGAGCCTTAAGAGGTTCCCAAATCAGACTCTCCCTGCTGCAACCTTCGAGCTTCACTTAATTGCTGCTGTTTGCTCTTTTCCAGCAAGGAGGACACAGATCTGCTTGTTTCCACTCATGTTTACTTGGCTGTGAATGCTGCAAGCTCTGTTTCTGCCCCAAGTGAAAATTACATGAACAGATCTGGAAACAGAGAAACAGCATTAGAATTATTTCAGAGCATCACTTTCTCAAGGGTTAGGGCTGGGCCAGCCACTAGACAAATAACAGTTGCTCACTATTAACCCTTTTCCCTTCCCAAAGGGGAAAGAAAGACAATAAAGGAGAGAGACTTACCGATTGGAAAACTGAAAGCAGCTTTAATGAAAATAACAATAAAATTAAGTATATATAAACAAACACAATATTGAACTCACCCCCCATTGATGGAAATTACATCACCACAGATGCTGTGGAGCATGTACTGGGAAAGTTCCAGGCTGGACTCATCAGCAGATGGGAATTGGATTCAGCAGCTAGATTGTGGAAATAAAGTCAGGAACATATGGCTTAGGATCAAAGACAAAACGGACAGAGTCCTCCTCAGATGTGGGCCATTGAAGAAAAAAGACTGATCCTCATGATCCCTCACCTTTATAATGAATATGATGTATATGGGATGGAGTACCTCGTTAGTCAATTTAGGGTCACCTGTCCTATCCAATCCTCCCCACAGGTGCAACCTTCTACATTCTGCACCCCCAATATGGAATACAAGATTTAGCAGTGACCTTGGTCTGCACAGGAGCAAGTATAAGCAAGGGCCTTTCTGCATAGCAGTCCTTGGCAGTAACTCTTAAACACCAAGCTTTATCAGTTCTACAAGCAGACATTGGCTGTAAAAACACGCTGTTAACTTCAGAAAATGCAGTTACTTAGACATGACTTACATGAAAAATAAAATCACTGAACACAATTAGCTTTGTTCTAGCTCAAAACAGGACACATTTTGATCCCATAATATTTACTGTTTGCGCAAAGTAGATTTTTCTGGAGTTTTTTTTTTCTGCAGATGTAACCCTCTCCTCTCTTCTGGAATAGTTATTGCAAAAATGCTTTTTCACTTGGTAGCTATACTTTCAATCACCCCACAGTACAATGAGATGGAGGAAAGTGAAGAACATTCACAGCATGAGGGAACTGCAGTCAGACCATTCCTAAGGGAACCTGGATAGCTGAGGGACCCTGCTGCAGTTTATTTTTTCTTTCCTGCCCTTCAGAAAAAAATTCTAAATCAGAAAGTGTTTTCTGGATGGCTTTCATTGTCTTGCTGCCAGGCTAGTAACTGATTTTACCACCTCATTAGCTAATCCACTCCCAAATTAAATATGGACTGGATTCAACAGGCACATATGCAGGAAGGGGTAAAGTAGACGAGTGTAATGGAAACGTAATTGGCTTGGATGTGATGTAATGTCAGTAAATGTTCTGCATCAATTACCATTCCAGGGCAATCTGTCTGGTCTCCTACCTAACTGCCCCTCGAGGAAGTTTGCTTATGTAAGTACATATAGAGGAAAAGTTCTTTGTTTTTTCCCCTGGTATCAATGTCAGAATCAAGTGACAGTGGGATGAGAAAAGGACATTAAATAAAACAAAATGCCGAGGATGGTAGTGTGCTTTCTTTACTCAGATGATAAGGTAAATTTGCCTGCACTTACCTAAGATTTTATAAACACAATACAGTGACTTACCGTCATGTTTTTCTCCTAGCACTGTCTTAATCCTCACTTGATTTTTCAGTAAATATGGTAAGGGACAAAACTGCACAACAGACAAAAATGGGATTAAAGGGACCACATTACCAGTAAGTCCAACTAGGAATTCCTGGAGGTGGCCATGCAGCAAGAGCTCAGACAGAAATGTTGCCAGAACAAAGAGTACTGGAAGGGACACAAGAAGCATGAAGGTGTCCCAGCCAGATACTGCCCTGAGCAGTGACCCTGCAAAGCACTGCACTATGTGCCACAGCCCCTTTGCAAAAAGAGTAAGCACAACAGGCACAGCCTGGTTGACAACAAAACATCTTAGAGAAGATTATGGTTTTTAAGTCTATTCCTTGTGGGGAGGAGATGGTGGTTTTTCTGAGAGAGATGGTCAACCCTTGGACTCCCTGCTGGAAGCCTATTGTCATGGTTTAGAGCCACTCACCCACTGCTTCCCCCCCACCCTCCACATGCCCTCCTGTGGAATGGGAAGAAGAATTCGGAGAAAGAAAAAAAGGAGTTAAGATAAGGACAGTTTAAGAAAACAACACAAAGAGAGAGGAAAATGACAGTACTAACAACATGATATGTGAAGTGAGTAATAGGAGTCAAGAAAAGATCTACTTGTACCCAAGACACCAACTTTGCCTGTTTCAGCCACACTGAAGCAGCTGAAAAGAGAAACCCCTAGCCAGCCCTCCCCTTATATAGGGTCATGGCTCAGTATGGTATCAAATATGCCATTGGCTGGTTCAGTTGTTTATCCTGGCTGTGGCCCCTCCCAATTGCTTGGGCCAGTGGCTGCTTGTGATAATTAACCTGAACAGAACCCAGGACACCTGGGAAATCACAGAAGACTGATTTGGTGTCACCGTGTTTTCAGAATGAGGCCACCTCAAACAGCAGAGATGGTTAAATGCTGAAAATGTGTTTTCACAGCTATGATAGCGAGAGTGGATGAATTCATGGAGTGCGCTCTGCCTTGAAAATTCCATGACAATGTAAAGAATGGGAGTAATGAAAAAAAGATCATTAATGATGTATTCAAGGCAGAAACAGGTGGAGATCAAATCATTTCACTATAAGCTAATGATGTGCCTTTTGATCAAATTCACTTACATGATAGGCCAGGTATAATTTTTATCAACGACTGAAGAGAAAGGTTTCAGGTTATTACTAGTCCCATTGAACCACCTGTTGTTTGGTTTTTTCCACTTTCCCAGAAAGCTCATGTTCTCATCAGCAATAAACGGACACAGTGGTAAAATTTTATTGTCTGCTCCTGGGGTCACAGTACATGCCAGCTCCTGTCAGCGATGTCCACTTTGCATTCAGAGTATATGCCACCACTCTATAAAAACAGCACAAGTTGAAATTTTAACTATACTACATGAAAAAAAAAAAAAAAAAGATAAGCACGTTCCCTAGGCAGAAAGACAACCTTCCACTTTGTATTTCAGTGTAGGCAAAATAACAAACTACACAGGATTGTTCACCTGTTACTGAAGCTTCACAGCTTACTAGAACTCAAAGCATTTCGTAAACACTTCATGACAATGAGGACACAATGGTTCAATTCTTCTGATTGTCAGGCTCCCATGTAGCTCAGTGGAAATTTAGCCAAATGCAAAAAGTCAGGGAGTCCCCAGATAAAACCAAAACCTCTTGGTAAATTAAGCATAAAATGTCTTCCATCAATACTAATTCAGTATATAAATGGGTTTACTTAATGCACAGATGCCCTTTTAATATTTGCTTTGTGGAAAGAATTCCGCAGTGTGGTTGGCTGGCAAAAAAGTCATAATAAATAGCTCATTTATGTCAATTTTTTAATCTGAAAATTTTATAATTCCTGCCAGTGAGGCAATTCTAATAGTTTTACAGGCTCACTTAGGGATAGAGACACAGCTCATGCCATACTACATCTGTCTGGCAAAAAACCAACCAACACAGCACAAGATTTCACAGAGTAAATCCCTGCAGGTAGATGCTTACGATTAACTTCCAATAATAAATCCCTCCCATATAGAACAGCATGTAGGAGCTGTTCAGGAACAACAGAGGTATAGAAGGGTGGAGACAAAATAAAAAATGGAAAATTATTGTCTAATTTAAAAAATATTAGTGAATGTGGGGTAAATATGACAGCTTAAGAATGCTAACATAGGGCTGATACATGACATCTCAGGCTTTACCCAAGCCTGTGGTAAGGGTCTCCCTCATACCCAGAGGAGAGGAGGGCAGAAGGTGTGAAAGGGTGGCAGCACAGCAGCGTTCACCTTTGTGTTCTGTAGCAGCAGGACAAACTGCCAGGCTCCCTGGGTATGTCTCTGGGCACTGGTTCCTCTGGGGTGTCTGTTCTCTTTGCTCTCCTCAGGCTCTCTTTCCCTGTGCTCGTTGACACCACATTGCTGCTGCAGCGAAACTTAGGGAAAGCTTGTTTAATAAAGGCTGCAGTGAGGGATTCAAGGGGTTAGAGTTAAACCCTGGAGACGTTACAGAAAACATAAGGAAAGGCAACCAGGCAAGAGCTAAAGTCCAGCGAGCTCTCTGTGCTGCCTCCACGTGGCCAAAATGTTTTATGGTGTCTTTCTCTTCATTTTTGTTTTGGTTTGTTTGGTTTTTTTGATTGTTTTTGTTTGGTTGGTTTGTTTGTTTGCTTTTGTTGTTGCTCCTCAACATCTTTGGTTTATCTGCTATGGGGTTTTTTTGTGTCTTTTTTTTTCCCTGGTGGGAAAGGTACTGTTTAGTAGGTCTAGAGGTCAAGCATCAGTCCAGCCCTAAATGTTGACCAGTGACACCAGGGGAAAGAAAAAGGTCAGGGTAAGTAATATAACCTCAACTCCTAACTGCCTGCTGCCAACTCAACAGCTTCATCTTGGAGGCTTCCTAAATTACAGGTACTAACTTTTCAGCAGTCCTGAATGCTTTTTTTTTTTTCTTCCTGTGAATTTGTCCTATCACTCTTTGAACTTGTTTACATTTTCAACTATCACAACAGCCCATCAGAAATAGTTCCACAACTTAAGCACACAGTAATTTTTGCAAAAGAGAAGCCTCAAAATGCACAATAGGCTATGTAAAAATATATTTAGATATAGGCTGTATATCAAAAAGTAAATATGTATATACATCTTCTATATATGTTTTTAAATATATATATATGTGTGTAAATAACAACATTGGTCTTAGATTTTTTAAGTATGTCTCAAATGGTGCAAATCTCAGCATGTTGACCAGATTCTAGGACAGAAGACCCATCTGTTCTGTGGATTTCTTACCACTAAGACATTAACCTCTGTCCTGGGTAAACCTGCTTCTTGCTATTCCCTGTTTCACCTAGATGTCTGTCTCCTGCTCCTATGTACATGAAAGCAGTGCTGATGACTCAGTGTCCCACTCCTACACTGTGTTTTATGTTTTGTCTAATACATGTACCGGAGAGCTTCCCTGGCCAGAGCTACTGGGGTATGTTTCCAGCTGGTCTTTTGGTGTAGGTGGCACTTGCATATACTGGGCATTTTTGGAAACTAATAGCAGCATTCTACATTTTGTACATTATGAAAAACATATGGCCTGAATAAGCATTACATAAAACAAGTGTCTCCAGTGCATTCTCCACCTGTGCCAGATAGCAAATGGACTCTGCAGGACCTCGTTAACATAAACAGTTGATAAAGAAATAAAGCAGGCGAAAAACATCAGCTATATTTCTCTTCACCATGCTACTTCATTTCTTTACAGCCCAGTCTTGGAGAGAAATGGAGAGGAAAGCTGTGCCAAATGGTGCTTGTAAACATAATGCTTCTTGCAGTGTCCTGCCCATGGGACACAGTAGTTGGGTAAAGGAATATCTAGAATTATATCAAACCTAGACATTTCCCAGAGGTACAAGGGTTATTGGGGGGAAGCTCTCTGAAGCAGGGCTCTTCCAGAGCAGTGTTTTTGAAAAACAGCTAGTGTTAGCTCTTCATTCATGGGCTATGTTTCCTTTTACTTACACGGAAAGAAAATCCAGTTTTCCTCCTAAAATTTTTCACCATGCAAGCTATTAAAAAGGAGTATGGAAGGTTTTAATTTAAAGAAGTAACACACAGAAAGCCAATGAGTAGAGAAAAGCCTTTAACTCCATCCCATGACTGTTGAATATGTTTCACAGGGAAGCCTCTTCTAATAAGATGAAGACTAGAAAACAAATACCTTGAAGAGGCTGTTGTGTGAAATATAAATTTAGTAAGAAATGAATCCCCTTGTGTTCTAGCCAGTCCTCAGATATTATAGGGTCTAGAGGCAGCTGGACTTATCTCTTAATAGGTATACCAATTAAGATGTGTTGCTATAGGTCCAACACCAGACACACACTAACAGCCAACTTGCCATAGGTCCAGTTCCCAACCAAGGGAGCAGTTGGATGTAAGAATAGCACAGTTTAAATGTGACTATAGGTCTGACACCAGATTCACCTGTATGCTGTAGGTCTGGTTCCCTTCAAAGGGGACAGCCAGATGCACAAATAGCACAGTTCTCCCACGAGCTTTGATCCAACACCAGATGCACAAACAACCTAGTATGTTGTAAGTTGAGTTGCATTTCATAAGAAGCAGTCAAATTCACAAATAACACGGTTTATTTCTACTTGCAAAATATACAGATTCTTTAAGATTGCTGGTGATAAATGCACTAAGCTGCAGAAATTGCTATATAGATCAAAAATACAATTGTAATTGCAAACGTGATCTCCCTGGGAAAAACAAACAAACATACACTCGGTGTAGCCAAGGCGCAAATCTTACCAAAAGGCAGATGTCTCTTCGCCTGGGGTGAGTGAGGAGGACAAACACATCAGTCTGTCCTTATGATTTGCTGTCGAATTCTCATCCCACAAAATAGGTCTGAAATAGGGCTAATATCTATACTTCAGTTTTCCATTAATCTTCAAAGTGCGGGGATGGGCCTGTAGGCAAATCATTAAGTGGGCTCATGAGTTGCACAAACATTCCTTGATAGGCTTTTCAACATTGATATCTTCTGCTGGGAACAGGCAATTGTCTTATCACCTTCTGCTGGGAACAGTTAACTGCTGTGATAAGCAGAATAGGAAGGCCAGGACTGCACCTGGTCATTCCACATTCATCCTTGATATCATTACAACATGGACCACTGGATCTCCACCCAGCCTCTGTGTTTGCCCTAGACGCTTATCAGCAGTGATGAATTTCATTGGTTTGTGCTTTCTGCTTCCGACAGAGGCATAATGTTCATAGAGCAGAGTATCTAAGCAGAGGTCTCTCACCAAAGAACAGTGAGTTACACTTCCTACATTCTTGGTATGGTATGAGTCTGGCATGCTCAAGTCTGGTGGATGTTTACAGAGACAAATGATCCTGAGGAAGCAGAGTTTATTTCAGCTTTTTGTCCTAAGCCAAAAAGTATCTGTAATACATTCTCCTCTACATTAAAGTCCCTTGATGCAGATCTGTTAACTGTTTTGAGCAGTAGTCTGTCTAATCTTATGTGTGCTGTTTTGCAAGCCTACCTGGCAGCCTATGAAAACAAACTTCTCAGAAAATATGCTTTGTCTGGCAGGAGGCCAGGATATGCACTGCAAGCACTAGATAAACATAGGAAGAAAATATATCCTGTCATCTCTATAACATGCCAGGTGAAACCTTCTCAATACTGCAGACCAAGCTTGCAAGTTTAGTTTTCTTTTGGCTTGTTTTCTTTGTCCACTTCACTGTGAATCTGTCACCTTTCTCATCCAGTGCTTATTCAGAATTTATCATTTTGTCCTTTCCTTACATAATTCAAGCTTACTTTCTGGTGTCGATAGTGGTTATCTCTTCTGTTACTGGAGTGGAATGACCGCGAATAACCAACCACGTCTACAAATTGCTCAACTCTATTTCCACAACATGGCTGAGATTCAATTTTTTTTTTTCTTTCAAACAGAAAGCTGTGATTTCTAGGAATTTCAGTTTAATACTTTCAAAATTACATGTTTGGCATTATAAAAATTCAGATTCTTATATTCTTTTTCCATGTATACATACAGTTAGTCTGCAAGTTTATAGGCAGTGTTATCTTCTGCTGTACTCATTTCTGGTGGGAATTTGTGTATGTTGTCTCTTTCCTATCCCTTTTTCCATCTCCTGCCCCCCTGAAAATCTGGACTGTCTGATCCTGTCAAGAGATCCAGGGGACCTGTTGATTTCAAAGGTGAAAAGTCTGGCCAGTTTTGTATAGCTGAGAAGGAGCGGGCTCAAATTCAGATGTCTCGCAGGAATATCTGTGAGATATTTGTGAGATATCTCACATTAAGCCAAAGTGAAAACTAATGACATTTTTCTTGCAGGGTGTGCAGAAGTATTAGCACCAAGACTAGTGTCACAGGAATACAAGAGATTGAAGGAACGTTATATAGCATATAACGTACAAGAAACTTACAACAGCCATGATTTATTGCTGTTGCTTTTGAGGTGGAAGTCCCTCACTGAGGCAACAGTGACCTTATAAAGGTACCTTTATTTGGCGTGCTAGTTATCAGGCCTGTAACCTCTGAGGAAAGCAGGTCTGAAAGCCAGTGACCATGTTACTATGGTGCTTCAGGTGCATTCCCTACATTTCAGTGTGATGACAAAACTTCTTGAATAAATCTGGGTTTGTAATACGGTTTCCACTTTCTTGCTCACATGTGTGCAAAGTAATCTCTATGCCTACCACTCCTGTTATTGCCTTTAAGGATGCAGTATTTTACTCTTATTTTCCTCAGTTCTTTCCCATCACAGTTTGAAGGCTTCAGCTGTACTCACTAATAAACTTCTTCCATCACTGATTCAGCCAGATCAATTTACATATGCTGAAAATAAGGTGTTTTTTTCCAAAACACATTACTGTGATGGAAGAAGTGTTTAATTTACGACATTCCATTTCCTTTTGGCTTAACCTCTCCATCTCACCTCTCATGTTTTATATTTCAATGAGGCATTTGCTTGCAGAATCTCCATTTCACAGTTTCTGGAAAGCCTCATCTGATTTCACTTAGAAAACCTTTCCACAGGTGAAAGTACTGTATCAAAAAAGCAAAAGCTGCATCAGCAGAGATTACAGGAGTGCATGAGAAACAATGATAGCAGAACTAGTAATTCACACCAGAGAACCAAAACCTTTTAACCTTAGCCCATTCCCAAGTGATCTGCTTTTAAAGGCATGAAGGAAGAAAAATGAAGGGCATGCTATCAGAAGGTTTGCCAAATTCACAGTCCACCCCACTTCTCCCAACAAGTCATATCCTTTGGAAACTAATGCCTGAGGTGGCTTGCTCTTGTTCCAGTCAGCCCTGATCTTTACATCAAATACCATAATACACTCAATCCCTGTCTACAGAGATTTAAGTACATACTATTGAAAGGATGATCTCTTTTCAGCTTCTTGACCACTACACCTCAGAAGCTGCAAGCATGTTTTGCACTATTTGACAGTGAATCTGGCAGCCAAAAGATCTGATTCTTTCTAGCTCAATTATCAGGTATCAGCAAAAATCTGGAGAAGTAAGTTTCTTTAACTTATGGAAAGGAAAGTTTTGTATCTTCAGATGCATCTGATCCATAAAAAAACCCACGAGTTTTTCTGATTTCCAGGTATTGGTTTAGATCCTCCAGGGTATTTTCAAGGATCTAATTAAAGTCTTGCAATGTTTCAGCAGGTGATTCAGGAAAACAATAAATACAGTGACTACAACCCTCACATTGTCAGCAAAAGTAAGTTGGATCTAGGAAACTGCAAACCTAGAAGTTTATCTGAGCTTCTCCCCAGTCTGAAGGTACAGGCTGCTCAGGACTTTGTATGAATGGTCCAGTTCATTTGGTCCAGCTTCTTCTTACAGTCCCAAACCCTATATTCCTGTTGGTTTGCTCTGCTCTTCCAGATGAGGCCAGTCAGTAGGGAATATTGTTCTCGGGGACACAGTTAAGACTATCTGGACATAGACCTGGATGCTTCAACACACCTGGGGGATGGGTGTCTTAATTCAGCACATGCTTTAGCTCCAACAGCTGGAGGTTCAGTCCCTGGAGGCAGCAATTTTCACAGCCTGCCCTACTGCATCTGTTACAGAACAGAACAGAAGATTGTTGTTTTACTTGCCTCACTTGCTAAAACCATACTGAAAAAACCTTATACTTAAAAGGAAGGTCAGCCTTTCTTTTCAGAGATGCTATGATTTGTCTTTGAGGTAAAACCAGCACCAACTTGAAATGTGTAAGGAAGCATGTGGCAAATACAGTGCCCCAACCCATCAGCTCTAACTCATGGCTTAATTCTGATTTTCTGAATCTCCCTGACAGTGGCTGGCCCCCTGGATCAACATCCTGCCAGCTGCAGCCTTAGGCCTCCTTCATTTGTCGTTCACACCTCCCAGCTGGCACTGATCTAAATATGTGGTTTTGTCTTGGCAGACAAAACCATGTGCCAGGCATTTGGCTAAGAACTCTTGTCATTGCAGACACTGATAGGGATGCAGGGGGAAGAGCGTCGGGCTGGCGAGAGCCCGCCTCTGCCAAACAGAGAACAACCAAGGAACAGAGATGTGAATAAGAGGATCATGTGGATACTGGAGTAATTTTTTTTTAAGTTTATGTAGCCCCTTTCAACTAAAGAATTTAGAGAGATTTTTCTTGCCAGATCAGCTTTTCATAGAGAAAAGTAGTTAAGATACCAGTTTTAGGTCTCTCAGGAGATGCTGAACGCCTTGTGGGATGAAGCCTTAAATCTGTCAGTGGGCAATGCTAGATAAGGAGTGGTCCTGCAGAGCTATTCCCAAACCATCCCCATTCTCGCTCTATGGCCCCTTCCTGTGCTTGCTTGTTTCCAGGAATTACTGGCCTGCTGTTGAGAAATGTGGCTTCGCTCTGGTTCCCAGAGCAGCTATGAAAGAAGCGGGGGCATCCACATCCACATGTACATTCATCTGGGGAGCGGAGCTTCCCCTCACACCTGCTGTGTGGCACAAAGGACCCAGAGCCTGGCGGGGGGCACAGCCCCCCTCGCCTGGACTCCCTCCCTCCCTCAGCTGAGTCAAAGAAGAAAACAAAAGCAGGGACTTTCTCTCCCCTCTGCCTCAATACCCATGTCATGGCCAAGGGGGGGGGCAGAGAGTGTCTCTCCTGCTCTCTGGTCTCACTTGGGGCCATGCTACGTGGGCAGTCCTCCCTCCCCTCTGACAAGAAAGATTTTTGTTGGGACTTCAGATCCCATCATTCACTGCCACAATTCACATCCTTAACCCAGTTGCCTTTTACTTTCTTTGGCCCCTGTCATCAAAGCTGTTAAGACACCTACTTTTAAAACTCCTAAATACCTTTGAAGTGCTGGCCTTCATTGTTGCAGCTTGCTATCCTAATGGGAGGGCAAACTACCAGGCGAAACTCAGGTCAGCCTAATACACTTCATTTCCCTAAGCTCCCTCCCCAGCTAGTGAGGAAAGAGGCCCTTCCTGACATCTTTCAGATTTGCTAAATTAGCCCTCTACTCTGAATCACCTTCTGAATAGACTTGTCATGCTTCATTGACTACAGAGGGAGCCTAAGGACAACCTCTGAGATTAACCTTCCACCTCACACTCAGGGATGGTAGGTACTTAGCACTGACAAACTGCATAAAAGTTTTTGAATCAAAGTTGTTAACGGAGAGTATATTACTAAGCTACAGTTCAAAGCACAATAACAGCTCTTAAATTGTTTTTGTCATTGCTACTAACAACAGCAGCAAGTGAAGTGTATTTCTGGGTGTTTCTTAGAGAGTTTTTCATCTCCCTTGATGAAATCCATTTACTCCAGGGACTTGTAGTGTAAGTGCTGCAAAGTAGGAAGGTCACTGCCTTTTCCATTGTTTTTTCTTCCTCTAAGACCCTGTTGTTCTGCCTTTATTGTGACCCTTACATTAAGGTTGCAGAGCTCTTACTCTTTTGGGTACACACTGCACTGAACGAAAATTTACTGGTCTTTTTCTTCCCATGCTGGTAGATAGAGCAGTAGCTTATTTAGGGAGCTTTCCTGATAAGACAGCAAGTAGCAGTGATGATACACAGGCCCAGCTCAAAATCAGCTACTTACAAAACAGCCCTTATCGCAGGGAGCATATGTTTTGTCTTTGTGACACTCAGTTATGCAGGTGGCTTGATGGACCCCTGTCATCAAAGGAGGACAATAGCAAAGAGAGCAAATGTACTTCACTCCCAACTAAGGATTTATCCTTTATGGAGTCCTGGTCTTCCCAGTTCTTGGTTTTTTTGCGGGGAAGTGCTCTGTTGAATCAGTAGGACTATCTGCAGCACAAAAAGCAAAGCATTCATGTAAATTGTTACAAGACTGAGATACTATATATTTTAGGATCTTTATACAGTATATCATGAGCCTCAAGGCATTTTCCCAGACTTTAAATGGGCCACTTTGAATTCAGAATATATCCAAAATCGGGTCCTGAATACAACATAAATCTTTTTTAGTATATTTTGCCAGAAGACAAGAGGAGAAATCGCTGGCTTTCCTTTCAGTCAGTTCCATTAATCGCCCAGGTAATCCTATTTTTTGGGGATCGGACTCCAGCAACCTCAGTTTGAGCCCTTTTTCATGTCTTTCTCTGACATATGTACCTAGTATTTAATTGTGTTGATCTTTGCATCAAGAATTCTATTCCCATCTTCCAAAATCACCTCTCAACAGCATTTTTTGCAAAATCACCTCTCAACAGCATTTCTTCCCAATACTCCCAGCCCCACAAAAGTTTGGAGACTATTTACAACTGTGACTCCATGCAATTGCAGATATCATGGACAAGTCCTTTCCCAAGTAATCACTTACTCCCTGAGTTCTGGGTCAGCAGTGTGTGGCATAAACCCAAGCAGAGAATGGAAGAAAGGAAGAAAGAACACAATCAAGGAAGAAAGGTGGGGGAGAAAGGCCAACAGGGATAAAATTGCCGAGTGTTACATCTTTTTGCTTACTACCTCCACCATAATGGCTTTAGGAGAAAGTGGAAGTTGATCCATCCGTACAGCTGGAGATTCCCTTTATATTAAGCACATCCCCAGGCAGCCACTTTGTCAGACTGAGGCCCACTGCGCACCCTGGAGTGACACCAGCTGCACCTGACCGAGGTTGAATATCTAGGTCCCATGAACATCTGTAGTGGTATGTAATGAACAACAGAAATAAAAGAGTTCATGTACTAAAAAAAGCTTTTCATATAGAAAAAAAATTGGGTACAGAACTCTTTTGTTCTGAACAGTAGGTCTCTGAAATTGTGTATCAGGATAAAAACCAAACCCAAATACCAGCCTGTACTTCAAAATGTAATAGTATGCAAGCTAATTGTCATTGCTATGGGAAGCTCATTTCCTTCCCTTCTTCCCCAGCATTCTACTTTTCTCTTTTACTTTGTCTGCAGAACCTCCAGTAATGAACACTTAACAACTGCTAAATAGCTATTAATTAACTAACAACATTTATTTATTTATTTAAAAAGATGGATTCTTTCTTGTGTTCTGGTCTTGAGAGACTTTATCTACTGAGCAGGAATAAAAATAGTTACTGGCTTTTATAGATCCAAGCTCTCATCTTTTGCTCTTGGGGTAAAAGTGGAGGGAAGCAGCAAATTTAAAGAATAACAGTGTAACTAAGAAAGCAAAGACTGAATAAATACATTAAAAAAGAAAAAAATCTTTGCCAATAGAGACAATAGTTTAATGGCATTTGTGTAGCAATGGAGCCTTTTAGAACTCAGAGTATCCAGAGTGCATGGAGGTTTTTTTCTGTAAAAGAGATTCTGTGTGCATATGTCTATGTGTGTGTGCATGTGTATTTTTATGTAAGGTCAAATTTTATTTGACCACAAGTCAAGTGTAATGGTCTTTCTTCAGAAATGCTCTCAGTAAACAGTGAAGATTTTATAACAAGTTGTGTTTTACTGTAAGATTACATGGGGGTTTTTTGAGTTTCTCTGGAGGTGATTAGCACAGGCTAAGTAAGAGAAACTGAGAGGACCTCAATGTAGGTGAATTCACATATCACTATAAACGATAATGCATGATGGTTTCTATTACTAATTTGTGTAAATGCTTCAGCTTGAACATGAACTGTTGATTATGCAAATTCTCCATTCTCAGGGAAAAATCAGGTGTTGCTCTGTCATCTACAAAGCAAAGGATGTGTGTGTCTCTCTGTGTATGTGAAACTATCATGCATTTGAGTATTAATTCTAATTCTACCTTATGCAAGACCAGAGGGATGATGAAGTACAAACAGGTTTTTAACTTCAGCTGTAGTAGTGAAAAGTCTTACAGTTCTCAAAGCGGGCTTCGCTCTGCTAGTTACTCTTCCATGGACAGCTCATTCTACTCATCATTGGCAGTCCTCCTTGTATCCACAAATCCACTTAATGAAACACCACTCCCAGAATTCTGGAGCACAAAATGGCAGCAGACCTTGGGTTTCTTCTGCATGAGTCCTCTGCATGCATATATTATTTATACAATAAAAAGAGGCTATCTAAAGACAGAGAAGGCCTTCTAAGACCCTATTCAAAGAAGGCAAACCACTAGAAAAGAGTTGATTGGAGAGCTTTTTGCCAAGCCTGTTTATAGCTCAGTCAGCATTTGGGGACGTAGACAGCAAGGACAGGAGAAATCAGAGACCTGGATGCCTTGCATGATGGAGCTTTGGGAAGCTAAGCATGACTTGAGACAATCCTTAAGCAACCCGGGCTTACTGACGAAATCAGGTATCTCCACAGAAGAACAAGAGCATCTGAAAAGTTTCTCACTACTCAGAAACCTAAAAATGTAAGTAACTGCAAAGTAGCATATTCCTTTTTTTTTTTTTTTTTTTTTTTTTTTTTTTTTTTTTTTTTTTTTTTTGGAATTAAACAATAGTGAGTACTTGGTCTCCTTTCCAGGGACAGGATTTAGGTTGCTGAGTCCATTAGTGGTTTGAAGAATGCACTGTCAGTTTTCATAACTTACACTTCTCCCAAACAGGAAGCCTCTATAAATCTAGTCTGTAAACAGTGTGAAGCATCTCCCTCTTTTGGCAGTGTGTGATGGAATGGCTTGCATGGAGTAATTAATTATTCTAACATTTTAACTAATAGTTGGACACAGAAACAAAACCAGGGAGAGTATTTCAAAAAGAAAGTAGATTTAGGAAAAAAGGATAATGAAAGAACAAAAACAAAGGAGAAGAAATTAACATACAGTGAGCATTACCTGAATTTTTGCATAATTCTGTTTAGTCCATTAATGTACTTCAACTTCTTTGCTCTGCTCTTGAAGCTTAATTGTCTCTCACCAAATACAGACACTTAAAGTTCTATTAAAGTAAAATAGCTGAGCAGGACAGGGAATAAGGTTTTCCCAGTGCTTAGCTAATAGGGTTAAGTTAAAAAAAACACCCAGAAAATCAAACTCTTCTTATGTAACCAATCATTGTGTCAATATTATACAGGTTGAAATATCTGTATACTAAAACAAGTTGCTTTATGGAACTGGTGTCAGTAATTTGGGGATGACAGACTTCAGTATACAAAACCCAAAAAGCTGTTTTCTGCTATAATAATTTTTGGCAAATTTCTTTCTACAGACTAAAACTTTTTCTGAATTTACACAGTGTTCTGAGGTAAGCAACATCTATAGCTGATGGAAATTAGTACAATAAAGAAAGACCATGAAGAATAATTGGAATTAAGAAAGTTTAGAAGTCCCCTGCAGTTTCCACAACCAAATGAGAACACCACACTTCTGTGTATTAGTTTATTTATTTTTTTATCGCCACTAGGATCAAGTAAATTAGGTTGATACAATTGGTAAACATATACATTCGCTAGAGCCTCCCACAATCCCACAGAGCTAAGGGAAACATTAAGAGATGTTATAGGATTAATGCTTTCATTCTACAATATGGATATATGGCTTTCATACAGGTTTAAAAAAATTGAAAAGGTAACACACTTCTAGCTTACAAAATCAATATACAAACTGAAAAAAAAGGAACAAGAAAAAGAGAGTAACCCATAAGAAGATATCATATAGCACTGGTTTAATAGATATATACAGAATTAGAAATCCATTGAACACAATATTCAGGCTTTAATTTGTTATTTGGACTTTCACTCCTTCTTTCTGTTTAACAATGAAACTACAAGCATTAAGATGATTTCTGTTTTGCTTTTTTCCATCTTTTTTTCCCCATTTTCCCCTCACTTTTTTATTTTGAGAAAAACCTTTCTCTGACAGGGTTTTTATGTTCACACCTAACTGAAGCAGTTTGTCCACTTTGAAGCTTTGAACAAAGCCCTTCCAAGTACTTGGTGTGATGGAAGAGAACATCACTCTGATACTAAGTCCTGTTGGGCATTTCATTGCCATGGGTTTTGCATTCTCCTTGGACACAGCTATCCTTAAACTGGTATGTGGTGAGTGGGAAGAAACCTAGCTCTTCATCCTATACACTACTGTTGTGTCCTTATGTAAATAACACATGACAAAAGGCTCTTTCACTTCTTTAGCTTGAAAACATGGCAGCACTAGCTATGAGACACATTTTGAGTTACGGATGCACTTTTTTTTAATAGGGTTTTTGCTTCCCCATATATGGTTACATAGAGCTGCTGTGTCAGATGCTGACATCCCTGTTAGGTGGTTTCTACTTCCAAGCTGCAGCAGTACTAGCCTGCCTCTGCTTCAGGTCTCCTCAGCAACCACAACATACTCTGGATTATCAGAGCCATTTCCTTCAGCTGTAAAAATCTAGATGAACTACATAATTATAATAAGGGAAGTGTAATGAATGACCCAATGAGAAAAGTTAAATAATGTCTTGTTGCCTGTAGACTAAGGTGAGGAAATTCAATGTAATTGAGTGAATGAAATTGGCTATCAGTAAGACAGCCCTGCAGAGGCTATCCATTTTTGTAGCTTTACATCAAAGAATCGAGGACTAAAGCTTTTGCACAGTCTTTAACTTTGAGCGACTTTCTGAAATGGGAATACTTGTGAGCCTCTGGTTTACCTCATCAGTAAATTCATACATTGGACATATGCTTTCAATTTTGTTCTGAGTTTTGTTTGTTGTTGTGTTGGGGTTTTTTTTAAGAACAGAGTAAGAAATATAGGTATAGTTTCTTTCATAAGAAACTCACTCTAAGCTGAGTGATTTAAAGATGAGATACCTACCAAGTTTTTAGCCATCTGGGGCCCCTAGAAGCTCTACATTGAAATGGCAAACAGTTGAATTCCCACGTTTTCCTTGAAATATCTCATTTCTGCTCAGGTCAGTGATGAGGCCACAAGGCAGACTGCTATTTTTGAAGAGTAGCAGAAAGGGAACATTAGGAAAATTATTAGACTTCAGTATCACTTAGTTTTGGTCCAAAAGCACAAGAAGTTTTCTGCTGCTATGAACAAGAATACCCAGACCAAAAGCAAACATCCACGGATTGGAAGAGACTCTCTCTGTGTGCTCTACCTTGATCCCGCTGTCCCTAGAGCTCTATGCACCATGTCTCTTCTCTTTAATTTAAAGTTAAAAGAGGACACACTGGGAAAGGAAACAGATTCCTGTCACTGTTGTTTTTGTGTCTGAGGGCAGACACTTTTTCATCACTGTCTCTAGTTTTTCAATCAAATCTGATGCATTTCTGTCCCCTAAAAAGCTTCACCCAGGTTGAGCTATGACTAAGGTTTTACCAGCAAGCCACCCTTCCAAGGAACCTCTTCGCTCATTCTTATATTTCCTTGTTCATTGTCATCTTCTGATTAACAAGTTGCTACTGTGCCTTTTAATCTTAGAAGGACACAATGAAAGGTATCTGATGGTATGGGCTTGCCAGGGCTGTTCTGCAACAGTACAGCAAGAAATGAAGAACACAGCCTCTGAATCAACAATATCCACAGAAGTTTGGCTGAGAGGTAGAGTGCCTTAGCACAATGAACAGAAAACCTACAAATACTATCAAAATTAGGGATGAGTATGGAAAAGCAGATGACACATCTGTCCACACAAAGGAAAGAACACAGAAATTCACAGAATATGCTGTCCTAGAGAGTTAAAAAAAAGACTGAATATGGGATACCTACCCTCATTAACATAGCGCATCCCCTTCCTGTAAGAATTTGGGAGATGTGAAAGACTACTGGGTCATATCAAAAAGGTGTACCTCAACAAGATTTTGCTTTAGGAAAGTGGCAGGTTTACATTGTTAATGTTATCGGAGACCGAGGGAAAGTCAGGTTGACTTTTGTACCACCCTCATCACTGACATTAGACTAAGGAAACTCAGATAAAGTTCATCATATATGAGAGGAAGAAACGGGAGTGCTTCTCAACATTTATCTTCAGATGCTCCGGGTTCACAGCAGTTTCAGGGATTTCATAGGCCTGTTTCCATAGAGTCCATAAGTATTCACTTCCCCTTAGCTCATCCTAATGCTCCATTGTTTTACTTGCATGGTCCACTGCCACATGCCAAGTGGTGAAAGATATACACCAAAGTTCAAGAAATATGTTTTCTCCTATCAACATTATCATAACTTGCATTCCTAAAACAAAAACAACAGGTATATTACTGTCTTCTTTTGACATTGCCTCCTGTTGGACACGTTCTATTGAAGTTGGAGTGGTATTTTACTTCTCTGTAACTTTCTACATTTGATTAGTTTTCATTAAGGCACAAATCAAGCAAAGTATAAAAACAACTGTGCCAGTCAGTAATCTTGCCTTCCCTACTCAAGAAGCGTACAAAAGAATTTCATATAAAATGGTTCTGACCTCATGCCTCTCTCTTTTTGACAAAGTATTCAACACTGTCTGTTGTTATGTTTTATCACTATTATTCTTTTGTTTCTTCCCATTTTTCTCCTTTGAAAAACACTAAAGTCCAGAATGTTACTACAAAATTAGACGAGAATCATTAAGTTACAACTTCATATCTACCTGCATGTACACCAAATGTTTTCCCTTCCTGGAGCCTTGCCCTATAGTTTTGCTGCACTTAATAGCCTGTTAATTTACCAGGCTGACAAGCAACAATTCTCTTTCAATACAAGCACTCCTGTCAGGAGACATGTCAAAGTCAGTAAATGCCCCAGTCCTCAAATATTGTTTTGAATCAAGATACAGATAGGCCTAATTGCTTAAAAGCATGGCTCAGCCTTCTTAAAGGAAAGAAATTCCCCTAAGTTTAAACTCGCTGGAATGCAGAGTCTGGATGCAGATTCGTCCTTAGCTGGTGTTCAGCAATTCACCCCTCTCTTTTCTAAGAGATTTGAGTGCTTAGAAAAAGGCTGTCATTTGAGGGATTTCTATCATATCCTCATACCATATTATAGCTGAAGCAAATAAAGATGGAAACCACTTCTCAAGATGGACATACATGAAACAAGCTTCAATTGGTTAAACTAGATAAGCAACACATCTATTCTAAGTCTTTTTCCTTTGTGACAGGATAGCAACAAGAGGGCAAAACACATTTCATCTGAAGTAGCCACCCCACACAGCACTGTCAGACAAGCTTGCCCTCCCCAAAGAAGGAGGGGTAGAAGATTTAAAAGCAAATAAAGAGAAATTTCAGAATGACTCAAGTGGAAACAGAACAATATAGGGTGAGAAGCAGTTTTGTTCAGTTACTTGCCTCTTCCTTTCTTGATAGTGTCACTAGTGAAGCAACCACTTCTGTTAGGTACCAGGTCCCTCCTTTCAGAGTTGACCTGACTGACCTAGTCTATTCAACCTTTCTTTATGTTCTGTCATAAAATACTTCTATCACTTCCTTCATAGCCAAAGTTTCCACAGATTTTTTTTCTGCTGGCTTCTTGGAAATTTTCTTCATTCTTTATAAACTATGACAGATACAACTCCAATTACTGTCAACAATAAGATGCCCATATAGATCCAAACATATGTAGCCGAGGAGTACAGAGGAAGTGTTCTCCCATTTCACACCCCTTACTGCCAGGACTGCTGAGCTTTCTTCTGGTCCTAACATGGTATTTTTTATATGTTTGCTGCTTCTGTTTTCTGTAAACTCTCTCCATGGAGGCCCTAAACCACCATAGGAACTTGACTGGCCTCCTTCAAAAACTATTAGGAATGTTCCTTTAACAAGCCAAATGGGCAGTTAATCATAAGGGCCATAAAGTGTCAGAGGAAACACAGGGGAATTTATTTTCTTCTTACTCATTGAGGTGGAAATCAGAAGTCACATCTAAGGTTTTCTAAAGCATAGTCAAACTGTTGGTCTCAGCATCATTCCCAACTCCTGCCAGCTCCCTATGAAACATGGACTAGATTAACCAGTATAAGACAATGGTGCAACAGTGTTTGCACTCAAAGCTGAACCACTTCAAGTGAACTGATGCAGCATTTAGACAGACAAGCCTTTGGTGAGTGAAAAAGTTTCCTTCTCCCTTTGCTTTCAATCAGACCTACCAATCCATTAGTTTGTGTCCAAGACACAAGCACAGGTAGACCTGATTACACCATGAACAAACCAAATAGCACCCAGAACCACACAAATAGGAGCCTTTATGATATTGGATTTGGTCATTGCACATCCACCACATGTTGGGGACATTTTTAACTATAGCACTGGCTCAGGTATGTCTAACAGCATAGTCAAAATAACTAGGACATCAACACAGACTGCAAAACACACCCAAGGAGTCTGGGAAATAATTGTGTGGCTAGTCTACCTTGAGCTATGTGCAGTCTTGGCTAGCTGGCTTCAAAAAGGTCTGGGAACATCTACAGAAGGACTTGCCTCACTGTGAGTTTAGATCAACCATACCCTCCATGTGAGAAAAAAGAGGGCAAGCAATTGTTATACATTTTTTTTTTTTGCATAGAAAAGGTGAGTGATGTTAGTATGGAAAAAGACCCTCTGCTTGTGTACAAACTAATCCCACGAGAGCAATGTCATTTATTCAAATGAACATATGCTGCTGCAGCTTCGCTGAAGTCAGTGGGTACCTGCAGCAGTACAAGGGAGACTGTTCCTCTTAACCAGCAGGCAAGCCTGCAGCCTACAAAAATGGCAAAGCTTTTTTTTTGCTGTTGAATTTAAAAGCAATGATTTTGAAATTAATTTGAACACTGAAATCCCTTATGTTTCCTCTAATATGTCTGGTCTGATGGTTGTTTAGTTTCTTAAACAACTCTTTAACTGGAGACGGACCAGTCCTTTGTCAGATCTTCTTTCTACTTTGTGACTTTTCTCAGGACTTATTGTCATTGAAAATAGGTAAAATTGAACAAACTGAAAAACAGCTGGTTATCATTTTCCTTTTTTTTCCCTGCAGACCATTTAAAAAGTAAAATACAAAATTAAAAAAAAAAAATCAATCACAGAACTACTTCTATTATGACTGAGCTTTTCCAAGGTCTTTTTGCTTATATAAAAATGGAACAAAGCAAAAGGTACTGGTTTTACATTTCCCTTCTGCTTTACTAACAGAGAAACAAAAACTAATTTCATTCTTATTGGTTTCAAGTCCCACAGATTGTCCCTTTTTTGGTCAAAAATATGAATTATCTCAGGCAGTTTCCAAACAGGTTTCTTCTGTTACTTCCCAGTAGACATACTACTTTTCAACCAGCTATAATTAAAATCAACAGGAAGATTCCCACTGATACAAAAGGGAGTTGGGTCAGGCAGTACTGCAGCAATTTCAACTAGATTTTTGTGAAAAGGATATTCTCCCTTTTGGCAAAATAAACAAATAAAAGAAAGCGTTTTTCAACTTTTATAGGTAAAACAGAGGACACTACTATCTGCCAGTGTTGATATGCTAAAAAGTGGAAAGTTTTGCTGTCATTCCATTTGGAAAAATCATTGCTAGAAAATTGTGAAAAATTAGGACTCTTGTATGTCCAACTGTTGAAAGATTTCAGAATTAATACTGTCAACACCCAAACTATGGCCAAGGATAGGAGTGCTGCTAGTTTTTACCTGGAGATGGTGGCATTTTGGAATGAACATTCACCACGCACCAAAAAAATTCTATGCCTGTAAATACTCAACAAAATGCCCCCCAAATGCCCCCATCCTTTACTTAAACAAATAATTTCATACAGTTATCCAGGTGTAATAAAAACTTAAGAAACAAGTCTGAGTTTTTTCAGATAAGGTCCCAATCTTAAATATAATTGCATCCAGCCAGACCCTTATGTTCACACAGGGCACCACTGGCTTCAGCGGAGCTCCACACAGGTTCAGGTTCTGCTTGCATGGAGTAATTACCAGATTGAGACCTATGGCAAGACTTGAAAAGAAAAGTATTTTTAAAAACCTCTACATTGTTCAATATACATAATTTTCTAAATGAGTTTGGAGCCCTTTATTACAGGCCTCTAAAAATCATTGTTAGGGTTATACATGAAAAATACTAAAGGAATAAAAAAAGGATTTATTTTTTTCTGTGTTTGTTTGTTTCCTTCTATGGTACCATTAAGCTATAAATAACTTTAGGATAAAATGCCTAGGTATAAATGAAACTGTTAACTGATCATGTTTGCTAATGTCCCTTTCTCACATTGCCCAAGTTGCCTCCTTTAATCCAGCATCTTCTCTTGCTTCTTGCCTTCCTTTTTCTTCTTCTTGGATTCTGTCAAGATAAGAATAACCACAAAAAAAAATTAGTATCTAATAGTCACTGTGATAAGTTTCATCCAACGCCCCTGAAAGTTCCCCTTGTTTTCTCTGTGCATGTAAGAACTAATTTTGTTTCCTCATTCTGAACAAGGAAAGGGAAAACAGAAGGAAAAGAACAAAAAAACAAAACAAAAGCCAAACAAACCAAAAAAAAAAAAAAAACCACAAAAAAAAAAGAACTGCTAGAGAAGATGGACAGGGGGGTGTATGTCCAGTTCAGAGTCCTTCCTATCTGAGCAGCTGACCCTATTTGGCATGCAAAGCATTGTCTCAGGAACTTGCTTTAAAAATAAGAAAACTGCAGGCAGCTCCTGGAGAAATCGGGTCATGGCTCAGTGGAGAGCTGGAAGAAAGCTTTGCACACACTACCCACACACATACTCCTCCCTTGCTTCCTTTCTGTTTCACTGTTAGTCTTTGGCTTTCTTTGAGTATGAGAACAAGTCCAGAGAGTGGTGAGAAAGCTCACTTTTTTCTTCAGCTTCTCCATTGCCAATCCTTCCTACTTTGTCTGCGACAAACACCTGCGTACACTTGAGAGGCAGCTGAAATTTGACCTGGAGTCATCAGAACATGGTCTGTCCAGCCAGCAGATACTGATAGGGCAGAGAAGGGCACTAGGGAGCATCTGCTTCTCTGATTAATTTGGGGTAAATAAGGGAATGATGTGAAGGTACAAGAGATAGTTTGTATGTGATACTACCATCTGTGGTTACTTCCACTGTGGTGCTCTACAGATAAGAGGAAATTCACAGAGGAGTCTAAAAAATTACTATGAGTTAAAGGAATTTGGTACTCTTGTATCACATGTTACCTTATAATAGAGAAAATAACAGTTCTTACTGGATATGTGAATAATTCCTCATGGATACCACCACAAAATGCAGCACAATAGGTACTACAGAGAGACTGAAACCGAGTTTCTGTGAAGCATTTTTCCTAGAACCAAACCAGCAAGCTAGGAGACCCATAGTTACCTTAACACAGATCTCACTTTCCACTTTTGAAACCTGCCTTTGTTTCTTACTTCTCACATTTCTATGCCCCCCCCAAAAGAAACCAAACCAGAACAAACCACAAAAAAACAACCATAAAACAAACCCAAACCAACAAAACCCTTCTCAAGTTAAACAGCAAATATTACCATGAAGAAGACAAGCACTTGGGCCTTAAGGTGATACTCTGTGAATATGATTCTCTATGACCAGTTTGCGTAACATGAAGATTTTACTGATGATTGATTTAGCAATCATTAGCTTGGGTAAAACCAGCTTTCTTGTGGTTCTACAGACTAGACCCAATCACAGAACCTGGGACTCTTTTACAACCTGTTACTCTGAAATGTTAATTTTTTATTAAGTTAATGTCTAATTTGCTTTCAGCTAAAGCTTCGCCCCCCTACAAGTTTTCTGTCTCCCTCCTATGCCCTTTTATGCATGTCCTTCACTTCCTCTAATTTCCCCTCTGTATCACTGACCCTCCTGGATTCTGTAGTGACTGCTTGCTTTCTCACACTCTCTCTTCCCCCCAACGCCGCTTTCTCTGAAAGAAACAGCAGTGTTTTATCAGTCAGACCAGTATCAGCTTTAGCCATCTACCAGTTAAGTGAGGTAAAGATCTCCTAGATACAACATCTCAAGTATTTCCATTCATACATGAAAATTTACAAAAAATTACCAAATTCAATTCATTTTAGGACAGATTAGATGTATGACTATCATGAACATCATTGGATGTTCAGTCATTTCCTACCAGACCTCTTAACATGGTCCAAGCCTGCCATCAGAAATTACAGTAACTCATTAAGCAGTGCCCACTGAAGCAGCCTGTATAACAGGGAAGCAACTATGCTGCTCTCCACATCTCGCTGGTGCTGCAAAGCGGATTAAACTCAACAACACTCATCACTGAGCCAGAAGGAAGTAACAAAGTCTGCACAGTGAACAGGGACTGCCCTGAGCAGAACACTGCCATTTGCAAGTACTCTGGGTCAACAGCAGCCTCCTTCATCTCACCTTCCTGATTAGTGCAACATTTACAAAGACAGAGCAACAGATCTGTGCATCAAGCTGTGCTTTGGCTACAGGGAACACGTTTGCTGCTGACAAGTGCTACCAATAATACCGAGAGCCACTATGACAAAACAACTTGAAGAGATGAAATTCAGGTTCACACCAATCCATGCAGACTTTTAATCTCAATCTACTCACTGCACCATTTGCTTTAAAGATAGCTGGTCCAGTATCTTCAGCGTTGAGCAAGACACCAGTTGGAGGTATCTTTACAAGCTACATACAGCAGAGTTCAGGATCCAGAGAGAAAGGAGCATGGCAAAAAACAGGATGACAACACTGGATTTCAGAAGAGCAAATTCTGGCCAGTTCAGGGACCTACTCAGCCAGGCAAATTCCCTAACTTCAGTAGAATTATCCTAAAGACCACATCTGTCTCATGGCCATGAACTTGAACATCTCAATACCAAACTTGAAATACGAAAGGTATGTAAATACTTTTGATATTTACAGTTAAACACATTAATTTGAATACAATAAATGCCTTATCAAAGCTATTTCTCCTATGGATACCAATACCAGGGTCAGCACTGAGGTGGGACTGGAAGGTATCTCTTACTGTCTCTCAACACTTGAGGCAAGCAGCTTGTGCAGTGGAAGGAACAGAAAAGCATAGCTGTTTGCATACTGCTGTGAGCATTAATACGTACTGCACCATGTCTTCATGTAACAATCAAACTGTCCTTCCACCTCTGGTGTGGCTCAGCCCATAGCCACACTGAGGAAAGCAGTAGCAGGAGCTATGTCTTCTCTCTGGCTTCCTTCATGTCAAGGAGATACTTATCTTTACCATCATTCCACATCCTTGCAGTAAAACAAAAGTACCAGAAGAGTGAATTACATATGCTCCAGAATATTAATGAGGATGATAAAACAGTTTTCAATATTCGGGTCAGTTCTATGGCATATCCTTCTTCCTCCTTCCTCCTCCTGGCCTTCCTCCTTCCCTCTTACACTACAGTGGGAAGCTGCCTAGGGGTGTTCTTGCTCAGATGGTAGCTGGGATCCTGGACCAGGGCACACATGAAGAGTAAATTCAGAATAGCTGGCAGTCCCTGTAGCAACCAAGCACTGCACAGCCATCCTGCTCCCCACCCTCTAGAACCCAGAGCACTTCCAGCAAGAAAAAAAAAAAAAAATCACCCAAGTAGCACTGCAGAAACAGCCCTGCAAGTGTAAACTGTGTCAGTGCACACACAATGGATTATCTAAGCATTCATCACTTGAATGACCCTATAAATAGTTGTATGCCTAAGAATTATTAGTAGGATTAACAGCTATGTGGTACTGGATTAGCACTGGACCCATTTCTGTGGGTCCATCATGACTGATAAGAAAAATTCCAGTGAGCATCTTACCAAATAAACAAATTAATTTCATAATCAGAACTTTCTCAATGCAATTTGTACCTGCAGCAGATCTCTTTAAATATCAATCTTTATTCTGGAGCCTCATTCTTACTATGCAAGCAGCAAAGGAAAGAAATCATGTCAAACAGGAGCCACACACCATTTGAAGCCACTCTTAATGTGTAAGTCACAAAAGGGAGGTAATTGCATTTTAATGGAAGCCAAGCTCCGTAAGCCAAAATTTGCAAGTATTTATTTTCATTTGTTGAAAAGAAGTTAACAATTCACTCATGGCACTGCTGAACTCCTGTATAAAAAAGTCAAGCAGTTTCCTCAATAGCAATATAAATCATTTGAAATAGCGAAAGCTGTACTGATGGAAAGTTACAATACAGAATTTCAACACCAGGTGTTCAGGGGACAGTCTTCTCAGGAACTTACCCTCAGTCCTCTGAGTACACAGAAAAGCAGGTTTTCTAATGGGCTCTCTACCTCTCATTGTGGCAAATTTTCCAAAGCACTTGTCTGCTGTGGTGGTTCAGGGCAATGCTGCCATTGGGTGCAGGGAACTTATGAATTTTGGGGATAAAATGCCAATCCACATGGAAGAGAGCATTCTTGACTTTAACAAAGCCAAGGGTTTTATCCCTTTGGGAAAAAAAATCTCACCCTGAAGAGGTTCACCCTGGCCTCTAGAAATAGAAATTGTACTACATTGTGATTTCCATGGCTGTAGAAACAAATCCCTTGATTTCTGAAATACCTTTTAAATATGGTATTTTCTTCTGCTCCTGGAGAAAGAGAACCTTTCACAGCCATCTAATTCCTTTTCCTCCTGTTTTTCTGTACTATATATAGCATTTATGTATTCCAAATGGTTTAAGAATGAAAAAATATATTGCAATAGCAATTTTGTTCCAAAATTAATTATTCATAAATGCCTCTTTGAGCAATTCAGTTCTACTGGATGGAAAAAAAAAACCAACCAATACTCTACTAACTAAATGGCAGTAGAAGGTATGTCTTCAATGAATGTGATATGACTTTTACTTCATTAATACATTACAATTTATTATATCCCCTATACTTTAGCTCTGTGCTGTGTAATGACTTTCTCTAGATGTCTGTCTTTCTCGATGTCTCCAATCTTGCAATCACTTCTCTCCAGCAGATTTTGTTCTGCTTCTCACTTCGCTAGATTTCCATTTTGGATAGCCTTGGATTTGCTCCCAGTTGAAGACAAGATGGACTCAATTCAAATCTAAAGGGTGGAGCTGCACCATGTAAGCCAGAAAGACACACTGCAATGTATGTTGTGAATGAGGAACAGCAAGATTTATGCCTGTAACAAACAGTAAAGTACCTGACAAAGAAATGGACCAAAGAGACACTCATGGAAGAAGTTTTACTCTCGATTCCAGTGAGAAAGAAAACAAGAAGAAATAAACAGAAGGAAAATTTAATCCAATTTATTATAAAACCAGCTGCAAGGCTCTGAAACAAGCTTAGACAGTCAGAAGCCATTGCTTGAGCCTAACATAAGATATTAAAAATGTTCCCTTTAACATTCTTTCTTAAACTAGTCAGGAATTACAGGGAGTTCTTTTTTTAAGAGGTAATTTGTTGGAACCAAGGATTTTAATCAGAAAGGTTTGGCGATTTTATTCATTCAAATATTTGGGAGGAAAATGTCTCAAAATTGCATAGGCAAAGGCACACAAAAGCCCATGAAGACACAAATGATTTCTGGTTTTGGTAGATGGCCTAATTGCCCAAAGACAGAGATTTGTACGGTTTTATCTCTTTTTCTTTATGTCTGGATCACAGATGTAACTCTTTATGTTAGAGTCTTAAGAGTAAGTATTCTGAAGATTGCAATGGATAAACTTTTCAAGCAAAGCCTGTTTTGCAACTGGAAACTGTGGAAGGGGTCTGGCTAACTAGATAGTGACTTCCAGAAGTAACTCTCTTTGCTCTACTGTTTGCTGCTTCTTCTCGTCTGCCTCTGGTACATTTGTACTGCTGCTTCTGTAGGCTATGGACTTTGTTACTGTTCTTTGTCATGTTCTGTGCTCAGCACAAGAGGGACCCAGTCCCAGATGACTCTTCAGCCCTCTGTCTATGCTGTACACAAGATCCCTCTTAATGCCAGAGAGACAGGTGCAAGCACAGAGTGATACATTGAGAGTTTACCCTCAGCACTCACATGTCTGCAGAAGACTGCTGAAACCAAAAACTATTTATAATCCATTTGGAGTTTGGCATATACCTATACAGCAAAAAGATCACATGTTGAGGCAGGTTATATATCAATCTGAGATCTATATTATATACACTTAAATATGTATTATATATAAATAATAATTTAACAGAAAGTTATTTGTGATATACTCTGGTTAGAGACCCTATTTTAGTTAGTTCATTTTTGAAAACCAGGCACGTGCGTTTCTCAGTTGTGCTTTTGGCATCTGCCCCAGATGGGATCTACTGTCAGGGTACAGGACAGGGGCTTGGCTTTAATCAGTGCTCCACATTCTGAAAAGTCTCTTGCAAAGCAGTCATAGTAAGCACAGATAGAAGAGAAGACAGAGAGATGGCAATGTGGAAAATGAGATGGAGGGATATCGAATGGGGGGGGGGGGGGGGGGTAAGAAAGCTTGAAAGGAAAGGATGTGAAGAAGTAGAAAAGGAAAGGACAGAAAGGAAGAAACAGGGCTTTCTCTCCGTTTCACTGCTGGGAACAGTTAACAAGTGTAAACATTTGCTGATGGCATATCTTTTATCAGCGCAAATCCCACAGCTTCAGGCATTTTCACGGCTCAAGGGCACTGACTAATGCCAAGGAGGCTGGACTGCTCTCACAAGCCAGGAAAGTGAGACAATGAGCATGTAACAGAATTGGCACACACACGGCTATTTAAACTTTCACCCACAAAGGTCTGTATCAAACCCTAGAAGAAACTCCTGGAGGCACAACAGGGTTAAACAAGAACATTTGTCACACCCAGTTTTTCATCTTTTGGGGCAGCATAGAAAAAAATAATCTGAAATACAAACCAGAGGGTGAGAAAACACAAAGGTCTAAGTTTCCCATGAAACTTCCCAAGCTTTTTCTGTTTAAAAACACCTGTAAAAGCTGCAGAATGACTAAAAACTGAAAAATACTTTTAAAAAAAAAAAAAAAATCTCTTTCTCCCTCTCTTACAAGCACTTTCTGCTCCCTGAAATCAGGGTTGTGTCAATCAGATTGACACTATGTTACGATCTGACAATGCATTCAAATTATTTATCCAGAAAGTATAATTTTTCAAAGGTACAAAAGTAGTCTTAAGGAAGACTACAGTGCAAAGCCTCCAAGAAACGTAAGGAAATGGAAGCAGAAAAAACACCATTAAAAGACGTCGAAAACTTTATTAATTATGAGCTGCACTGTCAGATTACTAGCAGCTTGAGGCTGGTCCACAGTGTAACCATCATTGTGGTTTATTTTTCTTATATGGCTTACTTTTGTTCCCACTTAAATTGAGAAAAATTGCATTTACTCATGTTACAGCAGCAAAAAACCAAATCACAGTGATATATCTCACAGCCTAAAGTTTTCAGTGATTTTTACTTCATCTTGAAATAACAAGCCTTGTCCTCAGACTAGCAAGGGGCACAGGGAAACACAACCAAGCATTTAGTACCCAAACGCACTACTCGCGACCACTGTTTCTTATCTCGGTTTTCACATTTCTTAGCTCCATAAGGCATAAATTATTCATGGCAAAACTGCCTCTCACAATGTTTATGCAGTGCTTAGTACAATAGCACTCTTTTTCAGCTGGGGCCTCTGGGCACTCATGCAATACAAATAATCATGATGATAGTAACAATAATAACAGCCAGCTATGCTGTTCCCACCGGGCATCCGCTGCCAGTGTCTGCCCTGCAGAGCTCAGATCACTGTATTTCACTGCAGGCTCCTAGTCAGTGCCAGACGCCATTCTTCAATAAACCTGCCTCATCCTTTAGAGCAAGAGAAAAACCTCCCAATTTTGTCTTTCAGGTTTTTGTTTAACTATCACAGCTGTTTCCTAATATAAGGAAATCCCTCATTTTTATATCTAATTAGTTTGAGCAGATCCTATTATTCTGCCTGCTGTAATACTAATTATTACGCTAGCTGCATGCCTGCACGACTAATGAGCTACATTAAAGATGGGGAACTCTGAAACCTACAGAGGGAGATACAGCATAAGTGTGATGCCAAAGCATCTTTCAAACAAAAGAAAATCACAGTCCTAACAAGTCATTTCTTCCCTCCCTGTATCCCCTCCAGCTACTCTTTAGAAGCAGACATTTTGTTTCTGCACAAAGGCATAGTTGGAGAGGGTACCCTAAAAAAAGCAGATTGCCCAACATGCAAATCTGCGTGGGTCACAGGTGGTCCTTTTTGTCAGCGCTGCACGAAGTTTGTGTGAGCAATGAATTGCCGCTTATCAGGTGAGCAATTTGTTCCGATACCCCTACCAGCTCCTTGCAACAGCGAGCTCCCGGCAGCGCACTGCAAGATAGCCTCTCTGCAGGTAGAAACCAAGGCTGCTGCTGTAGTGCTCAAAACCCACATTTTTTCTAGTACTGGCACCAAAGTAAGGACAGGTATATTCCCGCTCATTAACAGAAGTTCAGCGCTCTTTGACACCAAGCTCCTTAAGAAGGCAGAAGGTAAGTTAGTGTCAAGCACCATCTTAAGTTCACTGAGATTACTAATGTCAAAACCATGGAGCCTAATTAAAGACTGTAGTTCAGACACTCACCTTGACATAAATCTTCATATCCTAATAATTTTAATTGCAGACTAGGATAAAAGGGAACAACAACTACTAGTAAGAGCATGGATTGCAGCTCCTAGCTGAGTGTCTGGACTTGCCACTAATACTGTGTAAACCCACAAAATCATTTAGCCTTTCTGAATTTCAATTTTTACTTTTCTTTAAATTGTACTTCCTCGGCTCCAAAGAGTGATTGGAGGATTACCCAGATAGCACCTGTAAAGATTTGTAGATAGAAGAAACAATGTAGTGCTGATTATTTATATTGCACTAAACTCTTAAGTAAAGCTCTTCAAATAATGTGAAATGATTAAAACACACAGAGTGTAGTTTTTCCTTTGCTGCAGTAGCGCGCACACCATGCCAAACACAGGGAACTGCACTCACGCTTTGCTAGACCCTCAAATGCTACACCTGATCTTCATTACAGGAAAAAGATTACAGCCATTAACTTGGGTAGGTCTTGCCTTCATATGAGATACCTTTCCAAACACTATGTGCTGGAAGATGTGATCTTTGGATGCCACCTCAATTATTAAAAGACAACAGTGATGTACGCAGTGTTAAAGTTTGACAGACCTTAGTTGTAACTGTTTTCCCATGTGGCAAGGACTGAGCTGAGCCTGTATAAAATAACTCATAGATCAGATATACTGTGAATTGATAAAAAGTTGGGAAGGGACACTTATTAAGAACTAAATAGAGCCAGATGAAAAAGTTACCAGAAGGGAGTATAACTTAAAAAAAATGAAGGGTACATTGCAGAAAGAGCATGCAGACTGCTTATTCTATTTAATTTTATCTTAATCAGAAGAATAAATAGCTAAGAGTACCAGAATCCTGTGAAAAGAGAGGAAGAATGGAAAGAATGAGAAAAGAAATAAAGCCTATCGGACAACCCAGCTCAATAAAAATAAATTCCTCCTCTCTCAGTGGTTAAAGCAAAATGTTTCCTGAATCCTGACAATACCCCATTCTTTCACTTTCTGGCTGGCTGGAGCCCGAACAACCATCAATCAAGTTTGGGTGGCTGTGAAGTAGGCCAGATGGAGCATGTCGGAAGTGTTTTCTGCTCTTCAGTGCAAGTTGGCCATTAGAGCAGCCACTCAACAGAAGTGCCTGAGTCTTTCACATCTGTCAAGATAGTTTAGGGAGACCTTGAACATCCCCGGCCTTGCGGACACTGATTAGAATATGCAATTGTGTGTGCTGGAGGAGAGGTGGCTGCCTCCGCTGAGATTTTGTGATAAAAATTATCCTTTCATCCTTTGTGACAGGCTTTCTCATGACCTCATTTGTGTACTAAATACACAAACCATGGTGTCTGGAATATCACTGTCACATTGCTGACAATCTCTCTGTCCAAATACACAATATTTAGGAACGAACAACAGTTTTTATCTTGTGTGAACTACACTTTAGCACAGCAGCCCAGGACCAAGCTACTGTCATCCAATCTGAGAATACCTCAGCAAAGCTAGGGAGAAAAGAGCTCATCAGAAATCCAGATAAAATTCAAATTCCTGATTCATCATCTGTTCTTCCCCTTGAATGCAAGATACAGCAAAGTTTCTCAAATAATTCTCCTCTTTCAAGCAGTGAGCTCCCAAATGTCCAAACATCTCAGAGTACTTAGTCATACTTAGAGTTAGCTGCTCAGAAGAAAAGAATTTAATTTATTTTTATATTTTTAATTTTGTTTAGGTTCTAAACTAAAGAGAATGCTTCAATAAGATTTTAAGGCTCTTCCATGAATATTGAGTAATGGTAAAAAAAAATGCAGAAGAACACATAGATCACCAGTTTGTAAGGCAGGCATTGGTTCCCAAGGTTAATGTGTATCTCCTGGTTTAATTTTGCAAAGTTTTGCACAGCTCATAGAAGTTCCCAGAAACACAAAATATATTTTATCAGCAAATCTGCAAATAGTAACCCTTGGGATTTTTCTGCAGGTATAATTTTCCTTTCTGTTAAGCACAGATCCTATAAAACAGCAGACACAAGATTCATCCTATCAGGAAAGTCGCTTTATGTTCATGAGCTGGAATGGTGGGTAAACAACAGGAGAGCAGCAGTTACAAGTAACATTAATTTGCATTACTATCAAAGAACAGAGAAGGTGAGGAGAAACTTCAGACACCAAGCCACACTAAGGAAATAAGTCTGGTGAAGTCTGATACACAATACTTCATTGGGCAATACCTACACACCTTCTTCAGTTCTTAACTAACTGCATTAATTAGCTTTAAAAAAAAAAAGTTAGGGAGAACTCTGAAGGTCTCGGGTAAAGATATTTACACTACATACAAGCAGCGATCAAAAGAAAAACATTCAGGTGGCTGTAATGAACAATAAAGGAAATATTACAATGATATTTTATTTTTTGACACAAAACTGTAGAGGACATGCTTGGAATACTCTGTACAGTCCAGTCTCTTCATCTATGGGTGAAAACGAATGGTAGTATGTACCTGCAGCCTATTCCAAGCACTCAGGCAATAATCTAGATCTTACTTCTTGTCTCCAAATAATTAAATTGGGTCCTATTTTAACTATAGATTAGGTCCTATTCTAACTACAGAGAGAGTTTAATTTTTCCTTCATCTAGATGTGGGTGGGGACTTACTTCCAACCTATAATTTCCTTCACCTCAGTAAGAAAACAAATACTCTTACTGCAGCTAACATGTCAGCATGCAGATTTTTAATACAGAAATAAGGTTCAGTGGGGCACAACATTTCACACGGTACTAATCTGCTTGATCTAATTTCTTTCTCTAATTCCTCCTACTGCTGCCAACACACTGTCCGGTGTAGCTCCCATATAGCTCCCATGTACCAACTACTGCCAACAGCAGATGAACGAGCAGGTGGCATGCAGGAAGATGCTGTGAGATTTCTAACACCAATCAGGAGAGCAGAATTGCTGCCTACAGTTATTATGATCACACGTTTGTACCTATTTTTCCTTTTGCATTCCTTCAAATCAAATGAAGTCAGGTCTGCTAATTAAATCAAACCATATAACTATGTTTGCTGCGGTCAGTCCCAATCTGAGTTTCAGTCTTGGCTATAACTCACTTGTTGAGTTGAAGTTAACTCCAATCCATTAATTTTACCACCTCTGCCTTTAAAACCTTGAATACTACTACTCTGTACTCCCCAAAGTACTGCTCTCACTAAATGATGCTGCATCAACACTCTGCTTTTTCTCCGTCCCTCCTCTTCTGACATTGATGGAATATACTGATTCAGTGGGAGCAGAAAAAGGCAGAGGGCTACTAGTGGCTCAGGCAGCAGTGGCCTTCTGGCAGGACAATAGGAAACTTCATTCAGTCAACTCCCCAATGCCAGTTAGGCATAGAAAGTTACTCAAAAAAACCAATCCAACAAAAAACTCCATCGAACAAACAAACAAAAAAAAAACACAGCAAGAAAAGAAGACCTTCCCCCCAGCCTTAGAAAAAATAAAATCACACAGCTCAAAGTCTTTCCTGCATTCCCACCCTGTCCCCAAATGAAGGTGTTCATTGCAGCCAACTCAACCAAGTCAGCTGGTCTCTGAAAATCTAGTTGGATCTTTTCTTTTTCACAGTTTGTCATTATCTACACAGGTTCTAGACTCAGCACTTACCTGATAACTCTATGGATGTTGTATGAGAAAGACCAGTTACAGCTGTACTGGCTGTAAAGCAGATGGATGCATGCAGACACACAGAAAGCATCTGCAACCTCATCAGACATGTTTCTGGTTGCACAAGGAGAGCAGGCCACCTGCAGGTACTGCTCAGATCAGTGGTGCACTACCATCCACAATTTGACAATTACATGTCCCAGCTGCACCTGTCACTCCTAATCACATCTATTTTTATAATTATCCAAGTATTCAGAGCCTGGAATGTGTTAAACCTACCTAGCTGGTTGTAAGCAAGTAAATGCCAGGGTAGCATAGCTTGTATAATTCACTTAAAACACATTACTTCTGTATTTCAAACAAGATCTCTCAGTTTTAGATCCCACTATAAATCATCCTACACAGACACCACCTGCTAGTCCAATGAAAGAGTACATTAAAAGGCTTTCATGAAGAAAGAAGTTTCTTTTTAGAAAGAAGTTTGTATAAGGGACACGTGGAAACACAAATGCAGGGCATATATCTTTCTCTGTACTAGGAATTACACTATCACTCACATTTAAGTAAGATGTGTATATCCTGTACTCTCCTTCCTGCTATCTTTGAATAAAGAATATACAACCCCAAGGGTGCAGAACATCCACATATTCAGTATACAGTGAGCAGATCATCCCTTCTATACTACATGTCCAGAGGAAAAGCAGTCCTTTGTTTCAATTAGTCATTATTCAACACCAAACAAAATCTATACAAAAGGTGTCTTTATTAAGAGACATTTTTGCACGCTATTATTGGTCTGTTCCCATCAACAGGTGAATTATGAAAAGCATATGTACTCTGGAAGTCTAGTCACATGAGTACAAGGTGGCACAGGTACAGGTGGTCTAAGGTTAAAATTGGAGCTCTAATCTTCAGCTTATCTCTTGTGTGTGAGAACTCCTTGACTATACAAATCAGGAATATTTTCTGCCTGGCCACTGCAAGACAGAAGCAGTGCAGAACTGAGGAAAGGCCATGAATGTACCATCTTCTGTACTACTGAAGCATGTGGGACACCACAAATTCAGTGATTTAAATTAACTAGATTTCAGCAAATGGAATTTACCTTGAGGTTTGGGTTTGGTAAGCTTCCCACAGGGCTTTGAGATTGTGACAGTCTTCTGGCAGTCAGCATTATGAAGGGCTCTCTTTAGGTTCCCAGTTCGAGTCTTCAGTGCGGTATTCAAGTCACATTCTCCCCAGGCCTGGAACTGGTATTTGCACTCTGCTGCAATGAGTAAATAAATGGTAATTTTTAAAACAGAACAACTGAGTGTGAAAATAAAAATATTTTGAGTGTAATAGGATGTCACAGATAGTCAGTGCATGTAGAGAAAAGGATGATGCAACTGAAGATAGGAATCCCAAGAAAACTATAATGATTTGCAGAGATAACTGCAGCTCTACCTCCCCCCCCCAATATTTTACAATTCAATCCTCTTTATTTTGCACGGATATCACAATTACTGCCATATAAGGAAAAATAAATTCTACTATGAAGGCAATAATAATAATTAAAAAAAGACAACAAAAACAAAACAAACAAACAAGCAAGAAACCAACAAAAAACCTCACCAACCAACACCAAAAAACCAGCCAAACAAAAAAAAAAACCCACAAAAACACTACAGCAGTGGGAAATGTCATTCACATTCTTTGACTGTTCCTCCATTTGTGTGATGCCAAAGGGTACCAAATAAGGCCTGGATAGTTTCAAGAATGTATATTCAACTATGAACTTTTCAAGTCTGAAACTGCAGCCCTGATAGCCTTGGTAAGGTCACAATGATGATGTCAAAGCCATTATAAGCTGCTTACTAGAAAAAAAAGCCAAGTTTGCAAGAGTAATCAGATCTGAGTCCTGGACAGATATCTTGTCCAGGACAGATCTGACATATGTTTCTGACTTGTTACATGTGAACCTCTGAACTGATCAATATAGATGAAATACATTGGTCTTCATTTGCTCCTTTCACTGCACACACTGGTAGCCACCCATGCTCTGTGCTGCAAATCACATGTTGCAAGGTCACGTAAAGCCTGTGGTAACCACTGCAGAGGTTTACAGCTGTGAGTAAACACATGACACTCACATTTTTGCCTTAAATAAGGTTGTATACCACAGGACAGCAGATTTTGGCATGCTACTGGAAGACTGAGGTTCAAACAAGTAGGTTATATGGACTCCCTGCACAGGAGCTGCTTTGCTCTGAAGAAGCTGCCTTCTGATGCCTTATGTGTTCTGGCTCCGAGGAACTTCAAATACAGGAGCAGTCCCTTCACCATGACATTTGCAGAGCTAAGCAGAAAATACAGGCTGCCTGCTCCCTACTTTAGTACAGCGCAAAGCAAGTCCCTTGTGAGAGTGATGCTTACCTCCAAATTGCTTCTTCCAGTTGCAGGGAATCTTACACTTCTGAGTCTTGGTAGTTTGTTTGCACTCAGCTCCAGTGCGAGTGCCCTCACGTGTCCCCAGGCCGCAGTCACCACTGGTGGGCACACAGACACTCCACTGCCATTCCCCACAGTCAGACTTCCTTGCCTTTTTCTCTGGATGAAGACAAGGAACCAAACCCAAGCAAGAGAAGTGGTAAGTACCCAGAGCCTATGAAGAAGTTCCCTAAATGTCACTAAACAGTCACAGCACCTGAAAGGGTGAATAAGGAAGACATTCATAAAGGAATTGCTTCAAAAGCAAAAGGTCTGACTTTCTCTTTAGAGTTCTGCAGAGACAGGTCATCTTCTTTGACTCCAGAGCAGGGTGGATTATTCAAATTCAGTCCTACTACCATGTGGGGAATGATTTGGAAACCTTCAGGGATCACTGACCAAAGCATGCAGAAGGGCACACTCAGGAAGGACACTCCTCTGCCTCTGGTAGCTGATCACATGCAAGTATTTTCAGTTCCAACTGAAGCACTACACACTATACAGATTAGAAATGTATGTGTTGATGGGTATCAGAGGGCTTAAGCAGCTCCAGGGAACAGCTGTGGTATACAAACTTTTAATTCGGTATACCACGCCACATTTTGTGTCAGAATATGATCAAAGCTCCAAAGGAGAATTAAAAACTACATGGGAGAAGGGTACTCAAAATGCTGTTAATAAAGGTGGGTGAGCTGGTCAGGGACAAAATTAAGGATCATGATTTAATTTAAATCCTTAAAACAAAGTCTGGGGAGAAAAAAACCGCAATGCTATCAAACCCAAGGGTTCACAGAAATAGTTAGGTCCCCCCCCCCCCCCAAAAAAGTAACTTTAAACAACCTTATATAAAATTAGTTTCCTTCTAACTCTTGCATATTTATGTTCCTATTTTCTCCTATTTCCATATATCCACAATAGTTAGAAACACCTTTTTTTTTTAATGGGAACAGTAATTCTGATAGACTTACAGGTCATATTTACTGGTGTGTAACTAGCCTGTAAATAATAAAACCTTAAGAAAAACACCAAAAGATGTGTTCCTTAAAAAATGTCAAAACTGGTTTTGATAGATATGAATTTTCCAGCCCAGGCCTGTCTCTCCTATAATGAGGTCCGAGTTCATCACTGACAGAAAGCAATTACTGCTGGATGTCTGGCTGTCTATCTGCAGCAGGGAGTTAGTTCAATTCTTTGTCGGAGGATTTCCACATCACACAGCACTGGCATAGCATTGTCATACACAACACTGAATGAACGACATGATAACGGCCCTTTCATCACTCCTGTTCAGTTCTCTCTAACTCAAGCATGAACCTATTCCCAGAGCAAATTTTAAGCTGCCTTGCAATACCCACTCTGTGATAAACTAAAGACTACAGTCTCCGGAGCTGTCAAGCTGCCAACTTTCATGGAAACTACTTTCTGTTTTCCTATTTAACACAAAACAACATGTCACAGCCACAAATCCCTACCCTGTATGTCAAAAGGTTAATGAATGACCTGAATTTCATAACCAAACCAGAAGCATTTGACATTCTCTCACACATGCAATCTGTCTCAAGGATTAACTCTGAATTACACTGGACCTTACCTGGTTTCTCCTTTTTGCCGGCCTCAGTGGTACTCACAGCTGCCAGAAGGAAAACAAGTGCCAGGAGGGCAGCTGCGAACATTCGACGTTGCTGTTGTTGCTGGTGCATTCTAGGGATTAAGCAGAGAGAGGGAAAAAAAGGTTGGTCAGACTGAAAAAAAGTGTACTGTATCTAAAGTGTTGCTACAGCATTTTTCAGAAGTTCTGTTTCACGGCAACAAGACGTAAGCAGGTCATATGTAATTAGTTATCAGCAGAATGGGCAATTATCTTCATTCCAGAGAGAATAAAGATTTTTAGCAATTATTTTCCAGCCTGTGTACCAAATCCCTGATCTACATCACTGATGTTACGGATGAGTTTTGCCACAGGAAGTCCAGTAATTATTGCTCATCTTCTTGAAACTTGCCAGGGAATCAATGCTCCTGATGGTCCTGGAACTCCTCTCTTCTTTCCTGACCTCTGGCTGCGACTTACTGTGTAAAATGAAACATAACATATACTTTGTGTTTCATCTTACCCATTCATATGAAGTAGGGAATGCTACACTGTCCACCTTGCAGTAAAGTTCTTATTAGGTTTACTTGACATCTGAGAAGAGCCTCTTTCACAAAAAAAAAAAAAATATATAGGTAATCTGTCACACATTATCTTAACTGTCATTGGCATGTTGCTACATGTCTTTTCCTTCCTCTCCAATTAGCGTTTCTTCATAATATAAATTAAGCTAATTGCCTGAAATACAAAATGGACACAGAAATGGGACTTGCACATACAGCTAGCATGTATAGCATGCTAATGATTTTGGAAGGAAAGATTCAAATACATGAAAAGAGTTAAAAATATTTGCTTGATGGTGAAGCATCAATTATTAGACCATCACCAACTCAACCAGACCTGGCTGACTCCAATGGTTTACATACCTACTTCTCTTTCACTTTGTTACAACTTGCATTGTCTCTTTTGGGCATTGTTTATTGGAAAACACAGCCATAACAAATACACATGTTGAAAATAAGCAATCTCCCTATTTCTCAGACACACCTCTTTAGTAGGTGGCTGGTTATCAGGATGGTGAACTAGAGATTGCACAGATGGAAGGTTTCTCCAGCATTTTTACTTTTCATTTCTTCCACCCATCCCCCCACCAAACCAGGGCCCCTGACATTCATGCTACACCAGCTCTCCGAGGAGGTGTCAACAATGCTAGCCACTAAGATGGCCTTAAAACCTCAACTAGATTGATGTTACAGAGAGTTTGGAGGCAACCTGATCTTATTTTGCTGAGCACAGCAGCCTTAGGGGAGAAATAATTCTCGTCATGAACAAAGAACAAAATGTATTTGAAATTTAATTTGGCACTCTTCAGTATTCCCTGCTGGCAACCTCTTGCTCAAAAGCACTATAATTGTAATTGACATGGAAAACAGAGAGGAATCCCAAACCCATAGACTTTTGAGTATCCATCTTTGATATCATGCTAGAAGCCAGATGAGAAAACTTAATAGTTTGTTGAAATAAAGTTCATGTGAAGACTACAAGAGACCTGGCATTCAAATGTCTCAAAGAGCTGTCATTAGCACCAATTTGGTTTGCCTCAAAAGAAAGTACCATTTCCCATCATGACCACCAGTGTTTCCAGAGAACTCGAACAGAGCCAGGAGCTAAAGCACACACACGTCCGGAGTGAGCTCCTGTTTCTTTTTTACCTTTCTTCTGCTACATGTTTCCACTTAGAGACTCTCACAGTTTAGACAAAATTACATAAGTAATGAAATAAATAAATAAAATAAGCAATTGGGGAAAAAAAGCACCTTGCCTTTTTATTCAGCTTACTCCAAACTGGTTGTCCATAACCACATGCAGTTGCAATACTGTTAAGACACCAAACTTCTCCGCTCAGCTTCTTTCTCTTGGAAAAAATTCACCATCAGTAGCACTGCACCTCCCATCCCATTTTCGCTACAATTTATCTTCTCTTCCAAACAAAATCCCTCATTGAAGGAGGGAGCAAAGCGGTTATATGGAAACATACGTAGAAAGAGAGAAAACTACTTCCATAACCTCAAGACACCATCCCAGTGTGCTGTTTCAGGGTGTCAGAAGCTGAAGCAAGGCAGCATCAGTGGATTCGCTACACAGGATGCCACCACATACAAGAGACACCCACAGTGGGCTTGGAGCTCCCTCCTACATCTTTGTTGCCCACCCCAGGGACCTAGGATGTGGTCACACATACTCTACAGGCTGCTAGCCAGTAGCCAGGGATAACTGTTTCTAGGGATGCTGCCTTATATTAAGTTGACAGAGACTCAAATTCAAGTCTGATTGACATTATTTTCATCAAAACAGACAGGGACAATAGTTGGGTTTTGGAATCTGAAATGTTCCAGAAGCCCTATAAACAAAACCACACAGAGCCTTAATATAGAATGTTTTCCTACAAGTCCTAGACTCCCTACAGCCAAAACAGTTGGCAAGTTGTCTAAGGCAAACACTAAACTTGCATACAGACACACACATATATATTTATATATATATCTGGCAGAGCAAGGCAGGCTGTTCCTTAAGTGCCTTTGCTATTAATTGACAACAAGTGAAAAGCAATGTTGTACACATGGAGGCCTTGCCTCACACCACACTAACACCTCAAATTTGATGTAGCCAGTATTACTACAGAAAGTTGCATAATTGTTTTGCACATGATAGATCAGCAAGGGCAAAATTACAGTCTATATATGTATATATTTTTTCAGAAGGCCAGAAAATCCATCTATCAGTAATCATGAGTTCAATCTTAAGTTTTCCTTGCTAATATTTCATCTGGCCATTAAAAAGATGGCTGAAGAGAAAAACTCATCAAATTGGACTTGGTTTTGAAAACGATATATTACAGTGAAAATAGCTTTGCTTCTTTTGGTTTATGTTTTCCAAATTCAAAGGTGACAATTTTTCCTTTTCATTAGATTCTGTGATAACATTTCCAGATCAACCTTCGATGTAAAGAACTGCCAAAACTGGTAACAGCAAAGAAATAAACAAGTGTTTCATGACATGCAAAATAGACTCCTCCTTCAGTTTGATTTTTGTAACAAGTCTTCTAACTCCACTGGTACCCAAGTAAATCATATGTCACAAAGGCAAAGTATTTCTAGAATCCTGTATGACTGCTCCTAAACAGAGGAAACAGCAGCATTTAAACACATGGCAGTGGCACTTATAACCAAGAAGAGACATATATGAAAGTGAAGAAAAGAGATATATGGGGTGGGGGAAACTTCAGGAAAGAGAAAAAAGTGAAGAAAGAGAATTTAGAACAGTTTAAATGGTAAATAGGAATAAGATCGGAAAAAGATCATGTAAAGAGGGCTGAAACAGGAACAAAAGAAGAGAGAAGTAGCTAGTGATCGCTAAACACAAAACTGGAGAGTGCTATGAAAATATAAAGCATGTAATGAGGTGAGAAGTGAAGCCCAGCTGAGATGCACCATAGCAAGAGGTTTCTCCCAGCAAAACGAGGCACAGGAATTTCTTTAATCTTACAGTTGATTTCACAGTCAGTCTTTGCTTGGGAAAAAAAAATTAAAGGAAACTTTAAAAAATGTCAAGCAAACAGAAAATTAATGAGTTCATCAACCATCTATCCATGGGTTCAATTACATGTTGAGCACCAGAAAGTCAGGCAGAAGTCACACTACAGCTGCAGCTTAAAGCACCTTCTGAGTGGAGCTTGAGCCTCCCATCTCAAATCTCTCGCTGCCCCGATCTAATTTTACAAACATACTCATCTCTCCTGAACCTGATTCATTAAATCATTCATGTGCTATGATGTGTACAGTCCACATGACTAAGTGTGCCGTTCCTCTAAGAAATACCTATCCTATGGACTGTAGCACACAAATGCCAGCCCTACCAGAGACCCAAATCAGCACCTACATAGTGAAGCACAGTCTCACACAGACACTTCTGCTTGAGCCTAGAAACACTACAGACACTTTCATGCTGTGCCAGGCTTTGTTTGACAGCCCAGAAGAAAGTTACCCCTTTCAACCCAAGACCCTGCACATGCAGCTTGATTCGTTCGTAGTCAAAGCCCAAGGTGTCCCAGGTGTCTTCATGCTGTGCTCCTCATGCCTTTGGATCTCAGTGCAAGCTGTGCTTGCTGGAACAACTCTGGCTGAACTCATGCAATTAAGTTACACAGAGGTTCTCCATTTCTCACATCCAAACAAGTCTTTCCTGAACACAAGCATGAAGAACAAACAAGGCAATTTCAGATGAAGCTCTGCTTGGTAAGCCAGTGTTTAGTTTGCCTAGCCTGACTGAAGCTAGCATATGCAGCACATCCTAGGATCAGATGCGCCTTTTTCAGGTGCTTTTTTGCTGTTAATAACTATTACTCACAAGCCATTCCCTTCATCTGCTCTTTCTAAGGCAACTGGCAAGGTCCCAGTTTATAGAAGCAAGTATTTTATTATTAGTCCATATGAGTGTTATCTCCCACTCTGAAGTATCAGGTTTTCTCACATGGTTTAACCTGGCCACATCCTCCAGCTCTTCCAGTATAATATGCTAAACAAATCTGTGTTGATAATGCTGTTACCCTGCACGTACTGCAATACTATATATATTGCCATTGCCCATGACAGGCCATGGCCTTTGCAGTGAGTTTGCAAGGCCTTGGGACTGAGGCTTGCCCTTTCTAAGCTTTGTCTGTTGGCAGCTTTGTCACATTTGCTTTAGTGGAAAGAGCACTTTTTCTAATTGACCAGCTAGCTATGGCTAACATGATATACTTTGCCATCTTATGGAGCAACCCAGGTTTTACGACTCTATTATAATAACGTACTATAGAGAAATACAGGATTGGTATCTTAGCAAAGGCCTTGCAAAGTGCAGACATGGGATGCAGTGCAGAGGAGTACAGGTATGGGAGATATGAGATGGGGCACAGGTTGACAATGGAGAACCCACAGCTATAAACAACAAAACCATGGTCATATAAAGAAATGCAGATCTGGATTAAGACTGGCTATAGGAGTAAGAAAGAATACAGGAGTGGTTTCCAACATATCCAAAAGGTGTCATATATACTAAGTTTACATATAACATGGAGCTGCAGACCAATGAAGAAAGGGAAAGGCATAAAAGGGTGTTAGCAAACACAAAAATCAACTTGGAGTTGGTTTTCTAAGTGAGGAAGAAGAAACAATTAACATGAACATCCCCCTGGTGATGACAAGTAACCATAACCATCCCCACCACCACCACCTGAATGAAACCATCAACCTTAGGGCCAAGAGGAGCTGGGAAAGGGTCAGCATAACATTAGAAAAAGAAAGTTGAATCCAAGTATGTATAACAATTTTAACTGTGGTGGTAGTGATATTGTTATTATAACATCTGCATAGACATATGCTTTTTCTATAATAATTACATCATTATAGAATATAATTACTAGCTATATTACTAATCGTTACTAATAATGATTGTTAGATTAGATGGTTAAATTTCAATTACACTAACAATAATTTTTTTGATTTTTATATAAGGTTCCTCCTTGTCCGTAAATAATATTTTGAGCATAAGCACGACTCCCAGCTTTGTCTTTTAGTACACTATTATTTTCATCCCTGTCATGGTTTAAGCCCAGCTGGCAACAAAGCACCATGTGCCTGGTTGCTCACTCCTCCCCCACAGTGGGATGTGGAGGAGAAAATATAACAAAAGGCTTGTGGGTCAAGACAAGGACAGGGAGGGATCACTCTCCAATTACGGCCATGGGCAAAAGATGGACTTGACTTGGGGGGACGACACATCTATTTAATTTGTCACCAATCAAATCAGAGTAGGATAAATAAGACCAAATGTTAAAAATACCTTCCCCTACCACTCCCTACTTCCCAGGCTCAACTTTGCTCCCCATTTCTCTCCCTCCCAGTGGCACAGGGGGATGGGGAATGGGAGTTGAGGTCAGTTCAGCACATGTTGTTACTACCCCTCCTTCCTTCTCAGGGGGATTCCTCACACTCTTCCCCTACTCCACTGTGGGCTCCCTCCCACAGGAGACAGTCCTCCACAAGCTTCTCCAAATGAGTCCTACGCACAGACTACAGCTTTTCAGGAATTTCTGCAGCGTGCCATCTTCCACGTGCTGCAGGTGGACGTCTGCTCCACCATTAACCTTGATGGGCTGCAGAGGGGACATCCTGCATGGTTTCCATCATGGTCTTCACCACAGGCTGCAGGGGAATCTCTGCTCTGGTGCCTGGAGGAACTTGGTGTCTGAAGTGTTGTTTCTCTCACATCCCACTCCTCTCTTCCCTGCGGGTTTTTTAGCAATTTTTCTTTTTTTTTCCTTCTTAAATATGTTATCCCAGAGGTGCTACCACTGTCCCTGACTGGCTTAGTCTTGGCTAGTAGGAGGTCCAACTTGGAGCCAGAGAAGCTTCAGGAACTTCTCACAGCAGACACTCCTGTAGCCCCTCTCCCACCAAAACCCCACAACACAAACACAATATATCCCATGATCATGGATAAATAAAATGCATCCCAAAGGCAGACTTAGGAAATTCCTACAGCCCATTATTTCTCTTCATAACACAGCTCATATTGAGTGGTTTTTCAGCTCCTTACCCACGTTAGGACTACCTTTGGATTAATCCTTTTTTTTTCCCTGCTTGAATGAATAGTTTCTCATCAAGTCCCACAACAAATACTTTAATAAATTACAGTTTGATTAGTTCCAGATTAGGCACATCTACAGAATCAGTTTTCAAATGAGCTGGTTTGGGACATCAGTATCCTTCCAGTAAACAGATGCTCTGTTTAATGAAAATTAACATTTACCTCCACCTCTTAAATTATTCTCTTATTCATAAAGTGTTCTATTTTGCAGTTCATTAAGGAAAAATGACCATGTCTTCAGTTACCCAGATCTGTTTCTTTCCCACTTCTTAAATATAAATATTATATTTGCTATGCTCCAGTTGTACAACAGCAGGAAGTATTTGATGCATGTTTTAACAGCCTTAATGAATCTGAAATGTCAAGTGCCATTTTTACAGTACTCTGAGATGGAAACACAGTTTTCTCTATAAAAAATAAGTTAAGAGCTTTTGGGTCTTAAGAGTTTGACCTCTGCAACAGTTGCAGAAACTTCTGCTTCCTCAAGTCTTTCTCCACCATCTGATGCATGTCCCTCTCTGCTACCTGATCTCCCATATTGAAAACCAGGGCAAATGCTCATGCACTTTTGAAGCCAGACCTTTGTCAACTGTAATCTTCCAAATGTAAAGTGTTCCCTCTTCCCTTTCACACATAAAATTCCTTCTATCTTTACTTGCAGTACTAGGAATAAATAATTAAATAAATAAATGTAAATATCTAGATTAGCTTTTAATTTCCTTTGTAATATTTGAGTCAGCTTTGGATTTGGTGAGTCTCGGCGATCTGACACTTCTGGATTTCCAATACATTACGTTCTTGGATGATCATGACCGGTTTTTTTTAAGCTCCTGCAAGCTTGTGACAGCACTTCAGTGCATTGATCCCCAGTTAGATTTGGAATTCCTCTCTACAGGCTTTTTTTTCCCTCCTCTTTTTTCTTTTTTTTTTTTTTTTTTTTTTTTACTGTAATACAGAGAGATTTGAAACAATCCTTTATTAAAAATCGTGACTTGGTCCAACACACATCAACAATTTACTTAATTTTTTAAAAATCAAAATTAAAATTGAAAACTTTAATTAGATTTATGTTCGTGATCCTATGTAATATAAACTGAATCATCTGGTTAACACTTGATACACATGGTTATTTTTAAGGATAAGCTTTAAGGATGAGCCGTAAGGTCATACTGAATTAAATTCTAAAATAGCATCAACTTTTTATAGTCCTATGGTAGGTAGTGAAGAAATCACATCCACTAGCCCCTATTATTATTAAGACGATTTACCTTCTAATCTGAATTTGGAAAGATAAACTCTTCTATAATGAGTGATCTCCTTATTATGTTTCCCTCATGCATACCACCACAAAGATATCTAACTAAATTCACATGCCACAAAACCAGCAGATATTTTTCCACACTCATCCAAAGCAGTTTTGAGTCATATGAATCTTATTCATATCAGTAGCTCTTATCTAACTACACTGCATCATTATTTTTCATTACAGTTATATGACTTGTACTGTGGTTTCTATCATTTCTGGACCTTCAAGTCCTGTCTACCAGTCATGATTACCATTATAGTGTGTGGGATAATATCCATTTGAACACAATAATATCCACTTGCAGGTACTACACCTCTTTCTAGCTTCTCCAGTTCATTGCTGAGGTCACCTGCACCTGGTATTTCTGTCTGATCTGACTCAAACATCTTCCAGGTACCAACTTTTCATTAACTTCTTTCCACCCTTTCAACTGCAGTAATTTATTTGTCTTGGCTACCCTGCTGCTGTATTGTTTCTTTAGTTAATGCTAAATCTTAATCATCTTATTTTTCCTTCCTGAGTATAAAAAGTAGACACAGACTTCACATACATTTCTATGTATGCTTCCTTACAGGTAAAGATCCCCGAAGTCTCCCCACAGCACAGTCAATAGCCTTGAGCCAACTTGCTGATATTCATTGTTTCTTTGCTCCTTCATGGACCAAAGAAATGCTGTGTTCATTTCAAAGAGAACTGCTCCTGTAGCCTTAGTGGTCTCAACTCAGAAGTGAGCCAAGGTTTAAGGAAAGAAAGGTTAATTCTAACAACTTTTTAACAGGTTGTCAATTATAACAACTGATTGCTCAACCAAATGATACTATCTCTGGCTGAAAAACCATGCCTTAATCTCATTTCTAACAATGGCTATGTTTTAGAATGATTTCATTAAAGAAAACCTACCAGAATAATGATGAAACGCTAAGTTTTATTCTTTGATCAAAATGAGTAATGACATATTTTACTCTTGGGGGGGGGGGGGGTTAGGGGGTGGGAAGGTGTGAGTGGGTTGGTCAGTGTACCAAAAAACAACAACAACAAAAAAAAACCCATATTAATTCATAGACCTGCAGTTACTGCAATCCCACCCAAAGCAAAATCTGTGTGCTTATTTCCCTTATTCTTTTTACTTCCCTGTCTGGAATCAGCATTCTCTTGTGATATAGTAATGAAAATTTGGCAGCTGCATCAGCAACACAAAACAGTGGACACCAGTGGTCTTAGTCTGTGTGCTAACAGATTAGTTCAAAGTGGTGTAGGAAACTCCAAACCCTACCGAAGAAAGCACCTTGCATTTCAGCTACAGGAGCAGCATCTCAGCACCAGCTTTCAGATCCTCCTTCCAACACGCACACCAGTGCACCTGGCAAGTCACTCTGTCTGGCAAAATTATCAACAGATAATCAGGGAGTTTCAACTAGTAGGTGCTTCTCAGCTTTTCTTTTTCCATCCTCTCCTTTGCTTCTGTGGGGAGGAGAGAGGGGCCAGTCCACAAGGAAACAGCTCCAGCGATGCTCTTCCTCACGTAGGAGAGGGAAAACTGTGAAACAGCAGCTGTTAGGGAAAAGGCAACTGCTTCCAAGGTGAGCTGGTACCTGGAAGGAGTTGAGTAAGCACCAATTTATTCAGCAGTATAGTGGCAAATTTAAAATAGAATATGATTGAGCATAACTAGCTGTTTGTTGCTGTAGATCAGCCAGGGAGAAGTGAGGAAACTCTGGAAGGCTGAAATCATAATTGGCAGACTTGGGTTTTTTTTTAAATCAGCATTTACGCTCAGCTACAGCACAGGATACCCATAATAACAAGCCAGAATCAAACTGTTAGCTAAAAAGGAATAAATAAATAAAAATCACAGCATGACCCTTCTGATAAGCTCAAGTCAAACACTTCACTTCAAAAATTACAGTGTGCAGCACAGTGACTACATTTTTCAATATATAATCAAGTTTATGTTCTCTTTTCAACATGGACATCACTGAAAGACAGAAAAATGAGCATTGAAGCCAGCAAGGTATGCCAATGTCATAAAAACAAGCAGAGAACCAAGAGTTGCATGAGTGCAGAAAACTATTAAAATGTAAACAACAAAAAGTCAAAACCAATGATCAATTAACATGCCCCATCTTGCTCTGTTGAAGTAAACAAGCTAAAGTAATAAGTTGTGGATAACAGTTCCCCTATCCTTTCATATTTGCACAGTTGATTGCATGTTTGTCTTACAACAGGATATTTTATATTTCTAGCTCCCCAGACATAAATTAATAGTTCAAGTTGATAACTGATACCCCTGGGTACATGAATTATGCCTTTTAGTGGTAAGCATAATTTAGACTGTCTTGAGACTGTCCAAATAAAGACAGAACATTTCTTTCATTTTTACAAAATGTTTTGCCAAAATTAAAATGTTCCATGGGAGAAGATCACTTTCAACAAGATGGCAAGTTTTTGAAAACTTTTTTATGAATTAAAATAATTTTATTTTTGTTCTCAGATGCTCACTGATCTCAAACTACATTTCCTCACATTGAAAAACAATTTTGCACAAGCTATACAAAGGGTCCTACTGCTTCTCATAGCCAAAATATCCAGATACTTCTGCATCATAACATCAGACCTAGAAATCTCAATGTGCATTTGGCCATCTAGTTAGCCAGCTCTGTCTCTCAGGGGGTACCAAGAGCTGTGCTTTCTTCAAGCAGTTTTTCAAGCACTTTCTTCATTGCAAGTTTAAATAAATTTTGCCAACACAGGACACTAGAAGCCTTTATCTGACCACAGAATAAGGAATCAATTATAAAAGGTGTAATTTTGGGGGGATGAAAGTTTATCATTCATGCAGCAGTGTTATGAACAAAAATACAATGGTAACGGTTTCTTCCTCAGAGGAGAAGTGTAGTAAGTGGAAACACAGTGTTCAATAAATGCATCAGGCAGTTAAAAGTCCAGGGAAATAAAAATCTACTAGAGATGGACAAAACCCTCCAAGGGGGATTAAAAACTTTAAGCTTCTTTCTTTCCAACACGAGATTTTTACAGAAGTGATTTCATCTTCAGAAAGTTTAGGGAAGACATCTCATATTTTTAAAGTATCATAATTGAAACAAATGAAAACAAAACAGCCACCATTCAGTACCAAAAGCTGATGTTTAGAAATTAACCATGTCAATACAGTGGTAAAAAACATGCAGTCCTTTCAAGAGAGGCGTTACATTTCTTAGAGTATAGGGATCATTTTCTTAGCCCTGGCTTTCAAAATTTCTCTTAGAAATGACATCATTGAAAAAACCATCACCACTGAAATCAGTCTCTTCTTTTTCCCCAAGCTCTTATTTTGCTCTCATCCACAATGCACATTTCCCTCCTCCCTTTTGCTCCTGGTGACTCTGAGCAAGTCAGGGCTCTCAAGTAATAACCAATACTGACTTCTGCAACTGCCTCTTCTATTAACTTTCCCCTCCTACTGCTCTAGGTGAGAGGCTGAAGAAAACAAAACAAAAAAAATCCCAAACCAACTGATATGTCAGTCGATTCTGGTGTATTTCCAGATCCTAACTGAAAAAGACATTTTAAGCCACTTCTGTTACTGTGATTTTTTTCCCCCTCTCTGCTCTTCTCCCAATGATCACAGCTGCTGTGCCACTACTGTCAAAGTCACACTGGATTTCTTTACAGTTTGATTTCTCCAAGACTGAAGATGAGATTAAACAGTCCTGGATCTGACCACCAGGAAGACCACAGGCGACTCAACTCTATTTCCTCCAATTACTTTCATTTCAGTGAGAGCAAAACCAATCTGCTGACTCAACCATCTGCATCATCAGCATCCACGCATCTTTCCTGAAGAATCCACATGTTGTGGTCATGAGTTTCCCCAGCCACAACTACTGCTAAATCCTCTATTCTCTTTCAGCTCTGCTCCTCCAAAGTGTAAAAGATATAATTGCTTGATAATTACAATATTACATACAAAACCATGCTTGTCTATGAGAAAACAAGCTCTTATTACAGTTATTCTTTGTGCCTCGCTTCCCACCCCAAACTGGCTAGTGTCTTTGCTCTACCTAATGATCTTCTGGTTGCCCGAGATTGTTAAAACACAAAGTATTTTTTCATGGTTTTGTAATGCTTCTGATAAGTGACCACATCCCTACCACTCAGCTACCATGACACTACAGGACCAGAAAAGGACAAATAAACACTGTAATACAGAGTCTTCTGGTACAAGGAGTACAGATGACACCTGCTTGGCTAACTAATATGGTTTCATCTATCAGAGACTAATTTGGATACCTTCTGAAAATGTTTAGAGTAAGGAGTGTCATATTCCCATCCACTTGCTAAGCAGAGAGCAGAAGAGTCCCTCATTGTCCCTGTCTGGCCAAGGGAAAGTTTTCTTCACTATTATAAATTCATCTATTGAAATAGAATAAATTTATGAAGCCGCATTTTCCTGATGGCAGCAGTTGTAACAGTGTCCTGTGGGTATCAGAGCCAGGGAAAAAAAAGGAGTAATTAATGAATGTAACTATTTTTGCAATTAGATCCACAGCCAAAGATTATTACTACTACTAGGACAAAAACTGTATGCATATATACACTGATGTCACTACAGCTCCAGCAGTTATACTATTATTGTGAATGCATCATGACTTGAGAGCTGTTTAAGCTGTGACATGATTTTCGTTATGAACAGCTGTATCACATAAGCCAGGCAGATTCCTCCACTGTATTTTCATTTTCTTCCTCTCCCTCGGCCCCAATGAGGACATTTTCAGCTCAATAGCAATAGGCAAATCACAGCATCTGCCACTGTCCTCACTTCTCCGTCTATGAAATAGTGATAATAGCACTGGCTTCCTTCAAAAGAACAGTGAGAAACCCATAATAAAAATGATTATGTGAAGGGGAATATTTTTATTAGCCAGCATCAGCTGCAGCTTGCTCTGCTTTCCTGGGTCTCATGCCTCCATGGTTCCAGGCTTTGAGCAGGGTGGCCAGATTCCCCCCAAGCAGAGGAGAGCAGCAGGAACACTGCGCACCTCCCCGGGGCTCAGCATGCTGTTGAGGAGCTCTCCCCCACAGCAGAACCCCTTTGTCTTTGATAACTATCTTTCTTCAAAAGCAATCAAATTTTGTTGACTACTTGCATTTTGATTTGCCTGAGATGACTGTCAGTTTGGAGACTTTTTTTTAACCTCTAATCAGACTTTGGGAAATACTCTATACACCTAAAGAAAGTAGCCCATTTTATTTTCTTTACTTGTTATGACTCCCATCTCATTTGCTGTCTGTCTATTCAGATGGCACTCCAAAATATGCAGTGCAGTCAGAAACCTATTTAAGCTGAAAGCACATGGCTTCTCACCTATGCCCTCTATTAATCTTTTGAAAAACTGCTTTTTTTTTTTTTTTTTTTTGATAAATTATCTCCTTCCTTCAAGTGACAAATCTCAGGGCATTGGGACATTTATGCAGAAATGAATGAGGAAAAAAAATAATTCAGTCAAAACAAATGTGACATGGAAATTAAATTTTGTGTTTCCGCCATGTTGTAACATAGAGCTAGAATGGGTTTTCCAGTCATTCACCTCCAAAAACAGTTAGTAAACAGTTGGTAGTAGTTATGCAGGACATTAAAACTCTTTGCCAGCCACAAAGCAAATGGTATCTCCAAGGCACATATGTCCTCCAGTATGATACCTGTCAGGAAAGAAAAAGGAGAGCCCAGACCTCATTTTCCACAATTGATATTCATAGAATCATTTAAGTTGAAAAAAATACCTTTAAGATAGAGTCCAACTGTTAACCCAGCACTACCAAGTCCACTACTAAATCATGTTCCATCTACATGTCTTTGTAATACCTCCAGGGACAGTGACTCAACCACTTCCCAGGGCAGCCTGTTCCAATGCTAGACAACCTTTCAGTGAAGAAATTTTTCCTGATGTCCCATTTAAACTTCTCTTGGTACAACTTAAGGCCATTTCCTCTTGTTCTATCACTTGTTACTTGGGAAGAGAGGCTGACCCCCACTTTGCCATAACCTACTTTCAGGTACTTCACAGCCCTTCCTACTTAGCTAGGGCTTCAAGAGAAGCTTCAAGACTGCCTCTCTTATTCCAGTGGAATCTAACAACCACTCAGGATGGACCCTACCTTAAATTCACAAAAAGACATTCCCCAGGGCATTTAGTGGCAGAAAAAAAAAAAGGGGTTGAAGTGCAGTGTCACTCCCTTTTCAGGTATGAGAGCTTGGCCAATATTCACCATGACCATCTTCTATAATCCCAGGTGATGTTTCCCCTTTTCTTCATGCCTATATCCTTTTACATTCATTTTCAAAGAGAAACTCCTTATGGGGCATTCTGCACCTTATGGCTGCTTCAGGTCACAAAGTTCTCTTAAGACTCTTTGAAACCAAAAATTAAAGTCCTCTCTCCAAACTGGAAGATAGCCTTCGTCAAAACCATTATAATGTGAGAGTTCCTAAGGGAAACCATGTTCTTCCAAAATCAGACACATACCCTCTTCCATCTGTGTTTCTGTAACAAAGAGTAACTTCTGGCATTGGGAGAATATTAAGCAAGAACACAAGGAAAAAAATAAAAAGGAGGAGCGATTTATACTATTCAATATTTAACAGATTCGTTGAATGGGAAGACCATGCACACCAATAATCAGAAAACTGCAAATTCATTGAGTACCTGTAATGCAAAGTTTGCAATGCAAAACTGAAACTCTTCTTAAAATGTGGTCAGGAAAACATGTATTGCACACTGTTCCCATAGACTTCATTTTTCATCTGCCAGAGATCTCTGTACTCACTGTGCAAGTAAGATAAATTCAGGGAGACAACCAGAAACTTTGGCAGCTAACTGAGGGAGAAACAGACCTATTGTTATCCTGGGCATCCAAACAGGAAAACTGAATACTCAAAGAGAAAAAGGATATATTAAGCATGTTGCAATTTAAGACCTTCATTATTGATGAAGAGTGTTGTTCTCAGCTGGCTATTAACTAAGTGATCCATGGATGATTTTTTAGTGTACTCAGATTCAGAAAAATAAAAATGTGAAAACTTTCCTCAGAGTTGTCTTTCTTATATAGACCCTTTTTAAAAATTTTTATTTCTTTCTTTCTAAATAAAGTCCAGATTCTGCAGACTTGTGTGACAGGAGTCATACTAGTGACATACTGTATTATCACAGTATCACCAAGTAAGCCAGTAGATGTCAGAAAGATAGGATTGTATTTAGGAAGAAAGAAGTTTGTATTTTTGACCTCCAAAAGGAGGCTACAGCCCTGAAGAGATTCAACTAATGCTGAAAGGCAGGTTTTATTCAAATTGAGTTGTTAACATATAAATAAGCTAATTATTAAAAGCTATATCTATGACACACATCCAAATGTAATAATAACTAAAAGAAAAAAAAAAAAGCAGTCTGACAACAGCCCAGATTTGTTGTTGATCTATTGGTTGATTGTTTCTAGACAATACCCTTTCCCACTTCTCTCCAAACTAGATTGTTTTTCAGCTTCAGATCTTACATCACAGCAACGAGGTTCCTGCTGAAGCTCTTTGTGAGCCACCCCTTTGGGACTCTGAACAATCAGTTAGTCACAGAAACTTAGTGCTAATTCACCAGAATAATTTGAAAAACAATTTATGGTTATGCTCTTTTTTTTGTTGTTGTTGAATTTTATATTGATTTCAAAACAAAAATTTAAAGCTTGGAAGATCTGTTTTTCAGACCATGTCTGTGATTGATAGCTGAAGTATTGATTTCTGTTTCCTACTCCTCAAGAAAGCCCTAGCTACAGCTCAAAGATTTCTTAGGGAGGGATCCCAATCACACATACAAAGAATTTGTTTCCTACAACAGATACTTCTAATGGCTTCAACGTCATTTTCATGGAAGGTGGGATTATTACACCCTAGTGAATATTTAATTATTTTATACCACATGACTTGGTTCCACAGGAGATATAGAGAAACTACACCTATAAAGTGTCTTTCAGGGCAGCATGTACAGCCTTCAGATATGCAAGTTTTGGGCTGAAAAAAAAAAACTTTTCCAGTCCAACAGAAAGGGATGTGAACCAGGACTCCCTTGCTAGATAGCCTATCAAACAGACTATTAGATAAGGGCAAGGCAGGATAATACAGTGCAGCCTCCACTGCTCTCTTCTCCCTTGAACCATCAGCAGTTACTCCATAAACTTTTCAACTTAACTTGCAGTTATGTATAGCTACATCACATAACTGCATTTCTCTCAGAATAAAATATTTGCCAAGTGTAATTCAACTGAGAATGTGTCTCTCAGCGGAGTTGTAAGGCAGTTCTCTTTTTTCATGTGTGAAAGAAACTGCTGTAACAGCCATCATATAAAGGCAGGATTTTTAGAACAAAGTTCCAAATTTTTATGTTCCCTGCATGCTACACTCAGGGATACTTAGAAATTCAAATGAGAGAATTCCATAGCCAAAACCATGTTTCTCAGACTCTATTCCTAAAGCTGAAACCCAGGTGGTATCTTTAGGGCCTGATGATGAGCAGAACTCTAGGGATCACATTGTTTACACTCTTTGGGATGTACATTTTTCTCCCTTCCTCATGAAAACTGTCACTTCTCTCATTCTTCTGCACTGCTATTACGTGCAGAAATTCAGTACTGTATTTCCCCATATGAAGAAATTGGCAAGGAAAGACCACGGGCTCTTGGCAGAAGTTTATCCTGGGATTATGCCAAGAAACAATCATTTTCTGGTTGCCACAAGCATTCCATTATTTCAGTTTGGCCATTCAGTTCGCTCCAGTTCAGCTCCGTTACTGCTTCCTTAATAAACCCTTATTATCAGGGGCTTAGGCCTCCATCATTTGAATGCACGCTCAGCTGGGACTTGGTATTCACGGACCCAGTCCGAATGTCCTTAAAAAAAACATATAATTAAAACATTTACTTGGCCACAGAGCAGAGACAATGGAATTTTGTTGGCTGCAAGTTATATTTGCACTCCTAAAGACTTAAGAAAAGCTGGATTTTGAGGCTTGTTTTATAAACAACACTTGGAGGCTTTGGTTCTTGCTAGAAGAGAAATGCGACAGCAGTCTTTTGCCTTCATCCTTCTATGTATATGCCTGTTGTTTACTTCACAAATAGATCTCCTGTTCTCGTAGATTTTTAATCACCTACTTTTAGAGCTAGATATTGGGGTGGAGGGAAATCAAAAAACCCAAAGCACCTTGAAGCTCCCACCGGGGCCAGTACTGAGCAGTGAAAGCACCTAAGAGAGCTCATCCTCGCATGGCAAAACTCATGACTGCTCCACTGACTCGGTGCCTACTGAGGAGGCAGCTCAAGCAGCTTATCTCTACAGCATGGGCTTTACAGCTTTGATCCAGGCACCTCAGCTCTCCTAGAAAGCAGCAAGCACTCTGCATCACTAAGGGCACCACAGACACGCACCAAATTAGCAAGCTGACCAGCTCCAAACTTTGAATTTTGAGCAACTGAAGTCAACTTCATTACTACACAGACCAATTAAGAATAACAGTTTGCCCAGAGATTAGTTGTAAATCCTGGAATGTTGTCTGTGTCACTGAAAAAGCTCATAGCCACCTCCCTCATGTACCCCATCATCACAAACTCCTTAATAGCATTTGTTCTTGATTTTCTGTTCTTTAAAATAAAGGTGTATAAGCCATTAATCAGAGCCATTTATTGGCCCCAGGCTGGATGCCTGTATGCAGTGCCTGTGCAGGGCAGGAGTAGTACCATGTATACCTCAGACACGGAAAGGATGGCATCTGTCTGCTCTTCTGCAGCCAGTTCTCTTTGTACAAGTTGGATTCTACTGTAGTTACAGTGGCTGTCTCTAGAAACAAACATCGAAATGCAAAAAAGATATATCACCCACAGATCAAATCAGTAAGGCTTTACACAGTATTTATGTTCCTTTCCTTCCATTATATCATCCATCAGTATCATACCACCCGTACAGTCCTAGAGGCAAGCACCAATGAACGACATTTTCATCCACTCCACCCTCTCCTCTACTTTACTCTCTGCAATTATAATCAGATATGCAAACCACAGAAAATGGAAACTCTGCTCTGCATCCTAATAAGGATGGCTGGCCCCCTAGAATAAAATAGCTTGCAAGATGTGGAAGTCACTGCTGACTAGTTTTGTAAGAAGGAACAGGAGAAAACCAAAAAAGTGTGATAAAAACACATATATATTTTGGACTATTAAAGTGAAGGCCTTTTCCATTTTGCTACTGCTAGTCACTCTGCAGGCTGCTACAGAGAGCAGCTCAACCCAGGAGGACAGGGAAAGCACCAAAGGTTTCTAAAAGAGGTGCTTCTACTCCAGACAGAATACCTTGGGAATGCTTTTTGTCTCCCATAAACCCAACTGAAACCTTTTACATGTTATTGCTGGTTGGGGAATTTAGAGAACATCATGCTAAAAGCAGCTTCCTAGGGACTACACTACTACTGTGAGCTGATGTATGGCTGAAAGACCAGTTTCACAGGCTCCTCTCTGGGCCCAGGGGCCCTTGTCAGAGTGAAGAGCTCCTAAAAGCTCTGGATTCTTCAGTTACATCAGAAATACACATAGATGAGCCCTGAGACAAGAATTATGCAGTCGACCTCAAATGAAAACACAGTCATATAAACCTGTGTGATTGCAGCTATCTAAAAAAACAAAAATCAACCTAGAGCACCAGACCATGTAAGACCTCCACTGCTTTTTATAATCTTCATGAGGGAGTAGAAAGCTGAATTTATTTGAACTCTAAATGTTACTTCCCATTGGTAATTTGTTTATAATTTCTTCCCAGATGTTTAATGGACAGTAAAGTATCATGGTATGCCTGGTTGCAACAATTTCTGTAAAACAGGAATACCATTTCAATGAGTCTCCCAAGAACACAGTCAATTTTAACCACTGAGTTTTGTCATTTCTCATTTTTGTGAATTTGCAAGACACGGTGATGGGGAAAAAAAGCCTTAATAAAATCACAACAGTTGAAGAAGTTAATAGGCAAGTACTGGGGAGAGGTGGGGGAAAGAAAGAAGCAAGATAGGAAGTGTTAGCTCTTTATAGTTTTGGTGGAAATTTATGACAAGTCATGATTGTTTTATTTCTCCACAGCTCAAACACATAATGCAATCAGTCCATTCTTGTATCAGCAACACACTTACCACCAGTAAGAGTGATTTCCCCAAAACACTCCAGAATTTCATCGCAAAAACTCAACCGCAAGGTAGCATAATCTATCAAGAATTAAATGCATGATATCTCATTAAGGAAGATATAATTCAAAGGTCCTTGAGGTAGACTCATCTGCAATATCCATATAGGTGCAATACAGCATTGCCCTCTGCTGGATCTTAAGCTGCCTTCTCATGAAAAAGTTGCTTCTGGCTGAGCTAAGAAAGGATAATTTTTAGATTTTAGCATTGCGCTAATTACCATAAGGGAATATCTTTCCACAAAATAAGGAATGGAATAGTGAATTAATGCTTATTCTGAAACCTTTCTTTTTTCACAGGACTAGCACTGCTTCAGACAGGGCTGGTGTTGACTCTTTCATTGAGCCCTTGTCAGTCCAGCAACAGTCACAGACTATTACGCATTCCCCAGAGTCCAAACACTGAACAGACTCAGAGCACAACCAGATCAACATCATTTAAATAAGCAGAGGGTGAATGTTAGGTGAATGCTGGCTAAACCCATTCCACACTTCTGGTTGTCCATATTACATGACTGTCACATCCAACTGGGTGTTTCCCAGCACACAGCATTCCTGCTAGACAAAAGCTGGCTGCCACCACCTCCTTTCTGGCTATCTCCTAATGGTAAGTCAAGTGCTATTTCCAAACCCTTCATAGGTATGAATAAGGAGACTACCTTATTGTGGACTGATATAGGATGAGTATGATTAAGAAAGATGAAGGGCAAACTCGTTACAACACTACAATGTAATGCAAATCTGTTTGTCTGTTCAGCATCTATCATTTGCTGATTCTTCACTAGCTTATTGACATTTGGTATAACTAACACATAGAGCTATATAGGTATAGCTAAATGTATTTGGACACACTTGCCTATGATGGGTTAATTATAACTGTATGATCTAGGTAAGACAAATTCCATTTCTGTACTTCTTCAGCTATTTTTCTTGCAGGGCACTTTGCATCCTGTAGCTTGATGCTGTGCAAAACAGGACCACATCCAGAAAAATCAAGACATCTGCTAGTTCAGACTAATATATGGGACACTGAGAATTAGCAAAATACTCTTTCAGAAAAAAAAAAAGTACAAAAATAAAGCTCTTTTCCATTTATACTGATTTCTAACCTGTAGTCTACCCTTGCACTTTCTTAAATAGTCTTTTATTTGGTTTCTTTTAACTTTGCTTTTCCTACCATTCTTTCTCTCTTTCAGTCTCTGCCTTAATTCTCCCATTCCAGTCTTGTTTTAACGTTTTACTCATTTCCCTTTCCCACCAAAAATACATGTCCTATATTCTCTTCAGAACAGCCAGTCTGCTTATAGCCATAGTTTTCTTAGGATTCCAACTCTCTTATGCATCTGTTCAGCACTAGTTGCTGTGGGAGTAACTCTTCTCCATGGGTGGTGGTGTTAATAATAAAAACAGCAACCATAATAATAAACAACTTGGTTTCTAAAGATATTTTCTTGCTTTGTTGCTTGATCTAAAAAGCTCTCTCTACTCTGCTTCTCCCTGCAAGGTATTCTGCAGCTCTCTGTGGGAGGCTTCTTCCTAAAAATAAATGTCATGATTAGGTTTCTCTTATGTTGTAGCTAATTAAATTTTGCCACCATAACATTTCACTATTTCATTATGCTACATTTCCAAAGTATCAAACAGCACTTTGCCCTTTTCCTGCTTCTTTTTACCCCCCTCTACTGTCAAGCCAAGAGCAATGGCTGGGTTTTAATATAAAAATTATCAACTCCAGCCATATGCAATGAAAATAAAAAACAAACCCCATATTGGTTTATCTCTTGATAAAGGAGTCAAGAAGATTTTATAACATAGCAACTTCAGCTTACAAATTGTGGAAACTAGGAAACTTGACTGTAATAAAAGGTCTGTATCACTACTTATGGAAGCACTAAGACATAAAAATGTGAAAAATGTACTCGAGCTCACAGACAAGAATCATATATGTATCAAACAAAACAAAAACAACAAAAAAAATGTTGATAGGATTCATACTATCCAGAACTCAATTCTTAAAAACAAAGCTTACCTAGATGCCAAAATACAAGTTTTATAGACCAGGCAGGTTAAGGAACACAACTTACAACATTAGCCCAATATTTCCATGCCTTGTGCTGATGTATACTTGTGCAAATAAGTGGGCAAAATGATCCATTAACATTTTATAGTCACCTTGAGCCAGTGATGGAACAACACACAAAGCCATAAAATGGTTCTTGAACTTTGGACATCATGACTGATTATATTATGGCACATATTTTCTACAACGTTAGTGATTTGTCTTTTAAATTGGAAAATGCTTGGTCATGATGATATATCACAATGTGAAAAATCTCCATGTAACTACTGTGCGTCTTAAACTCATCTGCAGATAAACATCCACCAAGAGAAGTGGGGGAGGGAGGTGGGTGGAAAGGGGTTTGAAAGACTTTGCAAAGCTAAAGATTCCCACAAATAGAACAGTGACAATATATCCCTGATACTTCATAATAGAAATGTAAGAAAGGTACCAAATTTCTGATTCTTCTTTCCTCTCCCAGTGTGTGCATGTCCCAAAGGTCCTGGCACATTCCAAAGTGATCTGCAGTCCTGGAGGTCAGGACTGGAGTGGGAGGACTCTGGCAACATGCAGGCTCCTTCCAAGTTAAATGTTGCCAGTAGAATAGGGAAGGGGGGAGTTTGTTGTCTTTATAGCCATACCAAAAAACTGAATTTGGAAATAACTGCCTAGAAGACAGTAGAGAAAGTCTTAAAGTAGATTTCAAAATATCTTGCCTGAAAGAGGAAGTTGTATTTAAACTCTCCTGAGACTTCGTTTTAGTCTCTATCAGAGAAAATACCTGTAAGAACCAAGACCAAGTTTCAACTTCAGTAAGGTGCAGTCCAAGCTTAAACAGGAAAACTCTGACTGACTTACATCCACTGAGATCTCTTGGCATCATGACTCTTATGGAAATGAGGAAAATAAAAGAGCAATGCTGATAAAAGGGCAAGGAACAACCTTCCATTGTTGAAACTTTCTGAAAATTATGCTATTTGTTATTGCGCATTACATGCCAAGCTGAAAGGTGCTTTGTTGACAAACAAAACATCAAGTACTGGACAACTTCGTGTGCACAAATTCCCTTCCTTTCTCAACCTCTGCACAAACAAAAATAAATGCAAAACAAAACCCCAAACACTAAATGGATCCAGTGTTGGATCTTCTCTCCCATACTCAACTACAGGTTCATGTGCTCACTTCTAGAAAATTGCATGCTTTAGAAAGCAAAAGCCCACATTAACTGAACTTGCTGCCTTTAATGAATGAGGGTGGAGATCCCACAGACTCCACAATTGTTTCTGGTAACTTGTGCTGATAGGGTTTAACTGGGAAAGTGCTCAGGTATAAAGTTCTGAGGGCCTTAGGACCTTCCAGGCACATGGATACCTAGATTCACAAAATGTGGGTGATCTGTACCTCTGCTCAGATAGTGCTGATAACATCACAGATGGCAATGCAGTTCAAATATAATTAAATGTAAATGTAGCTCATTCAGCTTTTTCCTGAATAGTGAGAGTATTGGAAATCACTGGCTTCATAGGGTTCATTATAAGCTAACTTACCTCATTACCTTCTTTTATTACTGTAGCCACACAATCTTCAACACCCAAGCTACCACTCAGTCAGCAGGCCGATATGGATTTCAGTTATATGCTCTTAATTCTCACTGTACATCAATCTTAATGATTCTTGAATCCACTCCTGAACAATAAGCTTAACAAGGCTAAATGCACTTTCTGCAATGTGTGCTGGCACAGGAGACAAGGGATCAAACCCCAAACACAACGTAACCATCGTAGTTTATCCTCTCTGGATAGTTTGTGATACACGGGGTATACTGAAACCCACTGGCTCTTTTCTATTTTTACTTTTTGCTAAGGAAAGAGAAGTTTGGCTTATAAGTAAGACTGCTTCCCTGTCCAATGAAGAGCAGCTGGCACTCACACATGCAGGAAGGCAGGGTTGAATTCGGCCTTGCTCAAAGTTCCAGATCACGTCAATTAACCTGCTTCTCTATCAACCTCTCCTTAGGTGGCTGCATCACATTTCCTTGCAAGGAAATAAATACATTATCTATCTCTTTGCCCGTTACTTTAACTCTTTTTTTCACCAACAGTAAGAAGTGCTAACACAGAGCATACTCTATAACTGTTTGTGTAATGGGTGTTTATGTACGGGATTGCTTCTGAGAACGTTTCTGCCACACTTTGTTCTAGCAATAGGAGGACAAAACCACGGAAAGCAGAACACAAAAAGAAGAAAAATCGAGGAGAGAGGATACTTGATCCTGAAGCATTCCCCTGTCTCCATTTCATTAATATTCCTATCTTCTTTTATGATGGAAAGAAGGAAGAACTGCTTATATTGCCAAGGATCATAACACTAGATTTCTCATGTGTGGATTGAGAGAGGCAAGAGGGAGCATTCCTGCAGGTAATTAGCCTTGACTGCTAATCACATCAGGCAAAAGTGATAAGCAAATTAGAGCTTCAGTAGAGCAGCTAGTCTGATGCTCTTCCTACATCCCTAGAGCAGCACTGCTGGTTACTGTGATGCTCTGATGCACAGAGACCTACAATACATCCTCACTACCATACCAGGATTGGCCTTCACAGCACTCTGCCCTTGAAGCAGCTGGGAATAAAGACAGCATGTCTTCCATCAGCATCTCATTCTGCCCCAAGGACCATGTTTCCTTACGGGTCTGGGCAAATATTCGACTTCTGATTCACTCCATTGATCTGCCCTCCTGCTGCAACAGTACAAACCAAAGAAGAGCAGAAATTATTTGCTTGACCTTCTCAGAGTCAACATTTGCCTGGTTTGCAGTTTTCCAGAAGAAAAAAAGCTAATTATTCAGACACCACAAACACAGTGAGAAGTGGAATGGGGACTTAGATTCAAATTTGTCTGTATCTCTTGTCTAGCAATCCTGTAAACTTAAAAAAAGGAACTATATTATGCCACTTCGCCTGCAAAAACTGCAGTTCTATTCAAAAGTTACAAATAGAGAAAAAAACAAGTATGTAGACAGTATGGCACTGTTTATACCTACACCATCTATACCCGGGACCTGAAAGAAGAGAGCATGAAGTGGCCCCAGCACCCTGTATTTACAGGCATCTCCCAAGCATCATACATGAAGCATGAAACTCAGGAGTCAGTTACCTCCAAAAGCCCTCCCAGAACCAGGGACAGATCTTACACAAGTTGGCTCTCATGCTTTGTAACTTTCTTCCTACTCCTTGAGTCCCACCCCCAGACCTGGACTCATTTCCCAGTGAATACTTCCTTTGCTGACTGGCTACCCCTGGTCACAACGAAAGGCTCCATTCAGCTGGGCATCAGACCAACCCTTCTCACCCAAAGATACAATGTCAAGATGCAACCTAGTGCCAGGTTCCTTTCTTATGCCCCATATTTACATCACTGCAGACATTCGCAGTAGAGGTAGAGCAATAGGGCCCTTCCTTCAGTAGCATGCAGGGTCTATGCTACAGCCACCCCAAGGGAGTGAGCCAGTCCAAACAGTGCAGAGAGTGCAGAATCTTGACTATCTACTACAGCCAAGTTCCCAAGGGGAAAAATAAAACATAAGGCTCTGCTTTTACAGATGTTGCATATACATGTTATGTAGAAGTATTATGAGAAACTGTCTCCAAAAGCTGCCAGGGATGGGACAAAAACTGTATTTTAGATGCACTGAGCAGAGAAACAGTCCCAACTCTGTCACTCAACAAAAAGACTGAAACCTTTCAGGGTTGAGGACTGTGACACAGATGGCAAAGGCCTAAAACAGATGGGACGAAAACGGACTTGGAAGGTGACAACGATCAGAAATGGGAATGGGCCAGGAGACACAGCAACAAGCAGGCTGTGCACTGAGGAGGAAGGCTTATAGAGAACACATCTGAATAGGAAGCTCAGCCCAACCAACTGTGCTGAAGACACAGGGGCTAAGGCAGTGGCTCAGATACCCTGAGAGCAGGTGACTGGTTTCTGTGTCCTGATATTTTTAGCAATTCATCATAAGAAATGGAGAAAAATAAATCCTTCCAAAGATTCTCTTCTCAATCCATGATGATGACAGCTTAATTATGCAGAACTTACTAAGGGCTAGACTTTAAAGAAAAGCACTCTGTAAGATTTCAAAGGATGGAAACATAGATTTTAAGAGATATTACTAGTAAACCCTACAGAATTAACTGAAAACAGCTACAGGTAGATATCAGACTTCCAAACAGGAGCAATTTGATTTCTTCTCATGTAAACATTTACATAACTCAGAGGCTACTGAAGGAGTTAGCAATGGGAGTTGTACATCAGAAGAGTGGGATGCCCAGCACCTATTTCCAGATCTGCTCCACATAGCACCCCCCCCCCCCCCCCCCCCTTCCTCCTCCCTCCCTGCCGCAGGATAGTCTTGTTGTAAGCAGCTTTCTGCTAGAAGACGGCTGGATGATTAAGGTAACTACCTCACAAGGCTCAAGGATTACATCTTCCTCTTGACTGACCCAGAAATAACCTTAGAAAGAAAAAGCAGAGCTCTTACAAAGGCTGAAGACTGGGGGCAGAAAGGAGCAAAACCATCCAAGGATTTCAAGCCATTTAAGTGCACAGATGACAGCAGCCCCTTCCTGGACACTCCTATCAGTTTTTCTAGCAGCAATTTATTCTCATGGGTTTCAGGAAAGCCATACTGAAACATTTCATTCAATCAGGACCTCTGCACACTACCAAGACTGCACAAAACATCCAAACACGCCTCTGTGTATATTGGAGGTTTGGCCTTTTCTCCAAAACAAACAATTCTGATTTAGACAGCTTCTCAACAAAGTTAGCCCGTGGCTATTTTGGCTTCCCTACTCCATGGCCAAAGAGGACAAGCAGGATGCCTAGAAAGCATTCCAGTCAGTGCTGCATCAGCATAAACCACAAGATAGGACTCATTTCTATGCAGCTCCAGACTGTCTTACACTGCAATAAAGTCTCTTCGAAGGAGTAAGAACATTGTCCCTTCAGACACAACTCTTTATCAAGATGCCAGTCAGTTCACGTGGCCGGAACAGTAGCTGGAATGGCAATGATTGTACTAGTAGCTCCTCCAAGTAAAAAGCTAGTTTAGTATCTATGTCCCCTTCCCTTTTAACACAATACACAGTACATGCCCTTCTCCTCACCTGTACTAGAATACACTGCTGTTCTATAGCATACAAATTGACCAACAGATGGACAGAGATAGTGTATAAGCCTGAACAAAACAATTGCTCAAGAGTCACAGAATTAGCCAGTATAGGAATCACAGAATGGTTAAGGTTGGAACAAACCTCTGGAGGCCACCTTGTGCAAGCCCCCAGTTCAGGCAGGGCCACCTAGAGCCAGTTGCCCAGGACTGTGTTTAGATGGCTTTTGAGTATCTCTAATGTGGAAGACTCCACAACCTCTCTGGGCAAGATGTGCCACCGCTTGGTCAGGAAGAGACCCACTCTCTCATGCCTGACACTACAAGCAGGCTTGGTTTTCCACAGGGTTGATCAAACTCACTCAGTGTGGTGTACAGTTTTGCTTCTCCCAACTCCGGAGCATCCACATCGCTGTGTAGCATCCAGACTAACATATGCAAGTTTTGCAGTCAAGATCCAACTGGCTAAGGAGGCAAAGTCCTGTTATTTAATGTTTTGTCATGTCTGTTCTTCAGCAAGATCTGCCCTTAAAGGGAAGGCATAACTGTTACAGTTTACACAGTGCTGTATTTCTGCATTTTAATTCTTAAAATGGCTTGACAGAAGGGGAACTGTTTGTGCTTCATCCAATCAATTCTATCACAGCCTCTGCAAGGCAGAGTACTCCCACCCCTCGAACACACAGATTAACAATGAGGTCAGCTTTGTGATTGCTCCTGGTAATGGCTGTTTTAAGAAGAATCAACATTAACAGGCAGGTTTGCTACAGAGAGGGGAAGAATGTACAAGCAGGTATAGAAATACAAAGAAATGTAGAAGAGTAAGCATGGCAATACCCCTGAGTGACACTATGAGACTGTCTCATGAAGGAAAGTCTTTGTGGGGAAAGTGGAATCAAGCATAGCAAACAGGTAAATCAAGTCTCTGCATTAACTTAAAGCTCAATGCTTCTTTCCCATTGTCTTGATTTCTTGTTTATTCTGCTTCAGGTGAAAGGAACAGAGGGCTAAGAGAACTGAATGTCCTGCTGCAGTAGATCTGTTTCAAACAAGCATTTCACCAGCAAAAGCAGATTAAAAAAGGACCAAATCTCTTAAGAAAAAAAAAAAAAAACACACAAACAACACAGCCTAGTGCACCTGCCAGTACACTTGGTACAAGCACTGCTCTTGGGGCAGTTCACAGCACCCTTGCATTGAGAATAAGCTGCGATGAACTGCACCATCCTGCAGATACAGAGAGATTGCTGACCAAATGCCATAATTACAAATATGACAGCTCCCCTCCTGTTTGGGTGCTGGCAAACAGAGAGTCTGAGTCTAGTAAAGTAGGCCAATATCTTCCTTATTAACAAAGAAATTCCTCACCCTCAGTCCCTGCAGTGCTTCCTTCTATCTCTCACGTAAAAAGACCTACGATGCTTTTATTCTCCATTCACTTTGACTCTGCCCTATTTCTGAGGTCCCTTCAGCTTGAGTTTGCATACTTCTGAACCAGTGGTTGTTGTTACAGTTTTCATCCTTTCCCTGACTGATTTAGTTGCCTTTATTAGCTCCAGCACGTCTCCAAAGTTAGAGCTGTTTCTCTCAGCAGTCTGTCCTTTAGCATGGAATAATACATATTAGAGCTGTTTCTCTCCCTAATTAAAGGACTCAGTATCTCTAGAGTTACATATGACTGACTGAGCTCTCATTCATTCAGTATTGTAAGTATCTATTTCTCCTTTACATCTCAGTTTAGGGCATTTACTGATAACTCAAACCATTCCTTTCCTATCTTCCCTATCCTCAAAAACCAAAATAAACAAAAAGAACCCTGTGCACATAAATGTCACATTTTTCTAATACCTTTCCTCATTTTTGTCTGCTGTAGTCACTTTTTACAGACTCCGTTCTTACCTTTCCTGCATCACAAAGATGCAGGATTTCTGCAAACTGGACTGGAAAAATCCTGTGTTCCTTTTGCTTTGGATCTCTCCTTGTTGCTTTTGAAACAAGTGAAAAAATGCCAAAGAGCAAAAACTAATCATACATCATCTTACTAAACCAATTACTGGCTACTACTGTCTTATATACATGGGAGGGGGAACGCCATGACAATACAGACTTGGAAAATATAAAAGAATCTTTAAAGCCATTATTTTACAAGATTCCAGAAATATTTATTTTTACATGAAGTAATAAATAATAATAATAAAAAACCCCCACAGCAGTAAAACAGGCAAAAGTCTGTGACAATTCACTTTCAGCATGGAACCCTAACAGCCTCCAGCAATAAAAGCGACAATTTTCTAGCCAATGGGGGTGGGGGGGAGGGGGGAGAAACAAAAACAAAACAAACCACCACAACAAAAAAAGAAACCACAATATCCACCGTGAACATCTTAAGTTAATCACAGGGCAACAAGGAAGCTCAGGGATTCTAGTAAATGGTAAAACAGGCAGAGGAACCATAATGGTGAGAAAGACCTTGCTAAGAAGTGTCAAGTACCCTGAGAGTGGAGGAAGGAGTCTTTTCAGACATCCCAACTTGACCTGGATGCTGAAGGCTTCATATCAAGTGTGATTCAAAGAACAGAGAGAATTTTATACATCTTGGCTGTCGAGTGCACAGCAGCATACTCAGAACTGTCAGGAAAAGTATTGTCCACTTTGGTAACTAGACTGACATAGCAAGCTGAGAAATAGAATGCTGAGGGCAGGTTTCAAAGCCAGTTCCACAAGGAGTTTAGCATCAAACTTTAGCATTTCATTTAATACAGAAAACATACGAGACAAAGGATGAAAAATTTTATACGCCATAAAATTTGTAGCCTTTCCTGCTAGTACACATTAGGATCAGGTCATCATAAAAAAAGAACTGGATAACCTTGGGGATACAAGACAGATGATCATGTGCTTGGGAACCAACAGAAAATTCTGCTTTTAACCGCTGCCTCATCAGGTCACACAAGTGAGAAAGAGGAGTTTTAAAACAGATCCTGATTACCACCATGATGAGAACATTCAAAGAGGTGATGTGAATTTAGAATATATCATGCACACAGGGCATGAGGTCTCAGTACCTCCTTCCAGCTCCTCAGCCCTGTAATCAACCTTCAGAGACGAAACATCTGCAAATAACAAAACTCATCAGGTTTTCTTTTGGTTTTGTTTTTCTAATATAGAGAGAAGTTTGGCAAGGTTTCAAAATATTATGGTTTTAAAACACCTAAATTTTGGCTGTTTGGAAACAGCTTGACACACTTTGCTCTACTTCACATTCTGTCTTCTGGGACACAGACTTTATCTCAGTGACTATTTGTATGATGCCAAGAAAACATCCCTCATCTTTGCTGGCTGAGTCCTCCAGGCATTTCTGTGAAAGAAATGAAAAAATAAGCTAATGAAATCCCAAAGTGCCCGAGATACTTATCTATCGTCAATTCCCCACCTCCCATTTCTCAGAGGAGAAGAGTTGTTTACTTAAATCAGAAGATTACATTTGTTGATCAAAGGATGAGGGGAATCCTCTCTACCTCACACACCTCATCCGCATGCAGATTTTGTAACACGGCTTCAATGAAGCACAGTGTACGGCAACACAAATGAACTACCCCTATATTAAGTCACCAAATGTAATCCTGACAGCAACTCCAAGCTCTTGGGTTCCTCCTCCTCTGATCTCTGTCTCCTGCCTCCCTCTCCCTTTGCTTTGATGACTTTGACAGCCAAGTTCTTGAAGAGTTACTCCAGGTTACAACATGTCACCTTTAATGGAATTCAAAGCTCTAATTCAGAAAGTGGCCACTCTTGACCTCTGGCCCCACTGCCACCCACTCTGCCGCCCCCCTCCTTTCTCCATCACCATGGAAATGAATAGCCAAGCGAAAAAATGGGAGCAGGCAAAGTCTAAAGCTTTTCACAGAGCCCCCAAAAGAAAGATGAATGAAACTCATTCATCACTGAGCAAGGGACCCAGAGAGCAATGCTGACTGAAAAGCAAGCCAGAGGGAAAGCAGGCAAGGGAGAGAGACAGACCAAGATAGAAAAGGTTACCTCATGCAGGAAGTTATGTGATTTGAAAAAGAAAAGCACAGGAGGTGTGAAGGAACATAGTCCACTTGCAAAAATTGCAGATTCTGCCAAGAAAGATACTGCTGTTTGAGGAGGAGAGGTTATTTCCTCAGCCCCTTTCCCAGATAGAACTTCTTGTCAGATTACCAGGAAAGGGTGGAAATCAGACAGGAGAAGGGAGAAATTGCAGTGAATGCTTAAAGGATGGGCAACTTACCGCAAGGAAAAAAATATTATTAGAAACAAAGCTGTGTTTGTAGTGTTGAAATTCCCTTCATCAAATCTACTTTTGGAGTATTTTGTCCCCAATGCGTATACTTGCCTTTCTCCCCATCATCTCTGCATCACATAGTTTGATCTGTCTTGATATGTGATATCAATCAAGTATCAAGGCAATTTTTAGCACTAGGGAGCAAGTGCATTTAAAAGGCAACAGCTTATTCACTCAGACATAGAATCATTTTTCTGATGTGTTCCTCTAATTTTCTCATTTCTCACAACCTCACTACAACTGCACTGGCAATGAGCTCCTTCTTTCAGGGCTTCTGAAACAGATGCACAGTAAAAGGAAAAAAAGATTAAAATGTTAAATGACATCATGTATCCCAACATCAGATGAAAATGTGCTACTGCATGCCGTCCTACAGAGCTGAGGGAGTTTGCTGATGCCAGTAACAGAAAGAAAGGGAGGGAAAGGAAAGGCTGAGATGCAGCAACTCTGAAGACCTAATTTGCCTGCACCACTTGAAAAGAGATAAGCAGGACAGAAGGCAGGCAAAAAGAGGTGGCAAGTGATTCCCTAAACACAGAATCTTTATTAAAAGATATTAGGTAAGTGTCATAGATTATACTGGAATATTTACATCATTGAGGACTTCCCAGAATAACAAGTCAAAATCCATCTCAAGCATACCAAATATTAGTCAGAAGCCAGAAAGGCACTTTGGGATGGTTATGGGAGAAAAGCTGTAAAGGGCAGATCTCAGAAAGAGGCAAAGTCTTAGCTAAGACTGCCTTTCTGCCTTATCCTGACAGAGGAATGATAGCGTAGTTCTCCATTTCACTGAAGACCAGTTGAAAGCTTACCCATTAAGTACAACTCGGAAGACAGCCTACCTAGAGATTAAGTAATAACTCCAGGAGATAGTTCCCCTTGCAGAGCAATTACCATTCTGAACCATGAGTTTCTTTTTCGTCCTTCCAAAAGCTAATCAGGCATGATTCTCTTTCATTCCCACAATCCCTCTGCCACAATTTAATTCCTTTTTTTACTGTTCTAGTGAAGAGGTATCACTTGAAAGGCAGGAATCATCAAATTTTATTCACTGTTAATTCAGTGAACAAGATGCCAAGCCAAGCTTCCTGGGAGTGGCATTATCACCTCTGCTGGCCAGGGAGCTCAGACTCGGAGCTCATACTTAAGCTTCAGCTTTTTGATAATCTGCATTACCCTCTGTGGTGGCTCACACTCTTAGCCTGAGCTATGCTGCAGATCCCACAGGAAGAAGAGTTCAGGCACACAAGGAGAAATGCTCACTTCAGTTTATATGGCCTGTGAATCACAGTATGAGGGATTTGCAAAGCATTTCATAAAAAGAAAAACAGAAGTTGAGAGCTTGTATATGAATGAACTGAAAGTAAAGCTAGCATCTTCTATTTCTCCCAAGTATCTCTTCCACAGCTATCAGCTCATGCCTATCAAAAATGGAAGCAAGCACAGATAAGGCTCCTTTACACCTGCTGAATGACTGCCACTGAGGTGGGATTTGTACAGTTGCTCATTTCTCATTATCTGAGAATCATTTCCTCCAAATACCCAAGGACTTGCTAAGACCTCAGATATTTTCCTGTTAAAAGTTAGTGAAGCATGTTTCAGTACAAAAGGATGATGCAAAAATCATTGCTACCTCTCTATGCCTCATCCTTTTTGAGAAGCAGCTCTGTAGATGTAGAAGATCTACAAGAAGGGACAGAAGGAGGATCCAGGGAACTACAGGTCTGTCAGTCTGACCTCAGTGCCAGGGAAAGTTATGGAGTAGATCATCTTGAGTGTCATCACACATCACATACAGGACAACCAGGTGATAAGGCCCGGTAAGCATGGGCTTATGAAAAGCAGGTCCTGCTTGACCAATCTCATCTCCTTCTATGACAAGGTGACCCACTTAGTGGATGTGGGAAAGGCTGTGGATGTTACCTACCTGAACTTTAGTAAATCTTTTGACACTGTTTCCCCCCTCCATGGAGTAAGTGGTTGCTCATGGCTTGGATGAGCATATGCTTCACTGGGTAAAAAACTGGATGTTCAGGCCCAAAGTATGGTGGTGAACGGAGCTAAATCCAGTGTGTGGCCAGTCACAAGTGATTTTCCCCAGGGCTCAGCATTGGGGTCACTTCTGTTTAATATCTTTACCAATGATCTGGATGAAGGGATCAAACGGACCTTCCATACAACACCAAGTTAGGCAGATGTGTTGATCTACTTGAAGATAGGGAGGCTTTACAGAGGGATCTGGACAGTCTGGATCAATGGGCTGAGGCCAATGGTATGAGGTTTAACAAGGCCAACTGCTGGGTCCTACACTTTGGGCACTACTACCCCAGGCAATGCTACAAGCTTGGGGAAGAGTGCCTGGAAAGCTGCCTGGCAAAAAAAGGACATGGGGATGCTGATTGATACCCAGCTGAACATGAGCCAGCAGTGTGCCCAGGTGGCAAAGAGGGCCAATAGCAACCTGGTCTGTATCAGAAATAGCATGGCCAGCAGGACTAGGGAAGTGATTGTCCTCCTGCACTCAGCACTAGTGAGGCCACACCTCAAGTACTGTGTTCAGTTTTGGGCTCCTCACTACAAAAAAGTCATCAAAGTGCTGGAGGGTGTCCAAAGAAGGGCAACAAAGCTGGTGAAGGGTCTAGAGCACAAGTCTTACAAGGAGCAGCTGAGGGATCTGGGGTTGTTTAGCATGGGAAAAAAAGGAGCCTGAGGGCAGACCATATCCCTCGCTACAACTACCTGAAGAGAGATTGTAGCGAGGTGGGGGTTGGTCTGTTCTCCCATGTAACAAGCAATAAGACAAAAGGAAATGGCGTCAAGTTGTACCAAGGAAGGTTTAGATTAGATACTAGGAAAAATTTCTTCACCGAGAGGGATGTAAAGCACTGGAACAGGCTGCCCAGGGAAGTAGTTGAGTCACCATTCCTGGAAGTTATTTAAAAGACATGTAGATGTGGTGCTTCAGGACATGGTTTAGTGGTGATCTAGAAGTGCTGGGTTAATGGTTGGCCTTGATGATCGTGAAGATCTTTTCCAACCAGAATGATTCTATGATTCTAAGAGCCAGAAGTAATGCTACAGGCTCCCAGGATGAAGACAAAAGGGAGAGCGCTGCAACACAGAAGAGGGGGAAATAAAAGAGAGGAAAGAGACTAAGAAACCGTACAACAGGCTCCTCATGCCTTGCCTCTTCCTCCCTAGTCCTCTAGCCTGCAGACTTCTTCCTCTCTCCCCACTCCCACAGACCTGTAGCTTGGCCTCTTCAAAAGCTGAGTTGCAAACAGAAGAGATCACTTAGGTAAGGTTTTGCTAGTTACAAAAAATTATTGTTCAGGGCTTGGCAGAAGTTAATAGGATGATGCTATTCCAGACACGCAGAGCAACCACACAGCTCTGGTATAAAGCAACTTGCGTTGGTGTTAAGAACAGATAATAACAGTATCTTAGTGAGGAATTACCTCTAAAAATCATTCTTCTCTCTGGTGGCCTCAGGCTAAGGCTTTGAATTGTCTTAAAGGAAGATGTCTCTGGTTGATGCATGCTAATTCCCACTGTCAGGAAGTTCAGGTCAGCTCTGTGCTGCACATCTGTTTATGTTAAACAGACAGACTTTGGTAGCAGTAAATTGTGCCACAAATGGCTCCACAGAGGTGGGAAGCCTCATTTGGTCTTCAAAGTAACCAACTTCCTACAGGAAACTTACAAAGTTCAGTGCTGTAAACCATGAAGGACACCTGCATGTCATTAAGTACTTAGTGCTGAGCATACAGCTTTCTGGGTCACCATCTGTTCAGCAAGAGGACCAGCTTCTGGCTGCTGTTCCCCAGTTCAGAGCGCTCCAGGGTTTGAACTCTCAGCCTTGGCAGATCACAATTACCCAAAAGGTAGCGTGGATGGATCATTTGTGTCAGCAATACACATCAAAAAACAGCGTCCCAAAAGAGAACAATTCAACCAGGCAGAGTTCAGTAAAGTCTGTTTAAGGATTATGAGCTAAGCAGTATATCTCATCATGTATATGCCTCTGTTTGTTGTATCAACTGCTGCCCTTCTAATCTCATCAAGATGCCTGATTACCTGCAGTTATCTACTTCTGGTAATACTTAGGGTCTGTGTTGTTTAAAAAAAGTTCCCTTTTGTGCTACAAAGTTTGCTATCTAGGCAACTACTCACAGAAGTTCAAAATGAACACACCCTCACCTAAACAACAAAACTTGGTGAAAACACTTCTTGTAGCAATAGGAGTAGATACCTGCATAAGCTAGGGAAGAAACATCTCATCAGCTCTGGAAATCCAGAATTACTTTCCCCTGCTCCACAGGAGCCAGGTTCACCCAGTGCTGTCACTTCTATCCAAAGTTTTTGGCCTAGCACTTCAGCCTTTTGAAGTTGAATCACCAGATGGTTCCACTACATCATCATAATGAAATTAGGCAACAATAATCACAGAGATAAAACAAAATGTAATGGGTCCTAATGGTCACTGGGGAAACATGACCTTTGCATAAAACAAAGCAGGGAAAATAGAGCACAGAGGCTGCTCTGAGGTCTGGGGAACTGGGGTAGGCTATAGCCCCTGTTCACATCACAGGTTTTACAACTTCAGGTTTTTGCCCCCTGTCCTCTCCACCCAAGCTGTATTGCACACGAAAACTCAATTTAAGGAAACATACTTTGTGGAATAGTTCCATATTATCAGAGAGAGGAACAAAGAAGGTTTTCCCATTTGGGAAAATCCTATTTGGGATTTGATTTTTCAGAATCTTCTTAAATAAAGCCAGCAGTTTAATATAACTATAGCCAGTGCTCAAATTGAGCTAGAGTTCAAAGCTGCTAAGCTCCTTCTTACATCTTGAAGAGAGAAAAAAAAAAGAAAAAGAAAAAAAAACAGCATTTCTCCTGATTCTGGGAACAGAACTGGCTCACCCCCATGACCATAAAATCATAAATAAAGGTCCTTCAGACCCATGAGCAAAGGAAGACAACAAAGCTGACACCTTCCTCCTCTTAATGCCTCTGTTTCCTCAGTCTTGTAAAATACAGTAGACTTCCTTATCCCTACATACCTTACATATTCCCCAAGTAAACACGGGCAAGCAATGGCACACAATGGTGTAGACACTAATTGGCAACACTGTAGTTTGATTTAGTTTCTTTCACTCTAAAGAGATTTGTTTGCATTACAAAATTGACACACTACCTATCTCACAGAAGCATGTTTTTCTTCATTCAGATTCACTTCTTCTAATGGGCTTTGTAAAGGCAAGACCTAAAGACAGTGAGAGAATGCTTGATGGAGATCTTTTGTACTAAATGACCAGAGTTTCAGGAATAAGGGCTGTGACCTGCCTGTCTGCTATCAAGAAAATCATTCTTGATTGGAAAAGAAAGCACACTTAGTTACCATTCCACTAAGACAAGGTAAGCAGGGGGAAAAAAACCCAACCACCAACACACACACACACACACACAAAACAAACAACAAACACCAAAACCACAACAACCCAAACACTAAGAAAAGGAGGAGTATGCAATTCTATACTTTGATGGTAAATGCCCTCCCAGCATGGCCCTTTTAGTTTCTATAATGCACGTTTCTCTGTTCATTCTGTTTTTCACATCATGTTTGGCTCTACTCTATCAGGTTTTCAACAGCCAAGTTCAAATTTTGTATGACAAAGGGCAGCACAAGAGGTGTGACTTGCAACATGTTCCAGCCTTTGCAGGAAGCAAGTTGGCACCTAAATTATAGTATTTGTGTATTACAGTTAAAAAGAGAACTCCATTGCTTGTTAAAGCAGGACACATTTGCTATCTTTTAAAACACAGACTTCTGCTTTGCTGACCTTCCCACAGAGCAGCTGAGAAAAACTCTTCTGTCAAGGCAAAATGGATGTCCTTATGCAAAAGCCCCAAGTTAGTTCCTTGTACCAATCTTCTAGAACCCACAACTCCACATTTACAATTTAAGTTTCATAAGATGAGGGATCTGCTGCCTTCTAGAAAAGCTTTTGTGAAATTATCATCCTGGCTTCCACCATCGACACTGTAAAATAGTAAATTAGTTTGTAATTGAATTTTTCTTATCATGGCTTTTCCCAGTAAGTTATAGCCTGTCAGGCAGACTAAGCTCTTTAAGCTGCAGAGCAAACTTTCTCCAGCCATTAGTTTGTTGGAGAGTTTATCCTTCATTTTTCTTTTTTATTTTTGGCACCTTTTGAAAGTGTTGACATCAATGCAGAATGCCTTACTCTTGTATTGCTGTCATCACCATCATCATACCCAAGAACTGGTTTTAGACATTTCTTCACAGCACTACATTCAGAGCTCATCTGCCAATGCCCACCTCCCATGATCCCCTAAAATTCTTTGTAGTCACTGCTTTCAAGATATTTCCCACTATATAATTTTCATTCATATATATGGAGCTAGAAAGGACTAAAACATGCTGTGCTAAGCCACCTGCATCTTTATTTTCAGCCTTGAAAACACAACGGGGAAAATGTCACCCATGCCTAAGACACAGACATAGACACAGAAAGGAACAGGTGGAAAGAGGCTCCCTGCCTTTTCCTGGCACCTTTCCCTGTTTCCAACAAGGTAGAAAGAAGTCCTCAGCAGCCTCTGGCTGTTCATAGTGATGCCAGTGCTCAGTTAGTAACGAGTTTTGCAATATTTAGCATTTTCCTTAAAGACCAAAATCTAATTCTTCATTAATTTTTAAAAGGAAAAAAAAAATTGTATTTTTAGTCTTCAGTTTCAAAGAAAATACTTGAAAGTGTGACCAATGGGTTACATTAAAATAATAAAAACCTATGTAGAAGGTCAGAACAAAGAATCCCATCGTTGTTTTGGATTTTCTTCATCTAGTGATTTTTAGGCCAATATCCTGACAGGAAAGGGGGAGGAGTGGGGCTGTCAGTACTGTATTCAATGAGTATAATTACACTGAATTAGCGCTAAGGGGTTTAGAGAGAGAGAAAAAAAAAATACTATTCCACAGAGTTAATATAAAGTGGGCTTTCATGTACATACAAATCCACAAGGAGCAAGCTACTGCCTGCTGAGACCTATTTGAGAGCCAAGGGATTGATCGGACTCCGCCAGCCCTTGCTTAAGAAAAAAGCTGCAGTTGTGAATTACTGTAAAGCAGTATTCACATGATTGATGGGTTTACCCCCACCACCACATTTGTTTCAAAGATCCATTTTGTCTTCTGTGGTGATGGTGTGAATTAACCCCTCTCACAACGGCTGGCTGGATTTTGCAAGATGAGTCCAAGGTCTAGGAGCTCGATGAAACTTATTTTATGTAGACGTGTGACTGGGAAATGGGAAAGAGATGCTATTTAACACCCAGGCTTCTGAGAAGCATCATAACACCAGCCTCCTCAAATAGTCTGCAAACCTTCTGCTATCAGACCAGCCAGCTCTTCACCTGCCTAGAGAGAGAATCATCTTTGAAGAAGCTCTGCCTCTGATCTCCCTTGCAGTCTGATACTCCACCCACTTGTCCTTCCATCCAAGGGAGAATAAGGTATATTTATTTTAATCTCTTGCCTTTTTAATTTGATTTGCTGTAAGCAATAGGTTGGGGTTTTTTCCTTCTTTTTCCCCATGGAGAGCAAGAGAAAGCCTGAACTCCATATGCAGTGAAGGAGCTAGAGGCTCCAGGCAGACTTGTGGTGGAATTTCTCCTCCAGCCTCAGGCACTGCAAATTAAAATTAGAACAGCCAAGGGAGAACAACCAAAAATGGGCCCAGATTATGACCAGCTTTTAAGAAGTTCCTGAAATCTTTTGAATTGACAGTAAAACATGGAACAACAGATTTCCATGGAAGCCTGATCACACACCTGCTTAAGAACAGCCCATAGGATCTCAGGAACAGCTTCTTCAGCCAGGAAATCTATTTGTGACAACTCCAAACTACTGTGTTTGTTCCAGTTTCCAGGAAGGTAGTACATAGTAATATTTCTTTTTTTCTTTATGAGGTAAATACATTGCTTAGGAGCAGGAAAAAAACAACCAAACAAACAACAGAGCATTAAATACTATTAGCTACACCAAGCTGGCTGCAGGCAAGTGAGATGTAGCATTCCCACGCACAACTCAGCAAATGCATTTCACACTGTGTCTGCACCATTTTATTTCTATTGCCTTGGACTTCCACAAAACCATGTGTCTTATCCTACAGCACCTCCTCCATATTCACAGTCGTTGTGTAGCCACAAGAAGGCGGGGAAAAAAAAAAAAAAGAAAAGGAGATGCATGTGTGTCACTTTACTCCCCACCACCACACTGACAGCATTTCTTAATCTCTACCTGCAGCATCTACTGCTCCCCATAGTGTGAGAGTCCTTTATCCCAGCCCCACCACCCCACTTGCCGTCCCAGGCCTGGCTCAGAGAAAAGGGATGTAAGAGCACAAACTGCGCAGCTGGTTTTACGTGAACATTAGGCAAGGGAGCTCCACGGCCCCTCCTGCCTTGGTTTGGCATGGCACATTATAGAAGTTCTCTGTCCTCGGGTTTAGAGCAGCTTGGTCCTTGCTCCAAAGGGAGCTCTTCGGTCCTTTCTCAGACACCACCTTCACCTGCTTTGATAGTCATGGCAGATGTTGCAGGATTCACAAATGCCAAATCCAAATGCTGTGAGAGGTCTCCACCAAAAAAAAAAAAAACCCAGCCTCCAAAAGGGCAGATGCTGAAGTAGCACCAAAGGGGGTCAAACACATTCTAGCTACTACACTTGGATTCTCATTTGGAGATACAACTTCTCAGGCCAAAATGTGTCATAACCCAAAGCATCCAGTAGCTAGGGTAGTCCCTGTGCATCAAAGTTATGAGCAACCCATAGAAACGACAACTAGAGTTCAGCTGTCCTGGTGTGACTGGGTTAATAGATGAACACCCAGCCTCCTCAGCAGCTTACAAAAAATTCCGAGACCTTCTCCTGCTATCCTACAACCAAACTTCCCAATTTTATGTATCCACATTTTATTAACATGTTTCATTTCTCCATGAAAAACTCTCTCTATTGCTGAAAAACTGTCCAATTTATCAGGATCGCTTTGACTTTCACTGTGCTCGTGACCCTCATTGCTGTGATTTGCAAGTTCTACACGCATGCTTTTCTGCACCACCATGCAAACAGGGAAGGAGGAAGATGGGATCAGCGGCAGGCTATGCTGGCACCTTGTAGATCTGCCAGCAGCCTGCAAACCACACGTATGGAAAAGCACATGGTGATAAGACAGTATCATGAACCTTCCGTGAGCTGGGGTGGGTAACACCAGAGCAGCAGAGCATACTAGTATCATCAATGTCCTGATACGATGCTGCTGTGTTAACAGAGCCATCAAATCCCATAGACCCACCATCCAAAACCGACGCTTACTCTAGTTCCAGGAGACTGATGGTCTACCAGTCATATGACAAAAATGTTTCCACTGAGCTCATATATATATTTTTTTGTTTTGTTTTGTTTTTTTTCCACTGAGCTCAGATCAGCAGACCAAGTTATTCTCTTTCCTCCCCTCCCAAATCCCCTAACTGTGCAGTTCAGTCCAGCAACAATAGCAGCTGGATAGGAAGCACAGGTGTGCTAGTAAGAAAGGTCAAGTTATTTCATTTCCAAAGCCTATGCACAGTGCAGTACCATTAAGACCAGACACATTTTTCTTCTCATTCCACCTAAATATTTACTTGAAACAAAAGCTATTTGTCATCAACCCTTCATTTGCCCTACTCAGAGGCATTGTAGGCAAGTGATCTGCAAGTGCCAACATTAGAAGCAAGAGGTTGCCTGCAACCCTCGGTTGACTTCTGTGACTGCTGATGCTGCATATGTCACAGGAAAAGCTGCAATGCACTCACTGACTCATATGATGACAAGGAGCTCTAAGCCCCTGTGCCCATTCACAGTACCCTACGTAAAAGCCCCCTGAGCTCATCAAGAATAGGAACGAGCCCTTTAAATCCAGCCCAATCCAGTTAACAGGCTTGTATGGAAATGCTGAGAGACAGGGCTTACACATAGCAATGCACTGAACTTGCACACACTAGTTCACCTAGCTGAGATTCGTAACTGCCTCTTTTCTTCCCACTTACTCCTTTACAGATTATTTTATCTAAAGGTATGAGTTAAAGAAAGTGACCTTTGTGATTAGTGATCATTATTATAAATCGTTTCCACTAGCACTAAATAAATAAATAAATCTCCTGTTAAATACAGAAGCCCATTTCAGTCTTCCTGATCAATTAGCCTCCCCTTCCTGCTCTTGGCATATGGTTGTGTAAGTTGATTTGCTTCTGCTAAAGAGATGCTGGCATGCATCAAAATAGAGAGAGAGGAAAAAAAAAAGAAAGCACAGAAGCTTTGAGATTCTGTGTTGTGACATCAGTTGGTGATAACACTACTGTCCCCTGTCTCCTTCGCTCCATCTGTGCGCACAGATGCACCCTGGGGAAGAACAACTTCTGACCTTCTGCTCAGGAGCAAGCACATAAATGGGTGCCCAAATCCTGTCCTCCCCACCACCCCCAAGCATGCAGGACAGCTCCAAAACAAAAGATGGAGCAAAAAGAATCCTCACATTCAAAAAACAAAGATTTGCTTTGGGATTCATTACTTAAAAGTTGGTATCACCTTAAAGTACCTCTAAATTCAACTTGCTAAGTCTTGATTTTCCATAATAGAAATTGGAAGGGGGTCAATTTTGCCCAAAATATGACTTACTGGAAATAATAATAGGAGGTAAATGAAAGACATTTTACGAGTATAACTGTTACTACAAGAAGTTTAATATTAAAAACATTATCCGTGAGATGCAGGGAGACTAAGTTAGCATCAGATTAATTGAAAGCATCCAGACTTAAGGGAAAATAGTAGTTTTCACAGGATATTCCAACTCTGACAACATACTTCTTCAAATAGTTGTCCATTTACCACAGCTGGAAAGCATCAGGGCTTCAAATTAAAAGGACATGAGTGCAATCAGCTTGCATTTCTGATACCACTAACAGCTTCTTGGAGCACAGTTTGCTCTAGTGTTAAAAAAAGGCAGTAATATAAAGAGTGTCAATGACAAATTACACAGCTAATCTAAATCACAATAAGCTTGCATACATATATTTTTTTTTTTTTTTTTTTTTTACCCATATCTTTAGTTACTTTGGGGAACTTTAGATCAGGACTTGAGCTAAAATGCTGAGAAGGGATTCTGCTAAAAAGAGAGGACATGCCATCTTGAGCTGTACTTGCACACATAACAAGAAAGAGGAAGTCAGAAGTACAAATCTGACTTTTCAGACTCACTTCAATGAACATTTCCTCACAGGAGGTACATTAGGGAAGCGTTTCCAATGACAAATTCTGAGCTCTAGTCTTGAGGATGATAGAATACAAGCCTCCAATTCAGACCAGAGATAATCAATATAAAATATTTGATGCTCAAATGACGACAACATTATCATTTTCTACAAATGTGAAAATGAGATCATTTTTACAAATGATTTCTTGTCAGTGTAAGCAGTTCATATGGTGGCAGATGCTTTGAAGCTTGCAGAAGGAAAAGGTACAATGAGTTATCCCAAACAATGGAAAAGAATTGATTCAGGAATTAGACAGGGCTATGTCTCTAGACTAATTTTCAAAGGGAGAATTGTGACAATTCAGATACATTTCCATAGAATGTAAACATTGAATTCTCTAACAATCCTCTGAAATCTTCACCCCAAAGCTGTACATGATTATGATGGATACTACAATTATGAGGTTGTTAACGGTCCTAAGAGGACCAGGCTTCAATAAGGATAGCATTTGGGAGTCACTTCTTTCTGTTCCCAGTGAAGCACTCCTTTAATAAAGCATGCAAGGAATGAGCATGGATATTCTGAAAGGCTGCTGAAGTGCAATCACTAATGATACTCCAGGCCAAACAGAAACAAACAACCCCAAAACAAAACACAACACAGAACAAAAACAAAGCAACAAAAAAGCCATCCCAAAACCCAGGACTTCTCAAATGTAGTTTAAGAATTTATTGAATCACAGACTATCTTTAAGAGAAAGAAAATGGATATCCAGTCCAAGTGAAACTAATAGGAGAGAACAACTCTGGCAGGTGAGATGCAAAATGGAGATTAAGAGGTCCAAGAGCAAGGTTGAGGAACAATGAGGCAAATACATAGTGACAAGTAATAAGGCATTCCTTAAGCACATGGGAAACTGGAACTCCCGAAGAGCTGATGGCTCCTGCAAACTACACTGCAGAGACAACCTTGATGCAAAGAAGTCAATGAGGGCAGAAAACGAGATTGCACAGAAGTTAAATGAATCCTCTGCTTCAGTTTTCATTTCAGAGTAGGGAGGAGAGATGCATGCCCTAAGGTTATACAAGTAAAGAACTTGAGGCAGAGCTGCCAGACAGAGTTAGGGGAAATAAAATAAAGTAAATAAAGAAAAAGAAACAACTCGAGAAATTTGATTGCACTAAACCGCATATTCAGAACTGAGAAAAATCAGTTAAAAGCAAGTGTAAATCAGCTTACCTGAAAAAGAAGCCCCACTAACTAGAAAAGTCTAAAAAAAGCTAATTTTTCACAATGATAAAATATGCCTCATCAATCTACAAGAGGCCTTTAAAAAATTAACTGAGGTATTTTTCCCTAGATGTAAATTGTTTGGATTTTCAAAGATTTTGAAAAAAGACATTTGGAGAGCTTGCCAATCTTAGGATAAGAGGCGAAGTCCTGTCACCTTTTAAATGTTAGTCAAGGAACTGAGAATCCTAGGATAAGAACAATAATCAGTTCTTCGTAGAGAAGGGGGGCTTGTAGCACCCAAAGTTCAGCCTAGAATCAGTGCTGTCGAGAGAATTTATGAAGCATCTGCAAGAAAGAATGAAAAACAAGGTAACAAAATGTGCTGCTGGTATTTTTATTAGCCAACAGTATGGAGGTCCTTGTTCTCTCAGCTACCCAGGCAATGAGACAACACAAATATCAGATAAAATTCACCAGGCATTGAAGTCTAATGGAAAAAAAAAAAACCCAATATATGTATATCTTTACATACCACTATATACCAACAATTACTGAATTAATTTCTATACATCAAAAAAACTCGTGAAGACATATCCCTGTGCTTACTGGAAGAGTCATTTCAAACTAGACAAAACTTTATAACAAAGCCTCTAAAATTTTAAACCATAATATGAAAAAGCGTTTGACTATGGAAATGATAAAGCGATTACAGAATGCCAGGTTAAATTTCAACTACATGTGCTAAAATAAGGGCATGAATTGCGAGCACAGTTAAACAAGTTGAAACATTTGGTGATTTAGAACTAGGCGTGGGGCTGCAAAAGACTACTGGAAACAAGAAACATGAGACAATATGCAGTATTTATGAAATGTGATCTACTACACTATTGAAAGAGAAGAGAGATTAAAGCAAAGAGAAATGAGGGTTATGAAAATAAAGACATTAGAGACACAGGAATTCAGAATTAAGATTAGGGAAACCTCAGCTATTCAGAGTTATCAAAATACATCTTCAAAACCAGGACAGCTTGGGTGTGGTTTATCTGTTTGGAGAAAAAAATCCCTTTCAGACACTAAGGAATATAAACACTCATTGTAAAGAGTTTTAAGCTGTCCACATAATCCTGGTTTTACAGAACTTGACCCATGCTCTTCCATCCATTTTCATGTCCTGTATAACTGCTACTCACAGGGCATGATCCATGTCTTAGAAAAATCCAGACCTATTTCACAGCCTGACAGAGCTTCTTCTATAGAAGCAGTAGCAGCCCTCAGTGGTTTATCTTTGCAAGGCAGCAAAACTGGGACCAGACAGGAATCTGAGCAAGGAAACTAGAGATGTAGGTGAGGACAGCACACCTGGGATCAGCTGATGGTGCTTGTAAATTCTGGTACTCCAAGAAGTTTTTAAGCCTAGAATACTTTTTTAAACCTGAAGGAATAGAAGACAGATAAAAATGAGATTAAAAATAAATATCCCTTTCATTTCACACAAATCACACACTGCATCAGGCATTGCAAACTACACTATGCTGGGCAAAGGGTCTACTTAACACTGAACAAAGGATAAAATGGCTTTTGTAACAGAAGGTATGACTATATAGGAAGAGAAAGAAAAATAAAATCCAAACACCATGTCCTATGGAGTATTTTGAAAGACCATGCAGAAGTCTTTGGGAAAAAATGGAATCAAAATCCCATTTTTATACAATTCTATAACTATACTAGTGATAATTATAAAAACATTATTTTGTAAATAATTAATTTTGTAATACACAATTTACAATACTACAATTGTTTACAAATGTTTATAGTTACTACAATTATATGTACAATTAAAATTGTACATTTATATTGTAATTTTAAAAGGTAGACTTCGAAAAAGTTTAATCAGGACAGGATAAATTAGAGAAAATGCTCCTTATTCTTCATTGACATATACTATATCACTCTTTGTGAGATGTTGTCATCATAGAAGTGACATAATGAACAGAATCAATTGGACACAATAGGGCATCACAGAGAGCTAACTGTAGCCAACATATCTCTCGCATATGTAGGCTCAAGGTCTTGTTTCCATTCCCTCAATACCGATTAAGTGCTGCACATGTTCAGATACACACTAGAATTTCACTGACCTGGAATAAAAATCCTGGATTCAGTAACTCAAAAATTTCCATTTCGATAAGCTTTACGTGAAATATTTCAACTTCAGTTTTGCTTGACTTAGACAGACAATTTACACTTCATAGACTTCTGCTGCTTTGGGTTTTTGGTTTGTTTCAGATTTTCCTATTTAAATAGGGCAAGAAGCTCCCACCTACAATTACTTGAGAAATCTCTGTTGGTAAAATCCCAACTAGAATTAGAGCCTTATTGCACATGCTGAAAGTGTCAATACAGAAAGATGTGAACTTGTCATTTATAGTACGTGTTGTGCAATTGGAAAATCTAAAGTTAGATAACACATTTGTGCTGCACATCCCTACAGTTTGGAAAGTTACTCTAAACAGACACTTTTCATGTATGTCTGTAAAGCGCAATGTTGGAGCTAAGTGTCTTTACACCTCTCCCCACCCTCTCCCCCAATAAAAACACACAGTGTCCATATCCACTCAACCTACAGTTGTGGTCAGTATAAGAAAAGAGGGACTCTTATTTATAGGACTATTTCCTTGTAGATATACTCATAAATAATTCAAATTGAACTATAGCACAGCAATTAAATGAACAAAGCACATGTTGCAATATACTGCCTTGGCTTTTTAGACCTTTCCTGGTACAGCAGTATTAAATCTCAAGCCATTCTCAAGAGATCTCATCCTTTGTGAAAATTAGCACAGAGGTGCTGTATTTGGGCACAGAGAAGCAGCCAAAGAAAGGCCAGGACCATGTAGCGCATTATGCTACCCAGTAAGAAGAGGTGTTTGTAAATACTGTCTCGGCTACAAAATACTACAAGGATCTACAGCTGTTATTTGAAAGCAGCCTCAAAATAACTTTTCTAGGTCAAAGGTATGCTTAAGAGCAAGGAGTTCACCCACTTTTCCCTGTATTCCCATCCCTTTTTGAGCTTCACTTTTTTTCATTGTAAAAACATGAAATTTTGCAGGTAGGTAAGGACAAGGAGAGAAAGTGTTCCGCACTTCCCTACGTTTCTGATTCCAGACAGCTTTACAAAACAATGCAAGATGTTAAGTCTTCTCTCTTCAGAGGTAAAACCAAGGGCTGATCCCAGCTGGAAGACGAAAGCCTCCACCTCTCACTGGAATTAAGTCAGAACTTTCACAGCACCAGATGGTCACACAGGGACAGGTTTTGGCATGGGGTTTTGCCCTGCCCACACCATGCTCTGGAAAGGTACAGTTACTAACATGGACTGACAGAAATTTACATCAGAAAGGGGAGAAGAAAACCAGTTCTAATAGTTTGAATTTTACTAAAAAAAATGGAAGCAGCTCATGCTTAAACAAATGTCCAGAAAAATATCAAGTGAAGCTGCCAAAGGCCCCCGAGTAAATATATTGCTATAAAACCTACCACAAGACATTCCATCCCCATCCACTTATAAAAGGCATGTACCTTGATGCCTATTGTATCATTGGGAGTTTTTATTTCAGCTAAGTGTGTTTAATTGGATAAATCAAGTCAGTGATCAAGAAAAGATTTCATATGTACTTTTACACTAAGTAAATGTCACCGTTCTCAGTGAGGCAATTCATAGCCCATAAAGCTGTTCCAATGCATAAGATGTGCAGACTATAACTCAAATTACAAGTGATTGAGAGAAGAGACAGACAACTCTTAAAACATAAACACCTATAGTCCCAATGGCCACTCAATATGAGAGCCCAAAACACAAACTAAACTTCATGTCCCATTTAAAGACAGGTTCTTGAGCTAACAAATATGAAGGCAGTGAAAATTGCCTTTTCTTCTTTGTCGCCCCATAAACATGGTTCCCACACTATTTTGCAAGCCCAAGGAAATTTCTAAGAACAAACTAGCTTGACTGTAGGTAGCCCATAATCCCTGCAACTCTTATAAATACATCCTCTGAGGGTGGATGAGCTACCTATTATAATTAGTAACAGCAGGAAAATGAGAGGAGACTAAAGGCTCCTCTGAACTCTGTAGGTCTTTGGTCAAACTGGTCAGCAGATCACCATACTAGAACTGGGTCCCCAATAGCTTTCTGGTTTTTTTTTTTTTTTTTTCCCCTGCTGCATAAGTATGCTTAGAAGAGGAGGAAGCCTGCAGCACGGAGCAAGTATGCTAATGCCATATCATACTAACTGCCATGCCAACGGCAATCATACACACGCCCGCTCACACGCTTCTGCCAAATAATCACTTAAGCAAGCATCAACCGCAGAGATTAGCAAAAGCATCTGACAACGCGCAAATCAGAAAAAGAAACGTCTGAAGGGACGTCTTAGAAAAGTGAGGATTTAATAAGGGAAATGACAGGAAGTGCCTGAATCAAAGCTTGCAGTGTTTTTGGAAGATTTCTGAAAATCCTATCTGTTGCATTAGAATTCCACACCCACCCCCCACTCCCCCTCAAACCCTCTCGGTCCCTACCACGTATCAGCTGCACCCAGGCAGGCTTCTAATAAAAGCAAGTGACTCTTGTGCAAACAAAAACATCTTTGTGACCTCTGGGAAGGCAGCAATCCAAACAACCAACCAAGCAGTCAGGTGGCACAAGCTATGGGGAAGCAATCATTGCATCTCAGGGGCCTTTCAGTATCACCAGAAAGAAAGCTAAGCTACAACCACAGAAGACTGAGTTACCAGGAGAACAACCCTAGGCAGCTAGAAGAAGAAATTCAAATTATTTCTGTTTGATATGGTGGGGAAGCTACTTTTGAACACAATTGTTATTGTTCTACCTAAAGGAACAAAGTGTTTGCCTACCAGATTTAAGGCAAACAAGCAGAATAATCTCTTGTTTTATCTTTAATTTGCTAAAAGGTGCTTCACTCCAAAGGCACTTTCGGTGAAAGTAGGAAGATTCTGCTGCAAGAAGTATCACAACCACTTACCAGCATTAGAATTTGTTTGTGTCTCACTTTGAGGAATTTGTCACCAAAACAAAAAGTAGGCACCCTTTCTCTTTGTCTGAATTCTATAGCCCTTATTCTGATGAAGCTCTTGCTGAAGCCTCATTCTGATGAATGAAGGACACGTGCCTGGTTTAGTATTAATCTCTGCTTGACAGGAAGAATATTCTTAGGGAGATGAAAAAGATCTTAATATGGAAATGAAGTAAGTTCAGTTGTCCAAAAGCAAACTGTAACTTTGCAGAGCCATAATACTGCAGAGATAGAAACATGAGAGGTGCCATCTTTCTACAATTTCTAAGTCCCTTCCTGTATCACTTCCAATGGAAGCAGATTTTCCTTAAGAGCTCTACCCACTACTGTCTAAAAGAATAAAAGAATATCACAGAAATGTTAAAATGGGCATTTTTAGATAATGTTACTCTTCCCATTATTACTTGCATGCTGTAAATATGTAAAAAGCGGACAAAACACCTGTAAAATAGTTAATTTTAAATACAAAGTTTCTGATCGGAGAAACTACCTACACACAGCACTGAGCACAATTTGGATGTCCCTGTTACAAGGCAAAGATGCTCCAGACTGCGAGCCTTCTGTTGCTGGCTACAGATGGGCGCATACATTTGCATCGCACTACTAAGGCTCTCTTGCACTTTGAGATGCATGATATGTCAGAAGTATGGCTAAAAAAATAAATAAATACATAAATAAATCTGTTGTACTAGTGATCCAGTAGAAACAAGGAAGCCTTAAATGCAACAGTCATATTATCTTCAGTTGGTTATGAAACTAACACCATTGTTCACATGGCTCTGAGAAACAAAACCCAAGAAGAAAACGGGTTTTGTGCCTGATACCCAATGGAACTGAATGTGAGAAGCCAGTTCAATCATTTTCATTGGTTGCAATCAGACAGGGACATTCTGACTATCCAGAGAGATCTATACATTTACTGCATGTGTTGACACACAGGGAAATCCTTGTTTCTTATATATCAATTATATACCCACAATTACTGTTTTTTTTGCCTTTCTAGTCCTTAGGGACAATCTAAGATGACAGATGCAGGTAGTAAAGTCAGATGATAAAGGCAACGAGCAAGTGGTCTATCTTCTTAATGAGCACAGAAGATCAAGGACAACTGTGCACTCAGGCCTGAGAAACAGCCTACCTTGGCATCACTAGTGCTGTGCCCATCTCCACTGCCATCTGGACCAGCCCCGCTAAGTGTCAGCCCAGGTACATAGCAGAGGCTTGCTGAAGGAAGAGACCATCCACCCTCCTCTTCCCTCCCAGCTACTCTATCTGGTTTTACTCCTTGGAGGAAAACTTGTACACATAGTGAGTTGCTCCAAAAATACTGTCTGAAGATATAAAAAATTCTATTCATTTATCAAGCTGTGGATCAGTCTCAAAACAAGCATTTGGGCTGAGGTATTAAGAGAATTTCTCCTCTTTCTTCCCCACAGGCATCTGACAATGGTATCAATTACAACTAAACAGGGGATGTTTACAAGGTACAAGCAACACGGGAACTCTGTAGAAACTGCTAAGGAAGGAAGGCTTTTCTAACACTCATGAAACATTTAATGAGCTCTGAAATGGTGCTGGCAGCCTTCAGAGAAGAAAGGTCCAGTTTGAAAGTGAACTTTGCAGTTTACTAAATGGCAGTGGACTGGAGCTCTGAGCACTATTTATTTTCAGAGACTATTTTTATCAGAAAATCTCCAACTCCTGTAATGTTCTTCTGCCCTAAAAGTCACTACCTCTGTTGCAGCTGCCATGCAATCAATGGCACTTACCAAGCACCATGCTCCTACAACCCATATTAACACATCGATACATTTTTCTTTATGTAATGAAACTGGATTTTACCTCATAGTCAGCTCTACTCCTCACCTTCAGAGGCTACTCACATTGAAACCAGAATCTGCTATTCTGGGAAGACAAGGAAGGAGCAGAGGGGTAGAAATCACCTGGCTGCATCAGGAATGTATCTAGCTCTTTATTCAATTCACATTCCCCCTTCTCATCTCCCATAAAACTGCCCACAGCTGTGTCCTCTCAGCCTCCAGTCTGAAACACATTAAAAAGCAGTCTCCAAGATGATGATTACAGTTTTTAAAAAGTCACTCCCACATATGTAAGCAAAGAAGGAAATGAGAAAAGTTGTTTTTTTTTTTTTTTTTAAATCATTATCGTGGTGCCACTGCAGGAGGTAGAACCAGATATTTTGAATAGTTTGGCGATTCTATTCCTTGGAATAAAATAAAGTGAGACATACTGGCCAAAAGAGTCTAGCCTGGTGAAGTCTCACTGACCCTTTCTACCATGATACAGTAAGCCATTGCTGAAAACTTAATGAACTGAACCACTTTAATATCATTATGTCAAACACCACCTGCAACTGAGCCTTTAAGTCTTAAAGGTCCTTACTTGTCGCTAGTGAAAAGACTGTAGGAGTCTAAAAAGGGTCTGAAAAGTATTAATGAACTTGGCATTCCAAAATCAGTTCTTTTGGCAGCTACAAGCAAACAAAACTTTAACCGGCAAATTCCATACTGACTGCCAACTCTTATTTCATGGGCTGGATCAAGCTCACGTTAAAGGCAGTGGGATTAAGGAGTTTCTCCAGCTGATGACCACTTCTGTTCGATACAAGATAACTGTGTGCAAAGCGTATTTAAATTTAAAAAAAATCCACTGATCTTTATTTAATGTTTATTACTGTTGGCACAAGTAACAGGTATCAGCCCTTGGAAGATAATGACACACAGGAGATACGCTTTTTTCATGTTCTTTAGCTGCTGCTGTGTCAGTCCACAGAGACACCGCCACCCCATTTCTTACGCAGCTACGGTGCTCTGCGGGTTATTGCAGGAAAACACAAATATCCACATTAGAGAAGACACTGCTTACTCCTTTAATTTAATTTTTTCACAGTGCTTCTGCTGAAGAAATTCATGTGAGACAACTAACTCCAGTTGCTCCCAACTCTCCTCAAACATACACTGAACACTTGACAATGCCCACTTTTCTGTTTTCCTCTCAGTGGCTCCATCGGAGAGGACCCTCTATGTATTCAGAGCAGCACAATAGGGAATGATTCCCAAAGCATTAACTTCAAGCCATTGAGACTTGGATGTTTTCAAAATGATTCTATTGTGCTCAAAGGATTCTAGACTACCCCAGCTACTCTAGAAAAGAGTCTTTTTCCCCTTTCTCAAACTGTCCGTCCCTTGAGCCATCCCTGGAGTGCATTGTTGGGGCTGATTCCTTAGTGCAGTGAGTTCCACCAGTCAAAGCTCAACAGATACAAATAATATCAGGATATGGATATAAATCAGTGCGACAGACCCTAAATAGTTTTGACAGGTTTAGTAAGTATATATAGCAACACAGAATGCTATTCCTGCTGTCAGACATCAATATGTAGACAGAAGATTGGGGGCACCATGGAAACTCAGCGACATAAGAGTGGTATTGATTGGACAGAAAATGAGGCTGCAATTTAAGCTTAAGGCTGTCAAAGATGCCAAGAATGGAGAATGACCTCCAGCAGTGAATTTTCAGCATAAGCTCCCTGTGAACAAGCCAGTCCAAGAAGGATAAATCAGGGACAAGCTCACCAGGGATATGGCTCGACCAAATGCAGGCTACCCTAAGCAGATGAGAATCACTCTGTGTGTGTGTGCGCGTTACAGTGACCTAGTTCGTTCAAAGACAGCATTTTGAATGGTTTATTATAGAGGCTTGAAACAAAGAGACTTCCTCAATTAAAGTCCTGAAATGAATCCCTTAAATGAAAATGCTTTTGATACACTGATCAGCAAGAGGTTGTAAATATCGAAGCAAAGTGTACATTGTTAAAGACCAGTTCCCACAGAAAACACCACGGTTGGGAGCGTAGGTAATGAGGGGGCCTGAACAGAGCCGGAGGTTTCATGAGCAATGCCAGCTCCGTCTCTAATGCCCTTGTGTTACACTAAAACACTTGATAAATCCTATCTTCCCTGCCACAAAACCACATTAAAATAAAATAGAGTACGAGTCAAATGAGTTCATTTTCAGAGGCCTTGTAAAGGATTACTTGTAATTGTTATCTGGGGACTCAAGAACAACCATTCCCAGAATAAGAAGAAACACAGGACATGTCTGGGAAGTACCTTGCTGGAGCCAGGACTGCTGGAATTCAGCTAGGTAATAATATTCACATTAGCAACAGCTGAATCTACACAAAACATCCATCAGTAGAGCTGTATCAGAAATAAGATAAGCCTCCAAAGTGTCTTCAGTGTCAGTATGGACATAGAGGAATACAGGCATATGGCACTGGGATAGCAGCACTATGCTTTATAATACTATAGTAAGACCAGCCTACTGCTGGCAAGGATGTATCAGACACAGATTGCATCTCAAATAACCAGTAATAGACATCTGGATAATTGCAAAAAATCTGTTTTTCTTAGGCCACTTCTAGACTATAAACAAAGATATACCATTTGCAAAAGAAAGATTTGTTGCTTCCTTCTTCTTCTCACCTAAGAGCTTGCTCTGGAGCATGCTAAAGTCTGTAAGTTTCTGTCCTTCAATTTAATCCTAAACTTCCTTACCAATAAGTCATCAAGGTGTTTAGCTTAGCATGAAGACAGGAGTACATTAAACCCCCGCTTTCCTTCTCTTTAGGAAGGGTCACTGAATTATACAACAGGTTTTTTTGTTACTATTTTTTTGTTCATCCTCTCCAATGAAGTTATTGTCTCTATTCACTTCCAAATTTTCATTACTACAGCAAATTAAAAATATGTTGTCATAACCAGGAAGGTTTCTTTTTCCTTTTGGAACACTTCTCTTGATCGAAAGGTCAGACTTTTTTTTTTTCCTCCTTTTAAAATTCTTGTTTCTTTGCAGGGAGGAAACAAAAAACAAAATGGGGGGGGGGGGGCAAACAAAAACAAACAAACAAAAAACCCCCACACAAATTTTGCTTTGTAAATCAGCTCAAGCACAATGTCCAGAAAACGTGAAAGACAAGTATTTCTTTCTAACAGCTTCTCCCATATCCTTCCCTTCTCTTCCTCTCCATCCCTTCCCTCCTTCTTCCTAATACAAGTAGTTACACACACAGCCTATTACTTGTCCAAAAAGTTGAACTTTGCTAAAAAATAAAAAAATCAAGACCCAAAATGAAAACAAGGAAAAGGCAGAGAGTTCAAGATCTGGTGAGCCACAGGTAAAGCATTCCTGCACTGCAATACAAGCCATTTAGAGCAAACAGGATCTAGCTGAAACACCTACCACTATCCATAGCTGCAAGGTCATCTCACAGAGAAAGATTTAATGTGTGTCATAAACATTTCCACAATGCTCCCAAGAACCAACTAGTCTCCAGGGTTTACATCGCTAACACACAGTAGATATTCAGCACCAAGGCAAACCTCTTGCACGGTTTAAGAGAGAGGTGCGCAACAGACAACTGGAAAACGTAAAAGAAGCAGATGAGCTCCCAAAGAATGAAGATTACCTTTCTCCTATAAAAAGCTCTACTTACAAAAAGGAGAGGATGAAGGAGGGCAAAGCGTTAGAAGCATCAATGTTGCAAGACCAGAATATATTTGCAGAATAATGCGTACGCTCAACAGGAGAAAACTGTGTTTTCACTGTTGTTAACTCAGATTTTCTCCCAGCCTACCCCTCCGCAGGAAATGAAAGACACAAACCAACGATAGCACTTTGGAATAGATCTATTTAGCACTTGCTAGATTTCGATTGTTCCACTTGAAGTAAACTAGGAATAAGAAGGCAAAGTCCCAAGAAAAATATCAAAGTGTTTGGTCTGAGGGTACAGTTTAACCTCATTATCCCGACTCTCCACCGGGACATTCCTGGCACAGGACAAGTGGGACCTGCAGGGGGTTTGCCGCTCCGGGGTCACTGCGTTGCCCTTTTGTCCTCTCGGAACGGACCATCCCGAGGACTGCTACCTCCCTTCCCCGCTGGGTCACGTCCCCCACCGCCACCTTTCTCCTTCTCTCCACGCCTTGTTTTTTTTTTTATGCTCCCACTCACCGACCCGCCGCTGCCACCCTGAACGGGCGCGGCAGCGCTGCCCCCACGGCGAAGCCCCGCCACCCTTTCCTGCTCCCAGGCACCCTCCAGACCTCGCCCCCCGCTTGCCTCTCGGGCAGGTGTCTCCGGAGCCGCAAGAGCTCCCCACCTCCCCGCTGGGACCAGGCTCCCAACAAATCCCACGGCCCCTCTCCCCGGCACCCCCCGGGCAGCGAGAGGAGGCGAAGTGGAGCCGGGGCTGCGGAGCCCCGCTGGGGCACGTCCCCCATAGCCGAGGGGGGCAGCTCTTCCCACCCTAGCCCTGGGGGAGCGAGGGAGCGCCGGGAGCATCATCCCTCGGGCGGACCCCAGGAGCCCCCGCCGCCCCCTCGGACTTACTTCGGGCAGCAAAAAGCTCTTCTCCTGCAGCTGAGAGGGTCGAGCCGCGGGCGTCCCCGGCGAGCAGCGCCTGCTGCTACCGCCGCAGCGCGTCCCTTCGCTTCCCCACAGACGGGCTCGCCAGCCGCCGCTTCACACCCCGCTCCTCCGCGCCCCGTCTCTCTCTCCCGACGGAGATTTCTCGCCGAGATTTTTATACTGGAGGCAGGGAACCTGATCCGCGCTTTGACTCAGCAGAGCCCGGGCTGTAGCGAGGCGGCGAGAGGAGGGAAGCAGACGGGCGCGGGGCAGAGCGAGCGGCCGCGCTGCCCCCTCATGTGATGCGGTGGGGGCGCGCCCGCCGGGAGGGTCACCCGCGGGGCAGCCTCGCCCCCGTCGCCGAGGGAGGGGCGGAGGGGGTGGGACGGGGGTACCCCGCCGGCGGACGGGGCTCGGAGGCAGCTCCCCGTGCGCCCGCCTCTGGGGGAGAGCCCCGCTACGGCGGGGCTGGCTGCCCGCCCGGTAACGGGCCTTGGCTTTTAAGCCCAGGTAACTTCACCTCCTCGTCATCGCGGCACCCTCGGCCCCTGGGGAGGGGCACCCCCCGGAACGCCCTGGGCGATGCGGGGGCTCGCCAGGGCTTCAGCTACTTTCCAGGTACAAACATCCACGGTTTTTACCCGGGTAGCCTTTGGCTGCCGGAGTTTAGGGGGCTTTAACTTTAACCGCACAGACTTCGAGCTTGCTGCTTGGACCACAGCAGCGTTGGACTGGAAATACTGCTGGGGACAAGAAAAATGAAGAATAAGGGGGGGGGAACGAACCAAAAAACACAGCTTTTAATTTCAGTTTGGGCTGACAGTGCCATGAGAACAACTTTTGTCTTGGTATTCTAACACTTCTGGTTGTAGTGGTTGCTGGAGTTCTATCAAGGGTTTCATTTAGGAGCAGCCTTTTCCAACTTGAGGTTTATTACATCCATTGAATAAGAGCGTCCCCCAGTCCACAACTTAATTTAAAACTAAGTGGACTTGTTCCAGACTCCAGGTAATTTCTCTGTAATTCCTCATCCCTAGAGTAAGTCTCTGCCTTGGTTTGAAATACTGGGCCCATTCACAGTTAGGTCTCAGCTGGGGTTGCAGTTTGCAGCTCCTGCTCCAGGTTTTCACAGAAATCCAGTTCAGATTCTTCTCCTGTTTCCAGAGGAATGAGCTAAAAAAGTAATTTGTCTGGCACCATACACATTGCATCATCTAACACCTACCATCTGTGACAATGAAAAGCACTGTGCAGCTAGTCCCAGCGTGGGCAATTGCACCCACCTGGAGTCTTTCTTAGTAAACTACACTCTTCCATCCACACCTTGGCATCTTCTTTTCATCACACAGTTATGTGTTTAGTCCTGGCATGGCTGTTTGGGATTTGCACCACTGACAGATTTAATGACAGTGATGTAATTTAAAACAACAATTTTGATTTGCAATTTAAAATGATGGCTTGAGATGGAGAGAATATCCTTTCTAGCAGCTGGACGAGTAGAAACGAGCACTCAGTAGTAAACTTTGTCTTCATGTTTCAGAGCATGCAAAGCTGAATGGATCCTTCACAGCTATCTTGCACTTTCCTGAGGGCTTCTCAGTTAAATCCTGGCATCATAGTGCTACGCACCACGAACTTCTAAGAGAAAGACACTTTCCATCCCAAGGCACCTGATAGTGGTCAACACTTTAAGCCCGCAGAGTTTCTCCATACAACCACAACAGCACATTGCAGATGGTCAATCATGTCTGACTAACAAAGAGAACCTAGAAAAGGCTGAGCTGTAAGCTCACCTTGATTGAAACCAAAACAGATTGCATCAAAGTGTGTCAAGAGATTTCTTCATTTCCTTACTGAAATTTAAGTCTTAGCTAAAACATGGAAAACTTAACATTTTCAGCTCTTCAGAAAACAATGGAAACTTTCTGCAGAAAGCACTTGTTTTTCACAAAGATGTGCGTGATGTAAAAAACTCCTTCGTCCACTCAAATTTAGAAGCAATGTCAACAGAGAATCTTTGACAAATTTGCTCACAGCTTTTCTCTATATCTAGTTTTTTGTAGCTCAGAAATTAATTTCCTGAAACTGAATTTACATGAACAGAAACTAGTTTTGAGTGATACGGCTAGGTTTTTAATTCGCAAAGTCCAAAAGTGCAGATGAGGTTAACACAGCTGCTCAGAGAACAGATTATGGTCTGAAGCACCTATGACTGAAAGAGAAAATACCTCAGTTTTCAACTGGCAAAAAGTAAACTTGTTTTAATATTAATATTATTTCTGTCTCAGTGGCACCTTGAGGCTTAACTGTGGTTTCCATTGCAATAAGCACCGTACAAATACAGAATTATATTCTTTGCCTCAAATTCTCTGCATTGTTTGATGCCTTCGATATTAATGGAGTATACTTGACTGAACATTTGTTACTGAGACAGATCCCCTAAAGACATAAAAGGAGGTGAGATGGTGAATGCAGCAATCTTGGGAGGACCAATGTAACTTTTTTAATCAAGAAAAAGTCATCAACTGTACGTTAGTCACAGCCTTAAAGGTGCCTGTGCTGGTTCCCTATGGGAAAGTACAGGACAGCATGGAGAAAAGGAATGGATGGAAGATAAGCTGTGACCATTTACTTGCCACAAGTATATTTTCCTTATTAAAAAAAAAAAAAAAAAAAGTTAAGTTGGAACAGCTTATTTCCAGAACTTCTCTGTTTTCCAGCCAGTGCTTTATTTCCTACGTGATATCTGGAACTACAGACCCATCTACACTTCTTGTGAAATAGAGAAAAATCCATAGTGAAAAATTAGTTTTCGACTATTACATTTCTAGGCTGGAGACACAGCTAACCTAGAAAGGAGAATTTGCTTGCAGATTGCCAGTGATACTTAAACATGCTTATCTTTAAAATCCTGTGCATTTGTTTACAGCTCGTGGTTCCACTCCAATCAGAAAACAGAAGTGAGGAATGGACTGGCAGATGTAGAAATCCAATTTCTATTTTCCTGTATCCTCTTTGCTACCCAAAGTAAAAAATGGCAACCTAATGAAAGAGAGAGATGGGTCTGAATTTTCTTTTGCAAAAGAAAAGTGAAGGTTAGGCCTATAAGAAGTTACAGAAGGATGTCTGATGGATGCCACACATAAATGCTCTCATAAACAATCCCTAAGTATTAGATTCCAATTAGAATCCCAATTCAATCAGTAAGCATTCAAGGCAATTTTGGGGAAAGAAGCTCCCGGCATTAGATATGATTTGTGCCAAAATGTAGAAATCCACCCATGATAAATTTCCTCTCACTGAATTTTTTTTCTTTGAAAAGAATTAAATTTTCCTTCTGAATCTGGGGGTTCTCAGTACTTCTAAGTAGTCATTTCATAAGCCACCTGAAGGACATAGTTGCTTGGATCTCACCAGCTTCTAACAGGAGTTTTCACCTTTTTTCCAAAGAGGCCCTTGAAAATTTCTGGCTACAAAGTCAGCAGAGAAGGCTTTATGCAACTTGCTCCCAAGAAGCACTTCAGTTTTCAGTCCCACTGCTGAGTAGAATGAGGCTGTACTTTTCAAAGAAGCAAACACCACTCCTTGTGCACCAGATAAAAGGTCAGCTTGGGCTGAGCTTGTCTTGTTTGTTTCAGCTTCACTGTAAATATCATTTTCCTTCTCTCACCGTCCCTTGCCTTCAGCAATAGCAGCTCCAGGAAGATGTAACGTGATTCCCGGAAAGCAAAGCAGAGAACTCAACAATAGTTTAAAGATTTTTTTCACCTTTTGCTCTGTTGTTGTTCCCAAGCTATTGAGCTGTCAAACCCCCAGCAACTGAGTGGCCCACATCCCTGCGCCTGTGCCAAGATCAGATTTCCATTAGTGATACTGAATTATTTAGTGAATGCATTGAAGATAGAAAACAACTACTGAGCTGTGTACCTTCTCACTCTATCTTTCAAAGCTGCACAATGGCTGGCGTATAGACTATCAATCCTGAAATTAGAGTAGAAAAATCCATGGAGTTCCAATATGGTAATTCATACCTCACTCTCTAGTATTAAAGTAATCCAGTATATTAAAAAAATCAGATTTCACAGATATATGTGGAAGAAGACAGAGAGCATGAACCCAGAAGTGTTATTCTTTCATGCACATATGCTAAAAACTCAAGGTATTATTTGAGAAGTCAGTGTCCCAGAACTTGGTCTTAAGATTCAGTCACCAAGCCATGAATACATGTAACTTTACACATCTGACTGATTCTATTTTCTGTGAGGGGATTAAAGCTCATGTGCTCAAAATTATTCATGTGAATACATCTGCATGTTGCAGTCTGAAATCCACAAATACAATGTGACACAGCAGGCCTTTCCAGATCCCCAGCATTTAAAAGACTGATGTTCATATGTTGGCTTCTTTCACTAGTTTTTGTCTTTTGTGCTGGCAATCCTTGGAATGGATATCCTACATATCCAGGATTTGAAGTCTATTACATTTAAAATAAATAAATAAATAATCTTAGCTATGGTAAAAAAATGGCTGCTTTGAGTATACTATCCCTTGTTTCTCCTATGTAAATAAACATGTGCATTTCACTCTAGTTTTGCAGTTTGGAATGAAGTATAAACCACAACCAAACGTCATTTTATTTTGAAGGGCTGAGTAACAACTACCATTTTTGTTCTATTTTCTTTTTGTTTGTGTGTTTGTTTGCTTTTGTTTGTTTGTTTGTTTTGTCACTATGTATTTCTGTGTAAAAATCAAAGCAAAATGCAGAAACAAAATGTTCTTCCTTTGAAACAGAACCAATAAAATTGACATCTTTGTCTGGTTTCAAACTTCTGGCAGAAGATTATTGAACAAATAGAATGCACATTTCCTTATTATTTTTTTCTCAAGAAGAACTTGGTTTGATAACACCCACTTTTTTGTCAAGGCACTATACTCCCATGCCTAACTACTCTATGAAAGGACTGGCTTTAGAAGTAGAGAAGGTAGTATGTGTAATCCCACCAAATCAGTCCTTGATACTTTGTTAAGACAGTCAGCTATTATCAGTTGTAGTACTAAATATCTTTCCTCTGGACACTGAACTGAAATGGTCAATTTTACTCTCAGTGATGAGGCAGTGGTAAGAAATTTGACGTGCTCACTACATAGCAGGCAGGTGACTGTAAAATGAAAAGCATTCTGATCCTTCGACTATGAGCTGAACCATAACACACAATCATTTTCCAATTAAAAGTGAAACAATGGAAAACACTTTTTGAAATGCATAATCAGCACCTTTCATTCTAATGATGTTTATATAATTAGAAGAAATATTTCTTAATATATTTTCTTCAGAGTTAATTACTACTGTTGTGTGGAGCAACCATTAGGACACTCTGCATCCACAGTCAGTGCAACCAGCACAGACAGTGTATGAACAATGAAGAAATTCCACTTGGCAAAATGTTCTCTTACCCTTTAAAATTACTTGTCTGTTAATTTTTAAAGGGTTCACCTGTGTAATTATAATGGTGCTAAACTTCACATTTAAAGACAAACGTAAGTGGTTTCGACGAGTCTTCCTTATGTGCAATCAAATGATGAGATCTTCTCCTTCAGTGCAAATGCAGAACAGACAGCTAAATCCTTGATTATGAATTTTAGTGAAATCACAGCAATAAAAGGAACACCTAGAATATAATATTGACAAGTAATTATCAAACATGTTCAGAGATATCATTATCAAGTCTACTTTATGCCTGTCTCTTCCAAGACTTCAGTGGCTTAGCCTCCATCCACAGTTGAGCTCATCAGCTCACTCTTGCAATGGTTACAAGCTTCCATATACTAATGAAGGACTTTTTCTTCACTTGAGGTAGTAGCACTCGCTGTAATAGAGTCAAGCCTGCATTGAGACTGACAGTTGTTGATGTAATGGCAACTCATCCATGAAGTAGGACATAATAAAATTCAGTCCCTAAAAATGGTTGCTTCAGAGAATGATAAGGTTGTAAAGCTTTTCAGGTGGTAGCTTGCTAGCTAGATATTTTCACAAACGAATAAAAGTGACATTTTATTAGGGTTAAATAGTACCCTTTCCATTTGACCAGTTTTGGAAATAACTATGGTAAATGGGAAATTTAGGAGATATGTAACGTATAGCTTTAGACAAACACATACATAATGAGAAAGCAACAGAAGTCTGTTGTTAGAAACATAGGAACTGGAAGACAAGCAGCTATAACCCGCACATGCGCAATACCTCATTAGTTAATGTAATGGCCATGATTTTTCCCCCATAAGAACAAAATTAGGTACATCTGTTCTTAACTTACTGGCAATTTCTTGCTTGAGATTTGAGCCAGTTCCACAGCCCTCATAAAGCACAATATATCTTTGATGAAAACTCCTGTGGGATGCCATTGGCTTCAACGTCAGCTTGATCTAGGTTTTCACATTCCGGAGTTTAACAAAACGTGGCATCACCATTCACAGACCTAGACCTGGACGGGTTGTTATTAAACAAACCTGAACACATTAAAACCCTTTAACATCCACATTAAAGATTTCGTACTGACATGGAAGTACGGGGACTACTATGGAAAATGCACTTTTTGCTAAATGACGTGAGGTTTTCCCCAAAGACCTAGTTCTCCAGCATAACGTGATTGCACTAGACATGCAGTTTTTCAGTGGCAAAAGGTGAATGTGAAAACAATGGTCCTGATTCTTCCACTCCTGCTTTTTTTATAGGAAAAAAAAATGTAATATAAATGTTGAAAGGCTGTTCAAAAAATCCAAAGTTACTAAAAATCTTCAGAATATGTGTTAAAATCCATAATATAAATGTATGTATTATGTATAAAAATATGTATTATTATTATAATATATAATACATTAAAATGTTTCAAATTGTCTGTTTTGTGAGGTCTTTTTTTTTTTTTTAACTCCTAGAAGTGTCAGTATAGTGAGAAAGACTTAAGAAAATAGCTATACTTACATTGCATGTTGTTTTCCTTTGTATTCTCCTCTAGCACATTCTTCAGTTCAGTGGTTTCCTCTGCACATCAGGAATGTGAAGGTGGTAGAACACCGGGGATGGTATCTTACAGTGCAGAATGAATTCTGACGTCACTCAAACAAACCTAATTTTAGGCTAATTTTGACAAAATCACTATAGCTATTGCTGGTAATCATTTTGTCTATATCATTCATTTTTAGAGTGAATTTATAGATATTTTAAAAGGAGGTGGGTTTGATCAAACATACTTGGTTCTACTTTAAGATTCAGGAACAATCGGAGTAACTGTACAATCTACAGCTCTTTGGGTCTTTGGGCTTATTATTTCTACTGATAAATGGACAGGAAACAAGGTCTCATATATACAATGATTAAAACAGAGGGACATAAACTTAGCTAAGGTCCATAGTCTCTTTTTTCCTAATTTTAATGCTAATTAGTGTATGCCATTATCAATGAAATTACATTAACGGGCTTGCAGAACCTAAGAGGATAGATGAACTTGTACTTCAGTGGCAATATTCTTGTGTTTTTTTCAATTTGCTTTTCAACAGTACAAGAGATTGCTTGTATTTCTACTAAAAGCTCTTCAGAATTGTTTTTGCCTCCCCAGGCTATTCCTTTTCCAATTACTTGGGCTAAACACAAAGATACTGCAAAGTAGACCTTTTCAAACAGTTAGATTGAGCTCTATCTCCCACTCTACATCCCCACCCTCTTCAGCATACTTCCTACCCTCTTTAAATAACCTGCATCATTCTCTTTATCTAAATGATGTTAATACAAGATCCTATTAGGATAACGTAAATAATGCCTATCTAGAAATTGCACCATTGTCAAGGAGTTGAAAGCAGCAACAACATAGGATTTGTATTAGGAACCACCATTAACTGCCTAAAGGCAGCATGATATTTAATGGAATGTTCACAATATTTAACAAAATGCTCATGCTCCCGGTATAATTTGCCTATTTACATTTCTTCCATTGTATTTTTTTTATTTCAGGAGGTAGAAAACATGAGTCTTGAAAAAGACGTTTGTATGAGTCTATGACCCCACATCACTCGTGTGGGCTGAAATCCTTCTATAGAGACATGTTTTAGATTGTGACAAACTTTTTTCTTTCCCTTTTTCTCTTCTTTTCTTTTTTTTTTTTTTTTTCCTGTGACATCTGTTTTGTTTCAGCTGTCTGGGATAGGAAATGAGGAGCATTTTCATAGTTGGACAGCCTGTCTTTATTCTAACATCTACAGGTACCATTTATTTTCCAGCTGAAATATTGTTTTGGAATGTTGTAAAATGATACTCCCTTTATGTCTCAAATTATTCCTACAGTGTTGGTAAAAAAAAACCGAGAAACACCTAATTTTGAAGCATAGTCATAAGACCAGGTCACAAGTGTAATTCAATGCTCTTTATATGGTGGTTTTCCCCTGGTTGTTCTGATGATGAAAGAAGTGCTAGGAATTTATGAACTTGTTTAGCAAGTGTGGTTTTTTGTGTGTGTTTTGTTGTTTGTTTTGGTTTTTGGGTTTTTTTTATTATGATTATTCATCAAATTGAAAAGTGAAGATGGGAAAAGTCCTTGCAAAATGATATGCTACCTGGTATGGCCAGGAAAAAGTCATCCTTCATGGAGTCTTAGTTTATTAACAGGGATAACGTTTCTATTCAACCCTATATGAACCCTCAGAGCTGGACTTTTTCCACCCAGCCTGTTTAATACTCAGATTCATTCTGTAAGAAATGCCCAGATCTGACTGTAGGCACACATGCATTCAAACTCTCCTCACTATGGCACCTATTCTCAGCTATGATTTTCCCCAGTAACATAATAGTCAGCTACATGAGTCACAGCACATTATCTAGCACTTTGCCAGAAGAATTGGTCTAGGCAGGGGGTTTAAAGGCAATTTTCTGTGGTTTTTTTTTTTCTGGGTTTACTGTTGTTAAAGAAACACAAAACAAACACAACTGGTAAATCCTTTGGAATTTGCACCTTTTTAGTCTATGATAACAATGTGTTCCAAAAACTTAAAGATTGCAGGTACTCAGATCCACTGAACATCAAGCTACTGCTCAAGATGTCACAAAACTGTTACTGATTCAAACTCTTCTCTGATTACAACTTTTCAGAATTCAAATCTCACACACTAAGATTATTGAACAGAACTTGAGAAAGGCCAACAATACTGTTTTAACATTCAGGTGCTTTGTTATTTGGGACAGTTGAGAAGAGGAAGAGCACTGAATCTGGAACCACTTCAGAACAGAAACCACTGTTAAGCTCAGGCTGTCTAAAAAATGAAGACAAATTAAAGAAAATGGAAAGTGATTTCCTGTTCCCTGTGTGAGAATTACTTGACCAACATTGTGAAAACTCTAACATTCATAACTGTTAAAGTCATTAACCAAATGTCCTCCAGCTTGAAGAGGTCTTGTTTCCTATATCTCATCAATACTTTAGATGTCGGACAAGACTGAACTGCTATTTTTTACCACCATTCTTATGCCAAATTTTGCATTATGACCTCTGAAAAGCATTTGCGCTATTAATATATGAAGAAGATTAAATTAGTCACTTCTGCTCATGGTTTGTTTCTTCGTGATAAAGAACATGTTTTTGTGGTAGTGGTTTGTGGTTTTTTTTTAATTAATACTTCAGAATGAGAGCTAAGAATGGTGATATTTATTTCAAGAAGAGTGAGGCAAATGATAAAAAGGCTTATAACAGTAGCACTACCTTAAGTATAATTAGTTCTCTTCAATTGTTATTAAAAAAGTGTAGCACATTTCATCTGAGAACTGAAAGCATCATCAATGCTACTTCGTGCTGTACACTGGTGGTTGAGTAAAGTTAAATCCAGCATTTGCTTCCCTTTTTAAAAAATAATAATTGAAACAAATGCTGAGTCTAAGTTCAAGACTCTGGATGTTGGCTTGGCTGTGTGTATGTATGTGTAGGACACGAACTGGACCAGTTCTACCAGAGTTTCAGCTCATGAATTATGCCCACTCTGGTCCCATGACAGTAGCACAGCTTGCTTTTTTATCTTTTGGTTGCACCAGACCTCATTAGACTCCATTATTTCATGGTTATGCAAGAAAATTATGAGAAGAAAGTGACTGAAAGACAGTAGTGTTTGAGGCCTGGGTCAGAGAAACTGTATCGACAGCATAACACCTGCATAGGAACCTACACCTCATACCCTTGTGGCAGGAAGATGCGGAATTACTTACCTGATTGTCTGGAAATTGCATTTGCTTTGTCCAGTCAAGCACACTACTTCTCCATGGTCACATTTAGGTAAGCATGAACACAGCTGCACGCTGCAACAGATCATTTTTTAACTGTTACCCTTAGTTCGTACTGAGATAAAACCATTTTGGTGTTGTTGTTGGCCAGTACACTGGTATTTAAACTTGTGGGATAAGAAACTCTGTCTTATTCTATGGACTAACAGAGGGCATGGGGCCTAGACCAGGCTCTGTAACGCTTTTCAACATTATGCTCACTTTAAAAGGGACAGAAGAAAAACAAAAGAGAAAACATTTCCATAGCTATTGTTTTAGGGGCTCAGAATCAGACTTTTGCCTGGTGTCTATGTGTATCAATGGAAAGTATGTGGCAGGGCTGCAGGCTGTCCCCTCCTTCTCCTCCTAGTTTCCATTTAAAGGCCCAACACATTTGAGAAGAACAAATCTGTTTCCTATTTTCTGCACAATAGGGATGCAACTTCTAGCTTCAGGGGACAAACAAAACTCCAACAACTCAAAGCAAAGTGCGTAAGTTCATGAAACAACCCTCAGCACAAGGGAGACTGCAGAAAGTAGAAAATTCAATAGGAGACACATAGTGCAATAAAATTTGCCAGATGTGAAGTTAACAGTGGGAGCCAGGGGATTTGCAGGTCTGCTTCTTTTCTCTAGCAGTTATTTCCTGGGTGCCTTTGAGTAAGTGAAAGAAACCTCTCTTTACCTGACTTTGTTGTGTTCCATCCCTGATTCTGCAAGTCACACACACACCACGGTACCTCAGATTACCAAAGTGAGAACAATAACAGTCCATTTGTCTATTCGTGCTCTCATTTCAGTTAGAGCAAGTACTCTTTTCTTTCCTTCTGTTTTTATACAAACCCAAGGAAAGTCATTATATGACCTAAATAATGATCCTAAACACAAGTTTCTGACCCTGAGCACCCTGACCTAACTTCAAAGTTGATCCTGGTTTGAGTGTGGGGTTGTACCAGATGGTGGTCCAGTGTGGGGTTAGGCATCACCCTAAATTAGCCTTTGTTTATATTTCACAGGAATAGAAATTCAGTGCATGTTTTAATAAGCAGAAAGGTTTGTCATTAAAGTCTGCACATTGCCAGACTGCGGCTTTGAAATCCAGACAGCACTCTACAGTTCCTAAAGCTTTCTTGTGGGAGGTTACTCATGGTGACTCCCACATCCATTTTGGGTTCTGCAGGCTCATAGATCTGTGTGCAGTTGGTGAGCCATAACCCATCTCTCACATGAAACAGGAGGTGCAGTTAAGCCTATTTCTGATGTGAGATATCTGGGAAGAGAAAAGACAATCTGTGAAGGCAATCAGTCACTTAGTGAGAACCAGCCCCCTTCTTCCCTCCCCAGATTATTGCAGGTAGAGTAATTGGAGTTTCTCTGACTTAGAAAGGTTTTGAGCAAATCTCCCAGTGATGTCAGACATGGAAACCTTGAGCAAAAAAGTTACCTCCTGCTATTAAAGAGCTCTGCTATGTTTAGCGGAAGAGAATGTTGTGTGCATCGCCTGTGAGGAAACAGCCACCTGAGAATATATGGAATTTGTAGGATCTATCTCCCCTCCCCATGAAACAATCCATCAAGTGTTGACTAAATGCTGTGGGTGCAGAACCTAAGTGACCTTTCTTTCCACATGAGAAGAAAAAAAACATGTCTTGCTATGTGTCCAAGGGAAGCCCATAGTCACCTGCTTTTGTATGCTTACATTGTTTCTGCGATCTAGCAAGGATACATAGCAAAGAGCTGTAAAAACTCTCATGTTGGTTAGTAAAGAAGGGAAGCAGCAACAGGTAGGATCAGTATATCTGGGTAAGAAAAAAGTGCAGATCTGAGACAATCAGAACTAAGCATTGCAGTAAAAAAAAAAAAAAAACAAAACCTTTATCTCCCTGAGACACAGGTAGCAAGAAAGAATCTAAAAGGAGAAAAGCTACCTTTGGCCAATTGAAGTGATGTTTCTGAATTATTCACTATTCCCAAGTAGTTGGATCCAAGGTCTTCACAGAATCATTTAGGTTGAAAAAGAGCTTTAAGATCATTGAGTCCAACAGTAAAGGTAACACTGACAAGTCCACCACTAAACCATGTCCCCGAGTGCCACATCTAAACATCTTTTAAATACCTCCAGTGACGGTGATTCCACCACTTCCCTGGGCAGCCTGTTTCAGTGCTTTATAACCCCTTCTGTGAAGAAATATTTCATAATGTCTAATCTAAAGCTCCCTTGGTGCAACTTGAGGTCATTTCCTCTCGTCCTGTCATTTCTTACTTGGTTGAACAGACTGATCCCCACCTCACTATAACCTCCTTTCTGGTAGCTGTAGAGAGCAGTAAAGTCTCCCCTGAGTTTCCATGACTCCAGGCTAAACAACCCCAGTTCCCTCAGTTGCTCCTCATAAGACATTTCTCTAGACCTCTCACCTTACACATACATATAGTAATTTTTACAGATGTCTTTTTTTTTTTGGATGACTGAGTTGAGACACTGAAAAAGGCTGCAATTTAAAAGGATCTGTGAATCTATATTCTGGAAAGATTAATATCAGTGTTTGCTATTAATGATAATAAAAGGATATTGATAGCTTTTCAAAATTATAGAAACTTTAAAAAAAATCTAAAACATGAGAAAGTTAGAGAGTATTAATATTCCAAATCAAAGAGCACCTTGTAATCCCAAATAGCCCTTATTCTTTTTCCCCCACATATGCACATAGATGCTTAACTTCTGGCTACAGAGCTGACCACCTTCATTATTAAAAGGTGAAAAAAGTCCCAAATGACCTGCAGAGGACTGCAAAACTCAACTAGGGTTCCCAGAAGTGGTCACATTTTAGAGATGGACACTACAAGTACAATTCAGCCTGACTGGAGTCATGAGGTCATACAGCTACAGATGTACTGTTCACACGGGTTTTTATAAGGTGAAACTTCAAACTACAGGTTTCAATCTACAAGAGGTCCATTGGTTTACCATAACATTAATTCTGGTCATGTCTATGAATATATACCAAATTTCAGGCCCCCACTGCAACCTTAGGTGGCACATAACTGAAAATTATGAAAGGTTGCATGAAAAAGGGAATTACTCACACAAGAAAGTGCATTAGTCTATGAGAAAGATAATTTTTTATATGTATGTACATACAAATTTTGCAAGCTTTATGAAAGATTTTTGTAGGCGAAAAATCAGCCCTGAAGCAGCTAATGTAGCTGAAATGCTGAGGGACAAGGACAAGGTATGATGGATGAGCAAAGGAACAGCTGGACTCTCTTCAGAACTACATACGTGCGCAAGGCCACACGCAATCAAGTATTTGGGGCGCAAGACTGGTAGGATGTAAAGCTGTACTCTCATGTATTTTCAATGCACCACCAAGCAGCTCTGCCTGCAGGTGGTGGAACACCTCCTGGTGTTGCTGTAAGGGCAGTTCTGAGCACATCAAAAAAACATCTCTTCTCCACAGACATTTCCAGAGAGCAGCTGGCAGCCATTTGGTGCAGCTTGTTACTGGGAAGGACCCCAGAGGAGTTAGTGCTTTGTACCACAGTGCTTATGAATGTCTAAGCTGTGCTTGGTAGTGCTTTCTTGCTGTGCAGATTCAGTGCAACTCATGACTGGGTTACATCCTCATCCAACTCCAGCCAGTCCTGCACAGGCAAAACAGTCTGTCTTTTTAGTACTATTATTATTAATAATAATATTCTTAGGCTGTCTGAGACAGCAGGAAAAGGGGGCTTAGGATAGCCTTTAAAAGAGACAAGCACACAGCTGGCTGCTGGCAGCAGCAGTGAGCATCAAAGGGCTTGGAGTGGAGGAGGGGAGCCAGAACCATGTGCAAGGGAGGTGATTTTGTGGCAGGCGCTGTCCCAGAGAGACAGGGAAAAGGTAACGTCACAAAATGATTCAGAAATATGATTTCAGGATGAGAGAGCAGAGGTAAGGAAACTATTAGGAAATACCAACTTGCATGCGAGAGAGGCCACAAAAACTTGGGTGTCTGAAATAGTGCAGAACCTCCTGACAAGGGCAGGGACGACAGCTGCTGAAGACAAGAAAGCGGGCAGTGGACATGACAGAAATTTCTTCCATCACATATAGGTGGGCAGAAACAAACTGAGCCATTATATGCTTACAGGTTAGCGTAAAACAGTGCTAAACTGAGAACCTAAAATAATTGGGAGGTGAATCAGAGTGCATTGAAGAAACTCTCCTGAGATGCATAGCTAAGACCCTGACGTGACCTATATGCCTACATTACAGTCCTGCTCATCTCTGCTGGATCTCTCCTGCACACACTGAGTGCTCTGCTGACACTCTGAGCTCACTGAGGGACTGAGATTTCCCTGAAAATGCTAAGGGTATCATTAACCTTTTTTCCTTCCCATGAGCTTGAAGTTGGCTTATCCAGAAGCTTAAACCTCCCTTCCCATCCCTTCCTTGCACTGACACAAACACACACACAGAATTTTGATCCTTGCATTCCTTTTCTCTATTCCCCCTAATTCTTCACAGCTTTCAAGTCACACCAGTCATTTTGCTCTGCCAGAAGCAGCAACGCATCTCCCCTGGCAAATAACACAAGGAAACTCAGCCCAGCCAAGGCATGCGCTTCTTCACTTTTATTCTGTACATTTCCACACAAGTCACAATACAGAAAAAGTGTCCAAAAGGAACAGTAACCAGCTCTTTTACTGTATAGAGATTTCCTCCTTCCCCATTTAAAATCTCGTTGTTTAGCAACACAGTGATCAAGATACTTTGTATAAATAGGAAATGCAAGAAAATCAGGGTAGAAAATACTTTCTGACTTTGTTACAAAGAAACCCTCCCCTTTCCCTTATGCCCCTTCACTGCTGATTACCTGTACCCTGATCTTCTGTTAAACATATAGCTTCATTTCACGGGTGCTGTTGCATGCCCTGGATTCCTTTTGCCAGCTGGCAGTCTCATGATGCACAGTTCTGAGGCATTATACATGGTGTTAGGCAGCCTAAAAAAGCCCTTTGTGGTGTTATTACAACTCCTGGAACAGATGTGTGTTCACATAATAGGATATGTACAAATACTGGAACTCTGGATGCCCATGAAATGTTGGTCGAATATGTGCATTTATTTGGGTCTACTGCTCTATTCAGAGGACTAAACACATTATGCAGTGATCCAGATTCTGACCTCTGTAACATCTTGGTTCACCTGGAGTGAAGTCAGTGCAGAGAAGATCAGGTTCTGTCCATTATCCATCCTCCATCATCTCCAGGAAGCAGCAAGTAAATACCCACAATACAGCCTTATGGAAACTCAGCTTTTCCATTATGAGCCTGTTCATCACCATTCCTCATGACGAAGACTCCTTCTTAGACTTATTCCTCTTTGCAGAGACACCTCCGTTTCCCTAACTCTTCACTAACTGTTGTCCTAGTTTTTAACTAATTTTCAACTCTCATTTGCCAAGTAACTAGAGGAGATTCCAATGTGAAGGCCAGAGAGTCTGGTCCCTCAGATGTTTGGCTTTGTTCCCCAGAAACCATTTGTATCAACAAACTCATGTGGTGATTTCCAGTCTGCTGGAAAAGATACTGTCGTACTTCTATGAGAGGATAGAGGTGACAGAAAGAGGTATTTCTAAGATAAGGTCTCCCAAATGAAACAGTCTGTTCTCAATAAACTCAATATGATGAAATACAACTGCTAAAATTTAACAGAATCTTGTTCTCTGGAGGGAGGGCAACCACTTGAATGCTTTCATTGACAGGAAACATCACCTGAGTTAAAATTTTTAACACAAGATAGGTCGAGCATGGCGATTAAGCATGAGAAGTGAAAACTAGCTCATTAGAAACTTGGCATCCTCTGTCCCTCTTTACTATCTCAATTTAAGCCAGATGAAATAAAAAATGATGGGACAAGGCTACTCCCACTGCCCTTCAAAAAATGGTTCAAAAAGAAGGATACTATATGGGAGCAACATAAAAGGCACAGCAAAAATCGCATAAATAGGTAATATACGGCAGGTTTTGGCCTCACATCACTAAGCACCTTACCTGAGTCTGTATGGAGAGACAATAGTATCCCCATTTTACAGATAAGGAAACTGAGACATGGGAAGGTTAAATGACTTACCCTAACTGACCTAATGACAGTGACAGGAATAAAACTGCAACCCCTACCTTCTGCTCTATCCCTTTGCCCACAGTACCCGCAGAGAGATGTTCTGATGAATTATAACACAAAGCAAGTGCTTTCCCTGTTCTGTGGTACAACACAGTTAAACTTGTAAACTGTCATCAGACAGAAGCATATCATTAAATAATGATCATTTTATGCATAACCTTTATGTTTTGCAACAAAACAACAGGTCAGTTCTCTCTCAGAATAAATCTCCACTGAGTTAGCTATGACAGTCTCATAAACCAGGTTCAGTCTTTATTGCATTTTCATTAGCACACACTTGCAGCTTGATGAGTACTTGCATCTGTAGGATAATCATGTTTCCCCACAATGCATCTTGGTTTTTCTCAGCGCAATGCCATAGTTGTTCTGAAAGCTGTGTGGAAGCAAAGTAGCAGTAACAGTGTCACAAATGCAGGCCTGTAGTTTCTAGCAAATGTTCTGCTCACTGACTCAGAGGACACTGCAACCTCCACGGACTGCCAGAAGGTTTGTGTGGGAGACACAGAACACGAGTCCTCAGCTATACCATTGGCTAGACTTTCCAAAATCTTTCAAAAGCCTCCTGCTGCCAAAAAGTTGGCTGCATCCAAAATGACTGGCACAAGGTTTACAGCACAAAATAATACAGGCAGAAGAAAAATAACCTTCATTTCCCCTTGTGGAAGCACTTTTCACCTTGCAGAGGTTTCTACAGAGAAATGCTTGCAGTTGTATTCCATGTCCCCCTGCCCAGTGCCCTGCATCCTGATGGGACAGCAGCCAAGGCTGGCAGTTCCCAAGTCCATTTGGAAAGAGATTTTAACCCTTAATTATTTAATTTTCCAATACACTTACAGGACACAGAGCATATGCCATCTATGGTGTACCGGCTGCTAGATGGCACTCATTACAAAAGACAGTCCCACACTGGCTGCTTTGAGGAGAAACAGTCAGGAATCCTCACCCTGGGACTACCCCATGCCCCTTCCCCAGCACCAAGATGAAAAATAGAAAGAGTCTGACAGAGTCTTTAAGAAAAGAAGGCAGCTCCTATAGCTTACTGATGCCCATATTTACTTTACACTCCACCTGGCCCATGGTGGGGTACCTGGAATACCCAACGAATTGTTACTTTTTGCCAGTAAAAAGTAACTTGATACTTGGATCTTTCTGTACATAAGGCATCCCTCCTTTTCCTAGAATCTGTGAGGTGCAGCAGTAAGCTAGAGAGAGACTAAACTCCCAAGAGCTGCTTAGTGCTTTGAAGGCTCAGCCACTTATTTTCTATTCTCCCAAAGCTGTTGCATGATCAAAGGAGGCAGATGGAGGAGAATCACTCTGCAGTGACATATAAATGGAAGAAAAAGCCTGATAAGCCTCTGCCATCTCCCTGTGATTTTTCTGAGATACGTGCTGAGCAGAGAACCATGCAGTAACAGTGCCAGCCATTTCACAAGAGAGACCAGTACACTGGCTCACCAGTTGGAGGCAGCTATCACTTCTTACGAGAAGACCCCTCATCACAGAGCAACACAATCACATTTACCCAGGCAAAGATTATTTAACAGGAAAATTGCAAAGGGAAGGAACAGTAGACTAAAGAAAATCAAACTATTTTTCTTCCTGATATTAAGACTAAGTCTGAAAAGGTCAAAATCAACCCCTCAGGTGTGAAAAACCCAAGTCCATCATGCTTTCCATCTGCTTAATCTGCAGACATTATAAACTGCCCTCAGAAGAGCCTTTAGTGCTGCACATCCAACTCATTCCTAGTACAGCAGAATTTTAACATTCCCTACCCATGTCTGAGCATGGTCAGAAGACGTCCAACCATCTGTGACTGGTCAAGCAGAAGTGTCCCAGGGGCAAGCACATGAGCAGGACTTTGACCTTTCCAGTCAAAAATGAAGGTAGTATGAGCTAAGGAAAGAAGAGGTGATCAAAGAAGAAAGACTTAGTAAGGAAGGTCTGAAAAGGACAGAGTGAAATAAAATGAAGGAAAAGCAAATAGCATTGAAGATTATTTAAAATCGATTTTAAATAAAATTTTGTTCCATTTTCTTCCTGCCATTAACTGCCAGCAAGGTCACTTTTTTCTTAGCTTTTACACAAATGTACTGCTCCCACATGCCATGGAGATAAGGACACTATTACAAAAGCAGCAAGACCATGGAAGAAAACTCACAACTGCACCCATCTCCTGTTAAAACAGGCACATGAACAATGGTCTTCCCATTTTGATGAGGAAAAAAAAAGCAACCCAGACTGGTCCTGGGAAAAGGGCTGAAGCACAGTAGAGGAGAGGGAAGACAGCTATTCACTTTGTGGACTATAGAAATGATTTCTTTTGATGTGGCATTGTTTCCATTCATTTGGAAGGAAAACCTCCAGTTTTGGCTAAGGAGCAGGGAACAGTGTCATTGCACAACTCAGGGCTCATGCCTCACTTTGTGAAGCCTTAAGATTTGGAAATAGAAGGATGTTCCCCACTAGCCTGTGTGGCGATTCCTGCAGGGGCAGGAATGGGGTACCCCCTGCAGTTGTACGACATAAATACTGGGAGCATTGAGCTTGGAGACATGCACCCATCTTACTTTATTAAAATCAGGTACATCTAATTATAGTACAAAATTGTTCATTACAGTGATATTCAATGGCTAGCAATTCATCTCCCTATCCAGAAAACAGCAATGCTTATGGAAGCCATTCTAACAGTGTCCCCCTTTTCAAGGGCCAGTTTAGCTTTGCTTTTCTAATTTTGTCTTCTTTCATTTTTTGTGTGAATATCATACAGGAAAATAAAAGTCAAAACCAACACCCTAGAAAAGTGGGACTATCTATTAAAGCCTAATTAGCCAAGTAGAAATTACTCATGTCTGCTGCATCAGGATCAAGAGTTTCTTGAGCTGCTCCTCCATACCTAATAAACCTAACTGGTTCTTATAGTTTCTAGACAGGATCTGGATTCATGAATACGTGTAAGAACAGGGACTGCCTTCTCCTTCTGCTTGGCCACAGGCTGCGGAAAAAGTGATAATTGAAGGTCATTAAGGCAGTTTGAACCAGAAGGCCATTCTTCTCATTAAAATAAAGTGTAACACTGAGAAATTAATTGCTACTGTGGTTCACACGTTAGTAGTTAGATAATTGCTGCAACACTTGTCATAGCAAAGCACTGGATTGCCACTGTGCACACTTTCCTGAGTGGCAGGTTACACATCAAGCAGGCTCCTAGACAGGCACTAATTGAAGAGCCAGGTGTTACACTTTGCCAGCAAAAGGAGGCTTGGCTCTAGATGAAGCAATTACATATGTAGCACTATATTGCTAAAAGTAGGGCTTATTTCTTGCATGTCAAAATGCTACAGCTTCTGTGTACTTTGTGTATAAATGCTAGAGCTGTTAACGTATCGGGGAACTCTGAAATAACATTCTCAAATCACGTTTGTGTTTCTAGTGGAGGAGATCAACACAACAAAGAAATTTCTGAAGAAAGTAATTCTTTTGCTTTCTTGAGTATACACCTTCTTTTATGTTTCTGTCAAGTGACTCACTACCCTCTTATATTCCTAAAATCTCTTCCATGTAGGGAATCCTAGACCATAAACTGACTGTTTTTAAAGGGCTAAACAACAAATTATTTCCTGAATTACAGATGTGTTTATATTGAAACAAATGCTTTTTTTGCAAGGCATCCCCCTGCTTAGACTTCAGAAGTCACCACGTGCTACATCAGAATGAGGGGTTTATTAAAATGAGATGCCTGTCTTCCCCACTCTCTGGGTAACTAGATACATCTGCTCTGTATAGAATAGATTGTCTTTTCTTTTTTTTTTTTTAAAAAAAAAAAAAAAAAAGCTGTGTGAGAAACAAGAAACTGCAGCTGAGACTGGAATGTGGCACCTTATAAATAAGGCAGGAGACAAGATGCACTCTGATGACTGAATACAGTAAGGTTATTCAGCTCCAAGCCTGGCTAATCACTGAAGTCAACTGTAATGAATTTACTGGTTTGATCAAGGGAGGCAATTTTTCTCTTTTGCAGGAATGGCACCATATGTGGGCCAGGAAACCCCTTGGCGAAGGTGGAGGGTGTTGCTCCAGTGCATATCTAGAGGGGACAAGAGAATGCCACTCTCTGAGGGTAGCACCATGGGCAGTGGTGCTGGAAACATGCTCTGGAGAGAAAGGAAGGCCCCTGAGCTCTGGTACCTGCAGAGGATCTCAGGTAGGCAGTCCAGAGAAGTGTGGTGCCATGGCACAACTCAGAGTACACTTAGCCACGGTCACTGCTTTGGCTGCTGGGTAGTCCATCCCTCCCAAGTCGGTTTTTACATAGAATTAGAAGCAAGAAACTGCTCAAGTATTTCACCTGCTTTTGGACAGCCCAAGCCAAGCACCCAGCTGCTGCAGTCTATCTGTGTTGGTTAACTCCTCAGCAAAGGACAAGATATCCTGCCTCCTCTGTATCTTCTGTCATCCCCAAGAGCTGTGTTTGGGACATGTCTACAGTGTAACCATAAGCTGTATTCGGCCCTTCCAATAGCAGTTAAAGCACTGAAGCTCAGGACACATCCTCCACATAATTCTGGTCTTCATCAACATACTAGTAAGCCATGGAGTTGCCATTGCAATCAAGATTTTGGCAGGCAGCTCATGGGATTTTAAAGCTAGTAGCTATCCATTACTAAGAAAAATACATTGCAAAATAGCTTCATAGGTATTCAGAAAGGCACAGGTATATAATAATCTGTTTTCAAGACTGCTGAAGAAACTGAAGATACTCACATTTGATGCTTCAGATTAATTAGGAAGCTAACAGCCCAGTGTTGCTTTGGCAGTGACTCAGTGGGGGAAATAATATCTAATGAATGGAAAACAATGAGTATAATGAAAATAGAAATGTTACTTTCAATAAGTTTAAACACCACTCTTATAGAATACTTCTTCATGGATGTTAGCCTGATGCAAAAGAAGCCAAAAGTAGGGGAAAGAAAATGACAGACCTCAAATGGATCAGCATGAGGAACTGCTTTCTTCTTGGGATTACATGGAGTGCAAGGACAGAATTGTCCTTGGAGTGTGTTCAAGGCATACAAATTCCCAGCATGTCCATACATTCCTTGAGTACCATTAAAGTCTCAGCAAGCTGAAGGCTACCAATGTACCTTGCCCATTTTATAGCTTTTGTCCAGAGTCAGATCATCTCAACATGCTTTTGACGTACTGGAAAGGTCAACACATAAGCATATCCCACAGGAGGCATCTGGGATAACTGAAAGAAAAATAACCCCCTTGTAGGTGGAGGTTGTGTGTTAGTGACTTCCACTACCATATGCATGTCACAGTCACAGCAAAGACAAAGATAATAATGAGGAAAAGAGGCCATTAAATACTACTCAAACCTTCCATGGACACCATCAGCAGAAAAAAACATGTGCCCCATCTAGTCATCCACAATGGCACCAGCTCTGCAGACAGCTAGAAGGATTAATGGCAACAAAACATCAATTTTGTTCTAGTTTCTTTATGTCTATGGTGCTTCTGTATGAACAGTCCTCATGTAGCAGGGGCATCTCATGCAGTCCAAATCCAGGCTACAGCACCAGAAGTTGAGACTGAGCAATTCTACAGCTGCTGGGGAAAAGCAAGGGTGACAGGTGTCAGTAAAAACATCTGCAGACATCTTAAAGTGCTGAAACATAGACAAACTGTAATGTAAAATGATGAAAGAGCAACTGGAGTCTGAGGCCTGTTTGGTAACAGGCAAAATTTGCCTTGAACTCCTGTCTTACATGAGTCATTCAGCTTCACACCTCACAGTATGGAGGGATGCTACAATTAGTGAGAAATGTATGACATTGTCATGTCTTGAATAACATATGAAGATTCCTCTAGCATTGAAACATGAAATAATAAGAATAACTGATGCTATTAAATAACAAAAGTAAGTTTATTTCATCAACATTATAAATATTTTCTTTCCCTCCATTTAACTCCAAAATGAGATAGTAAAACCAGTACAATGAACAATTCAGGAGCTCCTCAGTTCTACTGAAAAGGGTCCCCTTTAATAACAAATTAAAATGGAAAATGACATTTTCTCAGTCCAGCATCCTCAGTAGCTGAGCATCCCTATGGACTTTGACATTCAAATGACACAATTCTAAGTCTGTGCGCATATGTGTGTGTACAGCTATATATATGCATACTGGTATTTATAAATATGCATATACATAGCAATACACAGACATAAATAGACACAGCCACTTGACAGATATTTTAGTAAATCAAAATGTTTTACATGTAACTTAATTGGGTTACAAGCTGCACACTGAAATTTGGGCCCTGCACAGTGCAGGCACAATGATACTGTAGTAAGCTAGATCCCAAGTGTTCAAGAGATTCAATACACACGTGTCACCTTTAACTGTGGCAAAGTCTGCCTGCTTCTGGTAGCTGTCCAAAATTAAGAATCCCATCACGCTTAAAAAGGGGTAAGGAATAATCCTGCAGCAACCTGGCCCAAAAAACCCCTTCCCTCAGTGAACTAACTTCTGATATCCCTGGCTATGTGCAAGCCATCGCAGAAAACAATATACATGCTCTGTTATCTACAAATACATCACCAGTATCTAATGCATTATGTATGCAGTGCTTTGGGACACTTGAATATTAAAGGCACTACCTACAGACAGCTCCTCTCCTATCTCCAGTGCTGGAGTTTATTTTCATCATACGGTAACTGCCTCCTACTGAACACACAGCACAGGCAGCTTTCCAGAGGCACAACAGGCTCACTCTGATCATGGCATCATACTCCAGCTGCTGGGGAAAAAGGCAAGCCAGACTCTCTCGTGTGCTTTAAGCTCCTTTGAGCAGTCTGAAAGGCACAAAAGACCTCAGGAAATGTGCCCATCCTGCCAAGCTGCTCCAGAGGCACCCCCTGCTGCAGCCACCCTTCTAGGCACAGGGGGATGTCCCACTGAGGGAAGGACCACTGGGGACAGAGAGGGACCAGACCTAGCTCCCTTATCATAATTGACATGTGGCCTCTGGAAGCTACTTGTGATTAGAGCAAGCCTTTACTGCTCCATGTGCTTCATGGGACTAAAGGAGCAGAGAGCTGCAGTGTGCTCACTGAACATCCTCTGCTCAGGTATCAGTCTGGCACAGGACAGAACCAAGCCTCTGCTGTCACTGAAGCTTCCCTGGTTTCTCACATCAGTAAAAGAAAGCAAAAAGATAAAACTGATCCTAACATAATTCTTACTTTTGTCAAATATATAGAAATATTACAGTAATGTCTTTCCTCACAGCTGGGAAATGATGCAAGGCCTACTATGAAACCATAGTGCGAGGATCTTCCTTGTGGAAATTTCACATACACCAAAATTATACTCTGATTTTTTATTTTAACAGTTGCTAAATTCTGTTCTAATATATACACACACTGACCTTTGCCACAAGCCCCTGGACGATTATCAAGGGATGTAATTTGGCTTTCATATTTTATTGTTTTAAACAGAAAATTTAAAGACAGAAAATAAGACAAAATACATTTCATGTTGCCACTGATCTACAGATTACAAATATATATAGTTTCCTTCCAGAGGAAGAAATACTAAAGAAATGTTTTGCTCATAACAAATGAACTTTTGAAAAATGGAGAAAAAAAAAAAA
>JANVCC010000130.1:8852610-8932329 GCA_025345505.1 Todiramphus chloris collaris | reverse complement strand
AGAGAGAAAGAGAGAGAGAGAGAAAGAGAGAGAGAGAAAGAGAGAGAGAGAAAGAGAGAGAGAGAGAAAGAGAGAGAGAGAGAAAGAGAGAGAGAGAGAAAGAGAGAGAGAGAAAAAGAGAGAGAGAGGAAGGGGAAGAAAGAAGGAAGGGGAAGAAAGAAGGAAGGGGAAGAAAGAAGGAAGGGGAAGAAAGAAGGAAGGGGAAGAAAGAAGGAAGGGGAAGAAATAAAAAAAGAGTTGTATTCATTTAATTTTGAAAACTTCTACCAAGGAAGAAAAATTTATCTGACCTGAGTTATTTTCATCGTTTCCAAACTGCATGTAATCCCAATGATCACCATCTACCAGAGACCTACACCTAGCAAGGCGCGTGAAAACAAACACCAGTGGATCTTTCAAAACAAACAACAAAGCAAAATTTAAAAATCTATTGCAAGAGGTTTGCCAAAAGTGGGCTGTGAGTGTCTTCAGGGGAACTGGTCAGACAAAGTGGACGTGGAAGCTCTGCTGTTTTGGGCAGATGAGTTGTCCATAATGATTGAAAATCTGAAGATGAACATTTTGCGTATGCTTGTGTGTATGAGTGTTTGCTTTCTCTTCTTTTGTGATTACAATCTTTGAGGTAAGACAGAGAGCTGACAAGTACAGAAGACACACACATCCGGCCTTTACAGTCGCTAAGCAACTTTACATTTTTGAGCCTATAGTGGGTAGTGAGGCAAAGAGCTGCCACTTGCCCTTCTCCAATGGGATAGCCTCTCTGAGGCTGTGTTGCCTTGGGGAATAGGATAGTTTATGGGTTCGGTCAAAGAAGGCTTTTCTGTTCCCAATGTGACCAGGACAGTGCTCACTTGGTTTGCTGACAGCAGTAAGCCTAGGATGACCAGGGATGTTCCAGGTCTCCTTCCTACCTCTGGCTGCAATGCAAAAGGGGCCGGGTCCATAAGTCAGTCCAGCAGAATCCCCTCCATCTTGCACAGATCTTTCCCCAGTATAAACCCCACCTTTTCAAAAGCAAAAAAATAGCTATTGACTTTTAGGCAGGCCTGAAACCTGAGTAGAATTGGGTCGGTCATTATATGCACAATGGTGGCATGAGAAATCTTACTGTTAACTTTCTGTTCTGCCATACAATGTGGTGTACCCCATACAACTCCTTTGCACACAAATGACTGTCTCGTGACGATACCTTAACCATGTACCCAGCAAAAATCAGGAGGTTAGGTTTTGTTACTGCTGTAAATCTAACTGCCTCACACCCTGGGAAACAAGGCAGAGTGGGCAGAGTCCTCTTCAAAAGTGAGAAAACTCCCTGATGACTGAGCACTGAGGCTGCAGCTTCCAAGAAGACAGGAAGGAAGGGAACACAGCCAGTAGAAATGTTGGGTTTTTCCTAAGGGCATCCAGAGGGGCTCAAAATTTTTGCTACTGCCTGACCATTTGTGAAGACTTAACACAGAGAAAAAAGGTACTATTTAATTGATGCTAAGTGAGGGAAATGGGAGAATAAAAGGAATGCCGGAGGGCCTGGTTAGGTGTTTTAATGTACCAGTTAGTTAGGTTCCCCCACACCCTTTTCTCTTTTCTTGTTTTTTTTCCTTTTTTCTTTCTTTCTTTTTTTAATAAATTGTACAGATGAACATGGGAGAAGTTCATGCTACTTGCTGGAAGCAATAAAGGTAAATTTCCATGGCCCATGGATTCCACAGACCTTTGAGTGTCCCGCCTCATCCATCATGGGCTAACTTATGGAACCTAACTGTTCCGTGGCAAGACTCAGTAGCCCTTAGAAACTGGTGGCATGTCCTCAGGTATTTTCCACGAGAGTGAGAGACACATTGATTCCATCAGCTTGTTCCTCACATGATGCCCGAGTGCCTCAGGTGCAGTCTTGTGATTTCCAAGGATCCTCTTTGACATTTTCAGACATCAGACTGCTGTCTCCAGATCCTCATGGGAAACCATTTGGTAGTTTTGTCGACTTTCCAGGTAGGAGGCCAGATCCGGGTCACCAGCTTGCTGAGCCCTGTCACGAGGGGTCTTACCCTATAATAAAGAAACATGAAGAGAAAATCTTGTGCTAACATGTTTAGAAGAACAGATGAAAGCGTGACTCAGAGAAATTACTACAGAAGGGAAAGAAGCATCTTTGGAGAATTTCTTTGTGTGTTGTACAAGCTGGTGTTAAGTTTTTCTGTCAGAATCATGAGATTCTGAAGATTTTTAAAGTCCTTGTGTGATTTAGGACAAATCATACAGTTCTGCAAGGACATGCTAATTTGATACATCACACAGAAGGGCTCACATGCTGAAGGAACTGATTTCTCATTCTAGGGCTACAATCCCTGTGTGAATGAATATGACACACAGTACTGTAGGTAACACTAGTGCAACTTCACAGACTACACACTTTGCTAAGGATGTGCAGAGATAGATATCCAATATCTGAGATAAGTTCAGTATGTCTTATTCTATCTCAAGTACAAATCATTTTTCAGTGCATCAATTTGCTACTCTGTTATCTGTGCTATCTTAAAAATACTGTTAAATTGGACCACAAGACTTTATCCTAAACTATGAAAAAATGTTGGAAACACATTGTGTATCTCCACAAAAACACTCCCACTCCTTGGATTTCCAGGCAGATGAAGATTAACAAGTCAGAAGCCATTTGTCTGAATTTCAGGTGTTGCAGAAATTATCTTCTGCAATGCACAGTAATCTTTTCTGGATAACAGGTGACCTCTCTCCCCTTTATAGGCAACTCTATACAGCATAACATGGTAGGAATTTTTTTTAATTGTCTTGCTTCATCAAAGATGCTTCTGACTCTTGAAGCCAGAGAGTCAATCACCTTTCAGCTGCTGACCACAGGGTGCTTATATTCAGAAACACCAGAGCGGCAGAATTCTGGACCATATTCCTAAGTGATCAAATTGTTCTATTGACAGAATATTCCTAGACTTAGGAATTTCCTAGATTTTGCCCAGACTTCTTTTTCAGCCAAGCGTACACTAAGAGAGGGTTGTGGTTAGTGTCACATCAGTGAGCACAGGTGCAAAGCGAGGGCGAAAGAAAATGGATAGCCATCCTCACAAAGCAAGTCAGCCACGATAACCAAGCCGCACAGACGCTACGCAATCCCAAACCAAGGTTCCCCCAGGTGATCCTTGCCCACAGGCCTCTCTTTTGACCACACAGGAGGAAGATGCTGCTGTGCCATGAAGATGCTTCATTCACAACCAATGCACCAAATAGTTTTGAGGCCAGGCTCTTACTGTGAAGATGACCCACACTAGGGACTGAACTGAAGTCTCTTGTACTTGCTTAAATTAATACAGTTCTAAATAAAAATAGCTTGTTTAAAAAGAGCTGCTCTTGGCACACATGAGGAAGCCTCAATCATGCAAACAGCAGGGACGGATGCTGATCAGTCTTGCTTGGCTGCAATATTTTAAAAGTGGTTGACGGAGCTGGGTTACCTTGGAGTCTGTCTTTCTCAGAGAGGCTCCCGCATCCACCAGGAGCTGGCAGACAGTACGATGGCGCTGGCAGGCTGCCTTATGTAATGCTGTCTCACCCCTAGACCAAAGTACAGAAACCAACAGTGAGACACATCACACCAAAATTTATGAAGTATGTACATTTATGAAGTATGAGGTTCAGAAGACAGAGAAGGATGCTGTATTTCTGTGAGGTTCCCACTTGCTGGCAGACTTTTTCACTCTTTCCCTGAGCATCTACATCCTAGATGTTTTTCTACACTCAGTAGAAAAGCCTAAAATGCACAAATAGCAGACGAAGAACTTCTGAGGGGTGGGAAACATGCACTGTTTTTATGTATTCTAATGACTGAATGCCACATTCTCATCCAACCACCAGTTCTGGTAACTGCTGCAAAGGCAAAATAGCCACCTTATTTCACAGAAGGCAAAACGGCAACAGTATTTGTTTCTTCCTGCAATTACTTTTTTCAACCTCATTCTTGGATACATCCTAGAAAAATCCTGCCCATCAAGGCTATGACTGGTGCACTTGCTGCCCTGGTTCTGACACCCTGCTCTCTTAGATGTATGAGAACTGTTTTTGTTTTCTACCGCTGGACTGGTAAGCTACTGGGGAACACATGGTTTTCAAAAGAGGAGGCTGTGTAAGTGGGAGCAGATTTATTGAAAAGCTCCTCACTCAGACTGGGGCTATGTGTAACAGGATTCTGAGACTGTGGTACAAAAGGTAAAGAAATCTATTTACCTAGAAAGAGGAGGTAAGTACGCACTGAGTGGGTTGACAAGGTGTCCTTAATACTGGTGTCCAACAAGTAGGGCCAGTACTTAACCTCCAAAATAACAAATTACAAGAAATATATGTAGTAGGACAGATCTTGCACTTACCTACCCAGAAAGTGAGAGTGCATAAAGGAATTTCAGTCTCAGTCCATGTCAGAGGAAACTAAAATATTACTAGGTAACGTTGTAATCAATCTGCCTCTGCTGCATGAGAACTATATTCATAGTGGAGTACTATCTGATTTCCCCCCGAGGATCAAAATAAAAATTCATGCTGCCAGTTATGGCTTGAACCTTCCCTTTTCAAGAGTTAGCCGTAAGGGGACCTTTGTAAAGGGAAGCCCTCATAGCCACGGTCACTTGCGCTTTATTTGAGTGGCTGTGCTGTGCTACTGAATGAAGAGAAACAGGAGATCTATCCAGACTCCCATCACCCCTGGATCACACTCATGCACCTTGTGCAGAACCTTTATGGTGTTCTCTGTTAGCAGAGGAGGGCACTGTGGGATGAGGAATGGTAGGTTTAACCCCCATGAGAAAGGCAAATTTTTCTTTCCATATATTCCATATACTTCCCGTGATTATTCACACTTCCCTTACTTCTTGTGGCACCTTGATTATACAACAAGGTGTAGAACAATTGGGAATTGGAAAGCAAAGTCTATTTTTTTTATATACATCTATATATAGTTTTAATAACAGAGGTGATTGAGGGTTTAACTACTTGAAATCTTCAACTGCACACCTTGTGATCACTTGGGACAGCTAAGGCAGAGCACCCTGAATGAATGAAGAAGGGACTGAAGAGAAGGTGTAGAGCAAGAAAAGTAATTTCCTGACTTCTGAAATTTACTTTTCAGGTTGGTCCCTCAGTAACGGGACGCCAGAAACATCAAAGTACAATGCAGGACTTGTATTCTTCTAGAAAAAGTAAGGAGGTGTGGGAAGAAATAGAGGGAAAGTAATTTAAGGAATTCAGTAAACATTTCTTTTAGACCAGAAATCCATATATGACATGGTTGTTGTTTGGGATTAGGGGGACTTTTGTTTGCCTTTTAAGCTTTTTATTCAAATGTTTGCACTTGAAAAAAAAGTCTGACAGGCTAATGCACATAATGTGAAGGGCAGAGTAGGTTGTACTTACGTTTCACTGTCTGTCATGTCCAGTAATTCAGATGGGCCTGCAAAAGACAGTAAGGTATGTCATATAGCATTTTTCTGCATGACTAGAAGAGTACAACTACCAGGAGAAGATACCCAGTGCAAATATGTAAAAGAAGACAACTGAAAGCTCAATTTGCATTAGTATACTGAGCTTCAATGTAATATTTGCGTGTGTGAGCCCTTACACTAGCAAAATTTGAATGCATAGTGACTGCTGGGAGTGTCAGCACCAGGGAGTAGCTGCCTCTAAATTATACTGGGAATGAATATTCATGGAGTTTATTTTCTCACTCTTCACCTTGCTCAATTAAGTAGTTCACATAAGTACAGTGCATTGAAAATGCTGATATACTGGAAACCCTGATATATTGCAAGTTAAAATCCATTGTTAGTGCTAGCAGGAAAATGTCATTAGGAAGTTGAAATTAGCCAAAACTCTGTCCTGAATGACATCCCTGTGCTACTCTATTTAAGAGCGTTATACAGAATGTAGATCAGGGTGGAATATTCCCAGCAGTCTTTATATTGATATGCAAATCCTGTACTCTACTGGTTAGCAATGATCAAGAAAGTAAGATTAAGAAAAAAAAAGATTTTTTTTAAGTGGGACAAAATAATGCATTTATGCTAATGTTCTTTTGTCCTTGATATTCACTAAAGGCAGATGTGTAGAGCAGAAAATTCCGTCACTGAATTACAGCGACATGGAAAGTCTAGGATCTGGATAGCATTTGAAATGAGAAAAACTTTTCCGTTTGCAGTCTGTCTTATTATTCTTTTCTCCACTGATCTGGAGCATAGTACCAGATGGTATGGGGCAGTTAGCAAGGGGAACGGTGGAACTTTACAGGAATTTTCCTTCCTGTGCATGAATATTTCTCTTCAGCACACTTTGACTTTGAAATTCAAGAGTCCTCATGAGCTTCCAGCAAATCTCACCTGAAACTGAGAAATTTCACACTACTTGCTTACAAAGGCCTACACACAACCCCTCTACACTCCTTTCACTCTGAATGTGTGTCAAAATGGATCAGAGCAGACTCTTTCTGCTTTTACACCATGCACGTGCAGTATCACCAGGGGCAGCCGGGTGCCTTGGCTCCTGGGGCTGCAGGCAGCTCCAGCTCCTTCACTTCATCTTCAGTCATCATGAGAAAGGGGTGGTCAAAAAAGTAGCATGCTCAGTCCCCAGTGCACAAGGCATTGCATACCTATCATGGCAGTTCTCCAAACTCATTAGCCACTGTTGGTTTTTAATGCTCAGCACCCTGACTCTACCGCCACATATCCGCACTTGGCACTTTTGTGTTCACTCCTCCCTACCAAAAAGGATCACTCACAATCCCTTAGCTCCCATAAGCATGAAGGAGGACACAGGGGGGCAAGCATGGCCCCTTGTTGGGAGGAAAGAAATATAATGCCTGAGAAACTAAGAAGGAAAAAAAAACCCCACAGATTAAGAAAAAGACTCTTTTACATCTCCTAGGAGAAAATCATGTTCCCTCAAAAACAGAGGCAATCCCCCATGGCTCCCTGTAATGCTACATCCCAGCGACAGGTAACCAGGAATGGCCTGCGGCGTGTTAGAAAAGACAGTGCCAAGTAAACTATTTCTGTTCACGGATGGGACAAGGAAGGTTGTGATGCAAAGGTGGAACATGGTTGGCCTGGGCTGGATGCATTGGGCATAGACGTAAGTTGCTTTGGTAAGTGGAAAACAGCATAAAAAAGTTAGGAGGAAGGATAGAGAGAAGTTGTAAGTATATGACCTGAGAGGGATAAGAAGTGTGGGTCTGAAGAGATAGGAAGCCAAGGGTGAAGGAAAACCAGTCTGGAGCAGGAAGAAATAGCAAGCCTAAGACAGAGGAGCCGAGTGCTGAGGACTAAGTGGGTAGCCTGCAAGTACAGACCTTAGGAGATGCCAGGTACATCCCACCTGTGTGCAAAGGGTGCTCTCCTAGATACTGTCACAAATAAAGCATTTCATAGGAGTGCCCCGACTCCATCCCCGTCATATATAAGGTTCAGATATTGGGGTTACTTGATTATCAGTCCAGTGTTGTACCAGGCTTCATTCGTTTCATTCTCTCTGGCCTATATCTCTGAAGCTGGAATGTCCCAAGTCACGCACAGCCTGAGCTGTGCCCTTTACTTCTCTATTTTATTTTCACTTGTGCTTCTCTTAAACCATCTCACGCCCTCCTCCTAATTCCCTTTCCCCTCTTTTTTGGACCTCATTTTTACATCAGTCTCCCTGGCGCTGCCAACCGACCATTCCAAATCCCCCTCTGCCCCGGGACAAAAGCTGCACAGATGTGGGAAGGGCTGGCACTGGGAAAGCTAACGGCACTGTCATCCTGACCCAGCAGGGAGGCGGCTGTTTTACTCCAGGACAAGAGGCAGAGAAAGAAAAGGGGACCAAGGCTCAGAGAGAGAGAGGACAAAATAACCCAATAGAAATCCGGAAGGGAAATGCATGAGTGAGATTTCTATCAAGGAAAACAGCAGGGGGGGAAATAAAAACAAAAGACAGAAATGTGTGGAGAGGTGGAGGGAGGAAAAAAAGGGAGAGAGAAAGAGAGAGAGTGACTGGGGGGGCTAAAGAATGGCAGGATGGGGACAGGGAGGGGGGTGGGGTAGAAGTTTGCATGAAAAGGTCTGAAAAGCATGACGCACTGAGGGGAAGCCCAGCTGAGATCACTGTCTTTCCTTAACATCTCCGATAAACTGTCTCTGCAGAATTATTAACTTTTTTCCTTCTCTCCTCCTGCCCCCTTTCTACTCCACCAAAGCCACTCTTTGGTTTCTCAGGAGGCAAAGCTGCCCAAGCTGGGGATGGGAGGAGGGAAGCAAAGGAGACGCTCAAAAACAGCTGCCCTTTAGCTGAGCTCACTACAACATAAAAGAAAAACTAAATGACCATATTTCAGAGGCATTTCCAAAATATACAGCACCATGCAGTCTGAAAGGCCCCTGGCCACAGCACATCCTGCTCTCTCCAATGGATGTGGTTACAGCTACCCACAGGAGACCACAGCTATTAACCCCTGCTAATCCCTTCTCCTGTCAGTCCTTCAAAGAACTAGAGAAGAAGGGTATTTTCCTTAAGCAGTAATATCAGACATTATCAGCATTTCTGTGTGTTCATCAGTTAAAACCCAATTTGTTTAGTAACTTGATTGAGGTTGTTATCTTTGGGGAGCAAACTGGATTTAGTTCCTTACCTTCAAAGAAGGGATATTTTAAAAATAACACTAATCTTCAAGGTAAGAATTATTTCAAACCTCCCCCCAAACTCCACGCTCCTCAGTTTTACCCAATGTGAAAAAAGATTGACAGTGTCTGGTTTTTACTGCTAGAGTCTGCTCAGAACTTCTGCTGTAACATAGAGGGTAGTTGGGCTATAGGAGCATGCCATGTTGATCCAAAATTTGGTAAACTTACACATTAAAGTAGACTATTTTATACCTGTGCCTTCTATGAAAATTAAGCTGGTTTCTGCTTAGGCCTTTCACAACACAAATGTCCACTACCCTAAAACGTTCTGCAAGTCTAAACATACCAGCAAATTTCAGGCAAACTAAATTTCAGGCCATTCTAAGAGTAACAAAAGCATCCTCCTCTTTACCACAGGATGCAGTCTAATGGAGTGAGGACACTGAGGTTTGAGGTCACAGAAATGTTCAGGTTGGGATGCTCTACTGACTGTTTCATGAGAAGTCCCCACCACAATTCCTAAGGCAACTGTAAACTTCTTACCTCTCTTCTATTTAGAATTAAAATACCCTAGATGAACTACAGAATTCTTGTTTGCCTTTTGAGCCTCTAGAGAAGACAAGGAGAAGGCAAGCCTTGGAATCACAGAATTTCCTAGATTGAAAAAGACCTTTACAATCATCTAGTCCAATACCTTTAAGATCATGTCTTGTATAATGGCTATAACTTATAAATAGTTCAGAATTGTCAGAAGAAAGACTCCAAGACAACTTTGATTCCAAGTACAGACGATGATTTTGGAGGTCCTTTTCTAACTGCATTTCTTAAGCCCTCTGTAATCCTGTTTGTTCTAAGCAAGTAAACAGTTAACTCTTCTCTAATGTGTATGCATTAGGATGTGAGACAGTTGCTGACTGCAGCACTGAACAGATGTGGTTTTGATACCCACTGAGTTTGGCCCTCAGTTTCAAGATAAGTGCTCCTTAGCCCAGCTACAGACAGATCTTAAAAGGTGACCCTCCTACTACAAACAAAAGACCCCTGATTTAGGAAGGCAGTCATGAACAACAGATAGGTCTGTGTATCTGCCCTTCCTGCACAGGGGATAGAGAGAAACTTTTGCAGAAACAGCAGCCAACACAACTGTTCCTGCAGCAGTAAGCAGCTGTCGTCCTGACACCTACTACATCGGTGCTGCTATTCTAGGCTTGTGCTAGTCCACTGCCGAGTATGTGGCAATACTGCACAGCAGTCTCCTTGTGTGACTCATCTCTGATCTTTTTTCTAATTTAAGAAGGGTTATTTTCCTCTCCTTAATATCTGAAATCATTCTGATGAAGATCACAGAATAACCTCTCGCATTAATGTCTCCTGCATGTTTGCAGAAAGCGTAAAGCCGCCTCCACAAAGGACAGTCATGGCACCACTACACCATTTTCTCTCCTCGTAATCCCAGTGCTATGGGCAGAGGGGAATTCCCCACTTCTGTATCATGTTTGATTCACCCCACTAGTTTCACACTGGGCAGTTAAAATTCCTAGTATGATGGGTTTTGTCATTGTTTTTTAAAGATATTCAGAAGATTTTCCCCATGTGATTAATAATAGGCTTTCTGTGCTGTGTGATGGAGGGTAGCTTGCAGTGGAACTCTTATTAACTATCTCCAGCCATGTATGGGAAGCAGACAAAGTACAGAGAAAGTATGGCTGGGCAGAGGTAAGTGCTAGAAGAGGAGTAAGACCCATTTTTATCAAGGGTGGATATCAGCAGAAATGAGAAGCTAGACACAGGGAAAGCCTTAGACATTAGACCTGTTGCATTGGGGTCTTATACACTAATTAATGTTGAGAAGATGCCAGATACCAGAGAACACAACAGAAAAAACAAGGACATTATGATGATGATGATGATGATGATTCAGCAAGAGAGCTCGTTTGTGACTGAGAAATGCTCAGGGTAGAAATTAGTTTCATTAATTGCTTGGTGGGAGAAGAGAGGATGCCCTATTAGAGCATTGTCCCATACACACTCTTATCCCCAGAGAATGTTAAACAAACAATGCTTGTGGAGAAACCCAGAGGATCTGTGTCTGGAAGGCTGCAAAAGCTTCCTGCCATCCTTGGAGATAAAGGGGGCAGAGAGGAACTGAGCTGACATTTCCTCAGCCTTCTGGTTTGTCTTTGTCTAACAGTCCGTAATCCCTCACATTTCTCTATTCACTTCAAAAATTCCCCTGAATTCCCTGCTCATATCCTTAGCAGATTAAATGATCAGGAATGGTAACTGGGTCAGCCTGTGAGTAAGTTAAGGTATATGTGCCTAAGAAAAAACCTGGAGAGGTAGTCATGATAGTGAACTGGTACATGTGTGCTGTGAGTAGAGACCAGAAACAGTAAGAAAATTAAGTGAAATTATGTCCATCTACAGAATTCAGAGGCAAGCATATGCAATGTGACTAATGAGATTATCCAGAGAAGTTAAATAGGAAGTAGAGTTAGCGCTGGTAATGCTTGTTACAACTGGTGAGAAAACTAGCCAATATTTGGCTATACAGCAAATTGCACTTAGCTACCCATGGGTAGGTATCTATACATAAAGGAGTAAAAGAGCAATTCAGCCCCCCTCAGTCAGATATTTGGGGTACAGTTCAGTTGCCCACACACGGATATTTTATTCCCTTCAATACACCTACGGGCAGGCCTTGGGATGCATTTGGAATGACAAGGATGCTTGCCTGGGCTTCAGCTGCCAGTCCACTTAGGGTCTCCTACAGGCCATGTATGTTACCTTGTAGACCCATGCAGATGTCCTACATATCCAAGGGAAAATGACATTAGATAGTTATGCTAAGCTAAATGAAAGAAGCATATGGGTAACTGTCAGGTGAATCAATCGCTGGACTGCAATGACTACCTTGACTAGGCTCGTCCTTGAGCTAGTCATGCTAGAAGTCTGTTGCTATTAAAGATGCCCTCCTCACTTTCATCTGCCAGTGAAAGAGAACAGGTCTCCTCTAGTATCTCTGTCATACAGTAGCAAACTAATTGAGTCATGGATTTCTGTTGACAGCAGAAGAACTTCGACCCGTAGATTACCTGATGCCTATATGTAAACAACTAAATTTAGGAGTCATCCTGGAACAACTTGAGGCCACTTATTCAAATTACCAGAGGCAGGCTCTGTGTTTAGTGCTAACTCTGCTGCTGGAATAATATAGCTAATTTTGACATCTAGAAGTCAAAATAATCACTGATATTTTCAGGAGAGATCAAAGAAGAGTTGCAAGAATGTTTAAAGGAGTAGAAAACATTTTGTACAGTGTAGGAGGCTGTCACTGGGACTTCAGCTCTGCTTGCAGAGCAGTGACAGTATTACTGTACCATTCTTCAGCAACAAGTGAAGATTACTGTAGTTCCACAGGCAGAAAATCCTACACGTGACTGCCTTCGACATACGTACACACATAAATTGCTGCATAGCCTGTGTAAGCAAGCCTGCAATCCTCCTATCGACAACAATAAAAAGAGTTGAAAGGGAAAAAGGGAAATGGTACAATCACAGCCTATTAATATAAAATGAAGGTCATAGATTTTTTTTTATCGTATGATCTTGAATCTAACAGAGACATAATATTGGAAGGTTGGAAGGGAAGCTAGGCAAATCCAGTCTAGAAATAAATGCACAGATTCCTAAACAGTGTGTTATTAAATTCTGAAATACCACAAGTGGTTAGATGGATTCTCCATCACTGTAAATGTTTTAATGGGGATTAGATGCTTTCTACAACATACGGTCTAATTGAAAAACAAATTAGTTCAGAAGATTCCTATGCCACAGGTTCTAAGTAGATAATCACACTGCTTCTTTACAGCTCCCCAACTGATGCAACTGTGAAAACACCCATCCTACTCAAAAGCCATCTGTATTTTTTTTTTTTCCACACTTTCCCTTTATCTGGAGACAGCACTGTCATTGCTGCCACATTCCTGGGCTCCTGCTCACACATGTTGCGGGTGAATGTTATGCTGAGAACGACCGCAGATGAGCGAAGGCACTTTGAGCCTTATAGTTTGGTTTTAGCTCACTGACACTTGGATGAACTATAGTTCTCGGGGCTTCGCCTACTGTGACTTACCATGCTCCAGGATGTATTTCACTATCTCGCCTTGCCCAGTCTTGGCAGCATGGTGCAACAAGGAGCAGTGATCAGGTCCTTGGATTAACAAATTGGCTCCTTTTTTACAGCATTCTATGAACTGGAAAACAAAACAAAACACACAGAAGGATAAGATGGAAGAAGCAAAACCAACAAATATGCAGGAAAATTATTTAGTAATTTTCATAGGAGGTCACTACAAAAATGGAATAAATTGGAAAAAACTACTTTAAAGCCAGATTTTAGGACCCAGTGAAAAAGATGTCTGAAACTAGAAGTACTGACAATTATATGGGTTAAGAAGAACAGTTTATATTTCCTAAACAATGAGGCATTGCTACTCTACTGGCAATGAATTCTTGCTTTCTAACAATGTTTGCAAACCACTTCTGGTGAAGCTGTTAAAATACATATATTTGATAGAAACTTCTGGCTTCTCTACTGAAAATGCCATTTTTTCCTCAGCACAGGATACAAACACTTTCTGACTAAATAAGAAAACTCAATCTTCAAAATCCCATAGGGAGGTGGGGTTCAGCTGCCCCAGATCTCCCTTCTCACTCTCTGCCCTCTTCCTCGGGGGCTGGCAGAGGGAAGGAGCACTACATGGGATAAGAACGAGCAGGACTCAGCAATTGGGCAGGTCTCAGAGATGCTGCAGACCCAGGGGTTGGAAGGGCTGCAGTGTAGATCACTGCAGAAAAGAGGGAGAGGATTGAGACAATGGGGCATCATTTATGATGCAGTACATCTGAAGAAGCGCAAGGAGTTTTCCTGTCAAACTCAGGCAAAAAGTTTTCAAGAAGCTGGAAGGGAACAATATTTTTATGACTGCTGGTTGAAGGACTGCTCCCTAGATGCTGCAGCCACGAGCAGCGGGGCAGAGGTGTAGAAGGGGCACCCGCAGGCAAAGAGTTGGCCTAACAGTACTGTCATTTTTACAAATGGCTCCAAGCTGGCTTCTCGCAGATAAAATTGCAATCATTAATCACAGTCCTCATCCAAATTCGAGGGCATGTTTTCAAATCCTGACTTGGCTACTGAAAAACACAGCCCGAGTAGCTGTCAGACATGGAACTTCACACTTTGGGCACAAAGCATTTTTGCATGGGTGCCTTCTCCTCCCAGTAACTAACAATACCAAGACATTACATGTTTTGAGACATCCATCAGATGATAAAACAACAAGCTGAAGTTTGTTCTACCTGGTCTGGTGGTTGCCTAAGCAGAAGTTAAGGAATCTCTAGCAACTCTAGGGGCTTGGCCACCAATATCACTGCTGTAAAATATCCTTTACTGTGTAAGGCTGTGTGAGAACTACCCTGCTGTTCAGTGTTGCATTCGACAGTATAGTAATTTCCCTGTTAGTAACTGACACATTGCTCTGTGCAGTGCACTATGAATCCTGGGCTGGAAGGTGCTGTCTAACACCAGATCCTATTCACTCAAATTTCACATCTCACCTGACTGGTGTGTTCCCCTAATATTCAGGGTTTCCTGGAAAGGCTGTAAAATGGCACTTGCCAACAGTCCCTACAGCAGTCTAGTTATGTTTTGAGAGAGGTGTGATAAAATTTACAGTATATCAGAACTGCAAAAAGCTGTGGAAAAGTGGACACTCAGTGCTCTGTACTTACCTTCAGCAGGTCACCAGCTATGACTGCCTGTAAAAGTGCTGCAAAAGACAAACAGAAAACTAACATTAGGCAGAAAACATTATGTTTATAGCCTCACAGCTGAGAACACAGCCTACAGTATGTGCAAGTTAAGACCAATGCCTCAATCCACTTGCATTCTCATACACTACCAAAACCAATGCAAACCCTGCACTGGCAGGCAGATGGAAGACTGCCCATGTTGCATGACAGCTGTAGGGACACCAAACCAGCATTTCCAATGCTGCCCTGCAGCTGTATGCTTCTAGTTGATTCTTTTTCCTTGAGACACTTCAAGAACCCTCAATACTGTCCACAGGGTGTGCCCAAGTCTCTGGCACCAGAACCATCACTGAAGACATCAGTGTCAAACACAGAGAAGCTGAAAGCACCCTCAAACATCTCAGACTATTCATGCTGATGGTGGAGTGGTCAGTCAGTCCCAAATACATCGACAGTCTCAAGCTGCAGATGATTACGTGGCAAAATAGAAATTTATTCAAATAGAATATTTATTCAAATAGAAAATTATTTGTATTACAAAAACATTTTGGCATGCCAGGGGGCAGCACTTCCCCCAGGTTTGGCTGGCAGGGTCAAACACCGAGCAGGAGCCAGTGGCCACCTTTGTGGCCTTTGTAATTTAACAGACACAGGAGGAAAGAGAGACAAAGAGAGGTGAAATGAACAATGGCTCACAGCAAGGCAGGACAGAGCTGTGCGCAGAGCCCGGAGCTGCTCACTACCTGCTACTGTCTGCACTGTGCCCGTAAAAAGAAGGAGGAAGGCAAAAGACTGGGATTGCCCTATGTAAAGGCTGCATTCAGCTAAAAATGCCTTGGGGGCAAGTAACCACAAACAGAAGTTGTTACATATCTACTGCTATACAGCTTTTTCCTCCTTTTTCCTTCCTTCTCCCTATCGTAATATGTATATAGTAAAAAACAGTTATGAATAATCTTTCCAAGAAAGCACTTACTTGGTTTGCATATTAGAAAGCATTAAACATCTGTCTCAGTTCATAGTTTTTCAAGAGTGCCTAAGCCCATTTCTATCTTCAAATCTAGAAGGTGCAATCAAGTTAAGCATTTGCTCAAGTGCCATCCTTGATAAAGATGCCAAAAGCTCATGTAGGGAGGAACAAGGAGGAAAGAAAACCCTCATATAGCCTTGCCTGTGAAAAATAACACATAGGAAACTGGATGGTGTGAATTCCATGAGGAACTTGTTACGGCTTCAGAAATTAAAACATCCAAGCCAAACACTGCAGAAGTGGAAGGGCGTGCAAAGATGACTCAACAAATGCCCCTTTCTTTGAAAACACCTGGAGTTGCGTGTGGTTTTCTTGTCTCAGCAGTGCCTCGTGCCTTGGCCACACAGCAGTGGGAAAAGCAAGAAGTCCACCTAAGTTATAACTTGGGAAAGCAGTAGCAACAATTCTTGTAACATTGGATTTAGGGCAGTTTTACAGCGACCATGAGTTAAACTAAGTCCTGCAAATCCCCCCTGGCATCTGTGGTAGTGAGAGCACACAGGATTGAGAAATGGAAAAAGACAAAAGACAAAGACCATCAGGTAAAAAAAAAAAAAATCAAAAATATGTACATCATCTTTTCTTCAGATTTCAGTGGTTTATGTCCTTTGTTTTTCAATAGTACTAATACCGGCTCAGTATAAATTAATAGCAGAGCAGAATTTAACCCTTGTATCATTCATTTTATCTTTTTCCTCCTTTTTCACTGCTTTGGTCTCACTGCCACATTTATTCTGTGGGCTATTGTAGTCTGGACTTGTATAAATATTTTGCTTTCCTCAAACACACACAAAAAAAAAAAAGAACTGGTGACACCAGCTTTTCATTGCTTTCTACATCCAGTATTTCAAGATATGGCTTCCCTTAAGTTACTTGCTAAGATGTAGAGATACATTTTCTTATGCAAACTATGCTCAAGATGATAGTTCAGAAAAACCAAGAGAGAGATCTAGAAAACTCTGAAGTGAAAAGAAAAGCCTGGCAAGCTATGAGAAATCTTCTGTATGGAGTATCCGTAACCAGAAGTTGGTCTGGTGATAAGGCTATTAGGATAAAGCAGCTCTAAAAGACATTCAACATAATTAGACCAATCTTTTCCTCTTTTTCCTAAGCCTCTGATCCAGCAAAGCATTTAGGCAGGTGCTTAGCTTTGAGCTAATCGCATTCTTTGCACCAAGTCTACCTGCACATTTAAAATTGAGTGCTTTGATAGAGTAGAACCTATTGCATAAATAAATACATTACAAAACCAGCTGGCATAACAAGCAGATTAGACTACAATCAAATAAGGCAGTGCTGTAAGCCAGGATGCTGGAAGACTTAAGAAGCTATTGAACTAGAAATGGAGGAAGGTTCTTCAGAATAGGGAACACATTTACATAAACATATGAATATTGCTTAGCACACTAACCCCTTAAACTCAAATGGGACTACTGGGCAGGAGGAGGGGGGTGAAGATGGCAAAAATCACCTGGTTATTAAAGAGGTGGTAAAACAAGGAAGCAGACGCCATTGACAAGAGAGAGAAGACTGAGGAATTGGACAAAATTACTGTTAACATGCAATGCCGGGGCAGCTTAAAATTAAAAACATTAAGTGAGAATGGTTTTATTTCTTCTGAGCAACACTGCACCACTGGTGTAATATATAACATGAATTATGCAATTGTTTTATCGTATCATAAAATACCTTCAGGTCTTAAAGATGCCTCAATAATTACTTGATTTAATAAATATTTAAATTAGGTCATCATTTTCTCAACTTCTCCTAAGAGAAGCATTTGTTATGACTAATAAAAATGGTTTATTACCTTTTTTGTTTATTTAATAAGACTATTTATCGCTGATGAAAGGTGACAGCTTGACAAGACTGGAGACTGAAGTGCTCTGTCCATATATCAAGGAAGCACTCAGTCTGCTGTGGTGGTAGACTCCCCAGGCTGCCTTCTCAACCCTCTCTACCAATACATCTGTGGACAGACACTGCTCCATCACTGATCCCTCTGCTGAAACTGCCAGCAAATGTGTCAATCACTGCCCAGGGTGACAGATCTTGACAGAAACAATTACCTGCTAGGATATGGACAGCCAGAAATGCAGACTATGTATGTAACAGCTGCTAGAGACTAGCAACTTTCAGTTTCCACTGGCTGAATTTTGAGCCAAGACTCTAACCACCCCTCTGGGCCAATAAGTGGATAATGCAGTAACAGAGGAAAAAAAACAAACAACAAAGCTATATTAAAAAGGTTGTTAATTGAATTTTGGTAATGCTACATGCCAGGGTAGCTTGAGACTTGGGAAAAACATCTGCTGGTACATCCACACATACCCAAAAACAATACCTTTCCTGTGGCAGGTGTCACTCATATCTATGTTAGCACCTACTGCTTCTGTTGGCAACAGCTATTTTTATTTCATATTCGAAAAATACATGTTAATGTCACTGAATTGCAATAAACATTTTTGATCCCAGTCATAAAATTTATGTACTAATCACAGTTGCTCTCTGGTTCTGCATGTGAAGTCAGCAACATTAAAACAGTGCTGCTGTAAATCAGTCATTAAACACTGGGAAACAGATATCGAAGGAGTGAGGTATTTGTACCCAGTAACTTCAGAGGCTGCAAGGTGTTATCACAGGGCTGCCTGGATGGTCAGAAGAGAAAATAACCCTCCATAGGAAGCAACCTGGGATTCCTTCAATAGTTCCTATTGCACATCTCCCTCCACAGACTACAGAAGTGCTAAGGAAAGTGACATCCAACTTGCAGTACCTAAATTAAGAGCCAGACTAAGAAAGAGAGAAGATCCTTCAGAATGGCATGATGCCAGGAGACAAGTCTGATCACCTGTGAGAAGGACCATCAAACAAGGACAAAATGGAGGGTCCTCCTTTTAAGGGTTTCCAAGGTACGATACTTCCAGGACCAGGCAATGCTCATGGTCTCAGAAATTTTGGGAACTCTTTGTATAGCATACAGCTGCAGTATGAGAATGCCTCATAAATGTAAGGGCTAACAAAGACAGACCCACAACTACAACACATCAAAAGAAAACAGCAGGAGAGTACAGAAGTCATTGCCACCACCAAACTCACTTCAAAAGTGATGAAAATTCTCAGAAGCATCATAAGTAAGGAAAAACTCAACCAACAACTACCCCTCCCCATCTCCCCTGTAGGAAAACTCCCTCCTGATCCCAAAGCTGCTGATCAGCTTAACATCAAGGACATAAGCAGAGCTCAGGACCGGGTTACTATCATACCAGAATTTTGCTTCTAAAACACTTTAAGAAAGAACATGGAGGGAAAAAAATCTTATAAAACCTTGTAAGCAACATCTCAGGATCATAAGGTCCTTTGTTTAAAGAAGATATTTAATAAGTTAGTTAAATATTCACTCGAGTCAGTGAGAGGAGTTGGCTTTCACTGGAAAGAATATCAAAGAACAGTACAGTTCTGCAGTCTGCCTCTATGAGTGGTATGGGAGTAATTTGTTTTTACGTCACTAAAAGTTATTCATAAACCATAAATATCTTTCAGATTTTACCAGTCAGGTTGCACACCTGATCTGACCCTTTCCACACCATATTTGCACGCACTAGTGCAATACAAACTAAGGCACACTGAATGCTGATAAAAACGTATGGCTATTTTGAAGCTTTCACCACCTTCACACAATTCTTTAGTGAGGGTTTAAGAAGAGGAAACAAAACTATTTAAAACTATGTTTTAAAGTGTAAGTAGCACATAAAGGAGTTGTCACATTCGTGATTAAAATGCAGCCACCTATGAATGAAATGCAGTGCAAGAGCAAAGTATTATTTGAAATAATATATCTTACCTTGGGTTAAAAAATACCAGGTTAACAATGCACCTGATCAGCGTATGACAACATTTAAGCACATGGGAAATTGTGGCAGAATTCAACTACCATAACTACAATGGAATTAGGGCTTATAAAATTTTTACATCTTTCAAATGACACAGTAAGACAGCTGATGATCTGAAGTGATCAGGACCTTGTAGAAACCTCCTTTATCCAAGTATCCAGCAAGTATCCAACCCTTTCTAAGGCACAGCTAACACACCAGTTCAGCACTTCAAACTGATATGCCATCCTCATTTCAGTGCTGGACATTTCTTACCAGTATAGAGGCAGCTAATAAAAAATATTTGACATTAGAGCTTTGATGTGAGGCCCCAAGAATCTGAGCCTCAGAGTCCACCACCATCTCCTGCTAGACTTGCTCAGGGCAACTCTTAAGGAACACCTCATGAAATTTTGCCTTACTCAAACCTTGCTGAGCTGATAATGTAGAAAAAACTGCACCAGAAGGTGACATTATCAAATTTATTCAGAGTTATTAAACTTAGTCTATCATTAGCTTCCAGAACATTTCCATTTCTTTATTTCTGTTTTAGACTTCATGAAGTTCAGAGTCAGAAATTTAAGGTAATTACTGTTTTACATGTTGAAAAGTTAAAAGCTGCCCCTGACTCAAAGAATGCTTTTACACAGCTGGAGTCTTCTGAGCAGTTAAAGATCAGTATTACAGAAATGATAAGAAAACAAGCCCTTGTTCTTAATTTCCCAACAGTTTTATAGAAATCAATAATAACTTCTCTTTCAATTGTTCAAAAAGCTACACTCTCAAGTGAGTGTGAAATCCATATAGATTATCATGCAGATTTTTTCTTCTCTGTAAACAATTTTCTTGTAATACCTTTGTACAATCTAGTAAAGATCAAATCTATATAAAAAACTGACAGTAACATAACTTACCCAGAAATGTACAGAACTAACTTTTTTATACTCTAGCCATGATCTTCAGTCTTGGCCTGCAGATGAAAGGGGTGGGGGGCACCATGGGGAATTGGTTTATGGACTGCTTACCTTCTGAGATCACTATTATAACCAAACATCTAACGTACAGAGCAACATATACACTTGACATTTCTGAAGGGTCTGCCAATCCCATAGAAAAGTTTTAGGGCTCCATGTTGAAGAAAGGTCACAAATCTTTCGATTTGAGACTTTACAAACCATTTACGTCTTCCTAATATTTAATCTGCTTTTAAAGTTAAAAACAAACCAACAAAACCCCCACAAAAAAAAAAAAAAGCGCCACACAATAGAAATTAAATAAAATAAAAAATCACCTTTATATGCCAAACTGTCTACATTAAATTACAAAAATATTAATGCTTTGTTGGAATGACTGTAATCTTGCAAGTCTTTGATCCACAGACAATGTGAAGTCTCACCAAAGTTGATGATGCTTAAACATTTCTCTTTGAAGCTAATCTGAGTGGAAGGAGCAATTAAATGTTTCTTCATGTATTTTATGCACCTGCAAGTACCGTAAGCAACTACTGAAGGCCATGGAAAAAAAAAGTAAATGAAAGTTAAGCCCTCTGGATTGCGGGGTTTCCTAGATGTTGGCAAAAAACCCCACCCCAGAAATAAATGGTTAAATCTTTGTGTGAGTATAAGAGATGAAAAAGGCTAGCAAAAATCAAAGCAGTAAAAGCAAGCATGCACTATGCAGACTTCCTTGAAGTTCTGCACAAGAAAATCACTTCTTCCGTGTTGACTGACAAAGGACTTTACATCAAACAGCTGTCCAACTCTTACAACCAAATATTTCTCCTGATAGAATAGGGCAAAGGTCCCTGAATATAGGCTCACTTGTTGGGCCAAAAAAAAGCTGCACCAGGTCTCTACAAGGGACACTCATCCCCTTTGGAGCCTGTTATTTTAACCGTGCAAAACTTAGGCCAAGATAAGGACACAAGCATTTAGTCCTATCAAAACCCTCAGGATTGATTTTTTCCTTACAGTTAAGCACAGGAAAAGCTGTGTTCTGTCAGAAAATGTCCATTTTCATGAGAATACCCTATAAATACAGCTCATGTACTTATGAGGAATCTGCCTGATCATAAAGCTTAGTAGTGCTGTTTGATGGCAAGACTCTTGTCTGTATTTGTGTCAGGTGAAAACTTCCATCTTGTTTTCATTTTATGCTGATTTTTACTTCCACATTGAACTAAAGCTGACATATAGTAAAAGAAAAAAAAAAGTCTTGCACCAAACAGAAGAGTACTTTTGCACAATTTTTAAACATTAGTGCTGAGCAATCAAAATGGAACATCTTCATCAAAAAGCCGGCTAACAGACAAGGAGAATCACTCTCACAATTCAATGTTCAAGAAAGAGGCTGCACTATAACTAAAGAAGGGGCATTTTGATGGGGAACTTGATTGCCTGTAAGCCTGAAGAGACATCAATTTACAGATGTAATTATAGCTTAGAAAGAAGAAAAGTCTCTCAATAGCCATTTTCGAGTCTAGCCCTATATGTCAGCAACATCTCTTTCTAATCTAACGTCAGCCACGAGAAAGAAGATGCTGGTGGTCTACATCTGAAACAGCTGTCTGGTGTGGGACCAGGGAAAGGTTCCTCAAGTTACTAGATGAGTTCTGCCTCAGCCTAAAGACTGAATAAGAACCATGATGGAAATATGACAGCAAAAATACATAAAGTTTCAAGTCTTCCTGCCTAGAGCATAGTATCTCTCATGCTGGCTAAAGCAAAGACTCATTATTTTTAATTTTATTCCAATATGTATTTGTTTGCTGTCACTACCTACTGTCCTAAAGAAACAGGTGGTAAGCAGGATTTCCATACAGGATTTCAGCTTTGGAAAACACTTAGGCTTCTTAGGGAATCCGAGAGCAATGGCACCAGTCTAGGGAGCTCATGACAGCAGTGCTGTGAGGCACTACTTCCATGAAACAAAAACAAATAAAGAGCCTGAGAGCTCAGAATGCTCCCAAGAGATCAAGAAAACCAACAGTGTGGCAACCTGCTGCAACCAAAAGCTCAAAAGCACACCAGATGAACAGCAGCCAGACACAGACGTCTAATGACTGTTCAGCAAGGGGAATATTATGAAGGCCTTCACACAGCATCTTGAGCTAATCCATCTGTACAGGAAGACATGTGCATAAACATACATTCTCTTGTGGTTTGAGAGACACTTTTGAAGCATACTAACCGTCTGAAAAAGTCATACCTCAATGACATCCACTTCTAGGATTTGCACAAAGAGGTAGAAAACCCTTCTAAACATTTGTAGGTTGTCCTTTAGTTACAAAAGCACTGCATCCTTTGCAGATTCAGAGGAGAGAAGTGACACAGTTTTGACTGTATCTGTTTACCTAACTTAGGAATAATACAAAAATTTTAACACGTAAAAAAAATCATCCATTACTCAGGTGGTCATAAATATGCATTACAAACCATTTCCTTTAAAGAATTTTTTGATTCAAACAACATACGGCATCAATCCACTGTTTAGAGAAGAGGAGGGAGGAAAAAAAAAGTAAAAATAACCACACAGGCTTGTTGGCGGGAAAGAAATGCTAAGTTCTCACTTATACAGAAATCCCTTCATGCAACCCTGGAAGGATAAAGAAGCTTTCAAGCAGATGTAAATTACACTCGAGCTGCCTTTAAGGCTCCATTTGCACTGTCAGACTAGTTTAAAGGTACTTTGATGCCAATTAGAGTCCACTCTGAATTGTTTATGTGGCACTGGTGCTGAGAGTGCGGTTGATAGTTAGGAGTGGAAGTATTCAGCCCCTAATGCTGAACTTTTCCTTCAAGACCATTTAACTCAGATATACAAAAGGAAGGGATGAAAATAAATTAAATGGACTTCCTTTCTAAATGGTCCAAAACCCCAAAGAACAGTCACAGATAAACTAAGTACCATCTGGCAAACATCGTTGCTTTTTTTCTTTCCTTTTCCCTTCCACTATTTTTATTTTTATGCCAAGACAGGAACAATTAATGTCATTTTCAGGAGTGATGTGGTGGAGGAAAATGTCTCTGATCAAGTGAGAACACAAGGCAGGGAACACTTTGGCTGACTAATCCAGCCACTTTATCAATAGAGTGGCATTACTTTGGCAGGAAAAGAATTCTAGGTTAAATAATTAAGCAATGATTTATTTTTTATTTAAAAATAAAAACGATAGGAAGAAAAAAATCATTGTGGGCCACATTGTTCCTCCCCCTTCCCTGACTTGGTGGACCATTACTATCACAGTAACTACTCTCTCCCTTCAGGTTTTTGACACTGCAAGGCTGGCTGCAGTGACCTTTCCTGACAATATCCAAGCAACTCTTCTCCAAGAAGCTAAATACGACTAAATAATCTGAAAGCCAGCTCAAACATGTATTTTCTGGACAGAGTCTTCAATGGGTGGGTGAATTGTTTTCTTGTTTTAATTTAACAAGTTGCTGCTCTTACCTGACCATGAACCACCTCCATCAGAAACAAAAAAACGGAGCAAAGCAGGTTGCAAGGTCACACAGGGTTTCTGCTTGAAAACAGGTGCCCTGATTCAGACAACACATTCCTTATTCCTACTTCCTCCTGAGGGGAAAAGGATAATGGCAGTGGCCATCTGGAAAGAAATGATTCCCAGTTTTCCTCTATTACTCATTGCAGATGCCCACATCTGGCAGATCTCTCCCTCCCAGCTACCTACTGACCCCTCAGCCTGCTTAGATATAATGAGAGGTAGGGTGTAGGCACCTTTTAAAGATTTTGGTTAGAAAGGACCTCCTTCACCCCTGGAGAAGTACTTTCATGGAATGCTTTCTCTTGTTATGGGTACCATGGGTCTACATTGATACCAGCCTGTCCCGAGCTGAGAAATAAATTAACAAACTCAGAGCAGATCACCAGGCAATTGTTGTCTCAGCTGATCAGCACATACTTTTAAAACACTATCCTGAAGGGATTTATTCCAAAAGTGGCTAATTAATCAAAATAAATACCTGCAGTCAGGAGCCCCCCTACTGTACTGTCTTTGATTTGTTCAGAGAAAGCATTCCAAGACATCTCATTTTGTTGCTAGGTAAACAGCTGCAACATCACTCAGAAGAATACAGCTTCTCAGCTGGAGCTGTATGAAACCATCACTCTCTCTTTTGAAGATATCAAGACGGAGCTGTCTTAAAAAAAAGTACCAGCACTGAGATATTGTATTAATCTATAGTACCTTGCTCATCCTTTTTATTCAGGATGGTAGGATGTTTAAAAAACTCGAGGAGAACGTCCCTTTACAGTCTATGACTAGCAAGACTAGTGGGCAGTGGCTCCAGAAAGAAGGAGGTTGAAAGAGTGAAGTCCGTGTTCCCACAGGCCACAAGGGACAACAGGAAATTCTATGTATTGAAAGTTCCAGAAAGTGTTCTCAGCTCTTGTGCTCTTTTCTGGGGGTCCTACAGCCATTTTATTCCTTGTATGGGTTCAGACTTCACACAATCACAGAATGGTAGGGGTTAGAAGGGGCCTCTGAAGATTATCTAGTCCAACCCCCCCTGCTAAATCAGGTTCACCTAGGTATGCCCAGGAAGGCATCCATGAGGGTTTTGAAAGTCTCCAGAGAAAGACTCCACAACCTCTCTGGGGACCCTGTTCCAGTTGTTCCATCTCTGTCACCCTTAAAGAACAGAAGTTTTTCCTTATGTTCAGATGGAACATCCTGTGTTACAGCTTGTGCCTATTTCTCCTTGTTCTGTCACTGGGCATCACTGAGAAGAGTCTGGCCCTGTCCTCTTGACACCTGCCCTTTAGCATACCATAAGCATTGATATTTAGATATTTGTAAGCATTGATAAGATTCCCTCTCAGTCTTCTCTTCTCCAGAGTAAACGTACACAGATCTCTTAGCCTTTCCACCTGAGAGAGATGCTTCAGTCCCCTAATCATCTTTGTAGCCCTCCACTGGACTCTCTCCACTAGTTCCTCGTCTCTCTTGAACCGGGGAGCCCAGAACTGGACACACCACTTCAGATGTGGCCTCACTAGGGCAGAAGAGAGAGGAAGAAGAACCTCCTTTGATCAGCTGGTCACACTCTTCTTAATGCACCCCATTTGCTTTCTTGGACACAAGGGCACACTGCTGGCTCATGGTTAATTTGTTATCTACCAGGACTCCCAGGTCCTTCTCCATGGAGCTGCTTTCCAGCATGTGAACCCATAACCTGTACTGATGCATGGAGTTATTCACCCTTAGGTGAAAGACCCTACACTTGTCCTTGTTGAAATACATTAGGTTCCACTTCATCCAACATTCTAGCTTGTACAGGTCTTGTTGAATGGCTGCACAGCCTTCTGCTGTATCAGCCACTCTGCCCAGTTTTGTATCATCTTCCTCTCTTTAATGGAACAGACAGTACCAGAGCAAATACCATAATGCACAGGACACTCTGTCTCCAATGCAGGAGCAGATATTACATAGCAAAGCATTTTGCTGTATGGGATAGAGCTGCCACCACCTTCCATGCATACATTGGATCACTCCCTTCCTTATAATTCATACAGCAGCTCTCTCCATTCAGGGGGACATCTAGGGACAAAATTACATCTTCTGTTCCAAGCTTGCTGTTTGAACCTGGTCCAATCAGTCCCTGTGGAAAACTCTTCTAATAGAGGCTAATCTGAAGGTCACCATTATATATCCACTTCACTTCTAATACACTCCTGTCTCTACAAAAATCCCTCCTAAGGGTAAGACAACCAGGCTGGATGACTCTAAGTATCATCATGGAACCATGTGCCAGAATCTGAAAAACTTTTGAGTGTCGTTGTTCATCTTTCCATGCAGAAAAACTGCCTCTCATATTCATCTTTTGTATAGTATTATGACATTGTAATAACCATATCCAAAATTTCTCCTTTGAATATATTTGCCTCTTGCCTTAATTTCTCAGTTTTCCCCTATTCCCTCATGAATTTGGAATCTACTGCAGAAAAAAAAAACCCTAAACTCTAAGCAAAGCAAAGATTGCTACAAATTATTCTGATGCTGTAGAAAAGCCTACCTGCTAGAAGCAAGCAAGGCAAAAAGCCCAGTTTCATGGGTTTATAGAGAGACAAGAAAAGCAAGAGAATGGAGACATAAATATTGGGAACTTCTTAGTTCCAGAGCAGAATGGAACTCAGATGCATAAGGATTAAGCACGGGGGTTGACTGCTACTTGAGGTTCATTAGTATAGTGACTTAAAACCTTCAGTAGTTCCATCAAAGGCAATGTTCCTCTCGTTGAAGTTAGGCAGACAAGCATTGAGCTCCAAGTTGCTATTAGATCAGTAAGATGTCAATGTCCGCACACTGTGAATAGTACTACACAAGAGATTCCTGGTGTTGTTTTCAAAAGGCTGAAATGGAACTCATTGTACTGTTTGAGAGCATTTCCCTCTTGTTCAGGTGATGATGAAGAACAGCCAGCTTGGTTATACAGGGTAACCAAAGAATGGTTAATCTGTGATAACCCAGATGAATGAAGCTGGACCAAAGGTAATGTAAAAGATAAGACTATTCAATGCATTAGCACTCAAAAAAATTTAGACAGATTTCTGGAGCTGGATGTGAATAAGAGTAGGCAGGGCATGATCTAGTGTACATACACTGTACAGTGCAGTACTGAAAAGTGCTAGATGAAGGAAAGGTTTGGTAAACCTCAACCTCATCTAGTGATAATCAGGCAATGACTGTGTACTGTCCAGGCAATGCGTTAGAAGTCTTCATTCTCATCACAGTACCATACCTGATGATCTAGGAACAAGGGATATGTTTTTTTTCCAATAACCTCCAACAGCTTCAGACCTCTTCAGCATAAGACCAGGATTTTTACAGAGTAAAAATACAGCAGGTGGTACCATTCACAAACAGAAGAACTGCCTGTCCCCTCCCTCATGACATCCACCAGGTCTTCTGTGGCCCTAGCCCGCTGTTGACTTTCATCTCATTTCAATACCCAAAGACAGACCATTGTCTTCCAAGGCTCCAGGGCATGTAAATGCACCAGGGCCCACGATACTGAACACGGAAGCCCTTCCATTTCATTCTACATAGCCATCACTCTAATCCACTGTCTAAATTACTATGCTTTGGTATTTATTTAACTTGTTCCATTTTGTCAGTCAGTTAGGGAACTTGGGGGTTAGGGATTTTGTCTGCTCATTCTGTGTTATTTGGTGTTTTTTTCCTTGCTTTTAATTTAAAAAAGTAAAGAACCAGATGGATTTCACTCTCCAGTTATGTATTTCCTAGGTACCTGTACCAAGAACAAAGACACAAACCTAAAATCTTTAAGAGGTTTGGATTTTTTTCTTTTAAAGTTTGTGATTTTCCAGCAGTACTGTTTCCCTTTCTGTGACAATTAAAATGTAACCATTTTGTAACTGATAAAGGTGCCCTTTAACACATGTCCACAACAAGGAGCATTGTGTGCTGTTACGATTGTTCAATAGATACCCAGTCCCAGACAGATGGTGCTTTATCCTCACCCTCTCTTCAAGACAGCATAATGCATTGTCCTGTCAGGGATTAATGGAAGTGCCACTCACAGTAGATGCTAATTCTGGTAGCAACTCTCTTACTACACTACAGATGCTACAGCTACTGGTTGCAGCTAATGCTTGAAGCAGGCAGTCCACAGTGGAGGAGAAGCAGGACATTAAAAAAAACGCACAGTGAGGAGAATCTATGAAAAAAATCTATGCAGAATGCAACCTCATGGTCAAGGGGAAAGCAACATTTGAAAAGGAAGACAAGGATGATGGAAAGAAAAAAACCCGAACAAAGAGTAGAAGAAAAAATGAGAACTGAAGAATAAAGCAGACAAAACAAAGATCAAGAACTAAATGGGAAGTCAACACAAAAGATCCAACACAACAGTGTCTTTCCTCAGTAATGGCCAACACACCATGTTATCTGAAAATCAGCACTGAAAAGGTGCCCCATAATAGAGAAGAGCAGCTGAAATAGGCCAGAGTGATGTCAGTGAGGGTATGTTATTCTACAGTTGGATCTTCCCTCATTGTGCACCCAAAGCATTATTGCCAGTTTCATAGAAACTACATTTGACTGGTTAATATCTTGAAAAGACACACTTTGAAAACTGATTATTAATGAAAATAAGAGTCTCAGAACTGACTCCTGGATACCTACTCCAAGAAAAACATACCAGGAGAGATTTGCATAAACAGTATAAAAGACAAACTATTCAGAGTTAAGTTTGATTCAGAGTGAAGTTTGCGGCTCTTTCTTAGTCACTCTCTTCTTTTTGCTTAGGTAAGAGATTTCAGGTCCAAGACTTTTTTGAGATGCTTCCACACATGCATAAAGTGGACTGAGAAACATCTAGGCTTAAAAGGGCTTGTGCTACAGCACTTTTACCACATTTTCCCTCTAGTACTCTTCTCATTTACCATGATCATGGCATAGTGGGAAAGAGGAAATGCAAGCATTGGATCTCTTTTTCTGAAAAGTCACAAAGACATGGGAAATCTTTTGTGTTTAAAAGAAGCTCCTACGTATTTACATGGATGACAAACCTAGTTAGATACTCCACACTCATAAACCACGAAACTTTATAATAACTAGGACTACCACATTACTAATTGGTCAAGGAAACATAGGCCTTTCACTCTGCATTTCAGAGTAGGTTTCTCATAGGAGACAGAGAACAGAGGGAAGGAAGAGGTTATTCAGAGATGTTTCTCAAACCTGAAAAGCTGGACGCTGGCAGATGGCAAACACGAAGATTTTGTGAAAAACTTGAACAGTATAAAAATAATGGCAAGAATGAAAACATTATGACAGTAGGAAACACTAAAGTTTAAAGATACACCAGGAAATACATTTACACTGTCTGTTGCTCTATTAATAGACAAGAATGGAGTAATAGAATAAATGCAAGGGAAATGAAAAAGCAAGATCAGTCTACCACTAATAAGCTTACGCACTGACAAGCAGCTTGAGTCCAGGTCTTGAAACAGTGTATTAGATGAGCCCAGGTCTTGAAATAGCATATTAGACTATAATGTTTTTGAATTTCTTCTGAGGTTTGGAGAAATGGGGTATACTGTTAATTTCTCAAGCCTTCAGTACTTTATATTAAGAATCTTTGGTCATGGTAAAAAGCAGATGAACTATTGGACAAGAAAACTACCTCTAGTTCATAAAGTCAATGAGCTGTAAATCACAGGAAGTTGATGGGGTACACCAGGAAATTAAAACTGTGTGCTTCTGCCATTCTTGTGCTTTTATTTGTCAGGGGATCCACTGCTATAGGCCACTAGGAATGGACTAGATGGGCTAGATATATCTTTGGTCTGACATGTTTGTCCATTTTTATGGCTTTCTTTATAACTGTCTTTACTAAGAAATGACACGTAAAAGAGATGGAGGAGAATTTATTAATGATGGTATCCTTGACAGCCACTGTACGGGACAAAAAAGATCTTGGCTGGAGCCAAGGATAATGTAGGTTGATACCTAACTAGTCACTCCACAGTCCAAGCAAACATACTTCAGTGACACACTTACAGGCTGAGACCTCCCTATATCTCCATTTTCAATAGTTCTTACTATTCCCCATCTGGAACTTTCTTGAATAATGCTTATTGTATTGTCCAGACACTTTGCTGATTTTGTAATTTCATACAAACTGAATGCCAAAAGAAGTTAGTTATTAATTTCTTCTGTGGTCCAAAATAATACTGCTGATTCAGAGATACACAACGAACTTTCTCCTCTTAATTACAGTCTACTTTTTTTTTTTCCCATTTCTTGTGCAAACCTGCCAGTGCAATTGCCACCTCATTTGCAGTATGCATCTGGACTTCAGTACTAATGCAACCATACTTCATTGTACTCTAGAAGAACATTTATACCACACAGTTCTAAGCACCTAAGTTGTTTAAGTTATTAACCAGCTAGTCACTGCAAACTCCTCCTTTAGTCCTTATGGAAAGATAAGATCCTTCAGTCTCCTTTAGAGCAAGCATACATGTAGAAGCTTCTAGCTACACTAAACTCCATACCATGCTACCAAACTAACTTCAGTGGTAACCCAAGATAACATGGGTTCAAGCCTTCAATGTACCATACACTCTCCTCTGCTACAAAGATGCTGTTCTCTAGTTCATAAAAGATCAGCTCATCTTCATAAAATACATATATTGTCCTTAAGCCCTCACATAATTTTCCACAGGTGAAGCTCTATGTAGTTGTATGAATAAATTGCAAACACTTGCAAGAGTTCCATTTGATTGAGCAAGATTCATTTTACAAGTAACTCAACACGAGCTTAAATTCTGCTGGCCCCAACTAAATCAACTAAACGAACAAACATTTGATGTCTAAGGGTGACCAATGTCTGAGTAACATCAAAGTTTCATTTTTATAAAGTAATTTTTCTCCACTACAATTGTGTTACAACACAGTTTACTAGCTAGTCTTTGTCTCATTTTTAATATGCTATTAGTATCTAAAAAGCAGATCTTACCTTGATCTTCTGAAGAGACTGGTGACCTGGAATAAAACAACAAAGTCTAGTCAATCTTTGGTATGAAAAGGCCACAGAAGAGGTTCAGTGTCACTATGGGGAAGGGGATACTGAGAAATTTAAAGATTTTATTCTTGGGTTTTATTCTTTATTCCTTAGAAGACAGAGCTGGAAGGCATCTGACAAGGAAAGAGCAGAAAAGGGCAGGCACCTACTCTGGTAGCAGGTTCTGCAGACCAGAGTGGCCACATGGAGTCATGTCCATGAGACAGCTGTCAGTTGCACTGTTAAGCACTCCCACCAAGAGTTTCTCTACGTACTTGGCAAGAAACATCTCTACTACCATTACTGCTGGAAATAGCTGACATTACTGGTGAGAAAGTCCTGATCCTCCAGAGATTATTAAAGGGACCAGAATTAAGTGTGGGCAAGGAGAAAACCTCACATCCAGGGGTGGTTGAGGAAATTACAGCTTCACGGGAACTCACAGTCATTCAGGAGGCCATTTTTCTTACCACAGGTCAATGTAGCAGCTAGCTTAAAACACTACTTGTCATAACAGTTCATGCCATCTTCACAAAAGCAACATAAACAGACACACACACACAAAAAAAAAGGTCTGGACAGAAGTAAGTACAATAACAAGCAACATAACAGCAGCAACACCAAATAAGAATACCCTTATCAGTAGCCCAAGCCTCTGATAATACTCCAAGAGAGTGAGGGGTTATAAAACATGAGGCACCTTGCAGTGCTCCTGTTGATGAACAGAAGGGCCCTACCAAATCCCAGGGATTTGTGTCACAAGTCCCATCACTAAGGATCACACTCCTCTTTATTTTTGTCAACACCCCTAACAAAGGAACATAAAGAGGTGTAAAGAGGTATTGGAGGTATCGGCCCTCCATTTTTCCCTTTGCTGCAGTAGTTTGGCTTAGCAAAACTGGGGTTAACTGTACAGCCAAACCTGGGATGTGCCTTGGTTATTTAAACCAAATTGACAGCTCATAGTGGGTTGGGCCATTGCCTCATCATTTCCCCAGCTAAGGTTCTCAACTGTATATATAGTATAGCCTTCCCACACAGGTGACAAGGAATATGTTCCTGCAGTGAATGGGACAACCCATGCTTCCTTTCCAAGATATATTTAATTTTGCATCAATGTACAAAAATAACAAATTACTAAAGATTAAAAAATGTTAGTACTGACAGCAAATAGATCAAAGCTGACATAAGAAAAGCAGCCACAGAGGGGTGAAGGGAAAATAAGGAACAAAGGGGAAAAGAGCACATGTATATTTAACTGAGTCAGCAGGGGCTGAGGGTTGGAGACAGGGAAAAGAAGGGTTAGAAACCGTGTATTTAGAGGAATAAAGGAGCTGAGGGAGGAGTCATGATCTTATTCCATAACAGGGGTCTGAAAATGAAGGTTGAGGGATTAGAGGACATAAGAAGCAGATATGCAAATACGTAGATGCAAACGGGAAAGATGGAAAGAAAAGAAGGAAACTTTCCTAATGAGGTATGCAAATCTGTAGTTTTTTTTAAAAAAGAGAGATTTGCAAAGAAAGAGAGGAAGGAGAGCACAGTTGGTGTAATGGTCACTGTGAGAGGAAAAAAATGTGATTGCCTAATTAAGATTCTGACTATGCAAGAAGCCAATGTGTCTGTATGGATCAGGATTAATTAATCCTCTACTCCCATTAAATCCTCTGATTTCTGCTGAACATCCAAGACATGTATCCTGCTTTGTTGCCAGCCAGGCCAGCTCTGCCCTTGCACTTCAGCCATGTCTGTGGTAATACAGTAGGAATGCAGGTAACCCAGAGGATTAGCAGGCATCACCAGGACTCTGTCCCACTACTTAGACCAGTTAGTTACAGGTCTTCCTCCACAACCCCCCAGTAAAAGCCTTTCTGAAGGTCAAAACTCAACACACAGTGTTTCCTACAAGGTTATACAGTATGGAATGGGCCACATCAGGAAGTGCAAATTTTTAAGTATTTCAAAATATTTTTACATGCAGGAGTCATGTCATGTTCCTTAGCTCACATATCCTTAGTCTCCACCCATTGCTAATGCTTTATCCCACAGCATCAGTAGAATTTGCACAGTTTCTTCACCTTTCTTTATTTGAAACACTAACATAAACAGTACAGATTATCCTATCATTTGGCTCCGCTTTATGCCCAATAAAAAACAGCTGTCATTAGTTCCTTACAGCATCAACAACAGGAGAGACACTATTGTAATACCACTGCTTTCTCAATTAAAACAATGAGGGGATGAAAAATATGTTTGTGCATGTTTAGTGTGTCCAAAATTAGTACATATTTTTCAAAATACTACCGCTATGTACCTTTGTTGCATGCCTTGAACCCAGTGGTTGAACAGTAAGAAATCTAATAGGTACTACTGTTGTTACCAGCAGCGTTTTCATTTGAAAAGCTTCATCAAGCATCTTTTGGAATTGTGTAGCCTGGTATAATGAGAAAATAAGGTTTATATAATCACAGCATCTCAATGTGTACTTATGCACATCTCTGTCTCAACCTAATAATACAGTTTGAGCTTGTTGGCTCATTTCATCCGTCATTAACAGAGGGGTTGGAAAGCCAACTCCTGCTTTCACAAGAAAACATAATAGCATAAGCTCAAACTTTCTGAGGTAGCTGCAAAGCCACAAAGAGAGGTTTCGAGTATCTGAGACACAGAAAAGCCTCAACAAGCGCTTCCACCATTTGAGATATCAAAGCTTCAACCACAATAAATTAGGCTTCCTTTGTTCCACTACTAAGTATCTTGGCAAACACTGGAGAGGATTTTCAACATTCTACAATTTCAGGTCATGTGTTTTAGGAGGAGAAAGGATTTTTCTAAACCATTCAAGTACTGGCCTAACTACACCAAGGGGAGTCTTGCTAGTAACTGTAACATAACTGAGGCTGCTGAAAAGTCCACATTAATAGTATTGGCATTCTATGCACTGTCTGGTCTACTACATGCTTATGACAGGATTTTAGGGAGGAAAAAAAGTCTAATGACCTGCTCTAAACCACATACGCTCACTCCACAGCCACAGGGGACTTTCCCTGACATCAAAAAAATCCAGTGCATGCTCATATTTCCGGTCACACATCTTTTTCTCAGGTCTGTAAGAAGTATGCAGGATATACTGTGGCAGCATTGGTCATCAGAAAAGCATCCTGAGAAAGGAAGATCCTTGGCTGCTCACATCCACACAGTAATCATCTACCTAGCACCTGTCAGCTGCCCTCCTATTACGATTCTAGCTGTGTGTTTTGCTGTCATAAAGAAGCATGTTATCACCTTCACAACCTCCATGCCTTAAAAAAAAAAAGTAGAAACAAGTCAGACATACTTCAGAAGAACTAATATGCTGTGAAGATTCGTAGTCAAAACACTTTGACAATTGAAATCTTGAAGAGATTTTAATTTGATTAAAGAAAACAAATCAAACCCACAAAACCTTCAGGAAAAGGTTCAGGAACTGCAATATCCTGTTCTTGGCCATTTCAGAATCGGATTGCTTAATATTTATCAACTGCCATTTTTTTTCTGGTTTTATCTTGGTGTAAAATTAACTTGTTAAAAGAAAAGCTCATTAACCTCCACAGGAGAATAGAGACAAACCAGATTGTCTATGACTGGCTACTTTTGCAGAACTATGAGATTAAATTAGCTCTTCTACCAACAATGCTCACTCCCCATGCATAAGTGTGAATGGGAAACCCAATTTCAAATATTTTCACCAAAGGCATTAATCTGACTTTTCGCCTGCCCTGGTTTGACAGATGCTTCATGAAGAGTTACTGCTGTAGTGACCAGTTAAGTGGAAGACAAACATGGCTATGACAATAGGGAACATGATCGGAAGGGGGGGGGGGGGGGGGGGGGGGGGGGGGGGAGTATGCTACCACTTCTCTTTGCTTTCCATGGTGTTCAAACCCCTCCTTTTGCTCTACATCCTGCAGTAGTGCTCTCCTCCCGTTGCAGAGTGGCAAGCTCTAGTGAGAAGGGACAACAGCACTTGGCAAGCCTCAGTCTGCAAGAGGAAGCTGCATGTTGCCTGTTTCACCACTCCCTATGCAAGCAAAGCAGTACCTGTTGTGCGTAACACAAAAATGCACAGGGATCTCCCAGGAAATGAGGTACAGACATTTAGAAAAGCATAAAAAAGGCCTGAATAATAATGTAAAAAGCCCCTAATGACACATTCACTACATGCTTCCAGCAAATTGGAAGACTTACGATACTGAAGGCATGAGACATACCCACCTGAAACAGCACTGTGCCTCAGAGTTACTGGTCTGATCCAAAGCTCACTAGCATTTTTCCACTCACTCTAACAGGCTTTGGATCAATTACTAGCAAAAACCTAATCCCCAGTATAGCCAAGACAGCCTTCAGTATCATACAAGCCTTCCCCAAAGAGCTGAACACTCACAGCTGTTTCCAAGTGCACTCTCCAATGTTCAAGCACTGGATTTATTCAGCACTGGAAAGGTGGAAAAGGGAATACTCATTTCTGAAGAGGGAAGGGGCAGGGACTGTCACAATTTTAAGCCTAGTCAGCTGAGGCTTAGGAACCTCGAGAAATACAGCCAGCCTCCAGCAGATGAATTCTAACAAAATTTCAGCAAATGGGTACATTATTCATGAAGACAAAAGCCTCTGGAGAAACAAACCAGGAGCTGATGTAAAGCTGCTATTTTAATCAATAAACCTGTAGCAGAAACCATCTGCACCAGGCCTGTTTAAAACCAGCCATTTACAATTTAAAGGCCAAATAACAATCTGTGTGCAGTAACTCTACAGGGGTTTCTGACCATTCCCCTTTTTCCCTGCTTAAGCAATGCATTTCTGCAAACTTTCTAATTCAGTCTGAAAATAGCTGCCTGTGATGAGGGGAGTTAAAGAGCTTTCAGATTAAACCCATTCCTTCTCATTTTGCATGCACATGTCTTTAGAACTGAAAGTGGCATCCCTATTGAGATTTATTCATATATTCTCTGATTGCAAGAGAAGAAAAATTTTAGCGCAAAGTATTTTTAAAATGAAGGTGAGGAAACCCCCTCATCCAGCAATCTGCATCAATACCTCTGGGACTGGTGAGTCCCCTGCAGCCCCAGCTGCAGACGGTGCCTCGTATCTCGCTAGCAGGAAGGCAGAACTGCTTGCTTTCCTGGTCCCTCAGCATCTCCTAATTGGAAGCACCTATAAGGGTTAAAGACAGTGCTCAGTCTGCGCATCACCATTTTCTGCCGTGTCATTTGATGAAAAATAAAAGCTTAAGAATTACTGAGAGCTTTCCCACACTTCCACTTTGACCCTACACATGCCCAATTCAGTCACCTAGACAGGCTGGAGAAGTAGGCTAGCAGCAACCTAGCAAGTTCAAAAAAGGCTAATGCAAAGGCCTGCAACTCAGGTGGAATGAACCCACGCAAGAAGATGACATACCGCCTGGAAAACAGCTTTGCAGAAAAGGATGAACATTAACAGAACACAAGCTGCATGTCAGTCAGCAGCATTCCCTGTGACAGTGAAAGCCAATGTCACACTGGACTGTATTTGCAAGACCACAGCCATAACAGAGATGGAAGTGATTTTTACCCTGTACTCAGTACTTGTGAGACTTGAGAACAAGACAGACATTGATAAACTGGACTGAGTTCCACAAAGAGCCATGGAGATGGTGAGGGCATATGAGGAGAGCTCAAGGGAGCTGCGTTTGTTCAGTGCGAAGAGAAGGCTCAGGGAAAATCTTATTGCAGCCTTCAACTACCAAATGGGAAGGTATAAAGAAGACAGAACCAGAGTCTGCTGAAGAAAGAGGAGGAGAAGCAATAGTCACAAATGGGGACATGAGAAATTCATACAGAATATTAGGAAAAGCTTTTTCACCACATGGATGACCAAACAGGAGAACAGGTTATAGAGAGAGATTACTGAATCTCCAACTTTGCAGATATTCAAAACTCATATGGACAAAGCTCTGAACAACTTCATCTAACTGGACCTATTTTGAACAGGGGTTTGGATTAGATAATCTTCTGAGGTCCTTCTGAACATAAATTTTTATGCAATTCTGTGAGTGCCTCTACAAAGCTTTCTGGATTTACTATCCCAGATTTCCTATCATTCTTTCTTCTCAAATATTTATCATAGACAATGGCCATACTGTTCCACATGTGGGAAAATGCTGACAAGCAATGCTCCCTGAATCTAAAAAAATTCATTCACATTATTTATTATTTTGTAGAAATCCATTTGAACACATCTCATTAACCTGTAACAACAATCTGGAGAGCCTAATTTTTTCTAATTCTACTAAAGGCAAAGATTGGTGTTTTTTCTTAGCCTCTCTAACATCCTATTGCAGCCTCAGTCTCTAGCTGCTCACAAACCATTGCTTCAGGCTGTTCACAAGCAGTCCAACATATAGGAACATAATTTGAGACTTCTTAGGAAAACAAGGGCATCTCTGATGTATTCCTTGCTGTGCCTCATACATGTCTGTGTCTCTTATATTGTTCGATATCTTTTCTTATTACTGTCTAACTTTTTATCTTGTACCATTTCTCTGTCCACTGCAGGCTGCTTTTAATGAAGGCTTGGAATGCCACAATGAAGCTATACCTAAAGTTGTACTGACACCCAGAGGAGCTGCCTGGGAATTGCTGCGTAAAAAGGAACTAAAAGATTGTATTGCAAAATCAGGTGTAAACCCAAACATGCTTAACCTTGATTTAAAAAAGAAGAAAAAAAAGAGATGTCTGAACATGTTTATCTTGAAAAAGATAGTTTTACCTGGGCATCAAGGTCAAAATATGACCTAGAAAGCTGTCTTGTTATTTCCTTGAAAAAGAAGGTAGTTCACAATGACCAGCAGGATCACTGTAGGGTGATCATGGGTTGTTAGGGTTTTTTTTAAAATACTCAGCGTCTGTCGCTTTTATAACCAAATGACACCAAAGTGTCTCAGGGGAATCTAACACATCCATGTTGAAGAGGGCCTGATCCAAGCTTCCCTGAAATGCTATTCTTCCATCTCCAGATTTGAATTATATCTTCAAAAGCCACATCGACCTACCTGTCAATTGCTTCATGAATTTGAGGGGCAAAAGCAAAGGAAATGTTGTAGCTGATGTGGATCTAACCCTCAAAGAAATGAAGCAATATCTAGCCACACCATGCAATACCTTGTGAAAACAACAGAGTGGATGTCAAAGGACTGGCTGCTGGTTGAAACAGCACTTTAATAAAAAGACCTGGGATGGGCACTAAAGGGCCTGGGTTTACAAACTGCCTTAACATCCTGTGTGAAAAGCTAAAAAAATACGTTGGGCACAATCAGGTAATAAATAATCTGACCTCTTTCCTCAACAATGCATCTCTGTATTTTTTTTTTTTTTCCCCAGAAAAAGAATAACCCAGACACTGTTCTGCTATCACTTCGACTTTTTATTTCACCCAGAGAAGGGAATTATTTTGGTAACTGCAAGCCACAACAGCCATACTGCAAGCACATCGGGTATACTCTAACTCAGAAGTCACATCCCCGCTTGGCCTTCAGGCTAGATGGAGATAAAGCACATCAGTTGCTTAGTATCTTGACACACCACCCAAATAATCTTCAGCCAGTTTGAGTTTCTAAACAACGTAGAAGCTACCTTAAGCGGTGTGTTTGTTACCACAGAGCAAAACAGTAGCTACTGATAGATAGCCTTTAGTGGTTTTGGGAAAAGACAGACTGAAACACAGGAATCGCTCAGAAACAGATTCTTACAATTATGTTCATAAATATGTGTCCTGATTTGCACAAGTGCTAAGCACTAAGCAACCCTTGCTTGCCATCTTTAAAATAAAAAAACAAATCACCTTAATGTGCATAACACACAGGTCCTGAGCAGAGCAGAGTTTCTGAGCCCTTTACACGCCTGCTATAGAGTAATTAATGGAGAACAAAACTTGCAGTGGGAGTTTCAGATATGGTTTTGTACTGCACTTTTACACGCTTGGCACAGAAACAAGAATCTAGGAGTCGGGGTTACACTGGCTCCAAGCCACCTCTCACTCTCTGATTTTATCTCTTGGCATAATTTAGCCAGGTCCATCTGTCCCTGCTTGCCCATGGGCATGAGCACTGCCAGGAACTTCAGGAAAGCTATGTGCTACGGCCCCTCTCCTCATGTATTTCCCTCCCAGACACACACCTCTGTGCCAGCACTGCTAAACACTCGCTCAGTCTCAGTTACGGTGGCAAAGCTGTGGGTTTCAGCGATCCTTCCCCATCACGAAGGAGCAGCAGGCAAACAGGGACAATATTTCTCCCTCCCCATTTGAATGCTTTTAAGCTTTCAGAAGTTTCTCCTCTCACCTGAGAAATCCTTTCACAGGCATTTTTAGAAGAGATAGCACCTCCTACACCCCTGCAGCCAGATGACTAGGACAGGAATCCTAGACATGGAAAGGGCAAGGGCAGGGCAGCTCCCTGCAGAGCAGCCACACCAAGATGCACAGCCAGGGAAACATGCTCCTTGTCCCTCAGCAGTTCCCAAGTGAACCAGAGAATCTCTCCCCAAGCCAAGAACACTAAACCCAGCCCACATTCACAGGTATTTTCTATTTCAAGCAACATTCTCCAGAAGAAATACATTTCTTAAATGCACACCGCCAGCAAGCAAAACCAGCTCACCTATATATTTTTCAAGCAGCTCTAGGGAAAAACCTCACTTTTCATTCAAGAAGCCAAGTGAAGGCTCATGTCAAAATACTGCTCCCAGCCTCATCCAAACACTCTGAACTTTGTTGGTCTAAAATACCAAATTGCAAATGTCAAAAGATGACCTATTTTCACATGACTATGCTTTGTCTCTAGCTTTTTGTTCCACAGGATTTTGATGCTTTCCCAGACTTATATCCACAGCACAAATCCAAATATGCAAATACCTGAAGAATTAGAGAAAGTTAGCAAAGGTTTGACTTTTTGAGTTTAACACTGACAACTCAGGGAAAGTACTATTTCTATGTGATAGTCTAGAGCAGTTATTTTACCAAACTGCATTTCCATTCTCTTTGCAAGCTTGTTAAACCAAAACTTAGGAATATGAATGGGGCATCAATAAATGCAGTCTGAAAGCGTATTATCAGATGTCCTAGTGTGAAATCTTGGACACACTATGTATTCCAATGTGTGTGTTACATATGCATGGGACTGCATTTCGTACCCATGCCCTGAAGCTTATTAGTTTTGGCTTTGATAAGACAGCTTGGTACTGAGTGAGAGCACATTAAGAACCAGTCTCTTCTGAGCAGATGGCAGCTCCTTATGGCAGGGACAGAGCACATGGACACAGGCTTCCTATTCCTGTGCAATACTCAGAAAACTAGGACCAAGACAGTTCATTTTTTGTCTTGCTTCAACTCTTAGAAATAAGTAAGATGTACACACAAATACAGATATGCATATTACCTAAAACTACAAGCTTCACTTCTTTTCCAACCTTTATTGGGCTGGAAGCCTGCCATTCTGGAGGATAGTCACCCTATAACAGTGCTTAAAGCAAACCTAGAAGAATACAGGCTGTCAATCATTCTCTATCACACTAATAAACCCAGCTGGCCCCTCTTAAAGTGCCTTTAATGTCACTGGGGGACACAGGTCTGCTACTTTCACTCAGTAAAGCTAAAGAGAGAGATATTCACATTCTACAGTGGCATCGTTGGCTACACTTTCTACTCTAACTTTGCATCTCCTGTAATTCTGCCAGGTGCAGTTACCATGTGTCTGACACTTGCAGGAAAGCAATAGACCCTGAAGATCAAATTATCAAATGCCATTTTCTTTTACCCAGCTGAATGGAAAAGAAGGGTACAAGCAGTGACTGTCCTGACATGTTTCTCTGCTGCTTTTATTGCAGAGCTGCTTTACTTCTCAGCACAGATTCTGCTTCTCAATCCAAGGGCTAAAGTAAGCAACCAAGGATGGAAACAAAGGGAAAAGAAGAAAGAGTTGTAACAACAAAGAAAAAAAAAAAAAAAGAAAGAACTCTACAGCTTCAGCCTTGGCTATCAGAGAGTGGAAAGCAGATTTATAGCTGTTATGGTAAGCCACTTACCAAAAACCAAGGCACCTAGCTATCTGTAGTTGTCAACATCCATTTTATCCTTTGAACACACTCCAACAAAAAACTTACATTCCATGTGGAAAACTCTTTTTCATCCCCTTATCTACTGAAACTATTCAGAAAGCATTTCTCGAGCTAGGTGGTAGTTGACTTTTTCAACAACCAGGTAGGGAGTTCCCTTTCTCAAGCATGTGATTATTCTGTTGCTTGAAATCACCCCAAGGAGAAGAAGATTGCTGGACAGCTTGCATTTCCCTTTTGGAAAGTAGGATGCCAGTTAAGAAACAAGATCTCTCTAAAGAAGCCGATTTGTAGTCTCATGGCGTGTGGGAGTGTTTTGCATGTCACTGCCTGCCAAAATAATTTGTTAGCAGGGTGAATATCCTCAGCCATGCATCAGGTGTTGAGATGTTACAAAAATCATTAAGAGCCCTCAGGGGCAGGTGGGCGGGAAAAGAGGAAGCGAAAACCGCACCCAGTCCACTCTGGGGAGCTACATTCTGAATAATAAAATTATTTGGTAATAAGTACTGATGAGAAAATAAGCATCCTACAAGATGCAGTACAGGATGTACTCTATCTCCGACACATACTGAAAGGGCAAAAAACCCACCTCATCAGATGTGCTTACAGTTGTTAAAACCCCTTAGCAATTCAGCACCTCAACAGCAAAGGCTGGAGATTTAATTCTGGAAGAAAACAAACACCATTTGCATTGCACTCACACACACAAATAAGGCCATACACATGCAAATATAAACAAAATTCTGATTTCTTCTTTTTCCAATTACAGTTAACAAGAGCAGAAGCAAAAGACAGTGCCTTAAAGCTCAGTATCTCTGGGAGAAGTGTTGCCAGGATGATGTGTAAGTACCAAATACTAATGAGTGTTGCAGAAATTTTAATAAGTAAAACCCATGATTGTTCCACACTCCAGTTCTCTATAGATAAGGCCATGCTTTGGCAGTAGTGACATGAAAAATCTACTCATTAACAGGGAAAGAGGTGATTAAATAAGGTTTTCCATGTATTCAATCACCTAAAGGTGACACTAGAAGTTGCTGAAAGTTCATGTTAAACAGTTTCCAGAACCATCTGATTCTCACTGTTTGCAAGGGTCCCTCAGGTCTGGTTGGTGCAAGCACTATAGAGACATGGCTCCTTCCCTGGCATAGCAGAGACTCTATGGGACACTTTCCCTAGTCCTGCTTCCGTATCTTTAGACATCAGAGCAAAATGCCAGGATCTTCCCATGCCTAGAACCACACCTGAGATGGTACCAACACAGTAGAAGACAAAGTCTCTTGAATCCTGAGTTGAGAATGTCTGATCATGTATTTACATCACCTACATAGTCTGTACATGATACACAGGATATATCAGACATATATCTCATGAGTACCAGCCTTTGAAAAGTTATTTTGGAAAGATTTGAGAGAGAAAACCGTATTTTCCTCTCTAAATTGTGTTCCTTTTTTTCTGCAGTTGAGTCAAGATGTGTCTACAAATCAAACACGTCCAGGATTCCCTTCTCCTGACTATGACAGGGATGAACAGTACTAGAACTAGATACATTGCTTGGGGAAAGTGGACATGGATTAAGTGAAAATGTGGCTTAAAACTCACCCATGAATTAATCTTTGCCCGGGTAAAAGTCTTATTTCCAGTTTTGTAACAAACCATTTAACAAATTCATACGCATTCTGTATCTACAACTATATTTAAAGTTGCTGTATAAGCAGCACCAGAAAGAAAAAGAAAACTTCTATAGAAATTGTAAATGCTGGATACTCAAATTAGCTTCCAAATAGTAACAGACACCAGCAGCAGAAGCTGTCCTTAAAGAAACTTTTGAAATCCCACAAGCACAAAGCAGCACAAGGCACTAAACAAGACTTTTCTGTGTTGTTAATATGGAGAGAGTATGAATTTCACTGGGAAATATTTCTGTCTGCAGTGCTACAGCCTACAGATTATTCTTGTATTCGGTGATTGTACCACAAAATAAAAATAACTATCCTGTTTTTGAGTAGCTCTGCACTGAACTGACTATACAGCGAAAATAAAAGAATCAAACTTTTTCTGAAATGGTTTGAGTTTAAAAACATAGGGATCTCACAGAGAAAACACAGTCATTTTTGTCATCCAAATTCCACCATTTTTAAGAGCCTTCCTATTGTTTATGAGGCTGATTTTTTTTTCTTTTTTTTTTTTTTTTTTCTGGACAGCAAGAAATGAAGCTTTGAGACAAATTACTCAAGCACTACCCAAATTCTGCTAGATTTTCATTGTTACATTGTAAGTTTTTAAGGGAATGATAATTAATATCTTTTCAGAACTGTAGGCACGTCTTCAAGGTAGAATTCCAAAGGAAACCAGTAATTATTCCTTTTTTCCCCACTGAAATCTCCAAAAGCAAAGAAGGCAGCTAAAATCATGAAGTATATGGTGAGAATTAATAATACAACAGGAATCTAAAATACATGACATTCATTATGTACAACACCTAGGCACTAGAATGTAAAAAAATTAACAGGTGACTTCTTTGTCAAGAAAGTCTCCAGATATTGGGGTAGGGGCATATTTACAGCAGCCACTGAAAGAAAAACTTCCTAATGACAGGTAAATTGTAGCCTCTATCTCAAACATGCACATGGTTTTAAGTACTGTGACTATATCATACTGAAGACTGTAAGAGCTTTCAAAATACAGGAACAGACCCCACACTGAGATGCTGTTTTTCCCACTTAGTCTTGCCCAGGGAACCTTTTTCCCTCTGAACAAATTTTTAACCATTACCTACATTCATATAATTTTTAATTTTTTCTTTTTTGCTTTCTTCAAAGTACCTTCCCTATTTAACCTGTGTTTACCTTTCCCTGAATCATACTCAGTTCTCTTTACATCACTTTTTCTCTTCTTTGAGTCCACATCTTACCTTTCACTAACACTGCCTCCTTTTTAATACCACTCTCCACAAAAGGTGGAGAACTGCTTTAGGCAAATCTTTCTCATGTTCCAGTTTAAGGTATTAAAAGCAGTGCCTTACAAGCTATTTGTAAATTCACCTTAGACAACAGCAGAAAAAGAAAAGGGAGAATTGAGCATAAACAGACATTGCATTTTCTTATGCTCTAATTCTATTATGAGGACTACACAAGAGTGTACAGTGAAGGTGAGATGATGATTTATGCCTTCACTCAAAAAAGATTTGTTTGAAAGCAATCAGTACTCATGGAGTTTCGTCTGGGATTTTAAACAATGGGAAGTAATTTGCACAGGTGTACAAGTAGCTGGTGAAAACATGAACACTTCACTCTTGTGGCTTAATCTTATAAATGCAGCTTGAACTAAATCTGAACCAGAAAACTAATTCAGATTTTGCTATCAAAACACACCAGAGCAAACTAATCTACTTAAGGGAGAGCAGATCCTGAGACTTCCAATGCAAGAGTTTGGGAGAAACACCTGAATTTTTCAAATCTTCACCAACCTTCAATATTTTAAATGTTTATATCTAGGGAGCTCCTGCCTACCACATCAAAATCCCAAGAGTGACCTCTTCATATTTTCTAACTTAGGAGTTAAGAAAAATATAAGGGTTAAAAAGGAGTCTATTAAAGAAGATAAGCATTCCTTCTCTTTTTTTTTCCATGCAAGTTTGCATCCCTGATGCTCTTCTTACCTTGTACCACACAAAGATTTCTCAAAAAAAAAACCCAACCACCAAACCACCTTGTAACATCTGTACAGTCACACTGATTTCCTGGGCAATGATCTGATTCTTGCGGTTGAGTTAAAACACTTGGCTTTCAGCCTCTTTCTTTTTCCCTCTCAGGAACTAGGTTATTATTGCCTCATAAAGCAGTGTCTGGATGGTACTGCTAGCTAATTAATGTCTATTTAGTGTGAAGAGCTGCAACCACCTTCCAGCTCCTACAGGCATTTTTTTCTTCCTCTCACTGACAGGACCAGATGGCATTCTGGACAACCTTCGCCCACCCTTCACGAGCCATGCACTCGATTCAAGGATGCATCTAGCAGCTTTGGAAACACATTACCATCACAGCTGGGCAGATGCTAAAAGAGTGGTTGCTACTACCCCAAACAATGGGAAAATTAATTACTTCAATTAAAAGATGTAGATTAAACATCTACCAAGATATAGTCACCTTTTCATGTTTGTATGCTGTTGTGGATTTTATTTAATTTTCCAGCTCTCATCACGCAACAGGGTGACACATGTAACTAGGAAGATTTAAAAAATGGCCAACAATGAATGTTTACAGAAGGCTATGAGGGCATGGTCATCCCCATCTCACTGCACTATTTGATAACAGGAACATTGACGATGATAAACCCACTCATGTCCAGAGGAAGAGTCCAGTTACATGTTTCAGTGGAGACAGCCCAGAATACTTAGCTTTTTTCAAGATCACATACCAGTACTCCAAGTAATTCTCTTCCCACTGTTTTCTTGTATGCACTGTTCCCACTAATTTGATGTTGCTATTAATCTACAACCTGCATCAGCACAGTTACTGCATCAAGATGTTGCTTCATGTCTTGTCCACTACACACATAGATCACACAAAAAGAGCCATCAGAAAGGGAGAAAAACATGAAATACCATTAATCAAAAGCCATCTGAAAATTAACTAACATGATGCTTACTTATTAAAGTCAAAATTATAAAAAATTTTCTCTCAGAAAGAACTCTGCCTCAAAGCCAGTACATTTAAATTCCTCTTTACTCCAACGTCTTGTGATCAAAAGCAACACTGAACATCATTATTTTAGATCTCATATTCTCTTCTCTAATTTCCTTGATTGAAGTAATTTAAGGGAGCTTTCTTTTTGCATACTTTGTCTTTTTAGCTACACTCCTCACTTCTCAGAAAGAATTACATCATCTTAAACAGGTCGTACATATATGTGTATACACACACACATATACATACAGCAATGCCAGAGACACTCTAAGCATCCTATAATCCTACTATGACCGGCTGTGGTCTAAACAGCTCTTAAAAATCTGAGGAGGGCCACTTTCAACCCCTGTTTGAGATAAAAATGACCGCTGAGAAAACAGACCTAATGGGTCAACCTTATTTCACATTAAGTCCCCTGTCACTTGCCCTAGTGGCTAGCTATGAGACACTGCACTTTGAGCTGGAAGTGCTGTACAGTGTTTTGGACTAGATGTAAAAACTGGACAATGACGACTCTTAAAAGATCCACTAGAACTCCAAGTAGAGGAGGAACTGTCCCCTCTATGCTCTGTCATATTCCTTTTGGAGAATTTTGAGAAAATCCTTTTTGCAAGTTTTGTTTGAAATAAGATTTCTGAAGGGACAAACCTCTGTAAAGAACCTGAGAGCCACTTCAGGGGCCAAAATACAATAGTGCTTACTAAGTCTTCCTTTAAAGTGTCAGGGTAAAAAGATTTTTTTAGGTTGCAAAGTCAAGCACTCAGAAGCTTGGAAATGCCAGAGCTCATGTTATCTGAGCATCATACTCCAGCCCTGTTGCACTCAAGCATTTAGACAAATTTTAATCACATTGTTACTTGCTACTTTCTTCTACTGGACTCTTGCCTCAGTGCTTAAGTAGAGACCTGCTTGATATCCTTTTGTATTTTGCATATGCTGTGCACAGCCTCAAGATTTATTTATTCCACACTATCAAAACTGTGCACAGAATGCAAAATGATTAATTTTCTCCTAAGCATGTCTGGCAGAGTCTCCCCACAGTATCTAAGTTTCTGGTGACCATTAAATTTACCCTCACTGTGCTCCTCTAAGGTGAGGTTCCAATATTATTTGTATTCTGCAGCTGGGCAAATGAGAGTCAGAAGGAAAGCAGGCACAAACTTTCCATTAATTTCAGTAATACAAGCAGAGGCACACAAATTCTGTTTCCAGCCCTTCACTCTCTTTCACAGTCTCCTTGCGATGGCCTCCCAGGAGCACACCCTCCTTCACAGTGGACATGCATGGAATAAAGAGCCTGTTTTTACTGGTCATTTGTGAAAAGTTTGTTGTAAATCTGCATCACTCAGAAATTCTGTCAGGGAAATTGAGGGGAGAAGCCAGTCCTCCAGAGCAGCACTCAAATGCCTTAAGAGTAATAATATCTTGCTTTCTCCACTGCAATCCCCCACCTCGTTTACTCCACACCTTCTAGCTTGGCAGCAAATGAGTTCAGAGCTTGCCCACTGGTATAATGAATAATCTGCATCAGCCCAGAACTCCAGACTCTGGAGAGAAACAGATATAGACCCCTTCCCCCATGCCCTTAACCTGTCACACTCCTTACCTATCTCCACCCCACATCCTCTTCCTTCTTATTATTCCCATTCTGATTTCCCAGAGATCTATACATCCCCTGTATTTCTAAATGCTAGTTCCCACACCCTAACTCTGCTCCTCAAATTCCTGCATACACCCTCTTTTTCCTTCTGTTCCTTTGGCTTTTACAATCACTTTTCCCTGTTCCTCCATACACCTTTTCCTGACTCATCTCCATCTGACCATGACTGCTGCTTCCCTTTTCTCCTTGTTACTGGTTATCAGGTGGTGAGCAGTGCAGTCCCCCCCTTCCCTTAGCCCAGTGGGCAGGCCTGCAACCAGGATTAAGCACAGAGGGGCAAAACTCCTCCACAAGCATGTGCAGACAGAAACTTTTAAAAGCAAAGCTCTTGAGTCTGAGGTGTCTCCAAAGTGCATGAACGACCTTATCAGAAGGTCAAGCTCAGAGGTCCTTTCCTCAAAACAGTAAAAGGCATCTCGCTGGTACTATGATGACACTTTATTAAATGTCAAGTGTCCAAAACCTCATTCCAGTGAAGTTAAATCCACTACCAGCTCTAAAACATCTCAGGAAATAACTGCTGGATTTATTTTAAAGAAGATAATTTACAGCAGCACATTTTCCACAAAACTTGTCTTCAGAAACAACTGACTTTTTTATTGAATGAGACTTACTATGAAAATAATTCAGACAAAAAAGTTAAAGTTTAGAGAAGCTATTAAGAAAACAATTCCTTATAGTAGTCAGTGACAGGTACAGTTTACTCCGGGCAGTCCTACTGACTTTGCTTGTAATTAATAAATCTACCAAGATTTAAACCAGAGTTTAAACAGGCCCTTCCCATCTAAACTTTGGTAGTGATTATGGATCTACTACTGATTTTAAAAACCTGAAGTGGAAGAACCAAAAACCTGAGAACGACTTGTAAAATAGGCAAGAAGAATTAAGAGATGCTCTTATACAAATCTGAACATGGCAAACAGGATTGTGGTGGTAGAAAATTCTCACGGAGGGAATTATCAGCCACAAAGCCACCGTTTAGTCATCCTACACCAATAATGGTATCTCTATTCCAAGATTATATGAAAACTATTGACTACATCTTTGAAAGTGAGCAACATTTGTAGAGGTTTCTGCTTTGTCACATTGCCTCAGAGCTATCTTAAGGGTGAGTGCTTCAGTCTTCTTCATAATCAGTTGCCGTGAAGGTTATCTGGAACTTCAGGAATCCAAAATAATGTATTTACTTCGGGAAACTTGGATCTAGGTTTATTAACATTGCAGGGTGCCACAGAGAAATAAAAAAAAAAAAAAGGCAAGAACATGACATAATGGAGAAAGAGGAAGAAACATAAGGGAGGAGCAAAAGAGAAAAAAAGCAAAAGGACTTCTGTAATTTCAGCATAGCAGCACAATTCATTAAGCTTAAAGGAACCAATAAGAGTTGTCTGTGGTGATGGTGACAGCGCATCATCAAGCAGAGGAATGCATAGGGCTCTTACTGCAGCATATGTGTCTGGCTGGCGTCCTTTTGTTTGTCAGGTACCTCGTAGTGCGGGGAAATCTTGCCAAGGCCACTGTCACTCAGCATCCTCTTTCGAACTGCAGGGTTCCACCGATCTGATATTCTAGGAAGGGAAGAAGGAAGAAAAAAACCACTAACCCCTCAGAAAGTACTTCACATGCTCCACTTTGAGGCGGTCCTATGCTTTCTGGTTCCCAGTGTTTTTCAGCCCATCGCAAGCTAAAATAGCTTAATTCAACATGACCATGAGACTCTTTCTAATGAATAGAAGCCTTTCTGGTCTGCCTCGAGGATTAGAAGAAATGGAGACACTTTACCATCACTCTTAGGCACTAAGGGCTTCAGGGCCCTATACAATAGTATTGGAGCCCTGACTATGAAGAGAAGTGGTTTGTAACTCAATTGAAATAGATTTATGGTGAGGCAGATACTATCGGGGGTGTGAAGAGGTTGAAAGGTGCCCTGCTACATGTGCCAGGATGCCTTAGCGAGTAGATGTCATTCCACTGTCCTCCACAACCATGGCTGCATCTGATCTTGTCCTCAGCTCTCCACCTAAGATCTGCCCTCCCACATCTCCCAGTCCCTTAGAAAGGGGACCAGAAAAGAGATGCCCAACACTAATATGGTTGCTGAAAGCCAGATGGCAGCCCCACTCACCCAGAGGCCTGCTCCACTACCAGATCAGGCATCCCTGGTGGCGTCCCCACCTGCTGTGACATTACCAGCTCCGGGTCCAGAATAAAAATCTCGTCCTGCGAAATTTCTGTCACAAAGTGCAAATGTTCCTGTTGGAGTGATAAAAGGAAACAAATATTGAACTTGCAGTATCACTGGCCTCTCAGAGCACCCAGCTTGTGCACATGAGGGTCTCAAAAGAGCATTCATGGGACTCTGTGTGTTTATTTAGCTGCAAACGCATACACACGCACTAAAAGCAGGGCCACTGAAGTCACCAATAAATAATTCATCGGTTTCAAGCCAAACAAGATTCCCAAACAGCAAGCTTCACACTCACAACAACACTTAAATGGATGCTACCCACAGTAGTAGCTACTACCCACTCTATGTTATTCAGCTGAAAACTAGAGGTCTACTGAAAAAAAACAATGTTTCATTTCAAAACAAAGACCAACACTTTAGGTCTGCCCTCCGTTGATGGCTGACAGAAATTTTCACTGTTGAGGGTACTCTCCCAGACCTCCATTACTTGTACTTTCTAGCTTCACATCTCTATTACCAAAGGTTTCTTTCTCAGTCCCTCTCTTGTGTTAATGACACCGAAGGCTCATTGTCCTTCAAAACAAACCAAGTGTGAGTAGGCCTATTTATGCAGGCAAATGGGCAGGAAACTTCCCACTATTTGTGTACTGAGACCACCACAGAGTATTGACGTTTTCCCCACAGAAACACAGTGCAAATGAGTAGGAACAAAAGGCGACCATTTGTACAGAGTGAAGTATGAAAGAAATGCAGATAAACCAGAATCCTGTTGCCCAATTTACCTGTAGCAACACCATCTTCACCCTTGCTTTCCAAATATTAAAGTATAACTTCATCAAAGCATTTATGTGACTGTGTGCAAAGAAGTCCCGTAGTGCTACATGCAGACCTCAGAACTAAAGCCACAGCTCCTTCTGCTTGAACTAAATCACTAGCTGCTTTTGCTGGGAAGCAAGTCATCTGTTCCTGTGATTCAGAAACAGCTTACACAGTTCTCGGGAGGACCAGCTACAAATGACCACTGTGGGAAATCAATAGTTGGCACTTGATGCTGAGCCACTAATTGGCCTGTTCTGGCTACAAATCACAAACACCAAAAGCTCTGTAAAATTTTCCAAGTGTCTTTTAGAACATATACTCAGATAGTCATAATCTATACCACAGGTTTGAATCCAATGGAGCTACATTTTGTTTTGGGGTTCCTTGGGAATATTTGATACATCTCTGCTTGTATTTCTCAACTTGTAACACTAAATTTCCACAGCTATTCCACATCACACACTCAGGGTCAAGACTTCTGGTGACTAAAAGGATCAGTGAAAAGATAAACTCAAATACTCTGGTGTCACACAAATGCACTTAGTAGGACTTGATAAAGATGACAAACGTAGAAAATTCTGATCTGTACATTCAATTGGTAGTAAACAAAAAGACAGATTGTCAACAGATATAAACCTTCAGTGAAACAATGTGAATTACATCAATTAAAAAATGGCCCAGATTTGTTTTCCTCTGTTTTTCATGAGGTATCAGTAGCATTTTAGAATATACAGGAGGGGTGGCAGATGATTCATTTTAAGCTGCATTTGACGTAGCTCTAAAACAAAATCTATAGAAGTGGTAACTGAATAAAGATTTACCTGAGATCTGTCAATGCGGTAAAAACGATCAGCAGAAGTTGCTGCAAGACAGAGAAACAACAAAGCCGCAGTGAAGAAAACAGTCTCAGCAGAACTGCATGGACAAAATGGGCTGAACTAACATCACTATCACATAAGGCAACCTCTGTGTCCATGAAGTCACAGTGGTTTCACAAGAACATAATCTTATTCATTCGTTTTGTCCATATTCTTATCCCATTAAATGGTGAATTTAAAGGTAAGGCTTAACGAAACAATATTCACTGGTATTTTTTAACTTGAAATAAATATGAATAAATGGTATACAATGGATTTCAGGCTTATAAGAAGAATTGATTATATTAAAATACGTGCTGGAAAAAGCTGCATTGTTCCAATGAAGGTATAGCAAGCATATAATGAAATTGATGGGTCTAATAGGATTAATTCAAATTTTGAACCTGAAGAACAATAACATGCTTGGGAACTCTTTGTAAATCAAATTCATGGACACAGATATTCATCCTGAATTACCAATATGCTCAAGGAAAATTTACGCTACTTATGAAAACCACATGAAAACAAGGAAGATTCACTAAATAAAGCACCTAATATGAATCTTGTCACTGACAAATAATTTACATGACTAAACCCAGACATATTTTATAACCTACAATGCTTCATCAGATGCTTTTTTCTTTTTGGGTTTTTTTTTTTGTTTTCCTTCTGTTTTGCATTTAGTGAAATCAGATTTGCTCATTCTGGATTTTTGACACAAAAACACAGTGATGTAAAATTGTAGGATTTGGCAGTGCAAGGGAATATCAAGTCCCTAAAGACAAAAACTGAATGTATCTGCCCATCCAGCCTTCTCCACAAACCAACCAGATTCTCAATATGTTTTTTATTAATTTCCCTCATGAGAGGCAAGAAAGAGTGATTAGAATTTGCCAAGGAGAAAAGGGTTTTGTTTAGAACAATAAAAATTTGTCTTCCCATGCTGAAGTTCTTGCAAAAGCAGATGCCATTCATTTTAGCTGCTAATCCCAGTGTTCTGGAGCCTGGTGTAAAGCCCCAATAAACCATATCCTTTACCAAAGTCTGGGTCAAATGCAAGTGCAGCATTCCAGGGAGTAACATGAAGCTTCGTCTTACAGGGAAAGGGAGGTACATTTCCACCACCTAAACACTGTAGTACCTAAACATTATAGCACTTAAAGAGAAATCAGAGTGAAGAGTTTCTGCCTTATCAGCAGCAACAAGCTGAGCAGCCACCACCAGCTGCTCTCTGAGTCCAGGCACTGCCATGTAATAAGTGCTGCTCATCACAGCAGAGACACCAATAAACCAAACCTCTAGAGACCCTTAGAAGAACATGCCTCTGTGGGGTGACAATGCTACAGCATACATTTTGACTGCTAGATAAAGGGCCTGTTTCATTTTTCAGAGGGTGAAGGGAGGTACCCAGCTCCTTTTTTACCTGCTCAGCGTAATGAGAAGGAACAGTTACCCCTCCACCATAATACTTTCAGATGCACTATCCTTCACATGCACACCAGAAGCAAGAGAAGGGAGACACACTTACCATCTAGGAAGCACCATCTAGGAGATAGCCTCTGAACAGAAAGTACTCTGGGGAAAGAGCTTTCTTGGTCCTGTATAGAAAAGGGAAATTACACAAAAAAATAACCAAAAACACTTTTTTTTTTTTTTTTTTAACTTAAAAAGACTATTTTTAGTCTCTGCTTTTTCATTTTGTTCTACCAACATTTCACAACATATAAAACTTACATAGCCCAAACCCACTGGATTTGTTCCTCACTGATATCAGAGTTTGACTGTAATACAGAAGAGAGTAAACTGACATGGTTAGCTTCAGATACATCCTTGTCTGTCCCCTTCCCTTTAGCTCATCAATACCAAAAAACTTTGCACCAAAACCAGCTTCCTCAGCTGTCTACAGCCCTCCTTATTTGTGGGGACACAGGAGAGAGATGAAAGAGATCAAAGATATACACCAGTACCACAATCATGAACTTTAATTACTATGTTTGTGCCTTGTGTGTGTGTGACCCTCTATTCCAACTCAGTGTTTTTACACTCTTTCCCACCTGTACTGATCTGCCACGCAAAGCAAATTGTCCACTTCTCCTGTACCTAGGCTGTCCCAAATGCACATCAGGGTAAAAAAGTGTTATTCTCTGCACCCAGAATACAAAGAGCACAGGCCTGGGGACCACCAGTGGTCAAGCAAACAGACATCCTACATCAACATCTTCCTACTCTGGCTAAAAAGGTGGGCTCCTTGAGAGCGGATGGACATTATTTCAGGAACCAAACCAAATGACTGGGGAGGAATTAAAGCCTTCTTCCTGACCTTTATGCACTAAGGAGTCAAACAGACCGCCCCTTGCTTTTTCAGCTCTTACTGAGCTAGAAAGGCAAAAGAAATCAGAGGGCAGTCATGGTTCTGATCCACACTGCCAGCGGATGGCCAGCCAACTTCCTAAAGCCACTGGGACACAATGTTTAAACACAAACAGGTTTGCACAGGAAAAAATATGACAGCATGGATCTTGGGCACACACCCAAAATCTGTATAGAGCCAGATTCTATCCTTATTTACATCTTTAGCAGCGAAATCAGCACATCTGCAAATAATGTAAATTCAAGCACATATTAGCTCAAGATTAAACTTTATTCCTCCTTCAGACAACAGACTACAGAGTGGTATACCAAATCATGAGGCAAGAAAAGTAGAAGGAATTGGGAGGAAATGTGCCTTTGAGAAAAGTATTGCTCTTCACAGAAAGCAGAGAATGTGAATAATGTTTATGTACATATATTCATAACATGGGCATAGATTGGTGAAAACAGGCCAAGATACAATAAGGCATTGGGTTTTCTCAGAATATCACACAGGAGCTGAGCACCTTTCCTGACAGCAGGATGCAGGACAAATAATTTTCATATGGGAATTGTACAGTTATATCAGGTCAGTAGCTGGTTGGAGGTCCAACACCAGAAAGTAAAGGCTGCTGAAAGAGCGAGTTCCAAAAGGACTTTTCAAACATGGTTTTTCAAACATGGGTTTTCAGCTGGAAGAGAGAACAGGGCTTTGAAAGCTTAACCCCTGGCAAAACACATAAATCCACCACTCCAGCCGGAGGTGCAGTAGATCTTTCAGAAAGACACCCAGCCTACATGAGAGACTCCAAGGGACACAAACCCCACCGTTCCCTCAGGCAGCTGGCACCATGTGCATGGTTTGAAGGACAAAAGCAAGGCTGCTTTCTATACAGGAGGAAAAGTGAGGAAACACCAACACAAAATGAAAGTTTATGGTGTATCAAACACATGCAAAAGCTCTGGAACATTCACATAGATTCTCAAAGGTTCACAGTTTCCTACATATTTTCCTCTGGTTTTACTGCCTCATGTTTATATGATTAAGAAAACATAGAAGCAATAGTTATTTCTCAGCAATTTATCTTAGTGTTTTGCAAATCTGATGCATATGAGGAAGATATGTGACAAAAATTTATGAAGAAAAAATAAAGAACGTAACAACCAAAAAATGGGAGTTTCATCAGTTCACTTCCCCAGACTGCCTAGACTAGTGTCAGTGATATCACAGGGGAGAAGCAGTTTGCTTTCTCTCAACCTGGGAAAAATCTCAAAGAATGCTGAAGGAAGTTGTCATTTCAGTCTGACTGGGTAAAACAATTTCCAAATTGATTACACGGCATATAATATCCTCGTATATTAACAGGAAGACATTGCACGTTGATTTACGTAAAGTTATCTGAAACTTTTTCAGCCACCTGAGAAAAAATTACATCATGCTGATGTTGTTCAGATACACACAAGTTCTTAGCTTCCCCGGCCTCCTGGTCTGCAGGGTGCTTGCATGCACCGTGTGTTGTTTTCAAGCAGCTCTGATGATGATTAGAAATTTGCATTTTGATGGACACTCATTTCTCAGCCTGATGAATGCATATCAGTGCCTGGCATGATGCTGCTACAAAATGTTATTAATTTCATTTGGTATCATGACAGCTTTTGCAAGATTCATCTTATTAGCTTCTGCCTCTGGGATTGACTGGAACCATCTATTATTGCCTTTCCTTGCTGGTTATCCAGGACAGATAAACAAAGACAGCTTCAGGCAACTCATCTGTTGTCTCCTCAGTATCCTACAGTTTGTCTATAGTCCTAACAACAGATTTTGTCTGAAATGTTACTGCAGTAACTTACAGACTTTACTTGATTAATATATACACACACACACACATACATATATATATGTCTCGTGATGCATGATACCTGCATCTATAGCTATGGTGACAAAAATAAACCAGCCTCAATTCTCTCCCTTATTTAGACTCACAGATTTTACTTGCTCCTATAAATCTTGCTCTCATGTACAGGTTTTTGTCCCCAACCTCTGTATATTACAGGAAAGATGAAGACAACGACAGCATAACATTCCATAAAGAGAACTACTTCTGCACATGGGGACCACATGATATATCTCAGTGGTTTAAGCATTAGATTTAAATTACACCTATGTCTTTCTGTAATACAGGTTTAATGGCATTAGATTTGCTTGTATAGCAACTGAGATATGTGGAAGAGAGTTAAGGGTTTTCTGAAATCCATTAGGTTTGATAATGTCTATCTACATGTACAAAGCTTTATGTGTCTTAATATTTAGCCCATTATTAGTGGAAAACTGAGGACTAGGATACAAAGGATAAAATGAAGAAAACATCCAAAGATTACGGTGCATTTACTAACAAGGTAGACAATACAAAGAGGAGAAATGACTAAAAATTCATAGACCTATCAGAGTACATACTGATGGGAAAATGAAGATAGGAATAATGGTGATAAATGTAAATTCGAGTCACAAATTGTATATTGTGATCTTCTCCTTCCAAGACTTCATTACAGTCTAACTGCAGAATTAGCTTGGCAAGTCTCAGGCCCATGAGAATGATATTTTATGAGCATTAAACTCATTAGAGAAACAAAACAGAATGAAAAATAACCCTAGCACCAATTTTCTCATTTGCACCTGGGCTTGAAGATATTTCTGCTGACTTCCCATGTCTTCAGCTGCAGAGGAATCATGCAAGAGGACTGCATTTATAAGACCTAAAAGTACCCATGACATCTTATTAGTGAGGTAAGAAGACGGTTCCATCAACTCAAGCACCTTATTCACACCCTTCATCCCCTGCTTTTTCACCTTCCTGTAATATGTAGAGGAATACCAACAAACATGGAACAAACCTCAAATTAACCTAACAAGGCAGTTTGTAGAAATGACCCACTGAGAATAAACCAATATTTGAAGAATTCAGGATAAACAAGTACTGAAGACAAACTCAGACAGGGGTGCATTCAAAATGTAGCATCATAAAAAATTGATATGGTTAGGGATTTCACACTGATATACACCAGAGAAGGTAGCTAGGCAATTAATTTATATACTGCTATAACTGAAGAGGTTAAAGCAGTATGGGGTTGATTTCTGACATTTCATACTCTCTTTTAGCCCTCCCTATACATGCAGTTCTTCATTTTACCTCAGGCAGTTTCCTACACATGGAGCAGTCAGCAGCCACTTAGGTTAATTTATAATGAGTGGAACAGAATAATACATGCTGGTTTATTATCCAATTCACTAGACACTAACACTGCTCTAAAACTCAGTTCCAGGGCAATGATTGATACAAATGTCAAAAATATGAGGTTAAAATTGTACAGGGAAATACAGAAACAAACCATGAACTGGTATGAAGAAGGCAACTCCAGGAAAATATGCCAAATTGCATTTTCTCATCATGTCTTCCTGCATTCATACATTTACAGGCATTCTTGCCAAAACAGAATTCTATATCACCCAGATAATCATAAAGCCCCAAGAAATTATCTGCAATTTCACTGCAATGGGTTTCCATCAGCTGGATCTCTGTACAGTTTCTCAGTGAACTCATTCCTATTGATCTACAGAAGACTGGCATTATTAAGTCCATGAAAAGGCTATCAACACCAGGAAAACTTCTCTTGTAATCCTAGGCACTGTGTAAATTCACCATGGTTTGTGTCAATTCTCTGTGCTAATGTCAAGTCAGATCATGAGTTAGCAGGGTTAGTCTGAGTTAGCTGACTCACAATTTAAGCACTGTGCATATTTACTGAGAGAAATATGAATTCTTGAACAATACTTCCAACTGTAAAGACAAGTTCTGTATTGCATAAATCGTAGAATAAAGTTGCAAAATGCACAAAGAGACCAATTCTAAAAACTAGGCACCTAAAACTAGAATATGTTTGTCACATACAGAAGACACATTCATGCTCAGGATGGATTAAAAAACTACTCTGAACATTATGTTAATCTAAAGGCAGGTGACTGTGGTGCATAGAATTATTACAAGATTAGGCCTGCCAGCACACCTTTTTTTCACAGTGATAGGCTTTATTACTGTGGTTATGCAATCTAATGTTATTGTTCGGCTTCTCAGACATAGAAACAATTTTATAATTTCTCCTGCAAGATACATTTTCCCATTCACTTCAATACGCAAGGCGCAGCTATTGCAATACCGCTCATATCATCATGCTGTGCTAATTTTAAAGATTCCATAAGGTTTGCAAGGAAAAGAATTGTCCAAGGGGAGGCAGAATGAAACTCCAACATTTGAGGGCAAATAATACGCAGAAATTCATCTAATATATGCTATCTAACAAATAGAAAACCTGGGCTCATACGCAAAGACTGCAGTCCACATTGCTAAGTCTATTTTTGTTCTGATGCTAAAAGGAAAGCCTATCTTACCTGGTAGTGAACTCTTTGTGTAGTAGGAGGTGCCGACTGTAGGTCCTAGCAAGAGGATGCAAGACACAGTGATGATGAAAAGAATTACAGTAGCAAGAACCATTGCAGTTCTACTATATGAAATGGTCAGGCAAACACCGATAATGTTGCAAGTATTTCTCACTGGTTTTAAGCATATGAAATAATAAAATAAAACATCACAGACCAGTCACAGAAAGCTCACTTTAAGTTTAGATTTGCATACATGGTCAAAAACAGTTATAAAATTTAAATATTATGTTAATGGATCTTTACCATATCAGAGACCATGAAAACAACCTAAATTTAGAATATCAGCAATAAAATGAAAAAAAGAGATGCTATAATCTATAAATCATTTTGCAAATATTTCTAAGCAATTAATGAGCTAAAGAAAACCACTGGCAGTTCTTCCTCTTTTAAGACAAACTCAATTCAGGAAAGGTCATAGTAGAATGACCCTGGTATTTAGCAGGGTTCAGGAATCTAATTTATCTTAATAGAGACTTTGACATACAGCTTTAGCTCCTGACATATCCTGCCAAAAAGCCAGACCAGAGCTCTCCAGTTGGCATGCAAGTTGGCATAGTGCAGAACACCTTGGCACCTCCATTCCCAGTAAAAGAGCCAAGTCAAGCACACAAAAAAGTAGCACAAACCCTGCAAAATGTTGGAGAAACACAGTTCCTCCAGAACCACTATGGGTAATTCAATCAGAACTTCTAGCTGTGCTTCCTCTGGAGCTGTACAACTACTCGGCACCTGCCATCCAATACTGGCCTTTTAAGCTGCCTGAGCTCAGTATGAGATTGCAGTTGTAATCTAGTGAGAATATCATCACATTTTCTTCATTATAATTTTCCATCACCAGATACTTCAAATATGCACCACCTTATAATATGGTTTTATATCTGATAATAGCAGCCACAACTCAGATCTGAATGTTCAGAAACGCATGTGATGAAAGGAATGCTGGCTGAAATGCAAAAAAGTGAAAGCCTGTACTGAAATACTAAGGCCCATATTCCAGCTGCAAGTGCAGAGTTTGAAAACAAGGAAGTCAGTGGCTCCCAAAGAGTTCAATGGGAAGGATGAGGCTCATAATTCCCATGTAAACTGGACCACCTATTTAGAAACTTATGTGATGTCCTTATACTTGGAAATGCTGGTATAAGATATCAGTAAAAGTCAAAAACCAGAAACAGTATCTCAGTGATAATCGATTCATGTTATCACTAAAGGCAAACACACTTCAGGTAAGGTGGCATTTGGAGTCTGCATTTCCCAGACTACATTGCAGAATGAACTCTGAGGAAAGGTGTTCAAGACACTGTGTATTGGTAAATATCTAGTTAATACTTGTAGCATTTACTGGTGTCTCAGATTACTCCATGACAGTATTAGAGAATGACACTTGCATAATTAGACTTACTCAAATACCACAGTGTTTATCCTTACATAACACATTCTCTAATCAATCATTTATGTAATTTTAGCAAGTTACGAGAAGAGTCCTGGTATTCCATTTCAATTCAAGGAGATGAAACACATCCATTCAATCTCAGTTCTGTTATGTAAAAGGAGTCAGTGTGACTTTTTGTTTCTGGTTTAGAAAATATTTTTCAGTACTGCTCCTGCTTTTATTATCATATCATAACTCTAAAGGGTTTTTTTCAGTTGCAGGCAGATTGCAAAACTCTTAATATATGGTTGTGGCAACTATTAGACCTCTGCACTCAGAACTGAAAGAAGCATAACATGTATTAATAAACTATACTTGAATTCACAAAAACCTCACCTCTTGTAGACGGTCAATGTACATACGACAGGTCTCCAGGTCACAATCTCCTCGTACAACTATAATTCCTAGGGGAATGGCTGGAAAAATCAAAACCAAAGAAAAACCTCTTTAACTGAAGTCTCTTGAACTTTAAAAGATTTGCAATATGCTTTGGGGGTTTTATTTGTTTGGTTCGTTGGCTTTTTTTAATGTCCTCACAGCAGCTTTCTATTATCTAAATCTTAACAGTCATTTTAAAGCAGGAATATATCATTCATCATTAGTTTCACCCATTTATAATTAAAAAAGATTTCAGTTTTCAACTGTCTTTCATACCAAAGAAGATAAAACAGATTCAGTTGAATTGTGTACTTCATTGTCTGCTGTCAACATTAATTATTAACTGCAAAGAAAGAAACATAACGCAGAACAAGACTTTACAGGGGTGTTCTTATACGTTGAAATATGAGAGTGATATTCCATTTTCAGAACTCTTAGAAGTCTACAAAAATGATTTAAAGTAATGAAAGTCACAGCTTGATTTCAGAGAAAACTGTCCAGCACCATGGATATAAGGCTGCTTCCAAATCAAAACAGGCATTATTCCATCTATACACAAAACTGACACAACATCTTCATATCTTCTCAGAGGGAAAAAAAAAAATAAAAAAGAAAATTTGTGAAAATACAGCAAATAATTCTGAACAGCTGAGGGCAGCATTTTTAGATTTAAGTTTCCACGGCCATTCTAGTTTTGCAGCCAAAAAAGATCCAAACCACACAAAATGAACGGAAGAGAAGTATATGTAAGTTCACAAGGAAGGTACTAAAAGAGCCTTCTAGTAAGATCTCATTAAATAAAAACAAGTGAAAACTCTTTAGTACCTGATTTTCTAAAACTGAATCACTGAATGAAGCTCTTTTTTTCCTCCATGGAGGGTCTTTAATCAAACAATGGCCAAAATACAGAGAATCAGGAAAGAGATTTAAATCCTCACATGAACATTCCAGAAGGAGAGGAGACCATCAACTCATAAACAATTTTGGTAACTAGATAACAACAAGCAACACAAAGTCACTAACAGTTCTGAGATAAATAGAAAAAACCGTGCTGCAGCCCCTCCTGGCATTCAAAGGAGTTGATTAAGAAGGAGAGAGATTTACCTACCAAGAAGCTCTTCATTCTGGTAAGAGAGCAAGACAGCGATAAAAGATAATGTGGAACACCACTCATATTTTTCGTGGCCCACTGAGGCTAGAAGCACAAAGAGGAGCTCAGTGGTTTCAGGGAGGAGAGTAGGGGAGCACCCATGGTAGCCAAGGTCATTAAGGGCCACAGAGGCAATGTAGGGTTCTAAGGACACATCAACAATGCCACAAGAATAGTGTTTGGAAAGCAACTTGAATAGCAGAACAGCCGTGAATGCGGGAAAACAAGAAGCAGGGAAAAAAAGCTGGATGGGGAAACAAGAAAATAAAGAAGGGATTGGCCTGAAGACTAGGGAAGAAGGGAAGAGCTTACACTTCTCCTGAAGCAACACTGACATCTGATAGTGATGCCAACCCACCCGCACATTTTCAGAAAGGCCAGAAGGGAATGGTGCTCACTGTGACCTCCCAATTTGTTTTCACTGCAGTGAAGGTTTGCTTTATGCACTCCAATGCACTGGTACAGACTGATTCTCTTTGCTCAGTGTTTATTATTGCTTAACCTGCTCTGACAGGAGACCCTTGAGCTCTTTGTAGAGAGTACTTAATGGCTATCTAGTTTCAATTCAGCAGATCCCTCTGCAGCCCTTACTGAAAGAAGCATTTGTTAAAAGCATTTATAGCACTAAAAAGTGAATTGCAACAGACACTACTACACCTCCAATAGCTGCAGAGCACTAGGGAGCTACACCACTGTCTCATAAACTGTCACCACAGATTTTGTCTTTTCTCTTGAATTCCTTCCTTCATGAAGGAGTGCATGCACTTAATGGGGATCGGTGCTTTGATCTGGCAAAACAACACAGCTAACACAGAACTGAAATCCTTAACTATCACTGTTCCTGGCAGCCCAAAGGAGAAGGACCTTACAAATGTTTGGAATTCTAAAGAAATCAACCAAAATGTCTGAAAAGAGAACACTAACATGCAATAGAAAGCTTAGCGGTGACATTTATGTGCCTCACCTAATGAGTGAAGAAGAAAGTCATGATTCACAGATGTAATTAAATTATGTCCTATCTGTTCTTGGTGGTCATAGAACAATTCTGGAATTCTGGCCTGGGTGACTTTGTACTTAAAAAGAAACATGCATCTTTTTTTGCCTGGAAATCCTGAAGTAGCATGATCTATGGCTTTTTGGTCCAATGGCTAGCTAAGGGATAAGGTGTATGAGGTGAGTCTCAAACGGTTCCATTCCATATGGTTCATGCTTATTTGAAAAATCTTTTAATTCATTACTGGATAACACTACAGTATATGCTAAAATGTTGCTTGCCAAAGGATTTTTTTACATCTTTTTTTTGGTGTGGGGTTGGTTTTTTTTTTCTTTTGGTTTGTTTTGGTTTTTTTTCAATTCCCATTTGTCTTGCAGAATGTATCACACAGCCAACATTTTCGAAGTACTTCACAATAGCTGCTGTTTGACAACAAAAGAAAATTCTTAATGATTAATAATGGGATTGAAACTATGGGATTGTCAGTCATTCTAAATATAAGGCAATGTTGTGCAATAGGGGTGAAATGAGTTAAGTTATGATAAATCAGTTAAAGCATAAAGTTAACATGCATAGCATTCGATATCATTGTGGACACTTTCACCCAGAAATAAATGAGCTTCTACCTCTTCTGAATAGCCCTATATGGATGAGGTTGTGAACAGTAGAGAACAATGCTGTAGGACACAGTAATTATTAGATATACCAGGTGAAAGATGGGAGGCCAAAATCTTACATTAAGAGCACAGGCACTGCAGAGCAACTTTCCCATACACCCACACACTGTCTGCTCCTGTGGATATATGGATATATCCACACGTGGGAGTATGCCAGAAATAAGGGATAGTCTCAGAACACAAGCCAAGCCACAGCATTCAAGAGCCAGGCTTTTCTCCTGAGGTGCCTGCTCTTCTGGCCACTTGCATCCAGTTCCCAGTTTTATTGTGCTCCCTGAATGATGAAAAGGACTTTGTCTGTGGAGCTGTGGATACAGACTTGAACACTGCAGTGATGAGCAGCAACGCAAGAACCCCAGGAGATGAGACAAGAGACAGTTGCTTCATACACTGAATCAGTACTGCAGAAAGCTTTTTGATTCTAGTAACACCAAAATTGAGCACCAGCAGGAGGAGGAGGGTTGGGTAGATGCAGGAGTATGGATAGCATGGTGCTCTAACTAACTTCAAGGTTAGTAGTGATTTCCTAAAATTCTCATGAAATTAGCTATGAAATTTATAAACAACAAATAAATTTTCCATCTATTAACTGCCCATTATGCTGAATACCTAAAGCTAGTGAACTCTTTCATAGTATTGTGGACACAAATGGAAGAAGCCCGAATATACTGTATATAGCATCATGAAGAAAAAATAAAATTCAATTAAATTCCCCATTTATTGTTATGAAAGGATTCAATCTGTGATCTAAACACCATGATTAACCTACTCAAATCCCAAACAAAACAGCCTCAAGACAAACCATTAAGGTAGATGTGAATGACAGGAAAACTCATTCTGAGTCTGACATACCTCAGGGGACGATAGAGACTAGGCAATGGGCTATAAATGTTTAATGGAGCAAATAAAGGATCCACACTACTGAAGATGTTATAAGAATGTCATTTTCCTGAGGGGTTTTCATTGATATTAGAAACATGGAGGACCAAGTAAATACTTGGGAGAGAATTCTAAAATATTCAGACACTTATATTAAGGGGTTTGGCTTTCCCAGAACTGTTTTAATACAACGGATTTTGTACAAAAGGATTTTCTTACAACACAAATCAAAGTCATGTGTCTCTTCAGATCCATTTTGTTTATTATACTGACAAGACCTAAGCCTCCTTAGGTTCATGGGTTGCTAGGTTTTTTTTTAGTAGTAGTAGTCCAGTTTTAAAATCCTCATGTGTGAGGAGGTAAAACACAGTGGAGGTTACCAGACCAGATCACATCTGAGAATGTGGTCATACCCTCCAGGCTCTCAGTGACTTCATCAATACCTTGCCACAAAAAGGAAGAAGCTGTCCAAGTCAAATAAAGAGAGAACTTGTCTCAAACACCTCACGAAAGGGAACTGGTTATAGAAAGAAAACTAGGAAGAGATGGGAACTTAAACTGGCAGGGAATGGATATTGGAACTAAGCTAAAAAAGAAGGTCTGGTTGAAAAATGAATAAGGATTTAGGATTAAGAAAAAGAACAGGAACCTGAGAAATCTGCAGAAACAGACTAAGACAGACAGGAAGGATGTGTGTGGGATGAGATAGCCAAAGGGAACAACCAGGACTGAAAATGTAAGAGAAAATCAAATCAGAAAAGTGGTAAGAAAAGGAAACAGAAGAAGTAGAGTATGCACAGAAAAATCTATACCAGAAAGATAAACTATAGCATGATTTCTTCTGTCTCCCCATGTCTCTAGGGCAAATATAAATTTATATCTATTTGGAATACTGCCCATCTCCTCTAGTTTAAAGGACATGGCAAACTTGCAGGTGACAGTTTCTCCACTAGCTCAAAAGGCAGAGAAGGGTATTGAATGTTGATGTGCCCCTTACAGTGACAAAAGAGGGTAGATTTAGATTAAATATAAGGTAGAAATTATTTAGAACAAGGACAATGAGACACTGGAACAGGTTACCTAGAGAAGTTGTGGATGCCCTATCCCTGGAAGTGTTCAAGGTCAGGGACTTTGAGCAACCTGATCTAGTAGATGTCTCTGCCCATAGCAGGGGAGTTGGAACTAAACATCTTTAAAGGTCCCTTTCCACCCAAACCATTCTATGATTCTTAACTCAATGGTTTGGACTTACTACTTCCCCTAAACCCAAGCAATGACATATTCTGTTAAATAAATGTTACCATGACTACAAAATCAAGAACTCAAAGTTAAAAAAATATAAGACTTAAGTTGTCTATTTCAGCATCTGTACATATATTCATTGTGCTATCTCCTTTCATTATCTGACCAATTCCTATTTTTTCCTCTCTTGCACTCCTGTGTGTTTCTAATCTTTGAATCGCTGTGTGGGTGTATGAGTATCAGTCAAAGCAAGAAATGTAATTCACTTTGTTGTCTGGACAAAGCCCACAAGGTCTCATCCATCATAAGGCAAAAAGACATATTTCTTTTGACACAAGCAATGCCTTTGGCAACTTCCTCTTTGTTTTTGTCATTTCTATTTCAGTTACAAACATTTATCAGTGGTTTTCATCTGTATACACCAGCATGAGAATCTGGGAGCTCAGTAGCAGCACAGTTTCTAAAATTTAACTCACTACTGACCTGTAATTATCTTTGTTTCCCCTTGCTGGATAACTTTAACCAAACCACCCAACCCTCTCAGTTCAGATTTTGCTAAACCATTGTGACAGAGAAATACTCAAATTAGCTAATGCCTACACAACACATATTGAGAAAACAGAGCTGTTAGAGCAAGGTGGTGGTTTTTAAGCAGAGTGAAATTTAGTAGACCATCTGTAGGTAATGCTGCCTTTTACAGAGCTTCTACAGATAAGCCACCATATCGCTAAGAGACCTACTGACAAATAAATGACCATTTGTGCTTCCTTTGCAGGATGAAAGAGAAAGTTGGTAGTTACACAACCCATCTCACCTAAATCCATCCCACTCAGAGTTGCTTCCCAACATGAGCACATTTCCTTCAGTAGCTAATCTCCCTTGTCCTTACTTCATCTGCTAATTCAGGTTTCCTTCATCACACCACACAGCAGGAGGTCCTTTGCTCCTCTTTACATTATGGATATTCAGGATGTAAATACCAAGATCTCAGTGTTGACCTTTTCTAATTTAGCCAGTTGCTCAAAATCACATGGAACAGTCTCCAGATTAACTTCACCTGCCCTATCACTGAGCTTTAAACAGTCAGAATACATTTCATAGATCAAGGATCTTCAAACCATGCTGGTATGCAGTATGAGGAAGCCACAGTATCTCTATATATGTACACATCCCAAATGACACACCAGTTTGCCACTCCATGTACCTGTTAAGAATTCTTAGGATAACCCCAAAACCCTCAGATAATCCACAGAAATTAAAGGCAGAGACACTTGCATTATAGACCTCTGGCTAGATGTAATCAGGGAGAGGCAAGAATTTGAGGTTAACATCACATCATGTTACACCACCCTCCACTTCCCCTCCACACACAAAAAACAAGGAGGTTGCAGAGGAAAGGACTGTTAGATTATAGATAGTTCAATTGTTAAACACATGGAACTAAATTGCCTTCAAAAAATTCTTTATAATGTAGTATGGCATTTTATTCAAAAGGAGATCAGGAAACACTGCCTCTGTAGTAAAAGAGCTGACATAGTCTATTAAAAATACCCCACCTGTGAAGTTGCGGCTGATAGTGAGCTATTTCACCACTCCATCTTCATGGTGCAAATCTACAATACTGGTGGCAAGAAGGACTAAGAAGGGTTGAAGACCACTGAATGACTAACTAGTTTTATGGTTGGTTTGTTTGTTGTCGGGTAGGTTTTTAAATATAACTAGTTTCAGCATGTAACTCCAATGTCTAGAATTTCTTAGTAAGATTGGAAAGGGGAAATAGGGTGTCATAAACAGAAAGATTTTGCTATTTTAAAAACAACTCGATTGTTCCCCCCCACTGTTAATTTGGACCATACATTCCTGCAATAACAGTAAATCAGAGAGTGTGAGCAGCAAATATGCAGGCAAGATAGACAGAACTATGTTCTGTCCACGTACAAACATCAATTCAACTCACTTTTAGAATATTAGAGTCTTTTTTATGGTCACGTAATGTACAATTATCATATTGGGCAGAATGTGGTGAAGCTGGGGACTGGTGTGACAAGTGCTTGGGGCATGTATAGGGAGGTGCTAGCGAAGACAACTACATTTGCAGCAAAGAATATTACAACAAACTAAAATGACAACATATATCTCTTCCTTAAAAGAGTGCATGGAAGCATTCACCCCTTCTCAATGAAGGATCAATAAGCATTCTCTGTACCATTATCAATCATCCCAGACACAATACCAAGACGTTGACAGAAGAAAGAATGAAAGAGAAAAGAAGCAGCATGGAGAGGAAAGAAATGGACACTTCAGAAATAACATCTTGGTTAAATGTCAGCTGCATTGACAAGAAAAGTAGAAAGCAACAAAAGGGAGAATGGGCTAAGAACAGTCATGCCCTTCAAAGGACAAAATGACATTCTTTAATTGCTCAGGAGGCTTTCAAAATGAGGCATCTACCTGCAGCAGAGTGAAGATTAATCTTCACGGAACAGTTTGTATGATGAGCTGTTGTGTGTTTTGTACAGATTTGTATGATGAGCGGTTATATGTTGGGAAGTAAAATTTTAGGCAAAGTAGTTGATAGAATCAAATCAGCACTTCAAGCAAACAAGGGGAGTGAAATGTATTTACTGTGTTTTAAAATGATCCAGATTATTACACTGAGCTTGCAAAACTCTATTATGGAGACACATAACAGGTAAAACCAAAATAGGTCATTGATATTTTTCCTTTAGGGATACCTAATTATTAACTGTCTTCCTTTTCCTGTTCACATTGCTGTGAGATTCTGTTATGGTTTTCAAATTCTGTAGGGATGTAGAAGTGCTTTTAATCCTTGTAGGCAAGGTATGGATATTAAGTACAGTATTCTGGAATAAAGTTTAGGTATTCTGCCAAAGCCTGGACAAATATAGAAACTGAGTTTCTTGCAAGCATCTAGTGAGACACACATACACCTGAGAGCTACAGCCATGCTGAAGGAAGCTAACACCAGTCACCCAGCTCTTGTACTTCACTAGTCCATGAGTACTATGTGCATTTAAATTTTTAATTCAGACTGGCAAAATTTACGTTATTCACCTGTCATGGAAATATCTTTGTTTCCACTGCCCCCCGCCCCCCCCAATCACTTTCTTTGCTAAAGAAAGGAGAATTGCCTCTTCCAGATCTGCACTTCCCTCCTCCCCCTTCAGGCAAGTAACTTTTAGTGGCAATACACTATGAAATGATTTGCTGATGAGAACATAGACAGCACACTTATTTCATATAATTATTTAGCATATAATAGATCCAGGCAGGCATCAATCCATAGATCTGCCACCAGAAAACCATTTAAAATGCATCCAATTAACCATGTCAGACATGCAAATTAAACTGGCTATCTACTCTTTCTAAAAGGAAAAATTACATTATTTTCCAGCTTTCTTCCTCATAAAAACATAAGTTGTGTAACCATGCAGCTTGATAACTGGCTATGCCCCTGTTTCCAGAAGAGATGCATACATTTTGCAGTAAGTCAGAGGAAAACTTGGATGTTAGATCTATACTCAGTGAACCACAGGGATTTTCAGTTTTTTACTTTATGAAGTTAAAGGATCTGGCTAGAATATTTAAACGTTTGGTTTCTGATTGTCCTTGAGAGCACTTTCTGCAAGTAATTTTCTTCAATTGTAATTAGTATCATCCAGAAGTCCTCAAATCCAGATCAGCCTCCTGAAACTAAAAGCTGGACAATTCTCATAGGAGACACTTAAGTTTTATGTTCAGAGAAGTAGACTGATGACCATCAGTGCATGCTGGAGTTTATACATCCAGGACATTCCTAATCACTGGAAAGGGGAGGATGAGCTATTTTTCCCAATTTATTTTAGGTTTACTTCGATATTATTTGCTTTCTCATATTTCAATGTAGAACCAGTAATGTACAAGCATTACTGAAACAATTAAAGGAGGACAGATGGGAAAACATCTAAATGAAAAATATTTGCAAAGAATACACCAGTCCAGATATGTTCTATTATCAAGCTGGCCATGTCATAACTGATAATGGAAGAGAGACAAAAATGTCGTACTGCAAATTACTTGCCAATGCCCAAAAGCAATCATTTTAACTCTTGGTGGACAAACATCTACTTTTTGAATGAAAACCTCTTAAGCACACATCCAGCAAGTGATCAAATGCATGTAACATCTAAACCCAAATCTCAGAGGTGCTAGATCATTCTCTGGCATTTTTTATAATATTATCTTTATGGTTTTTGCAAGTCACAAAACATAAACATGCATTTACAGCTGCAGCAACAACAGTGTAAAAGGTTGTGTACTTTGTGTCAGCAAATGTAAACAGCTCATAAGGACTACGTAATATATACTAAATACACACACAAGAAATTTGCATCCATAGCGAGGATAGATGAGGATAGTTCTCCTCAGACAGGAAACCACAGGAAGAACAATCAAATGAACCAGATTGTTTCTGAAAGGGTTGGATAGATGTAGGTTCAATATGGCCCAAGTTTACTCTCAAATTAAAGCCTGAAGAAAAAATCTTCTCCAGTGACCCATAATCTACATCCTCTCAGTCCAGTGATGAAGGCTTTAATTGCTGTTATTACAACCAAAATCCAATAACAAAAACTTCAGAAAAGGCTGTCAGGACCTATATTAAACCTTAAGCCGTTTCAGTTCTTTTCTTGGAAGGAGAGCTGGTGAACTGGGAAAATAAGAAGGGGTGGGACTAGAGGAGTGAAAGTGAAACAGTTTAACTATCCTCCAACAATAAGATAAGCAAACCAATTAAAAGGATTGTCATCCTGTAATTACCAGAGCACTCTGTATTACAGAGGGAGCTGAAGCTTTGTTGCACAACAAACAGTCATGCTTGTAATTTAATACGAATAATGAGCCAGATGCATGAACAAGACTATTAAATCATTATCACAAGCAGCCGTGTTCCTCATTGATTAATGACTCCATGTGTCACCAAGGAAAGGAACTCCATTTTTAAAGGTGGGTTGTCGTCATCAATGTTGACAAAGCAACAGCTGTCTGCTTTCGACTTACCCTTGAATGTGGCAATTAAACCATTACATTAAAAAAAAAAAAAAAAAAGCCCAGTGATTACTCTCTCATGTGGAAAACTGAAGGCTACTAAAGAATAAGGGACTGGGGAAGGCAGGTTTGTTTCCTAAGATAAATGCACCTGTGCAAGAATCACATTCAAAGCCAGAACATAATCTCAATGTGAAAATTATCATTGTCAGTTTCAACACCTATGTTAATCATAAAATCTGGAATAGTTTCATATGCTAGTAGCAGAACCAACAGAAAGACATGAATAAAAAAGAAGAGGTGTGAAAAGCACTTATTTTACAGTAAATAAAATCAACTTGCAGAAGACATAAGTAAGAGAACAGGTGAATACTCTATATATGATCTTTATAGAGAGAATATTTTTATATGGATAATGTGTACATGCATATGCTCAGGTGGATGAACACCCCACGTGACTCAAAAATGTACCCTTGGCCCTGTGCTAGGGATTTTTGTTGTTGTTTCTGTTTTGGGGTGGGTTGTTTTCTTTTTGTTGTGTGGAGTAGGTGCTTTATTTGTTTGGGTTTGGTTTATTTTATTTTGTTGGGTTTGGTTTTGTTTTTCTGTTAATTTATACAGAAGATCTATATAGAATGTTCTTTGAAAAGCAGTTACAATGGGGCTTCTTCCAACTTACAAGCTTCCCGAAGTTTTTCCTTGTCGTAGTGTAGCCCCTCATATTCTTGTAAATTAATCCTGTTCACTCTGATCCGTAGGCGATCTGGGATGGAATGAGGACTACAAGAAAAGAAAAAACCTTCTTAGATTAAGTATTCCATGGAAGATCAAAACAAAACCAGGACATGCAGTGAATTTAATTGTCTCTGAAAGAAGAAAAAGAGCAAGGCTGTTCAAAACTGGGCCAACTCCTCACAGGCCCATCTCTGTATTTTAATTTATGACTACCCACTGCACAATACCATAGACATTACACCTGAAATGACAAGCAAGATCAAGAATCCCATCTGCAGGATGTGCGGTCTGGAATTGCAAAGGTTTTTCAGAGTTCTCTAACCTCTATAGAGCTACCACTCTCCTCTGCAGTTTGCCCTTTTGTACATCCCTAGGGCTCTACTACAGACAGTAGACCTGCCAAGCTGTGGTTGAAGACACAAATGCTTTCTTGGGAAGTCTCTCTAGACAACTGTTTCTCTGCCTATGAGAGCATCCACCGTCACTGCTGGAGGATCTTCATTCAGCATTTTTGTCCTGGGAAGCAGGCAAACAGAAATGTGGCTAAGAATTGGGATTTCCAAAGTAGTTGAGTCCAATACACAGAACCTATGAAGACATTCAAAAGCAAGTAGCAGTACAGGAGCATCATTTCTACAGATTTCAACCAGAATAGATTACTTCAACTGCCTAAATAATTTTGAAAGACTCAGTGGATCCCTGTCTATAAAACTAAGTGCCCATATTTTGACAGAAAATCGTCCTGAAAAGCTTTGCTTTGATTTTTTGATTTGCTGGCTTCTACTTTACCATAGCCTTTTATTTAATATGTAAGTTTAGCTGAATGCTATGTAAATTACCTTGGCCACATTTGCATTTTCCACTTTTAAAGAAAGATCAATAACCTGTGCACATAGCAAATGTCTGTCCTACAGGAACTGGCCCCTGGGTCAGTTAAAACTGATTCTTCATTCTGTGCTTCCAGCAGAAGACCATCTATTTTCTCTGTTTTAACCTAGTTAGCAACAGAATTTTGCCAGTGGTATTATTGCCTAATACACACACTGCCTTTTGAAAGTTAAAATACTGTGCACTGTCAAAAATATACATCTTTGCTTCTTTCTTTTTAATTTTGAAATATTTGACAGCATTTGCACTGCTGGTGCAGGACAAGTAACATCTCACAAATGCAAACTGTTTTTTCTTCTTCTTAAATAAGGAAGCAATTTTCTTTTTGGCTAGAAAACACTGCAGGCCTAACAAAACACAGGGTTTGTGGACATGTCTTGATAGAGCCAGTAGGATTGCAGTTAGTAATTATTTCACTGTTAGCTTATTGCATGTTTTCTCCCTGTTAGTATGAACAGTTCTGTCACATCTGGACATATAAAGATTGAAAATCAAGTCCCACTTGAAAAAAAGCTCTATTGGCATAAGTACACTTTGCCCAAAAAGTGATAACGAGTAATGAATTGAAGGTGCTTTCAAAACTGGAGTGTAAGACAACATGCTAGAAGGAGCTGCACTGAAGAAACTCAAGTTCTGAACAGGAGTTTCTATATCAGTGATGAAAATGAAACTAAGATACATGAAGAATAGCTTAGAAGAAATCATAAATGCTTAACAGTGGCAGCAAGACTGACCACTCAGAAGTATATAGGCTACCCAATGGTTTCCCTGTGCTGACTGACAGGGACTATTTTGCCAAAGATACCAGCAAACTGCCCATAGTTAAGATAAGCTTTTGCAGTTTGATGACAGACAGCTGGGATGGTAACTTCCAGCACAGTTTCAGAAGGCAGCTTTCAAACTGAGGTGCCATTATGTCACCCTATTTAACAGCACTCTCCACATGCAGGCTCTACAACTGGCTCAGCAACCTGGAGAAGAGAGTCCCTGCAAATGGAGGGAAAAGGTGCATGGATGGAACAAGAACATTATTGCACTGAGTCTGGCACTTTTTTCTTTTTCCCCCTTTCTTTCTTCTCTTTTTAAAACAAGTTTAAATGTCACATCAATGGCTGAGAAAGGAACATAATCTGAGGAACTATGCTCCCAAGTGCTATAAAATGAAAGTTCAAAAACTGAAAATCATAGGAGATTTTATTTTTAGCCATGAAAAGATAAGAAAATGTTTGAGTCAGAAAACATAGGAATTTAACTGCATATTCTTTGTCTAATGGGAGAAAAGAAATAACTCACTGAATGTAGTAGGGTTCATGAAAAAGACAGACTGACAGCTCTGAAAAGTGAAGTGTTTTATGCACTGGTAGCACACGGGATGAAGCTATACTGCTTTTCCCATTATGTTCTACCATCACACATTATGATGAAGGTAGATCAGTAGTCCACTTCATAAGTTCAAACCTGTCATGTTTGTTGGTAGGTGTCAGAAACAGACTACTTGTGAATTACGTACTTCTTTGAACTCAGCTGGGAGGGAAAAGGTATGGGGAGACAAGAGGATTCATCTTCTTACTTCTGTTGTTACACTTAACCATGCTACAAAGAGCCAACCTTACTATGTGCTGAATTAAGCCTAGTGTAAACCCAGCCCAAAAAACTGTCTCAGACTGTTCTTTCTCCTGAAACCAGAAAATCAACACAACAGTACAGAAGAGTTTTATCTTTGAGAAATTTAAGATGGAACTTGATAAAAAGTATGCTTTCCAATCCTCAGTTCAAAATAACCATCTGACCAAAAGCTAGTACCCCCTGTGCAGGAATCAGCCCAGCACAGGGGATGTTTGCCCTCAAAACCAGAACCACAGGCTCCCCTACTACTTACTCTTTTCTACTTCTTCCTTGCTACAGAGCTCATTTGTGTGTGATGCTCAGACCCTCCCTTCCATTCTGCGACCCTGTGCTGTGGTGTCCAGTGCTACTCTCCATTCTGTGGGAAAACAGTTTAGGTACAGGAACTTTGCATATTCCTGAGGTAAACTGTAATTTTAACTCCTAATAGAAGATCACCGACTCGTTTTTCTCCTTGATTTGTCCTTTTAGATCTTCCATAGCAGATATCTGAGTGAACTTGTCTTTCAACCACCCATTGCATCACATCAGTCTGCCTCTCCCAGCAACTTTCTGGTGTCCTTCACCATTGAGAGATGAATTTGTTATGTATTTCTGTAGCTCTGAACTGTCTGTGCAGAATTTACTACAGCTACAAGGTCTTTAATACTCCCCACTGACAATTTCATTTCCTCCGCTTGCACACGTTGACCTTTCTCATGTTCCTTAGTGCATGACAGGACAGGACGAGAGTGTGCCTAATACAGGACAGGAGATAATCTATTCTCTACTGCAGAAAATGCTGGGGACAGGGCATATAACCCTCTCCTCAGCTTCCATGTCTCCCTGTGAGCTTGTCTCAGTCATGCAGTTTTTTCAACTTCTAGATGTCGAGGGGAAACAACTCCAGCAAGCCTAGGATCACTTTAAAAAAAAAAAAAAGATAATGAATTCTTTTTCTGTCTGATCCAGACCAATCATCATTGAATCAGAAGTGATTTTAACATTACTGTTTCAAATTTTCTGTTTGGTACTTAGACATAATTATCATATTTCAATTTTCAGAAATTATAATTAATTCTGAAGTACCTAGTTTAGATAAGAGAGGAAGGGAAAAAAAGAAAAAGTGGAGAGAGAAGGAGCAATGTAACCAAATTCACACATCTTATCATTGACAGAGGCAAGAACCCAACAGAACTCTTCAGCCCCAAATTCAATCCCTTATTTCCAATGCCATCTACCCATTCCTCCGCAAGGCTACATTCCTTAAGGTAAAAGTTAGCTTTTTTAATAACAGCAGAGTGGGTTTTTTTGGTTTTTTTTTTGCTTTATTCCCCCCTAGAGTCCCACAAAGATTTTTTACTTGTAGCTGAAAATGCAATGCCTGAAAATATTTTTATTATTGTTTGAATAGATATTATTACAAATAATATTCATAACTGTCTATATTATCTATAAAGATTTTTTTAAGATTATCATCCATACCCAAGACTTTTTAGCTCTCTGGGAAGATAATGTAAGAAAAAATAAGAAGAACCATCTTTCTTTTATAGTGCTTTGCTCATACCAACTCATTCAGCATAGAAATATTAGGAAAGCTGTGTAAAAGCAATTATAGTAGGGCTTTTTGCTTCTCAATTTCTAAGCACTAGTTCAAGTGTGAACTTTCTTGGCAACCACAATCAATGAATTAGTGGTAGACTTAAGTACTACCACACAATTTGCCTCATTTCAAAACACATTATCAAAATGGATAATCTGGACATCCCATGAAAGGGGAGAGGAAAGAAAGACAGGGAAACAGAACAACTTCTCCAAGTATATGTTTGGAGTCTTGATGGCAAGGTGACGGGATGGTCATGTTGACTTTATATTCAAGTGCTCAAGAAGCCCTGCGAAAAGGGGAGAGGGAGGATGTTAAGCCTCATACCAATATCTGTCAATCCTTGGTTAATGGCTATCTGCAACCTCCCTGTGAGGACAGGATAATGCTTGGACACCAAGGGGAGAGAAATAAAATACTGACTTCTGTTGCTATGCTGACTCACGACCTTGAAGCTGGTGGCAACCTATTGCATCTGCAGCATCACCTTCTTGAGTGAAATTAGTTCTTTCACCTGAAAAGGAGAAGTGAGCAAGCCCTTTTCATTTGCTTGGAGATGAAGGATGAAAATGATCTAAAATCAAAGGCAAATCTAAAATATTTTTGTTGCTCCAGGATCCACAAACTCTCTCCAAAAGCACCTTTTAATATGTAAGATGATACTTTCCTCGTTTTTGTAAAAAGTGTATATTTTCAGTACGTCAGTGTACTGTACATCTCCAAAATTGCCTCTGTGGAAAAAGCAAGCACACCATCCATATAATGGATTACCTAAGGAGAACTAGTTCCTTTCCAGGCAATCAGCTGGCAAGTGTCAGAGTTTCCTGTTCTGTTTACTCCCTTTTTATAAAGACAGAGTACTACTGCTACAACATAAGCAAACTGTGTGTGCTAAAACATACAGCTGGGGAGAATCAGAATTTGGCCTTTTGTCCATTGGGAAAGTTTATCTATCTTAGTCATAAAAAAGTGTAACCCTGGAAAAAGCAGCCTTATATAGAAAATAAAAAATTAACAGAAATAAGAATGCTAAGAGGTCCTTTCTACAAGGTAGAGTTTTAAGTACTTAGCTAAGTCCAGTCACAGGTAATATATTCATAACTCATACACATATTTGTATGTGCATATATATTCATAGACATATGTCTTTATATATGCACACATTCAAAAAATCCCTTTTATTCAGTGAATGAAGTTAAATGGTTTTGTTCATGATTTATTTGCAAATATTCTTTACTCTGTCAGAATACAGTTGTTGGCTGACATTATATTATGTCTCACTAAATTTTATTATCTATTCAATATAGCTTGTCTCTAAAATTCACTATGTGAATATTCATTCCTTGTGTTATCAGACTGAATTGACACCAGGGGATATTGTCCTCATCATCCAACTAATTTAACTTGTTCGCTCACAAAACTCATGAGCTCCATACAGAGCCCTATTTAATGCAGCTCAGCAAAACACTTCAACTATCAATATTTCTGTAGTCTCACAGATACTGTATAATAATCCATATTATTAAATGAATTGCACAATTTATCTTGCTCAAGGTCAGCGTATTCAGAAGCCACAAATCTTAATACATAAGCATGTCCAAATAAAAACTGCTAATAGAGTGATGAATGTCACTGAAAGCAAACATTAGTACAGTATTAATAGAAATGGATGCTTATAAACACTGTATAAAACAACTTGTTCAACTGTAAGGAGAAAAAGAAAAGCTTTTCAGATAGTGCAGCAGAATTTCTAAATAAATCAGGGGAGATTGCTGCACTGCAATTCAACCTAAAATATTTAAATTTCTTACACCTATTATTCTTCAAAATGGTGTATTACATAGTCAATGAAAAGTAATTTAAAGTACAGATGAATGAATTCCATTACCTCCTAAAGAATCTAATTAAGAACCTCATTCCCCCAAGACACTACTCCACAGAATTACATCCTAAAGGTCATACGCCCCATGGGACCATAAATACAGATCCAGGTCAACTGAAACATTCTGTTCATTCATGTTGATTAGCTATAATGGTTTCATTTAAACACAAACCTAAATATCAATCTTCTCCAATCAGTAGCATAGACAGGCTAGTTTACCATCCTGAATGTTATTGGAAGAACTTTTGATTAGCATAGACCAGAACTGCACATTTCAGGACATTATTAAATAGCAATCCAAATGAGCCTTGTAAAAAAGCTATGCATACTATTTAGTTTGAACAAGCTATGAAAGATTCTAAAGAGGTGTTATGGGGTCCTCTCAAAATTACTCCATTCACATTAAAAAAAAAATGTAAGTTCACTAACAGAGGATTATTTTCTTTCCTATTTTAGCTGCAAAATGGCTGAACAGTACAAGGAAATTGCATTGCTTTCTATTAGACAGAAGGCATTTGACTTTTCCACAAGAATACACTTTTCCACAAGATCTCCTAGTTATTAAATAATTCCTATTGTAAGGAAAAGGGCATGATTTCTGGAAATTCCTAACACTTGTAGACATTCATTAACATAAATAGTTAATTTATTTTTATGCCTTTTTAAGCCTACTCTTCAGTGAGACAAAGATATCCATCCCATGGTACACCAGGTTATACATCAGAATCTGAAGCACTCTTTACGGGGAGAGGTCTTATAGTCAATATCATGCTGGATAAACAGTTTGTAAGGTGAAGTGATTTTTAACATCACCCACCCTCCTCGCTTACCAAAAAAAACTTATGCATTTGCCTCCCTCCTATGCCTGAACTATAGCATTTTGGGGATTCTATAAATGTCACCAACTTCAACAACACTCCCCCAAAAAAACCCCAAACCAACCAAAATTATCCTGGTTTGAGTGAGAACAGAACTAATTCTGTTCAGGGATTTTACTTTTCAGCTCAGTTCTTCTAATTACCTGCACTGTCTGAAGTCAGCAGCCTGTTCTCACAGGCAGTGTCTGCTCCTAGCAGTGATAACACCCCATGGTTAGAGTCAGTACCAAGGATTGGGGTGCAGACCAAGGCCACTGCTGGATCACGTTGGGGGGTGCAGAAGAATGAAAGGCTGCACCTGCAGGGAGAAGCGGCCAGGACAGGTGGCCCTGAACTGACCAGCAAGGGATTCCAGCCCACATATGTCATATTCGGTATAAGGCTGAGGGATCAGGAGGGTCAAGCTCCTGGCTCTTCCTCTCTTCTTCAGTGGCCGGCATCTGAGCAGGACTCCATGCATTCTGCCTTCGATAATGGTCTGTGTGTTCCTGAATCCAGTACCAGAATCCAGCCCCTGAACACAGCCTCCCTCTGCTGTGGGGCCCAGTCTGGGACTCTCCCGGTGCCTGCTCCACAGCATCAGTGGTGATGATGACGTGATTACCATTGGAGGTGGGAGGGAGGAGGGTGTTGGGTTCAATACTGGTTTTGTATATATTTGTAAAATTCCATTTTTAATATTATTATTTTCATTAGAGCTCTTCCAGTTTCCTTTTCTAATCGCTCAGTCTCTCTCCCTTATTCCCTTCCTCTTCCTCTTGGGGAGAGAGGGGGGTTAACAGCATCTGTTATAGGTCCAAGGGGCTGCCTTGACCCTAAACTGTGACAAAAACCTAAAACCATCTTTCCCTTTGACAGGGAAATACGAGAAGAGCTTATTTTTAAAAAAAAATCCCTTTCATTCCACCATTTATTCAAACCAACAGAAGCAAAGCCGCGTGTGCCTATTTGAAGACTACCAGCAGAACCTGATCGACTTCCATTCACCAAGAAAACATGCTCAGCTTTTGATGAAGCTGTGACTTCCTGCTCTCACCCCTATTAATCATCCAACAACAGGCAACAGGAAGTCTGCCAACTCACTTGGAGCACAGCTGGTTTTCCTAAGAAACATGCTCTTGCGTCCACTCATCTAGGAAAGAAAACGGGCAGAAAGAGCTTGGGTCGGGCCCAAGCTTGGCACTCCTGCACGGCAACCTGATAACCCTTCTGCCATGCCACCAGACTGATTCAGCTGGGAAGACAGACTTTTAAAATTATACATGCCCTAATCCCTATATCAATTATTTGTGAACCATATGAACCATTTCTTATGCTTTGTGTCTGCACAGAGAAAGGAAATAATAGTAATAATAAACAGTCCAACAGCTCTACAGAATCCAGCAACAAATGTCTCATAGATCTTCCATAATTCAGCCAATACCAGCTCTCACACATACAGATTTCAATATGATTCAATAAACAGAAAATTACACCTTCTCTGCAACTCCCTTGCAAAAAATAAACTTCAGGAAAGGAAAAAAAAAATTCACACTCCCCTGGGGCATGTTTGCAGTGACAGATTAATGAATTACCTACCTCCTAGAGAAGAAATAAACATGCAAAATTAATTAAATGTTCCAGCATTTGGTACAATTGGAAAAAGGAAAGCAGCAGTCAGAGGAGAAAAAGAAATTTACCTTACTTTTGAGATCTCATTGCGAGAGCTTGAAAAAGATATATTAAAAATAAGTGTGCTTTTGACAGCAGTCATCTACTTAAGACATAAGAACTGCCACAACAGATCAGAATCACCCAGACTCTTCTGATGGACAAACATCCATGCTACTCAAAAGTCCACTGCTATTTTAAGGCAAAAGTCTTGCTAAGCTCTTTACCTAAAAAAATACTCCTAAATACCAGGTAGAACCCTGGTCTTCTTTTCTTCTTCCCCACGCTAGCTGTAGTTCTCTCACACTTTACACTTCCAAGCATGGTGGATTCTCAGATAACAATGTTCCCACTAAACAGAAGGCCACGTGCTAAACAGGAAAATCTCCTTTGCTATTCCCACAGCTTTTATATGCATACTCTGCTGCAATCATTACTCAGTAAACTCTGCAAAAAAAAAAGTACTATTTACCAAAAAAGAGATACTTGTATTTTCATGTATGCAGATTTTGTAGTTAAAAAAAAAAAACAAAAAAAAAAAACCCCAAAAAAACCAAACA
>JANVCC010000130.1:8727648-8852510 GCA_025345505.1 Todiramphus chloris collaris | reverse complement strand
AAAAAAAAAAAACAAACCCAAAAAAACCCCACCAGAATATCCACAGTGCTTATTCCATTTGTAAAAAGATGTTAGGAGCTATGGAAGTCAATTATGTCCTATTTTTCAAGGTTTTTTTTTCAGAACTCCTTTACATCAACCACATAACACAAATGTACTCTCACATGTGCATCCTTCTTATCTCTGAACACCCAGATGGAAAATGCAAGTCTTTGCTCTCGATTTAAAAGAGCCTCAATTAAAGATATAACACTTGTATTTACTTACACACCGTGTATAAACATTTGAAATGGATCACACTACAGTTGTACTGTTTCTGCAACAAAGACTATAAGTGCCTCACAATTTTGACTGCCTCAAAACCCCACACATATCCTGCTGCAGAAAACCTGAAATAAATCTAAGACAGGTTGTATCCATCATCATGTCCCTGCAGACTCTGACTTGTCTTTCAGAACTAACTGGAACTCAGACTCTTTCTATGTTGTTCAACAAAAAAAAAAAGAGAGGAACGTTTGAATCGCAAAGCCATCATAATCCAAATCAAATTTCCCTAATACCTCATGGGTTCTTTTTGCAATTTGCCAGACATATTAATTGGCAGCCACAGTGCAGCAACATGTTTAATCTATTTTTACAGATTTCGAGATACAGAACATCATTGACTTACAAATTAGTTTGGGACTCAGGAGTATCTCTCTCCCTACCTTATCCTGATGTCTGATGTCAAATGGGACATTCAAATCAACTGTATCAAAACTTGGAGGTCATCTTCCAAGGGATATCCCTCAACTGGGAAACAATAAGATGTGGGTCTGGGAGAACGCGTAATGTTCCAAGCAATACGCTTATCTCAACCTCAACATTTTTTCTAGAGGCTTGCTTAGATATTGAATCAGTGAGACAAGTTATTTTTGTTGGTTTGCTTTTGGGTTTTTTTTATTATTCTCTGGTCCTCATCAAAGCACAGCAAACGTAAGCCAGGGATAAGGCACACCGAATTGGAAATTTTCTGCAAAATAGCAATGAGGAACTTGCAGCTTTCTGAAACGTCAGAGAATCACAGAATGATTGAGGTAGGAAGAGACCTCTGGAGGTCATCTGGAGCAATCCCCTGCTCAAGCAGGACCGTCTAAAGCAGGCTGTCCAGGACCACATCCAGGCAGCTTTAGAGTATCGATAAGGATGGAGAATTCACAGCCTTTCTTGGCAACATGTGGCAGTGCTCAGTCACTCTCATAGTAAAAACTTTTTTCCTGAAGTTCAAAGAGAACCTCCTGTCTTTTAGTTTATGCCCATTGCCTCTTGTTCTGCCACTAAGCATCACTGAAAAGATCCTGGCTCTGTCTACTTTATGCCCTTCTTTGACATACCTATAGATATTGATGAAATCCCACCTGAGCCTTCTCTTCTTCGGGCTAAACAGTCGCATCTCTCTTAGCCTTTCCTCATAGGAGAGATGCACCTTAGTCACCCTTTACTGGAGTCTCTCCAGTAGCTCCATGCCTCTCTCATAATGGAGACCCCAGAAATGGATCCAATACTCCAGGTGTACCCTCACCAGTGCTTAGCAGAGGGTAAGGATCACCTCCCTTGACCTGCTGCAACAGTCCTAATGCAGCCCAGGATACCAGTAGCTTTCTTTGCCGTAAGTGTACATTGCTGGCACTGGCATGGACACCTGGGTGTCCACTGAGACTCCCAGGTCCTTTTCTGCAAAGCTGAAATTTACTCTTAAAATTATTCATTCAGTCTTACCAAATAATTATTGGTTTCTTGAGCATTTATGTGCCATCTATTGCATGTGCTCAGTCTTCAGAACAGAGAAGCGTTGGTGATTTTTCTTTTAGCACATATTACTGACTTTCTTCTATGACAGAAAAAGGATCATTCTTGGAATCAAGTTTCTGCTCTTAATACTTGGATTTATAACTCTTCAATTTGTTATTTTCCAACATGTATTTCCAATTTGTTTTTCATAGCCCTAACCTGTTTGAAAAGCTGTCTAACAGTGACAAAACAAAGAGTGACAAATCAGGAAGACAAAAGGGATGACAACACAAAGCAAAACATGTCTTTTTTGACTGAATAGTAAGAAAAGCATTTCTAAAGACAAACTACACTGCCAGAGTTGGCATATTATATTAAATTGGGTATTTTGTTTGGGTTTGATGATGGGGGAGTGGTTGGGGTGTTTATAGGGTGGCTTTTTTGTTTTGGGTTTTGTTTTGGTTTTTTGTTGGTGTTCTGTTGTTTGTTTTTTTTGTTGCTGTTTGTTTGGTTTTTTAATTGGGGACACACAGGTTTTTATAATACGGCATGTTTCCATAAATGGGACGAATTGAAAGATACCAACACACAATGACACAAGTGTTTTTAACCGCCAATTCACCACGCATTAAAAAAGACATTAGGTTCTTGCTATATAGTAGCTAAATTATTCAAGTTAGTACAGTGGAGTTACCGACAATCAAGGTATTGCCAAAGTGGAGAGGAGAGTCTCTCCATCCTCCATGCAGCTGCAGCCAATGTCACACCGCTCCTCTCGGGGACTAGTTTCCTGGTTTGATCAGCTCTATCTGGAGGTATGGCTTACAGCTGAGTTTGTTCACAGGAAGCTTTTTATTAAAACCACAGGAAAGCTCTCATCTCAGTCGTTTCCAGGGATGGTGCCTAGCGCTTAACTTCAGACCTGTCTGTGGCTATGGATTTGTCTGGTGAGCTGGACTGTCGGCTGAACCTTGTCACCATCACCAGAGATGCCCTGTTCACCTCACTGGGGCACCGTGGAAATGTGCCTTTGCTGGCAAGGCCGCTGCCCTGTGCCTGCCTTGCTGTAACCTGAGCTCTCACTCTCCACTTATCACTGGATTTTACAGCCCTGTCTCCTGGGTGAATGACACACAGGGTAAAAGCAAAAAAACTATGGAACTTTGAAAGTAGAAAAAAAATCAGATACTTACACAGTGAAGGAATCAGGGGGAGCTGAGACTCTCCTCAGGTCAGCAGACTGCACTTTATGGATACTATAGGCAGCAGGAAATGAGTGGCCAGGAGAAAGGCAGCACACAGTGTGGACAGACAAGGAAAAAGGCAGAAGAGAGAGAGAAAAAGTGGAAGAAAGAAAAAGACATACAACATTTAAACAAAAACAAAAGGAATGTGTCACATAAAAGTTTAATGAAGAGACATGCAGAACTCCAAGTTCACACTAGGAAGCCAAGAGCAACAGAAGACATGCAAATGGAGAAAATCACTGCTACATGGTACACATGGGCTTTCTAAAGATACGAGTGAAGAGGACCAGTGACAAGCTAGGCACATGGCTATACAAGGAAGACGAGGAGCCCCAGGATTTGTTCCACAGGCACTGAAAAATTTCAAGGCAACAGACTTTGGAAGCAGGTCCAGAAATGCAAACAAACATCAAAGCCAAGATCTGAATGGATGGATTTGTCTTCAAAGGTTGGTCAGCTTTAGTTAACGTTTAAGAAAAAAAGTACCCTTACTGGAGATTTTGTGTCCATAATGACAAATTGCTGTCTCCATTCTTCTTTCATGTACCTTAGGGAAACATGCATTTTATATATAGTGACTCCCAAGACTGACTCTTTTAGTGTTTATACTCAAATGGTCCCTTTGTTTCTCTGAAATGTATGGAATATGTTTAATCTGTAATCTTTACCCTCTTCTTTCTCTTCCATTACGTAAAACGTTCTTCCTCAACCCAAACTATAAGCCAGTGAAAGCAAAATACCATCTTTTGGGGTTTAGAAAGTGACCATTAACTGAAGCTTACTGAGCAGCATATCAAACAGTAGTTTCTAATCAGAAAATGACTCCTGGAAAAATTGAACCACAGCTTCTCTTCTTATTCCACATACATTTTGCTTATAGCTCACAAGAACCACATTCTTGGCTTGATCACAGAAATTCAATCCCTATGTTGTCTCTTTCACATGTTACCAATAGTGGAGAATAGCAATAAGAACTTAGCAAGGAAGTCTTTTAAGGGACGGAGAATAAGAATATAATTCCATAATTCACCCTTTTGCAGAAAAACTCAGTCTGCTGATCTGGCTGTAGTAAAAATGTACTTTTTCTGGTACGAACAGAAAAGATATCTGAGAAGAAAAATGCACCTCTTTTTTTTCCCCCCACAACCATAACTGTTTCAATCCATAACCAAGACTGAACAGTATCACCTTATCCTGTATATTCTTTACACCTAAAAGTTGCTTCTGGCTTGAAACACTTCATTGGATTGTTACTTATCTCCATTGTAGAGAATGCATTATAGGACAAGGAAGAAATTATGCCTGCCTTTTACATTTGGAGAGCTTCCATTACAAACAAATTAGAAAACTAATTGGAAACAAATACACTGCAACTGTATTTGCCAAATAATGACTTTGTCCCACTATTCTTCAACTAAGAATTTAAAGTTATTGTACAAGTTCAAACTATAAACAGCTAATCTTCACCTACTCACGAGTGCTCATGTAATCAAAACAGCTTAATTTTCCAAAGGGAATTTTTTTTTTTTTCAGAAGAATGCTTGCTGAACAATAAGAGGGGAGATAACTAGTTGCATCAACTAATCCATAAGTGCTTTGGGACAATTAATATACTGAGAAATTTTTTTGTAGACAATACAGCAGTGAAAGATGAAATAGCAAAATAAAATATTAATTGGCAGTAATTTGCCCAGATATGGCAAAATGCAGCACATTTTATTTACTTGCTGCCTAGTAGCTTGAACAAAGCTTTTCATGCTGCTGCTAACAGGGAAGGCTCCTTCAGTTCAAGTAGCCCCACAGAAAGCACTACATTTTTCTTCCTTAATTTGATTTCATATCCAACCTTTATTGTTTGGTTTGTGGGTTTTGGTTTTTGGTTTTTTTTCCTTCATTAAAAGATTAGGAACTTCTACACTGTCAAAAGTGCTGCTGAATTCTCCTCACACATTGAAAAAGGCAAATTATTCTGTAACCAATAAAACAAGAACCCCCAATATATAGGAGTTTCTACCTTAAAGGTCTGTGTAGAACTATGTGAGGCAGTTTATGTGCAATTAGAAGATGCTGGAAGCACAATAGTGGGAAAATGGAGGGGAAAAAAACAGGTCAGAAAAGGTCAGATCCCTTTTTCTTGTATACAAGTGTCCTCTCAGAGTGTCTACACATTTTGAAGGAGACCAGCTGCAAGCAGAAGATGGGCTATACTTAAAGTCAGAAGAGAACTGTGTTTCTAAAGCCCTCCCGCTCCCAAGTGAGAAAAGCGTGGCACCTCTGTTCTTCTCACTCAGATAAGTGAGACATTACATATGGACTTTCCAATTTTAAATTACTACTCTTCCCTGGAAACTCAAGTGTTTCCACAAGGAAAACAACAACTCACTATGCATTCTAAATCCCTTCTGCTTAATACATCCAGAACAAAGGAAAACAGGGTGAAAAAAAATAATGTCAGAAAAACAGTGTAAAACTTTTTCAAATTAAGTCTTTCTACTTATGATACTGGACTAGATAGAATGACAAAGAGCACTCCTACTGCTCTCCTTATCTAGCAGTAATATCAAAGCTGACAATAATAGCAACTCTGCATTACTGTGATGTGAGATAATTTTTTAATCACTTTCCTGCCAAGGAGCTCAAGAACAGCTGTCTAACAATTAGGGATAGCTCCAGACCCACTTACATATCTCACACATCTAACATTCAGATGACAGTCATAAGAGAAAAATCTATCATGTTCAATCAAATATAAGGCTTTCTGGAAGAATTCAATGGAATAGGGAGATATGTTCCAGATATCAAGTTAAGGACTGTAGATAAACATATTTAATTGAAAATTTTCTCTGTTGTGAAATCCGCATCACAGAGAATGAACTTCTTACAATACTAAAATGCTTCCTAGAGTTTAACCTTTAACATACAATTTATTTTATCACACCAGGAGATTCAAGTCCTCTCTCTCATTCTCTTTTAACACTTGAGAGCAAAGTAGATACACACACAGATATAGACAGATATACACGCACCATTTCTAATACATGAAGCTGAAATGAGTTCCTGACAGATCATTTGTGTTTTCCCAAAACACAGGTCTGCAGACCTCAGACAAATCAAAGAACTCTCACAGCAACATAGTCCACTACAGCATATAAATCAAGCTAAACCTCAAAGAATATCCTTTTGACAACCAGCATATACTATGAATCTGTGTTTTCCTACCATAGTTCGAATTCAGATCTCAAAATCCAAAACTAATCATACTAATTATCAGATTGGAATACCAGGAATTTTCTTTCTACTTTTTCTTTAGCCTCCCTCATTGTAAAAAGAGATGCCCCAGGATTGCTCTCTGCTGAATTCTAGATTTTGAAAAGAATTGAGTTGTTGTGGTTGGATGAAATTAGGCATTGCTGCCCACAGGCAAGCATCTGCTATTCTTCACTAATCAAGAGAGGTAGGTATACCTTATGTATTTTCCAAGAAAATAGGAATTGCACATTACAGATATGGGCTTCTACTGTAACTTAAAGCATTAGTCTCAGCAAGAGAACACACAGAGCTAACTCTAACAGAACAAGATGATGTTGAAAATAACCCGAGAGGCTTTGTTTACATGAACAGATTGACAACCAGTGGATGACATGAAATTCTAAAGGGTGGGAGTCTGGGGTTTTTTTAAGTTTTGAAGTGAAGCAATATCTTCCAGTAGATGATACAGTTGAAAGACAAAGACAACCTTTAAGACACCTGAAAAGGTGTGCCTGAGACCTTGTGTGCTTTTTCCAGTCATATCAGTTAGCCTAATGAAAGATAGCACTTCTCTTCATAAACCTTAGCTCACCATTACAGCTGCAAGACCAAAATCCCCCACCCACCTCCTCAGAAAAATTACAACCTCACTGCATGGATCTTGAATAAAATGTGGATCCTTGATAACTTTAGATGTTTAGCACAGTATCTTTGTATAAGGAACAGACTGGCTTGCTTCACTTTGAAAATACTTGATGAAAAACAGCAAAAGCACTTACTATGTCACTCATTTTATCAGCAATAAACACCTATAAAAGAAGTACAACACTCAGCTCTACAAAAATATCTAAATTATTTTATTAGAAGGCCATCTTCATAAGTCAAAATTTGACTATTCAGGATTTTCCTATTAAAAAGTCTCTGCAGTGCTTACAAATAAGGTTTCATCATGAAAAGAGGTGTTAGTCCTCTCTGTTTTCTTCTTCATGTGTTCCTGGTTTCCAGTTATCTCAGCTTTTCTATATTCATCTTTACAACACTCATTTGGGTTTTTATATTTAAGAATGATTCCCTAATAAGGTTTAAACATCCCTTTCTGGACCTTCAGGTCCTTCTCCATAAACAGTGCCAGGCGGCATGCTTCCACAACAGAGACTACAAGATGTTCTGAGTAAATCTTGGTTGTGGCAATTTGTTACAGAGTCTTCAATGGAGCTTAAAAAGCAGATCAATCAAGTCGAGAAAATGAATCAAAAGAACTTCAAGGGCAACTAGCATACATATGCAGAACTGTCAGAAGCCAAGAGGAACACTGCTGAGCCTGCACAAACCTCTCTATACAAATAACTGAAAGATACAACACCTTTCTAAAAGCAAGACAGATGGTAACTCCGGAAGATAAAAGAATAAAAAAATCAGGTAAGTAACCTTACAATACAGTAGAAAGGGAGTTCAAAAGGTGTGAATTTTTTTTTTTTTAAATATGCTGCAAGTCCAGTACATGCAATATCCATGGCTGAATATGCTGCCCCAAACAGGCTTCCTGCCATTAGGACATGCACATATCCAACTCACTCATTCAGCAAAGGCATAGATGTTCTCCTCTTGCTCTTCTGCACCATGTTGGCTTGATTCCTTAAGGAGATCCGAATAAGTGAGGGAGCCAAACGACATGGTTCGCCATCCACTTGCATGGGGATAGACTTGTATGTTAAAAGTGTCACCTCACGGCACTGATGCAACCTCTCTCCATGACCACCCACCTGGAGAGCAGCCTGCAAAAAACAACAAAAGAAACAACACAACAGCAAAAATAAAAAACAAACACCACAAACCAAAACAGGAAAGTGAAAGAAAAGGTAACTCGGAACAGAGAGTTAAGGCAGTTAAATCCAAAATGCAGTTTTGCTGACAGCATCCATTACACAGTGTTCTACATGTGAGGAGTTCTAACAGAGCACAATGAATGTATTTTCAATCAAAAATTGCAAAGCAGTAGTTAAAATCTCACAAAAAGTGGTGGGCAACAAGCAGATATCTAACCATATGCACTGCACGTCTCATTACCTTGTGTATGTCAAGCATATTACACACATGCAAATATATATACACATACATGCATGCACAAATGAAAACCTGTGTTCATTCTTAAAGGTTTCAATTTGTTTTGGTTGGTTTGTTTTTATACTAATAGTAATGCTACTAATTAGTTATTAAAACAACCACTCTAATCAGATACATCTGTGAGAGAAAAATTATTTCCCCTTCCTGAAGAGAATACAGTCCTTAAGGTGAATTAGATAAATTAAAAAAAAATAAAATCCTTATTATGAAAGCTTACACAGCAACTCAACCTTGAGACCAGACAGACAGAAATGAACAAGCAGAAGGAGCTTGTTAAAAACATTTAAGAATCATGTCCAGGAATTTATTTCAAATAAATAAAACAAGGAGGGCAACGAGCAGATCCTTCAAGTTCTAGGCATACATGTTTGTGCAGAAATGTGTTTTTTTTAATTAGTATGACAACTACGTGACTAAACTCTTATCTAACAAATGGAGAAAAAAAAAATCTTCTAATAATTCACTACTAACAAAGAACAGCCTAAACACAAGTCAAGACCTTAATCCTGCTCTGTGCACTTAATATTACAGATCAAGTGAGAATATGATCAATAATACTTCTTATAAAGTACTTCTCTTCCTTGGTCTCAGACTTTCTTGGGTATGACCAAGTATATCTGGGAGACATACAGGGCAATTTAAGATTATATCAATATCGTCTGGGGTTACAACAGTTCCTCAGCATCACCACAAATGTAGAACTCTAGACCCTCAATTCTGAAATAGGCTCCCTTTGAAGAGAAAGCACAGGTCAAAGGGCCCTACTTGTTATATTCAGTCCCAACTAAAATTGTTGGTAGCTTCTGAGATCACTTCTCATCTCAAAAGCTACCAACCATTTTGGCAAGTGACTAGAGTCACATTAGTGGCAAAACTACAAAAAGCTTCCAACTGAAACCTGCCAGTTGGTACACCCTAAATGGACTTTTGACAGCACTTTCAGAAACATAACCAAAAATCTTCAGGGCTGAAGTATCAAAGACTCATTCCACAAGATATATTAACAAATTTTTTATTACCTGTAGGTTATTTCCCTAATCCACTAGATCCATCAAAAAAGAGAGGTCAAAAAAAGAATCCTTAACCAAGACAGACTTCTAAAGAAATGACTACCAATCAAGATCACCTTTGACTTTTGCTTACTTTGAAGATTAAATTTGTTTGAGTTCCTCTTTGAGGAAACAAACACCATTTCCATGGGCATTCACTGCGAGTGTTATGCTCTGAGGGCAGGTCACACAACAAATAGGCGTGTGAGTTTAGTGAAAACAGGCTTATCCATGTTAGTTTTAAACGTGGCCCACCAAGATATAATGGCAACAAAGGCCTAACAGTATGGGCTGAAGTATGAAAACAGGCTTATCCATGTTAGTTTTAAACGTGGTCCACCAAGATATAATGGCAACAAAGGCCTAACAGTATGGGCTGAAGTATGATATATACAAACCTGCCAGGAAGCCCAAATATGTGCCTTCTGCTGGCCATGCTACATTAAGCTGCAGTGGCCTAGGTAGATTAATGCTAGCACAGGGATAACTATGAACTCTCCTGACTGCATTTAATCATCCTCTGAAGAGATTCTAACCATGTTTGACAACTGTGATAGTAGGACACTAGGGTATTTACGGTGAGATTTCTTATGGTTACACAGCTTTAGTTCACTTTAAAGACAGCATTGACAGGAAGTGCACTGACAAATTAAAATTCATGGTTGGATTTTCTTTCCCTAGCAGAACAAAAAGAGATACAACATTTGTGCCAGAAATATTACTAGATTTTCCACAGCACTTACAAAACTTTCACAATATTTTTAGTAGACATATGGAAACTGTATGGGCATAAAATTTTATATAATATTTCATATTTGTTTCCAGTTCTACAAAAAAAATAAAAATAAAAATTTGAACTTTTATGCCATAGACTGAAGTATACAAAACCTAAAAGGAAACAGCAATAACTATTTGCCCATAGAACATTCCCACAGTAAAAGCATGCCTGCAGGCTCTGCTGACCGTAATAATCTTGCCTTTGAACCTGGGAGCATTGCACATGCAAATTTGCCATGTTTTGCAAAGAATACACTTTTATTGTTAAATAACACTTCTTTGTTAGAAAAGTACAATTTGTCTCCCTCGTTTAAAAGCTGTGTGTATTTTGGCCCTAGCTGAATATGGGGAATCATGGTGGTTCAGTAATGACAGCAACTTTGCACGCCGTAGTGCTGCCCACAGACTCCACCAGCACCTGCAGTATACTCACCAGTGACGCCATGGTGAACCCAATGACTTCAATGTAGCCATCATCATGGCGCTGAGGCTCAAAGTCTCTGTGATCTCCAGGGTTTCCCCAGGGCATTGTGCCAGCGCAATACCTACAGAAACAGGTTTGGAAAGCAAGCTTTGAGAAAGCAGTTTGTCCTGGTTGGTCCTGACTAGTGGCCTGCCTAGTAGCCTGTTCTGCTGTCCTCCAGAAGTATCCAGATATCCATTCCAGGATTCAGTTCAGGGACAATTAAAATTACATTTAATAAATAAGAAAAGAAACTTTAAAATACTGTTTATTTCATCTTTATCACATTCTTAATTTCTGGTTTTGCATATCCTTTATAATGTATGTAATATATTAGTACAATAGTAAATGTATATAATTTCTAAATAAATTTAAATATATTGGGGTGGTGCTCAAAAACTTCTTTTACTGATAAGGATGCACAATCAAAAAAAGTTTGAAGACTACTGCTCTGGAGAGCAGGAGATCGATAACTTTTAATAATACAGCTATATTTCTATTTGGGACACCTTATACCATGTCAAAAACCAGCTCTTCTTTTAACAGTTTGGTGTTCCTACACCATAAAAATACTCATCCTTTCCCCACTTCCCCTCCACCCTCTCTTTTCACACTCTGCTTCTAATTAAGTGAAAGACCAGGCATCTGTGACTTTACTATCTTGTTTGCAGGTTAGGTGCACAACTTTCAAAAGCATGTTTGTTAATAATTTCTACCATCTCTGTACCAGGATATTCAATTTTTTAAAGGATGGTTTCACTGCAGCCTGAACTCTGATCCCATTCTGTATTGCTAATTAATGGTATTATAAGCACCTTGCTCTGAAGAAGGCAGCTCAGCAGCAATATGCTTCCTGTACATTCACCAAGTCTAGGACAAATTGCAGGTTGGGTTTTTTTGGTTTTTTTTTAATCATTACTGTTTTTCTTTTATAACACCAAGCATCTGTCTTGGGCTTACCTGGGTATGTTTAAAAACACTATACACTGGAACTTCAGCTCCTGGATCTTTGGAGTCAGGTCTGTACCATCACACTACAAAGCCAAAGTGACAGAGCACAGAGAAATTGCTGAATGGAGCCACAGACAAGAGAAGTGTTGCTGCTTTGTAACAACTTTCCCAAGACTTTCCTTGGAATGTGTTGCAAATGTCATGCTCAAAACTGAAAAGTAACAGAGCCATTAAACTCTCACCTTTCTCTCTCTCTCCATTCCTCCCTCCTCCCACAATAGTATGACACAATTTCTCATACTTACCACAACTTTGACATGCTTGGATAAGTCCCTTGAGCTTCTTTGTAGAAAGTCTGTAAAGGCTGCCTGCAACAGACACGTGCAGTAATTGTCATCAGTGCTTCCTTTCTTGTCTTTCCTCGTTTCTTATCCCACCACAAAGCTAATTACCAAAATGACATCCTTTTGTCAAACCTATTCTTTCTTGCTCTCAGGAGATATGATTTACCTGTGTTTAAAATAATGCTACTTTTCCTTTTGAGAGGTTAACCAAAGAAGGTACCCAAGGATTTAAATGCAAATTCTTGATCACATTTGTTTCCATGTTCAAGGCACATGGGTACAGTGGGAGTCATCATCCAGAAAGATATCATACATCATGCATTACCTTACCAGTGTTGCTTTTTTAACTGCATTTTAGAATAAAGTGTCTCCCTTTTACCTCATGAAGGCAGAAGTGGGTCATTTTATTTTCATGTTCACACATGAAAATTAATCAACTCCAAATAGCTGATCTCTGCCCTCCACTCCCCATGACCCTACATCCAGACTATTCCTGAAAGCTACAAAGACATAAGCCAACACTTTGTGAATTTCTCCAGGAAAGTCAGTATCACTGTGCTACCCATACCCTGAAAGAAGCAGACCAGTTTGTCGAGAAGCTTACAAGTCAGAAGCAGGGGGACCATGACATGACCAGTATTATGTCCAAAGGAACAGCATTTCTCTCACCTGCTAAGCTCTGTAAAAGAACAGTGCTTCGGGCACTTTCCAACAGACACATGTGTGTGGTGGCATTGCCAGAAACAGTACATGTGCACTTTAAATTGAAACAGGCAAAATGAACTGGCATGAGCTCTTGATGTGAGAAAGTGAGAGGGAAGGTACTTAAGAAAACATTCAAACAATTAAGTTAGCATCATTCTGTAAGACAAATTACAACTCACCCCTGCATAAAACATTTTATTTCTAAATCGGCTGTTGAATTTCTCTGGATTTGCCTCTGTGAAAGGATAAAAAGGAAAAATATGAACACCCTAATAAAACAAGTAGATTCCATTGTACCTTCATATTCCCTGCTAGCACTGTAGTGCTTTAAGCACACATCACTCAGTGAAAATAGACAGTCCCCCATCTGTCACTATCTGCTATCAGATTTCAGACATTGATATTGAATTCTTCCTCTTTCTTGTAGAGTGAAAATAGATGGAAACATGAGCAAAGAGGTAACAAGAGTACAAATAGTTAATTTAGCACCTCTCAGATTATTAATTTTATGATCTCTCAGTATCATTTGTGAGAATCCTGTTTCTACCAATGCAGAAGAGACCTTTGACAATTCTTGAAACACTAACCCATGCTTTGAAGGAGTAAAGCATTAGTAAATTACAAGATGAAACAGATATTTAAATTACATTTAATTGTATTACAAAAAGATACTGAGAAAAAGACATCACTACCCAAATACTCCTGCAGCAAATAAAGAAGTGGCTACTCTAAAACCTACTCAGAGAGCTGTTTCATTTTGTTTAGACTGCAAGTGATGGAGAATTTTCATAGTCCATTAGTAATGAACATCTAATGGTTAATTAGTCTCACTGTTAAAATAAATGTGGTTTTTCTTTCCTATCTTGAACTTTTCAGACTTCAACTGCCAACTGCTAAATCTTATTATACTTCTCTGTCAGATTAAAGAGCCCTCAACTATCAGATATCTTCTCCTTGAGTAAATACTTATAGACAGTGATTAAATCTCCTCTTAACCTTCTTTCCGATAAGCTAAATGGAGTTCCTTTAATCTCCCAGTGCAAGGCATGTTTCCCAGAATAAAGGTCATTCTTGTGCCTTTTTGGGAACTGCTTTCCTAGTCTGTGGCAGCCAGAGATATCAGAAGCAGCCCTTCTGACACTGTATTTGGTGGTAGTACCAACCACCCACCCTTGGCTCAAGTGATTCTTTAGTGAGAGCATCCATTATCAAGATAGTCTTTCTGGCTAAAGCATCACACTGCTCTGAACACTTCCAAATTATTCCTTCTCAAATGACCACTTGAAACAATGTTTCTAGTTCTCTTTGAATTCACTACAGCTCACAGAAAAAAGCTCCATTTTGTAAGAATGAGTTACAGAGCATTTCTTCTTTGATTGTTTGCCCAGCTACTGCATCATCCATTTGTTCTTCCTGGAACGCAGTCAGGGCCACATCTACTTTGAACAATTAATTTTGCACCATAAGTAAATCTCATCTCACTTACTGAGCTGGCAGCTCTTTAGAGAAACTCTCAACACTGCATGCTAAGAAGCAGGAGGCTCCTAAAGCCTCAGTGCCTGTGCTGCATGTTCTCTGATGCAGTTATCTCCAAAGGCTCTGGGCTGCAGCTACCAGAGCACTGTCTCTTACATGGATCTTAGGACAAGTACAAATCAGAACCAAAGCCCCAGTATGGAACAGAAAAGGAGCCATACTGAGGTCAACGACTCTGCAGTCCTTCAACATACTGAACTGCTCCTACTTCTGACATAGGCAGGTAAGTGCAGGTAGCGTCCTTCCTCCCTTTCTGTGATGTGGAGTAGAGCCCAAAGTTTGATTAGAGTGAAACTTTAATTGCAGAAGTAAAACACTGACTGCATATCCAAGGCTCACTCTGTCCTCACCATTCTCAAGCCATCTAGGGAGTACAAAATAGAATGTGTTAAGACTGTGTGTGTGTGTGTGTGTGTGTGTAGTAGGGTTTGTCTTGCAAATGAACAGTCCTGTAGAGATAAGGGATCAATTAGTTCATCAACAGGGGTAAACTGCATCTCCCCTGCTCCACCAAAACATAAGGATAACAAGGGAGAAAATGGGAAAAAGTCTCTAACCAAAACACTTCCTGAAGAAGCAGAGCTGAATACATTAGTCTTGGAGCCAACACTCAAAGCTCAGTCTTGTTAGTCACAAGAAAAATGTAAAGGTTTCCACTGAAAAAGCCACATTCATGTACAGATTTCCCTGAGACATCACAATCACTGCTCATTCTAAATAAACAAGTGATCAATCTTTATTGCATAAAGTGCCCTGATAGGCTGAGAGTTCAGGTGAATTTCATTTATTTTGGTCTGGCAGGAGGCTCATGGAGTTTGTTTGGTTTAATACTACAATAGTTCCGCATAAGCAACTCCATGCAACCACTTAACAGACCAAGTGCTACAGCCATGAAAGAGCTTTAAGCTTTCCAAGAGGTTCTCTAGTTTGCCATCAATCCTAAATGAGATCAGCGTCTGTTTTGCACTGCTTAATTCATAGAATCATAGAAGAGCTTGTGTTGAAAGGGACTTCTAAGGATCACCTAGTCTAACACCCCTGCAGTGAGCTTATCTCGAACAGAATCAGGTTGCTCTGAGCCCAGTTCAACCTGGCCTTGAATGTTTTGAGGGATGGGGCATCTACCACCTCTCTGGGCAACTTGTGCCAGTGTTTCGCCACTCCCATCATAAAAAATTCCTTCCTTATATGTAATCTAAATCTGCCCTCTTTTAGTTTAAAAGCATTACCCTTGTCAACAGGCCCTACTAAAAAGTCTGTCCCCATCTTTGTAAGAGCCGAGACTTGTGCTATGAAAAGCTCTCCTGGCCACATATACCCACTCACAGACACACAGCTTGCTCTGCCAAGTATTTTTTCATTCATGTAAATTTTTAAAACACTGGCATCTCTGGAATAACGTTCGTTCTTTATAGGGGACCATAACTTCATTATTAAGTAATGCCTCCATTAAGTGAGAAAGTAGCCATGCATTTCATCTATACAGTATATTCAGTCACATTAGCAATGCATAATGATACGCATTCATAAAAAAAATGCATACAGCTGTCATCATTTCACTCCTGTGCCCTTTTGTGGCCCCTCATTATTATTCCTAAAGCTTGAAGCAGTCTTAAACATTATAAAATATGCATTAGCTCATTCCATCATGTATCCTGCTCTTTATTTAGCATGGCATTAAAGTGCTGTCTTTTCATCTTGAAATGACACTCCAATAGTATGAAAGTGAAGATAAGGGAGGCTAAGATTCAGAAAAAATACCTGCATATGAAGCAGAAATGGCCAAAAGCTGAACACAGACAATCGAACAAGGTTTGTTTACACAAGCATGCTTGCCTAAATCATAAAAATAGAGTAGTTCATGTCAGTCCAAAGTCCACCTGTTAAGCCACATTTGGATCTGTATGGGGTGGTATAACTGCCATTGGCAAGGGAACAAAGAACACGCTACAACAGGTCAAATTTATGACAGTTTTGTGGACATTAAAACCTTTCACTCGCACAGAGACACTGTGGGTCTGTATGAAGTCCAAGGATACTATACTCATCCGTAAGAAAGAGCTGTTCAGTTTGGGAAACACAATTATCCTCCTGCTACCCTGCTACTGCCACAGTTGTGCAGCTTTTCTCCTCCCTCCACCTCCACACTTGGACCTGACTTGCCTATGTTTTATTTTCTGCTCTATTTTGACACTTCTGAATCAGCATAAACTTCCTCTGTATCTGTACCTGGTATCTCCTTCAGATGATCAAAAACTTTTGAAAAACTCCACTTTTAGCCCTTTTCCTCCAGTGAACGCCATTTTTCCTTATACTCTTTTAATTTTTAAATCATTAAGTCCCTCAGACACTCATAATACAACCACTTTCTTCGGGATACTTTTATGTATCTTGGGTTTTTATGTTCCAGCTTTCCTTCTGAATTATAAGAAAAGGATGTTAAATCCAACTCCTGTTTGCAATTAATACAATAACTGTCCATTCCCAAAACTAAGGAAATAAAAAGTTTCTATTACCTCTAGATTCATGGAACTCCAGTGTAACATGCGCATCAAAACCAAGGCTGAAGTAATTATTGAAGACATTGAGAGGAAGCTGTAAGTGGATAATTAAGAGACATGTAAAAATAACATGAATTAAACATTCCACAACACACCAGGAATTAACTACTTTAAACCTGGCATCACATGAAATCCTATGAAGAAGAAAGTGGAACGTATTGGGAAAATGCATGCAGAAGGTTTCTCCAAAGGCTAGTAACAGCTTGTGGAAGATGATCAGATACAAAAGGCCAAAGAACACAAACATACATCTACAGTGCTTTATGATCATATATGTATCTTTGTAATCACATTAAAGGGTTCCTTCTGTTGTCATGGAGATTTCCCATAACGTTGCTCCACTTAACATGTCAATAAAAAGGTTTTTCTAATTGCCAGCACTTCAAGCTGGCAAATGAAACTCATGCTGTGTTCTTCCTGCTTCATATATAACCAGGAGCAATGCAAGTCCCAGACAAGAAGCCTTAATTCTATTGAGGATGCATGAGGCAAGGAAGCACACATCTGGCCTCTTATCATTACACGTGCCCAGCAAGGCTGTAGAGAGACGACAGTAGCATCCAATAGATAAACTGGAAATTATAACCGAGAAGAGGAAAATGGTTCACAAAATCCTTTTTTTATGATTGTAACACTTTCAACATCTCCAGTCCAAATGATGTATCATTATCTATGTGATCCCCTCACATGAAAATTTTCCCATTCTTCAACTATCAAGATACACTAATGGAGATTATATGAAGACCCCCACACAAATAAGTTAAATACAAAAATACACTACACCTTGTTGTAAGGTAGGAAACAGTTGGTATCCATTAGCAAAATCCTAAGGAATTAAATTTTACATCCTGTTTTTAGCTTTGTCTAATTTAGGAATGGATGGTAGTCACAGCGTTGCTTCTCCTGCCACCCCAGGTTAACTAGAGAAAAACAACAATGTCCTTTCAGATAAAATGCTAGGGATTTTTCTCCAGGATTTAGCTCTTGATGTAAATGTTCAATGCCTGGGAGATACAAACAAAAAATAAAAGGCTGGTATGCACTACATTTTGCACATCTCTGGAAGTACTGACACATGAAAAAAAAAGCAAAAGGAAGACATGAAGAAAATTAAAACATTTTAGAGCTTCCCCACATATACAGCTTATTCTGTAACCCAGTGATGCTCTTAAGCATCCTTATAGTCTCCCTGCGAAAAAGAAGGCTCTAACCTTACGTGCCCCATCCTCCAGCTCATCCTGTGGTAAATCAGGGTTGCGCTCAACCTGGAGATTCCAGCGGTCCAGCTGGACAATGGTCCCATCTTCTACATGACACAGGATCTTGGACACTGGTTCATCTGTGTAACCCTGACAGCAGAGTGTCACCAGAGTATCAGCCATGGATAGGGAAAGCAACGCAAGTAATTCACCAATTACCTGTCAGGCCCTCCTCCCTCTGGTCTAAAATGCCAGATCAGATGTTCAACATCTCAAAATATTGCTAAATTTTGACATATCCAGCATCTTAACAAGCTATTGCTAAGGTACTCAAGTCCTGGCCAGGCAAAGTAAGGCCATAAGGAGAGGACCTCTAAGTGTATTTACCTTTCCTGGAGTAAATCCAGTGATGTAGTCAAGGATACATACAGAGAAATAAAGTTTCAAGTATGCTTAAAAAAGAAGCCTCTATACCCTCCTTATTATTTCTCCTGAAATACCAGACAGATACATCTGTGTACACTTTCATTGCAACAGCAACATCGTTAATAATTCAAGATCCCAGACTGGAAATTGAGCCAAACCATTCTGCCCAACCGAAGCAAACCTTGGACACAGCCCTGCCTGCTATTTTAGCCAAAATTAAGTTCCACCCTACACAATTAAGTCAGAGCAGCAAGTCAAGAGCCCACATAAAGGGCACCCCAGTCAGTGCTTACCCCACCCCAGTTGAGGGTGCGGGCAAGGTCATTCCCAGTGCCAAGTGGAAGGACAGCCACAGGAGGCGGGGGGCTGAGTTGCAGCTCATCGAGGATGGAGAGGATCCAGCCCACCTATAAAACGGGAAACGCAAACAACTGTTAGGAAGATTATAAGGGATGGAATAAAGAGAAGAGATATATTTTGATGGTATTCCCTTAACAGGGACTATCAAGTAAAACAAAAAGGAGGAGGAAAAAAAGTGAAGATATCTGAAATGTAACTCTACAGCTGCCCCATCTAAGGATTCGCTTTTCAGAGAACCAGTACAGCATTTTTCATGAAGCTCCTGTGCAAGCAGAAACAATGCCATATAAACACTGCCTATCTTTAACAGCACACAAGAGATACTGAGGAAAGGGAGCACATAAGTTGCTGCTCTTTAAGCAGGATATAAAACCATACAAAATTACACCCAGTATTATAAAGCTGCCTAAATATTTTTCTGGAAAATACTGTGTGTAAAAATGAGAGAAGAATAGTATGGACAATTCAAGATATTTATTTTTTTAATTGTTAAGCTAAAAGAAGGTAAAACTTTGACAACTGTTATGAAAGAACATGCAAGAGACACATTAAAACACCATGGCATCTCAGAGCATGTCCTGGTTCAAATGAAGTCAAGCACGGACTTGCCCATAGGTCTTCCATTCCTGAGTCAAGCAACCTTAATGCTGAATCATTTCACTCAGTGCAAAGCATAATATATATAATATATAAATACATTCTAGTCATAGGTATATGCACTCATCTATAAAAGACTAAAAGACTAGAATAAAAGACAAACTCTAATGCTCATTGTTGAAGACTTTGGGTTGAAATACTGAATCTGGATGATTTGTATGTAAGCTATTAGTTATTTTAGAGAGCTATTTCTTTCTCCTGTCCCTGTTCAGGACCACATAAAACTTTCCAATAGAAGTCTAGCCAAAAGGAACAAATTGATGTAAAATATTTTGTTTTCATTAAATGATTATTTCCAAAGGAGGATAGAATTTTTGCTGAAGATGTTATCAAACTTTTTATGACTGAAATTCTTTCTAAAAAAAACCATAGGACTATTTTTAAACTATTCCTCACTATCTGTAGGAGAATTTGTGCTGCATTTTTGAATAAAGCATTAAGAAAAAATAAAAATAGAAAACTTGGGTTTCCCCCCCCCATGCCAGTGTTCAAAGATGCATTTTCTACCGGAAATATGGGCTTTTAAATAAGACAGAAAACTGAAATCCTGACTGCAGCTGGACAGGATTTTTCCTTCCCCAATTAGTATTACTATGATTACAAATAGATTCTTAGCTCCAACCGGGAAGACACTGGAGCTTCATGGAAGGCACCCAGCATAACATGGGCATTGGGAGCAACAACTGAAATTTAAGGGATTGCAGAGGGAGTGGCCTGATAAATAGAGCAACCACCATGCTATTTGGTATTCTAGGGTATGTCTTTCTCCAAGTCTCTTGACAGTTAAATAGAATTCTGTATAAACAGCATTTATCAGAGTTACTTCTTATAACCAATTGTCCAATCATTAAAGCATTTGCCTGGGATGTGATCCCATATTAGAGCTCATTGTCTGACAACAGTTACCTGCATCACATCTCTCATGAAGTGGGATGTCACCAAAGGTACTTAGGTCTATCATAGGCACCATGGTAGGACTAAATAGCATCCTTAAGGCATTTTCAGAGGTAAGTAATCCTCTACCTTTCAAAATATCTATCCTTCAGTATTGATAACAGGAGACAGAATAAAGAGTCCTGATAACTTCACTGCGGCCAGGACTTCTGTAAGAGTTCTTTGTCAGTAGTCCTTTGTTACTGATGTCACTGACTTAATCCATACATCTGTACCTCAGCCACCCACAGGTAGAGGTAACATTACAATGCCTACTACTTTTTTTAATGCTTTTAACTGATAAACAGAAACTTGTTTTCTAAGTACAATATTGGTATTTAACTTGAGGCCCTTTCTAAACCTTTTAAATTAGATTTACAATCAAGGATGACACAAGACTATCATTCCCCTGTAAACAGAAAACTCCTGACTGTTTTGAAGGCAAAGCTTTCCATTCATGCCCTGGAAAGGAACAGCAAATAGCGATGATGGAAAAGTTACAGTAAGTTCTGATTCACCTCAGTACTGCAAGGTATCATCTGGTCTCACTGAATATTCACACAGTCCATTTGAGACAAATTTTTCATTTCTAGATGTAATGGCTTGGGGAATAACTAGATAGTAATTTGCTTCAAACTGAGCAGCAGCAAAGGTAACAGCGGAGCGTGGCTCATACTAGTGAGAAGGTGCTGCCACCTGCCGCTTGCACTGCTCAGCAAAGGGAAAACAAAGCATGGTCAGACTATGATGTAGTTGAGTTCATTTCTATTTTAATATTTTCGGGATAAGGTGCTTTTTCTTCTTGATTAAAATATTGTCTTCCTTAGGTGGAAGAAAAAAACTTTTACAAAGAGATTGGAACACTTCTTTGCAGCTTATGCCTTATGCTAAAGCAATACCTTACACATTTCTCAAGGAAAGTTGACAATTCAGTAACAGTAAAATCTTATTTTCTCCAAGTATCAGCAAGACAGTAGTCTAATCATGGGTTTTGGCTTCACTCTTGCAGGAAAAGCACTAATATTAGTAAGTCTTACAGCTGGGGTTTTAAAACAGCCTGCAGAAGCTGAACATAAAGTTCTCCCAGAAGTTCAGGCAGAGATGGATTAAAGATGGGAGTTCAGGTTGCTACAAAAAAACAACCAAACAAAAAGCCTAATTGCCCCAAACATCTACACGTATCTAACCTGGCCAGCACCTTGCAAGGTGTAATGCATTTTCCTCCCTGTAATTACTGTTTTAACTATTATCAAATGCATATTTGGGGAACAGAGCTTCATAGAGATTAAAGGTCAGTTTTTCAACTGTATTTAAGCACTCAGTGGCACAGACTGAGATTTACAATATTCCTAAGAATGGAAAAGATTAATGTAGTTATAGTATCTCCATTACCATTCATGGCTTCCAGATCCTGAACTGCAGAGCCTGTCTCCAACTGAAGGAGCTTAAGTCCTCTAAAGAGCTGATCCTACTTGCTTATCCAAGAATACATGGAAATTCACTAGCAAAGAAAAATACAGGATCTGGATCTATCAGATCCCCGTCTGTCAGTATGACCAATTTAACGTCCTTCCTCACAGATGCTTTGTAAAGAAAGTGAGGACAATAACTCTCTTCAGGCACAGAGGAGACCCTATCTGACAGTACTCAGACATCATGGAGCCAATAGCAGGAAGGAGCAGAAATTAAGATTTAACAGCACTCAGACACTGATTTAACCTGCTAGACCCTCAGATTTATGTAAACAGTGAGCAGAGGCCAGCAAAATTAGTCTTCCTTTTCTTAAGCTGTACCCATTCTTTATGCATAAAGCACATAGGATCTTGGACATTAGGATCTGGCCTCATCACTATACCTATCAAGTCAGACAGAAAATTTTTGTTAAACAAAGTAGATTTCACAAGCAGAAGGTACAGAGAAGGCTCTGCAGGCATCATGAGGTGGAAAACCCAAGACTGCAATGAATTTAATCACTTGGCCAATGACAAAAGGGCTGCCAGGTGCCAGCCACCTACCGTCCCATCCCCACCGCAGGCCAGGATCCGCAGGTTTGGCACTTTTCTGTACAGCTCCAGCCTGCCCAGAGGAGGGAAAGGGCAAACAAAGGAAAAAGTCAGAACAATAATGCAGACACTTTTTATGCACTTTTCCAAATGACAGTTTAACCTCAACTTACTGCATCTTTGAATATTCATAACTAAGGATATGGGTGGAAGCAGGGGAAAAAAAAACCCAAAAAAATCTCCGTGTTACCAAAAGCCTTAGCAATAAGGAGGCATCAGCTCTGGCACTGCAGGTGGCAGCAGCCCCAACCCAACCTGTGTCCTGTGGTTCATTTCACATCTTCACACACACACAGAGCACTGCTAGAATATGAAATGGGATCTGTCTCCATGGTTAGGCAAAGTGTGTGTGTGTGTGTATATATATTTCAAAGTATATACTGAAAGTATTTGATCATGCTAAATCAGAAAGGACAGATTCTCATATTCCCTCTGGAGATAATAAAATCTTTCCTTTTTCTCTTATCCTAAAGCATACGATTATAAACACCAATGTTTTTAAATAAATCTTAGTGTTCTTCATCAGGATTTGCTGAGCCATCATTTCTGAATCATGTAGAAATGCCAACAGTAACTATTTTTTAACACCACAGAAGGCAAGAACATCTAACAGTTCTTTCTCTGAATATCTGATCTAAGATACCAACAGGAGGCCCAAAAAAGTACCTGTTGAAGACCTGTTCCTTCAGTTGCATGAGAAAGAGGCATAATCAAATATCTCCTAACGGAGGGAGTACAGTCACATGTAGAGAGCTGAGTGACCAGAGGATCTAACCCTCCTTTAACTTCATTACACAGCTGTGTAATGTATATGCAACTTAAAGCTTCTCTACATCACAAGAGGACCAGCAGTGAAGGTGTTTCTGCAGGAATAAAAGCTTGGGTGTCTTGAATAGCAAATACTTGGGACAATTCTTATACAGGTAAATACTTGCTTTTACATTATTACTATCTTTTTGTCCTGCCTAGCATGTGAAAGTAGTGCTGAAAAGATGGTAAAGTAAAGCACTTACCTCAAATACCATAGAAGGATGGTGCCTTAACCCTTAGCAATGAGAATCAGTCCTTTAAAGACAGGCCCTCCCCACCTTGGAAGACACTCACCACTGCAACTATTGCCCAGATAAGCTAAGTTAGTTATTCAGCAAGCAGAGACAGCTGCACGCTGCTGTCATGTATGGAAATCGGGAGGCAGCCTCAATCCATTGTAATGCTCAGCCATTAGGGAATGATCAGGCACTGGGATCAGCAGCAAGTCTGTCTTAGAGACATCTGGAACTGGCTCTGTCTGACATGGTGGCAGCTCCTCATCTCTTCTCATAGAAGCCACCACTGTGGCCCTTCTTCTCCAGTACTAATACCTGGATACATAAGCCTCATACAGTCTACTAATCTATCCAAGTTGGACCTCTGTCTGCATTCCTGATCAGAAAAGACTTATGGTTTGTGGTTGTGAAGGCTTGAGAACTTACGCATCTCTTGGCCCTTCCTGAGAGAGATCAAAGACCTGGCGTGGATTCAAGTACCACATAAACATCTGGAGAACCTTGGTGCCCTGGGAAGACAGAAAAATCGAAGCAAGTAAATATTATTAAATAAATATTATTAATAGTTTAATGATTATTAAAAATACAAGTGTTCACTATTCACTACATTTGGACTGTTTTTCTTTCTTCTGTGCTTTAAAAAGCAAACAAAGTAAGAAAAAGACAGACCAAATGTTCAGCTCCCACAGCAACCCAATCCCCTGCCTCTTGCCACCTGCAATGGGAAACCTCTGTTATCCCACAACCATCCATGACAGCAAGAAGTTGAACAAGCTCATGGGTTAAGCTGCCATCACATTGAACAGTGTCTTAGCCAACATCCAAACAATGACACAGCTTTGACCCCCACCACCAACACCATGAACATTCCTAACTGTAGACCTCTACCATCTGATGAAGCAGGAGTAAAAGACTCCATGGGCTACAGCTGACTCAATGCTATCTCACTTAGGTGGTGACCTGGCCACACTGCACTAAAAATATAATTTCTGTTTTTTCAAACTCTTGGGTTCATATTCCAGACACTCAACTTCCTTCTTTCATGTTCTTCCTGGGCACAAAGTGGCAGGATCTCTTACTAGAATAAGATGGCTAAGAACCTTATGGGGTGAGCTTATACTCCAAATTAATTCAAGAATGCCTTTGAACTGGACTTGCTGCAGAACCGGGTGGAGAGGAACCTCATAAAGTTCGACACAACCAAGTATAGGGTCCTGCACCTAGGGAGGAATAACTCCATGCACCAGTACAGCTTAGTGGTTGACCTGCTAGAAAGCAGCTCTATTTCCTACTGTCGAAGTGTCAAATGTGTAAAGTTTCATTAGCAGTGAGTAAGAAACCTGACAAATACAGTTTAGATAACCTTTTGGATCTCCAAAGTTTGAATGGCCTTTTATTTATTAAGAGGTGAGTAGAGCCTTTTTTTTATAGCCAATATGCACGGAAATCAATACAGCTGGATTTCTGCAAAATATATTTCAACATCAGCACTGTTAATAAAGAGTTACAGCTCAAAGCCTGGTTAGTGCGTGCACCTCTACTGCAAAGATTTACAGAATAGGCTTATTTTGACATACTGTGAGCACCTAGTGACTTGAATGATCTACTCTGAATGTATGAGATGAAGTAAAGATGCAGTCATGAGTTCATGTTCACATAATAAACAGATTTGTCAGTACAAACACAAAAGACCAAAGAGGACATACACATCTCTTCTAAGGACTGCAGTTCAGGCAAAGAGTTCTTCCTACCTGATTGACCAAGGACTAGTCTCATTAGCATAAACTGTTGTTAAACTAAAATTTTGTGACCTGGATCCAGATTATGTTCTTACCTGATTCCCCCCGCTTTTTGGATTGACAAAAACCAGCAGTGGTTTCATGAGTGGAGAGGAGATAGGCTTTATCACAAATGGCCGACCTTTGTTATCCTGGGAAACGAAAGCAAGAAAACAGTTTAGTACAAGCTATGTATGTTTCCCTGGCGTAAGACATGTAGGAGACCCAATCTAGCTCTGGCAAAACTACCTCAGTTACTGGAAATAGTATAGCCATCCTTATGTGGTGCTCAGCTGGGACTAATATATCCATCTGAGAAAATTGAGTAAGAAAATAAGGAGGTGGGGAGGATCAATTCAGGCCAGCACAAAACTGTTTTAAAATTTTACTCAATGTTATTTCCCAAAAAAACCACTCCATTATTCACACAGCGCTAATAATGTGTCACATAAAATGCTATTTCTAGTACAATGTTCCAATGGACAAGTTGTATCAGCACTCATTTGCAGATGATCCACTCTTGATTTCTTGGTCTTGCCACCATCCCACATTTGAACAAATGCTGCAAGTCAAACATGGCATGTCAATGAGAAGACTACTTGTCTTCTACTCCCTACCCCTGTGGGACACCAGAAAGTCCAGTACTGAGGCCACTCTCCTGGGCTGTGGCAGAGACAGATGCAAACTTCTGGTCTGCAGTACTCCCACCACCCAAGTGAGGACCTTAACCAGAGATCCCTGGCTATGAAGAGGTGAGTCTCTCTCCACCTCTCCCATGAAGCTGGTTTTCAGCTATATATCTCATCTACTAGGCAGTTCTGGAAACAAGATCTATAAGCTGCATTGTAAAACAAATCATCAGATGAGAGAGATGATGATCATCTCTCTCTCTCTCTCTCTCTCTGTGGCCCAGTGTCTGTTTTCGTATGAATAGAATATTTTTAGTAGGAGATCTCCTGAGGGAAAAACCCTCAAACTGGACCAGATCTTGCATCAGTGCATTCACCATGGATTTCACAACCCCAGCTTCACACGCCTGCTCTGCCTAGTGGAAACCGAGGGTCTGATGTGAGTCTCTGACATCCCAAGGGAATGTTGTTTCTTTAGGTTGCTGGTCCTTCTGGAGTCTGGTATGTTGTTTCTTGAAAAAAAAAAAATCAACACAGCAAAAAACCACTTCTCATAGAAGTTTTATCAAAACTGATCTCTTCTCAGAACAAATTCAATAGAATGGTATTTTCCAGTGGGGAAAAAAAATGTATTAAACATTGCAATAAAAAAAAATTAAACTTTAAAGTCTACATTTAGACATTTCAACAAAAGGAGCCTGATTTCCAAAGCACTTGAATACCCACCTCATTGCCTCTTTTGCTGGCTTTTCTTTTAAAAGACGTTCTCTTCTTTCGTCGTGTTGAAGTCTTTAATGAGTTCTACATTAAAAGAAAAAAGAATACATGAAAAGCAAAACAAAATTTAGAAGACAGGCCCAGACAGAGCCCCTTTACGAAGCTCTTCCATGCATGTCCACTTGGAGAATGATAAGAGTATCTGGCACATGCTCAAGATTTAAATTACATGCGCTGCATGCGTTACACTTCCACACCACCGTTTATGGAGAAAGCCACACACGGAGACCAGACTGGTGCTTTGGAACTGGAAACTTTCCCACGCTGTGAGGGGGGAAAAAGATCAGATGCTCCCATAGACTCACATAACACCACATGTTGTACCTGCCAACCCTCCCAATAGGGGTAGGAGACGCCCGTTTCCTGTTCGGGGCTCCAGTCTCCTGCCCAATCAGGCTCGTCTCCTGGTATGGAGACCACCTGCATAAAGATGTAATAAAAAACATGATAAATGAGATATTTTTCATGTTTTTTTTTTTTTTTGAAAAAAAAAAAACAAACAAGTTTTAGGTCTGGCAACCATTATGACTCAACGTAACATAGGCCACCATGGCGTATGATGCTGGCACCGTGGAGTCAGTTCCAGCCTATCAAGAAACTTGTGTAATCATCTGCTAAGGACCAACTGGAATGTTAACATTTAAGGATTTGGGTGAAGGGGAGGTTTGTGGGGTTTTTGTTTGCTTTGCTTTTAATTAGCAATATAACAACTAAATGGAAAACCCAAACAAACATAAAGCTGCTTGCATTTTTGCAGATCTATTAAAACAGATCTTGCACCAAAGCTATTCTCCAGGCTAGAGATAGCCTGCTCAATAATACTGAACCAAAAGGTGTTTTGGTGTGATAAGAACAGTCCAAATAGGAGAAATTTGTTTTCTTTCCAATTATTTTAATTCAGTAACTGAAATCATACCTGCAGAAAACATTAACCCTTTTTCATAAAATCAAAATTTTGTATTATAGGAAATATTGCAAATGTTTTCTCAGTATTTCATCTTCTACTCTAGCCATCACCAGGAAATAAAGTACTATACGGTATTAGAAGAAAGTTTATTAATTTTATTTCTGTCTTAAAGAGGAGAAACAAGATCCATTCAGCTCATCCAAAAATTCATTTCTGTCCTGATCTTATTTAAAAGGGTACCACTATTAAAAAAGTCAATGACCACAGATCATCAAATCTGTAAGCAGTGACATCTGTCCTTAATCCTGCTTGCTAACCAACATTACAAAAATAGCTACTAGATACTGTTTCATACCTAACAACCACTTACAGAATTTCAAGACTTCAGACATGCCAGATATAGAAGTTAATGTTTCCACATCTCTGACAAGTTAAGAAAAATTAAGAAAAACTAACAGCTATCTAACTCAAATACCTAAAGACATGGCCCTTTTTCAACGAGACCAAGATAAGGCTGCTGTAGAGTACAATATCCCAAGCCTTTTCTCACTTCTCAACATTCCTTGTGGACCAGGATATAGTCATGCCTTATTGCTTACTGGAAATACTGAAGATAAGACAGCTCTGCAGAGCAATTACTGGACATTTGCCCTTTTAGACCATATTTTGAGAAATCAACTAAAGTGTTCGTACTCTTCCCTACTCTGATACAAAGTGATCCTGAAAGCAAGATAAACCACAAAGACCGCGATGACTACAGAAGTACATTGGTGATATCATCTGCATGCTCTTTAATTGCCCTACCACAGTACTCAGACTGACTGTAGACAAAAGTCTTTATGTCAATAGAAAGGTATGAGACGGTACTCTCAAAGATGCTTTCCGTGGGGACCTTAGCCTAGTCCCTCAGCCATTCTCTAACGAATGGTTCTCTCTGGAGTGGGTCAAAACACAGGACAGATAAAGGAGATGTAGTCTATCCACAGTCTTGACAGCAGTCTGCTGAAAGGTCACAGGTGTCTTGAGCTTTTTCCTGTGCTTCAGTCTCATCAGGTGTAAAATTCAATGTATTTACTCTGTTGGTAAAATGCAGTGAATTCTGCTGGAAAATATTAGTCTGTAACCCAAACTAAGTACTGTACTAGGCACTCACTTAACTATACCTCTGGAAGAAGGACTGTACTTGTTATTCTACCTCCACAATGGAGGGACCTAAGCCCAGTGAATTTCTTCTGGAAAAGGCAGACAGTTCAGTAAAATCCTGACTAATTAAAGAAGAATAATTTAAAGAATGTTTAAATGTAGTTGGCATTAAATCCCATTATAACATATCTCTTCTTACCTATGGGTGGGGTAGAAAGAGGGGTACAGCTATATTCAAGAAACAGGCTTAGTCTCAGCCTCCATTCATGATTATAACAATTTACATTTCCACACTCAAAGAGGCACTAAAACATGTTATTTTAACTATTTTTTTTTTCTTCTTAAAACATGCCTACACCTATAGTGTTAAGAGAACCTAAAGCTTTTATATGACGATTGCAACTGCATGTCCATAGCAGATAAAGGCAAAAAAGCTGCTTCAACATATGCAGGTTCTCTTTACAAACATGCAGAAGAATAACAGCCAGGAGTAATCATCAATCTTTGCACACTGAAGTGAAGAAACAGATGCATACTACCTTGTCCACATAACAAGGTGATGAATATTTTATAAATGTATAATGGTATTTAATGATAGTATCAGCAAAGCATACCTTTAAATAAGCGTCCTATGTAAATCCTAACTTTCCTCTAGAGAGAAAACCTCTCCTTTGTGGATGTCAGTTTGGCCATCTTCAAAACAGGTTATTGGTATTATTGTATGCTTAGCTAGATGAACCGCAGAACTGGAGTCCTTTCTGTATGGTACAGGTACATCAGAGAAAAAAAAAATAAAAACAACAGAGAATGTGGGGCCTCTCTGGAGTGATTCGGGTGACCTGGTTACCAAGGATATGGAGAAGGCTGGAATACTCAACAACTTTTTTGCTTCAGTCTTCACTGGTAAGCCACACCACCAAAGTCACAGAGGGCACTGGGTGGGTCTGGAACAGTGAAGAATCACCCAGGGTAGGAGAAGATCAGGTCCGGGAACACCTAGAGAACCTGAAAGTGCACAAGTCCATGGGGTCTGATGAGATACAGCCACACGTCCTGAAGGAACTGGCTGCTGAAGTTGCTAGGTCACTAGCCATCATATTTGACAAGTCATGGCAGTCTGGCAAAGTTCCCACAGAATGGAAAATGGGAAACATAACCCCCATTTTTAAAAAGGGAAGCAAAGAAAACCCAGGTAACTAAAGGCCAGTCAGCCTCACCTCTGAGCCAGGTAAAAATCATGGAGCAGATCCTCCTGGTATCTGTACTAAGGCACATGTAAAATAATGAGGTGAACAGTGACAGCCAACATTGCTTCACTAAGTGCAAATCATGCCTGACTAATTTGGTGGCCTTCTACAACAGAGTTACAACTCTGGTTGATATGGGAAGAGAACTGACATAATCTACCTGTACTTGTGCAACGCATTTGACCCTGTCCCACATGACATCCTTGTCTCTAAGATGGAGAGACATGGACTTGATGGATGGACCACCCAATGGATAAGGAACTGTCTAGAAGGTCGCACTCAAAAAGTTGTGATCAGTGGCTTGATGTCCAGGTGGAGACCAGTGGAGTTCCTCAGGGATCTGTTCTGGGTCCATTGCTGTTCAACTTCCTTGTTATCAACATGGGCAATGGCATCAAGTGCACCCTCAGCAAGTTTGCCAATGACACCAAGTTGTGTGGTGCAGTGGACTCACTTGAGGGAAGGGATGCCATCCAGAGGGACCTTGACGGGCTTGAGAAATGGGCCACTGCAAACTGCATCAGGTTCAACAAGTCAAAGTGCAAGGTCCTGCATCTGAGCTTGGCCAGTGCCAGGCACAATTACAGACTGGGTACAGAGTGGGTTGAGAATAGCCATGAAGAGGAGGACTTGGGGCTGTTGATTGATGAGAAGCTCAACATAGGCCTGAAGTGCGCTCACGCAGCTCAGAAGATCAAACATATCCTAGGATGTATCAAGTATGGCCAGCAGATCAAGAGAGGTGATTCTCCCCCTTTACTCTGCTCTTGCAAGAACCCACCTCAAATACTGCATGTCCAGTTCTGACGTCCCCACCATAAGAGGGACATAGATCTTTTGGAACAAGTCCAGAGGAGGGCAACAAAGATGATCCAGGGTTTGGAGCACTTCTGCTATGAAGATAGGCTGAGTGAGCTGAGATTGTTCATCTTGGACTCCCGGGGCGGGGGGGGGGGGGGGGAGAGGGACTCTGGGGGTCTTTATAACTGCCATCCAATACCTGAGGGGAACGTATAGGAAGGATGGAGAGGGACTCTTCACAAGAGTGTCCAGCAACAGGATGAGGGGAAATGGTTTTAAACTGAGGAAAAATATGTTTAGATTGGATCTTGGGAGAAAGTTCTTCAGTATGAGGGTGGTGAGACTCTGGAATAGATTGCCCAGAGTGGTTGTGGATGCCCCCTCCCTGGAGGTGTCCAACACCAGGTTGGGTGCAGCCTTAAGCAACCTAGTCTAGTTGAGAGGCATCCCTGCTCATGGTGGGGATGTTAGATTAGATGATCTGTAAGGTCACTTTCAGCTTAAGCCGTTCTATGATTCCATGGTGTCAGTACATGGTGTCACGAGCAAATCCAGCAGACATTTTCACCCTTTTCTTTTATAACATTTCAGCCTTCACTTTGAAAGGCCTTAAGCATGCTGGGTTTCAGATGACTTAAAAAATGAACAGCCATTGGGAAAGTCAATCATGACCTTCTTCTGGTTGGTCCCAAACCACCATCAGACAAGACAGCTGCACTCAGCAATGGAGAAAATAAAGAAATAACCCCAGAAATATAAATATTCACTAGCACTTTGTCAATGCCCTCAAAGGAGGAGGAGAAGAAAACACCATGTTTACTCACCTTGAACAGAAAAAACTTAGAATTTTACAGTTACCACCTTTGCCTTCCCAAACGGAGGACAGGCTATATCAGCAAAGTACATCAGCCAGATCCTCCTTACTACCTATTTTTCACCCACAATGTAAGCATGCAGAAAGTCCATTCCTAGAGTTAACACCACTTGGGCCACCAAACCCTACCTATAACAAAACACTACCAATCTGCAAGGGAGACCTGCTTTCCCAGATTAGGAGACGGAATTGATTTGAACCCCAGGAAATCAGAGCGGGTATCAAAGTGCTGCTAACACAGTACAGAAACCCTGGAAATCAGTAAAGAAGTTACAGAAGTGGCTCACATTATGAATAACGTGGAATAGGTATTGGGAGTTTTCCATTCATGTAAATGGGTCATTACATACAGGGCTACCACCAATCCCAAAGCTATTTGAACAATTCTGAATATTCTCCATCTTGTGATTCATTGCTTGCAAGAAGCAAAAGCTCCCCATTTAGAATGTAGGTTGTCATCAGATATTTGTCTTTAACCAATTACACCATGATGCTTCACTACCACACCATCACTGGTAATCAGAGGGAGAGCATGCACTTTATTCAAGCCCATAGTTGAAAGGTGGTGACCCATGTTGTACAAAATAAGCATGGAAACCCATTTTTGTAGCAATAAAAAGAAAAAATAAAATAAAAAAATCAGGGTGAGGTTTTGCTACAAAAAGCCATCTTATTTGCTTAGAAGAAACAACCAACAAACAGGATGAAGGCACCACTAAAATCAATTTCATGTGAGTAGGGAATTCAGTTCAGGAATTGCTTGCGATCAATGTAAGTAGTTAATTAGAGCTGAGGAAATATTTTGTAACAAAAAGGCTTCTACCCAAATTTGTTCTAATTGTGGAATATCTGAAAAACAAATTGCTGGTTACACATTTATTTACACATCTGAATTTACAAAAATTTGTGAATATTGTGTTTGTATTCTGTGGATTGAATGAAGTGAATATTTCATAGTATTTAGCAAACATTCAAATAGGGTAAAGAGGGTCATAATAAACAGAAGTAAAGCTGGCCAGAAACAGCAGGAGAGGAGAAAATATTCCTTAAAAAAAAAAAAGAAACAAGACTTCTGCCAAAAATCTGAAAACACATCTGAAAGATGCATCAGTATTTTCTACAGCAATAAGGATGCATTCTCCAGAACTAATACTGTAATGGGTGCTGTTACGAAGTTTCATGGAAATATGCCCATTGTCTGTGTTAAATACCATTTTGATCTAGCTAATGCTTCAATTACTTAAGAGAAGATTTTTGCATCTTACTGACCATGAATTTCAAGGACTCAAGATGTGATGGAGAGGGAATATTGGATTGAAGTACTTCCTCTCCACTCGTGACTCAGGCATACAAAGCTAAAAGGTATTTTCTTTTAGTGCAGCATTTTAAACTTTTATTTAAAAGCATTTCCCCCATAAATTAAATAGATCAGGTTTATTTTTTTACTGGAGCTTTTCTGAAAAAATAATGGACAAGAAAGAAAATTCCCTAAAAATATTATGAGGGTACTCTTCTTTGGCCAAATGCCAAACCAAAAGAAAAATTCCAAGTGTTGATTATTTTCTTTTACTAAAAATTACATAGAATAAGAATCAAAAACATCCAAAAAAATCTTCTTTAAAAAGGACAGACATAGACACATCTATTAAATACCACACAGATGCTGCAAATTACAGAAGAAGAGTAAGTCCTTGCCAAGGACTCAAACAGATTCTTCAACAAGACAGGATAAAAATACTTCTCTGGAGGAGGCTGGAGTAAAACTAACAGAGAAAGAAGAATGGGGAAAGAAAAATTAAATGCCAAAGAAATCCATTTTATTCTGCGTGCAGGTGTCTACTCTCTCTGGACCTAACAGAGGACTAGAAGTCTCTTAGATTGACTTTTCAATCCCTCTACATGTGTATTTCACTTCCACCCTCCCCCTTGCCTTTAATATCCAGCTTGTTAGAAATGCTACTCATGCACAAATCTGACAGTCATATCCCTAGACTGGAACTAAAAACTGAGCAGTGTCTCAGCATAGACTTTTCTCCAGTTTCATGGGACTAATTTTGTCTCAGTGCCTTGCTTACAATCTGAACTTCTCGGCTTCTTGTTGACAACCAGGACACAAAGACAAAAAGCCCTGGGTGACTTCCCAAGGATAGACACAGTAATGTTAAGAACAACACATCGCTAATCTATAAAACCAGCATTCCTGTCAAAGAATGACAGTTACAATAAAACACGAGTGGGAATTTCCATATCCCAAACTATTAATTTCAGGAAAAAAAAGCCCTAAACTTGTTTCAGTGCTTGTGAAATAAAACTTTTACCAGTATTTCTGACTCCCTGATATAATCGGCGTTTGTCTGCTTCTTTCAGTTCAACCTGGAGTGAAAACAGACTTCCAAAGGCAAAAAAAAAAAAGAAGTACTTCTATACCATGATGTGAATCCCCTTTTAATTTTCGGCCAGCTCTCTTTTGGAGACCTTTTCTCCCTAGTGTGGTCACCCGTGGATTATCATAACCAAGACCTACCGCATCTATTACAAAAGCTTTGAAGTCTCAGTGCTTGTTACCTGCAACTAGATGAGCATGTGGGCTTCCTGCTGACATTCAGCAAGCACTGATATAAATAAGACATGGTTGTTTAAATGTTCATTGATGGCAGATTCAGAGGGATGCTTGTCTAGCCACAGCAAATTCCTACTGCAGTTCAAGTATATGTTTGCAAATAGTTTTACCCTGTATTTGCTCAGCTCTATTTAATGAAACATGCTTGACTCCCTACAACACAGGGGAATTCTTGCAGTATGCTTGCTGAACTCACAGTTACAGGAACAAATCTGAGCTGGATTTGCTCAGAACAAAATTCACGTTTGTTGCTAATCATCCCAAACAGTGAAATCTACTGGAAGGTTGGATGGAGGGGTGGGACAATAGAGGTTCATAATCACCATGGATATATGCTGGGTTTCAGGGATAGAGACAGGGTTGAACAAGCATGCCTTAGGGAAGGAGTACCGAGCGGCAAAGCCAGGTTGGCCCTGCACAGCCATACAGCTTCAGAAACAGACATCAGCATGCAGTTACCTGAGGTTTCTTCACCTTAATGATCCAGGTGGGAGGCACAATGACAGCAGCATGAGCCCCTAGGGAACATGGCTCCTCAATGTGATGTAGCATGAAACAGGTGACTTTGTTATGAAACTGGAAGAGAGGAAAAGACTGGAGTCAATAAGGAGGCCAAGAAAGACAAAGGGGAAGCATGGAGGGGAAGAATGGGGTAATAGTAGAAAAACTGGAACAATGTTCCCAACTCCACCATCTTTAAATCCTTCAAACCATGGAGTTTTAGGAACATGTAACTAAAGATCATCTTCCCCAGCCATACCCTCTTACAAAAAAAACCCCAACACTCCAAAACCTCCCAAAAAAACAACCACTCCTACCTAAACAGATAACAGATTGAACATCACAACCTAGTTTGATGCAGCTGTATAGCAAGAGCTTTTTGGCTGTCTGAGCTAGCAGCTGCAGGGTGCAGATGGGAAGCGGCTGACAACTATGTTGTGCAGCAAGACTCTTCGCCTAGAGGACTTGTGTCAGCCAGGTGAAGTTATGGTGTCTTTCAGCAAAAGGAACAGAAATGGCAAAACTAGGGGTGATTCACCAAGAGGGAACTCTGAGAGCCAGGGAAAAAAGAAATTCTTTGCAGTGTGGCCCCTCACTGAAGTTGCTACCATTTTCTCTGAGTATTGTTCACTTACCGCCAGCTTGCACCATGAACAACTGATGGCCACAATCTCTTTACTATGGAAGGAGAATTTCTGCTGAAAGCCCTAGAATAAGCAGGAAGAAAAGGATTAAATTCAGACTAACTACAAGAAAATGTACACCTTTAACAATTGTCAGGTGACTGTGCTAGGCTAAATCAATTCATTGAAATCAGATACATTGGTTCAGCCTCCAAGCTCTTAGACATCAAACAAGTTTGGGGGAATAAAACAATTACATGATTCAGAGAACAGGTTCTGCAATGGAGGCATTTTCACACACACTTTTAAAAACACTTCTCCAAAATTTTATGCTTTTTCATAGATTTCATAGTTTAAAGAGTGGAAGAAGAAACAGACAACGTATGCCTATTTTAATGGATTTCTACAGATCTGATAGATTCAGGTTTTCTGTTGAACAAAATAATCTGCCATTGCAGTCTTGTTTGCTATAAGTATAAACAAGAATTCGAAATTCCCCCCCCCCTTCTTTTCTTCTCCCTGATATAGAGTAGAATCAACTACAATGTCTGTGTGGAAATGTTGTGATTGGGAAATAAAATTTACTGTTTTATTGATCTGACTCAGATAAAAATCTTTTTAGTAAATTTTTTTTTAGTAAATTTAGTAAAAAGATAGGAGAATCTAATTCAGATCAAACAGATAAAACACAATATTTCATTATCATTTTAAAGAGAAAAAAGCACCATTACCAGCAAATATGAGATTTTATTCTTTCACAGAAGAGTTTCATTTTCTAGAATGCAATTTCAGCAGACATATCACTTTGCTCTAAATCCTAAGGCTAAAAAAACCATTGGGTCATACATACATCCTTCTTGCTTATAACAGGCAACAAATAGTTAAGCCACAGCCTTAAAATTTGTGTTCAGTTAAAGTTTATTTTAGCCAGACACAGAAATTATATGGGTTGATGGCTGCAGAGATGGAAAGTTCAGAACTTCATTGAACAGTTTGCCATAGTCACCTTCACTTCTTAGATTCCAGATTTGCAGTCATATAGATCCTTCATCAATTGGCTTCTATCAAGTCTCTCTCTACTACATTAAATAGTTCATCATCAACCAGAATTTTCTAATTCAGTCTCTCTACCTGGTCATGAATTTGTGAGCCAGTTTTCTTTTTGACAAACTGAGTTTACCTAAATCTCCTACATGCTGGGCAATGCCCAAAACCCAGTGCAAAGAGTTATAATCTGAGTTAGTAACATCTAACAAGACATTACCTCACTGCTTCTATAATTAAGGTCCTTCTTATCCTAGGTGCTGTGGAAAGGAACAGGAAGAAGAACAACTGGGAAAAATGAGCCTACTGGTGCTCAACGCAATGATAATAGCAAGCATAGCAAGAAGGAGAATTAAATCAACAACCAAAACCCCATCCAGAGAAGCACTGGTCTTTTTAAGTGAAGGACTGAGCTACAATCTGTTCCTACATGGTAGTTGAGGACAACTCTATCAATACCCTTAAAAGGAGAATCACAATCACACAATGTTAAGGGTTGGAAAGGACCTCGAAAGCTCAAGTCCAACCCCCCTGCCAGAGCAGGACCACCTAGTGCAAGTCACATAGGAATGTGTCCAGGCTGGTTCTGAATGTCTCCAGAGAAGGAGACTCCACAACCCCTCTCAGCAGCCTGTTCCAGAGCTCCGTGACCCTCACAGCGAAAAGGTTTTTCCTTATGTTTCTGTGGAACCTCTTATGCTCCAGCTTATACCCACTGTCCTATCACTGGACATAACAGAGAAGACCCTGTGTCTACATCCTCCTGACACTTGTCCTTTACGCATTTAAAAACATGAATGAGGTCACCCCTCAGTCTCCTCTTCTCCAAGCTAGAGAGACCCAGCTTCCTCAGCCTTTCATCATAAGGGAGATGCTCCGCTCCCTTAATCTTTGTGGCTTTGTGCTGGACTCTTTCAAGCAGTTGCCTGTGCTTCTTGAACTGAGGGGCAAGACTACCTGCTAGAAGACTCTCTGCTGTTTCTGCCATGCAGAAGTGCACATTGCAGCTGCTTCTTCAGGTGTCCCCAGCATGTATTCAAACCATTTTGCCAGACAAACCACACCACCAACTAAGGCCTACTCCTTAAAGAGACTTGTGTCACCTTCACCTACATTTTTTTTTTTTTTTTAAATCCTTCCCCTAATGCCTCAGGTTTTACATTCAGAGAAATGTAAAGAGTAAATTCTTCATAATGATGATGGTTTGGCATAGTCAGGTTTAGTAAGAGAGTGGTCAAGTAGCTTCACAAAGACGAGCTGGCAAGCTGTTTCTGGCTGGGCATATCTAGTCTGTGATTTGGTGTGAGCACAAGAGCAAAGTGACAGTACGTATGATACAGTTCTGACACTGGACAAAATGCTCTACTCATTCACTTGCTAATCTCACTCTTTCTTGTCACAAAGTGCTTTAAAAATAAATAATTTCAGCCCCCTCATGGGGATGAAATGTTTTGGTTTGTTATGCTTTGTAACATCAGGGGAGAAATTCTTCTTTCCCAGAACCTCCACTAATAAAACCTTAAACATAGTACATTAATTCCACAGCCCATCAGCAGTGTATTTTAAACATATGGACTGAGCAGCTTGTTTGGTTCTGGATGGACCATTTTTTCATTTATTCAATACGCCATTTGGCTTTTAGGGAGTCATTAGAGAAAATGATACAGCAATAAAAATGTATTAATGATAAGTAGTAATAAAACACTACTTTTCTTCCTCAAATTGCTTTACAAATGTGAGCTAACTCTTCCTAAGAATTCATGTTTGAGCTAAGATAGCAATTATATGAAAGCTAGCTTTACAAATAAAGGAAATGATCAAATAAAGCAATGCACTGCAGGTCACAGTGAGATTTGATGGGAGCTATCGGACTGAAACACTAGCTTCTCCCCCCAGTATTCCACCAGAAATTATCTATTCTGCGTTCTCTCAGTCAGAAGGAAAACTAAAATTCAGCTACCCTGTTCCTAGGTCATGCAAGGATGTCTTCTGCACAAATTTGGAAATTTGGGGATAAAAAAATTATTTCACCTTTTAAAGAATATCAGCCTAACAGTACCTGATTACCCCTGATTCACTGGCACCCAATTTCTGTACAACACGTGAAATGCCATAATGTGAGCTGCTCCTGAGGAAATCAACCACTGTGCACACCAGAGGAAATATATTTGGAGGAAAAGAGCACTTGCATTCCTAGTTTGTGTTGCTGATTACAACCTGTCTAAAAAATCTGGATCAAAGTCCAGGATCAAATGTAGACACCCATGCACACAAACAGAGTGCATAGGGATTACTAGTTCCAACATGTTTCAGTTATATTCTCAGCTGTATTTATATCAATAAAGACTATTGTCACATCAGTGTTAGGTCTACTAACAATTTAAGATTTTTGCAAATCTTTTCTTATGATACTTATTCTGTATTTAATGCTCTCAAAGATATCCCAATGCAACATTACTGTAGGAGAGCCAGGTATTACTACAACTTGAATACAGATAGCAACAGAAGCACATGAATGGTGATCTCTGTTAAAATAACAAAGAACTAGTATTGCCTTTCAAGAGGTAGAAATTTCAATCCCGTCATTATATACAGGAAAAATATACAGGCCCGCATCAATCCACAGGCTTTTAAAGGGACCAGCAACAGACAGAGAAAAACACTGCAGCCACACACTTCATGTTTAGAGTGGACACACCACTTTGGAGACCACAAAAAGTAAAAAGAAATAGAGTATCTCTTTAGTATGATGGTCCAAAATACGCTATCAGTCTCGGAAAATCCCTGAGCCTTTGGTAACTGGAAGTATATGAAGAAAAGATCACTTTGCATTCATCCTTAAGCTTCTATTACTGCACACAGTCATGAACTGGGTGCCAGGCCATGATCTGAACATTCTTATGCTGTATTACATAAAGAAAGAAAAAGAAACAAACCACGAAACATAAAAATCTGCTTTCTCCAATTATCCCAGGTAACAAACAGCTAATAACAGCTAAAAGCTACAAAACTGTATTTTTTCCCACCTGCAAGAGAAAAAAAATGAGACATCATGAATGGTGTACAGGATGTGATTTGGGCGCTTTTGTTTATCATATCTTCCAATAGAATTGCTATGGAGCATTCAGTAATGAGTGATAGGTTCGAAACAAACAAAAATGTAGTTCTCACAGTATGTAGTTAAGTTTGGGAATTCCTTGAGAAAAGATGTTGTAAATGTTACAACTTCAAAGCAACTCAAGGATCAGCTACAGTAGAGAAAGTTATCATAGGCTGTTACATATACCATTCCTGGAAATTCACAAGACAGAAACTGTTAGATGCCAGGAGACTTGGGGATGAAACACTGAACATCTGCCCCACCCTAAACTCTTCTCTAATAAGCCACTGTTGAATACCAGGCTTGATAGTACTTTGTCCTAAGAGGTAGAGCTATCTTTCTATTGCAATCTCCAGTTCTAGGAAATGAAACTCCTGGTTTAATTTAAGTTTTAAATATCTCAACAGATTTCAGGGGAAAAGTCTTCAGTAGTTAAGGTACTTCTTCCCCTTTTCAAAATAAACTTTGTAAAAGTTTATCTGTGCGATAAACAAATCTTCAAGTCTGCCAGGGCAGAAAGAAAGCAACAGCCTTTCTTTTTGCAGGGGCCCAAAAAAACAGGCCATCAAAATTTTGTCATGGAGGACAGAATTACAACACCATATTGCCACATGGTTAGCTTAACAAAGAAAGAAGCTCAAACCACAGCCTTTCCCCTCCCCATTTTCAGCAGCCAGTGCAGCACAACATCCCAGGACACATGATGTGCTCATTCCTGCTGATGCAGCTGCCATTTCTCTTCCCACGTGGACATCAGGGCTGCTACCACACAACATATCAGGTATTGTCATCAGTCCTTAAGAGAGGCCAAGTATTTAGGATAGAGAAACTTTGGTGACTCGAAGGACCTACTGGTTACCCTGAATTCATTAAGTGCCCAGTGTTGTGCTTGTTCTGCACTGGAAATCTTACCTTTCCACACTGCTTACATTTCCCCTCCTGCCTCCGCCTGTGCACCCAGTGATGTCGGACAAAGTTCTGCAAAAGAAGGACAAAAAGATATGTTGTGGGAAGCTATGTCAGCTTGCACTTAACAGTACCATCTGTGTGAACTTGGTTTACAGATACCAAAGGAAAGGTCCCTTCAGCCAGTGCAATCAGTTCTGGAGTAAAATGTAGCAGTCCTCATGGGAAGCCCCAGACACAGGAGGAATAAGGACAAGATGGAGTTCTTTATCTGTGTTGAAATAATGTGGTCAGAACTTTTGGTATTCTTCCACAAAAAGAAGAAAGTTCATTAAATGATCTGGAGATCATCATCATCTAAAGACAGAGCACTGAAGTGTCCAAACACTGCTGTGTTCCACCTCAGTGCAGGGCCCTCCTTTATTCTGCTTGGAAATACAGCCTTACAATGCAAAAAAAATCACAAGTCAGTGGAGGAGATGGGAAGGAAGGAGGAAAGGAGCAGCCACTGAAGCAGTCTTCTCTCCCTGTTTGGACTACATGCATCCTGGACTGCAGCAAGAGATGGGCAAGAGAAGGGAGGGTGAGCAGGACTGCTGCCCCTGTTTTTGTGCAGGTGAGGGAGGTTAGAAAGGGCCTGCTTGAGCCATGCTGCTATGCCATCCAACACCAAACCATCAACATGGCAAGGAATTGAGCTACCTCTGCTAAGAGCAAACAGGCTACAAATCAACTACAGAAGTTAAAAGCTGTTTTTGAAACACTAGCTTCTAACTATGTAAGACACATGGATAAATATATCAAAAATAGCAATAAATACCCAGCATCTTCAAAGGAGCTGAATTCACAGAGTAGCTAGAGGCTAATCAAATTTTTCAAATGTTTGATTTAATTTTTCTTTTTACTGAAAAAGAAATCTTAGGACTCTACAGATACCTGGGGGGAGGGGGGCACAGAATGAAAAGAGATACAAATGGAAGCAGAAGTAAACAGAGATAAAAAAAAAAAATACTAGTTCAAAGGTCAGGAAGGAAAAAAGAACTGCTACCAAAGAAAAAAACACAACAAAAGACAGAATAGCTACATGAATGGGGAAAAAAGACAATAGAAAGATTTTTTTTTTTTTTATCAGTGTAACAAATTGAGTGCTTCAGCTAGATTTATTTTACATTTAGTCTGGGGAGAAGAACAGGTTCCACTGGGTTCCAACACTCTAAGGCTCTTCTGAATCTAAAAGCACTGATGCAACTCTACACTATGTGGACCAGTACACAAGTCAAATCAAAAGTAATCATAATTTTTCCATTACTTACTTCTCTTGGAGATCTGGAGCCTCCTTCCCGAAAAGTCGGTTTGCATCGAAAATTAATCTGGCATTAAAATAAAGCTGTTAGAACTCTAAGTCGCTAAAAAAGAATTTATTCCAATATGTTGATCTAAGCCAGACTTCCAAAATATTTATTATCTATTAAAATATTAGCTTCACTAGCTGATAAAGTAACTTACCTGGATGCCAGAAAATCTCTTTTAATATGCCATAATAATTCTCCTTGCTAGTTCTCTACAGAGCCCTCATCTTCATTAATTCTACTGCTGCCGGCTCAGTTCAACGGTTTAAACTGTCTCCCCCTTGCCTGGAATGAAATCACTTCATCTGTTTTCTTCTGAGGATCATAATCAACCAAAGTGGACTTAACCTGAGGTCTCAATAGGAGATGGAAATCTAACTCTGTAAGATTTTTTCCACACATCCCAGATTTATGTCATCATAAACAAAAGCTGTGGCGAATTCTTCATTGACGTTCAAATTACCCTAAGTTTCTACCATTTGCTTGGATCGCTGCTTTTATGCACCTCCCCAACCACATTCCATTTGGGAAGCATTGTACTGCCTTATGCAGTGGTGTTGCCTCCTTCAGATGGGAGAGGAAAGAGGACAACAGAAGCTTCCATGAATGAAAAACATTTTTAGGAAAGTGAAGAGAAAAAGCATTTAACAAACAACAAGGGAATCTTGGGGGGGGGGGGGGGGGGGAAAAAAAAAAAAAAGGAAGAAAAGAGAAGAGAAAAGAAGAGAAGAGAAGAGAAGAGAAGAGAAGAGAAGAGAAGAGAAGAGAAGAGAAGAGAAGAGAAGAGAAGAGAAGAGAAGAGAAGAGAAGAGGACTTAAGAAGAAATGAAAGACATAGTATTAATCTTCTGCCATTGCACTTTGCCTGGAATTACAATTCATTGTTCCACTGCTGATTCGTGACAAGCTGGAAAGGCTCCCAGCTCAAATTTATTTTACTTACAACATACACCTTTCCAGAGAGGGACAAGATGAAGATTTATGTACGAGTTTTTAACTTCAAATGTTTTAAGAGGGATGCAGATTTTATAACAAACCTTTGCCAAGAGGTGAATTTCATTGTCTCCAGAACAGAATAAACAAGATCACAGAATGGGTTTTATCTAAGTGCTCATTTGCTCTGTCTGGCAGTGCCACCAGCTTGCTGGGCTATGGAGAGTCAGCACTGCTGCTGCTAAAGGAAGTAATGAAAAATTCACTGGTAACATTTTGTGCTGAAAGTGTGTGTTAATGCTAATTTCACTGTGGGTAAAAGCATTGGGGGAGGAAGTGGTATCACTCCAAACTGGTATTACGGCAATCACTGTGACATTTGTCAACACAAGTCCAAATACTTGGAAAGGAGCAAACTCTTTCCAATGGGTTGCCGCTACAAATTTGTTATGCATCAACTTCTTTTATGAATAACAACATTGCAAAACATACAGAAGTGAAAATGAAGCTCTAATGAAATCAATGGGGAAATTCCCACTCATATTTTTTTTACACATATCCCACCAAGAAAGAAAAGGGTGGGGGGAGATTTCTTTAACACATTACTAGTTAAGCATAATGAAGACAAATCACTGATGAGAAAACTGAAGTCTGCAATAAATATTCTACAGATGCTTGGGAGTGAAGGGGGCTCCTTGAAGGAACTGGGAAATGAGATGGATACTCGCAGAAATAATGACACTATAAAGGAAAAGTTTGATTTCCATTTTAAAAAATAAGAACTTAATTTCTAAAGTTTTGAGAAGAAAACAGTATAGTCTAGTAAATACAGTGAAAAGTATTCATTGTAGCATGTTATGCTGCATCACTCATAATAAATATAGTTGTCATAGGATGAATTATGCTGGGTTCAGTTGAGGAATTTTGAAAGGCCAATTTGTACATCAGAGGATACTGCATTTTCTAGCTTCAATTTTCAATCTAGGAGGAGTGGGAAATTATTTTTTTAACATAAAAAAAACCCATAAAAGCATTCTGTGGTTTATTTGTTGTTGGGTGGTTGGTTTTTTTTTTTTTATAGTTCACAAGAAGAAATGCCTTTTAAAAAATAAGCTGGAATTTCAAGTCGACCTCTTTCACAAATACATCGTTAAAACATCTACGAAAATCTAATTTGGCACATGGCACTTTCAGGATTGGAACCTCAGTAAGAAAAGAAATGAGTGTTGTCCACGTCAGGCTCCAGAAGATGGCAATGTCTTACCTTCTCTAACTGCTCCATGCACGCATTGTGGACAACGATCTTGCAGGCAGCACACTTCCTCCGCAGAGCAGATTTCTGCAAGAGGAAAGGGAGAGGTGTGTGTGGGGAGGTGCGCTATTCCCAGGAGGAAAAAAAAAAAAATTAAATAAAAAAAAAAAAAAAGTGAGCTGTGAAACTGGAGATGTTTCACTACTTATGCAGCATATGGGTTGGTTTGGGGTTTTTTTCCCCTCTTGGTGATCTCAGTTGCTCTGTATACTTTAAGAAGTTTGAAGCTCTTCCAGTTCAGAACTGGACTTTTGTGAAAAAGACCTCAGTACTTCAGCTTGTGAACTAGGAGTGAGAGGTTCCCTTCGACTAGCACATAAGGCTGTTAACAGTGCAGATCATTCCTCTAAAAGGGAGCAGCCTATGAACATAATGATCTGAGCCAGTGAAAAAAGGAGAGAAACCATGTACGCAAATCAGAGACCTCAGAGCAGTCCGGAAGAGTATGGCATTTCATGCTTATCATATATTTAATTTGATGGGCCTGACCACTGCCTTGCAGAAAAATACCCAGATACTTGGAGATTTATCAGAGGATTATAACATTCTCACAGAATGCTGTTAAATGCTGATGAAATGTTACAGCAGGGACAAAATTCTCAACCTAATTATGCCGGTTAGTTTTATTAATTTCAGTAGGGCTTTTAAAATAATTTCCATTCAGTCCCCTGGGTCAAGTCATATCAAAGGCAAGAGAATGCATCCAGGAGAGAGAAAATATATTTACATTTTTTTCTTGCATATACTAAACTTAATAAACCAGCTGGAATTAATTTTCATAGAAATTTACCTCACAGACTTGTGCTTAAGGGACAGAAAATTTATAAACACACAGTAAGTTGAGACTGATTTGCTTCAGATTTTTACATTCAATTTATTCATGTTCATTTAAATCTCTACTAAATTATTTCTTTAGAATTCTCCATATATTGTAAATAAGCTCAAGAAGAAACAGGCAACACATCTTTGGCTCACATTACAGAATAATTATAATTTTACTGAGTCTTATGACTGTCATAATTACCTAGATACTAACTGTACATGTTCACATGCATGTGGAGTTTTGTTCTAATGTGTCACCAGAAGGACCGTGACATAACAGAGTAAGCTTTCATATGTTTTGTTAATTTGTTTTTAGTCTGTGTTTTCCAAAAAGAGTGAGGTAACAAAGGAATCAATCCCTAAGACAAAAAAACTGCAAAAAGCAAACAAAGAGAACATCTTACAAGCACCTATGTTTTTTAATATCTTGCTTTTTAAGTTGTTCTTACGATACTTGAATACTGGTGGCATTGCAAGTAGTTACAACCATTTATAGTGAGAGGCTAGTAAAAATTGAGACTGTTTTCCATTATTTCTAACTTCTTTGTCTTATCACAAAATGTCAACTCCATATTCCAGAGATTATGAGTTAATGTTCTGTATAGGCTAACATTTAATGTAAAAGCTGTGTAGCTATAGCTTAATTATTTCTTACCGCTTCTCCATTGAAAACATTTGATCTTAAATAGTCTACAGACAAAAGACCTATGTCAAAAAAAGACCAGGACAGGCATAGAAAGATGCAGCATAGTCAAAAGATTCAAACTGGAAAAGCATTAGCCTTCTGACAGATCAGGTTAAACTAATCACAAATAAAGTTAACTGGATTTTCTTTTCCATATCTAGTTCTCAAGCTGATGAAAGCCCCTTATATTGTAACATTATAAACACAGATGCTGCTTTCCCCAACAGGAACCAACACAGTAGTCCCTAAAAGTGAAAAGAATCTCAGTCAGATAAAGCAAAGTGCAGGCAATTAAGAATTGAGCTGCTTTAAACTCTGTTTGTTGCCTCCTAACCATGACTCAAGATCACCAGGTCTATTGGCTGGGAAAGCTTGTTACCATCTAAGAAGTTTCTCAAAATTCCCAGATAAAAGTGTAAGTCAGAGGGTTTAATTCACCAGCTACAGCAAACAGTCCATCTCCTGGGTATACACCTCTAGAGCCAAGACACAGCCTTGCAAATCATACTCAATGTATTACTAAGTTTGCATGCTACTTTCAATGAGCTAAATTGTGAGGAAATAATTACTCAGTTTTAGAAAGTCAAACTTCTATTCAGAATATAAGAACAGTCATACTCGATCAGATCAAATGTCTGCTCAGCCAAACAAAACCTGCCTCCAGCTTTTGCCAAAACCCAGTGCCACAATATAAGCGCAGGGCAAACAAACAAACCTTCCCTTGAATATTACCCCACAACAAGCAGTCTGTTACTGCTGGGACTTTGCTTCAGTGCTCTTTAACAGGCATAGACTTCCCTGGCTTGGCCTTAATGTTATACACCCTAAAGTAACCCATTTGCTTGAGAAGTTACAGGGCATGGATGTTAAATTTGAGCTACAGAAAGCACTAGTATTTTAGATCAAAGTACCACCAAACTGGAGGTGAATAGTGAATCAAAATGCTTTGATTTGGATCAGTTGATCTGAGGTTGGGTTTGGTTTGTTTTTTTTTTAATAAAAGCAAAAGAAGGGTATTGCAAACACAGGCAATATTCGCAAATAGCCCAGAGAAGAGAGACTCCCCTTACACTTTGCAGTCCAAAGCCCAGGATGATCCCTTGAGCACTGATTCAAAGCAAGTGTCCGAACACAGGATCCCCACTCTCTCACCAGGTTCCCTAAATATCAAGATCAGAGGCTGGTTTTGTTTGGTTTTTTTGTTTGCTTTTTGTTGTTGTCATTGTTGTTTTTGTTTTGTTTGGTTTGTTGTGGTTTTTTTCTTCTTTCTGCTGAAGCAGTTTGTCTGAAATAGTAGGTGAAGAGTCGCTGAAGCAGACTGAAAGTGTAACAGTGACTCAAAAAAAGAGAGACATGGGTTAGAGATCAACACAGTGAAACTTTTTCATACACAGCAGAAAAGCTTCAACAGGAGAAAGCAAACCTTGAATATTCTCAAATAGGAGAAGGCAAACACTTGAATATGAGTGCACTTACTGCTGGTGAGTGCATTCAAGAGTTTGGAAAGTTAAGTTCAAATCCCTGCAGTGATTAACATCAAAAAATTTGATCAGATCATACTCTCAGAGACTCCAGCAAGTGATATATTTGTGTAAACAGGCTACTTTCTTTTGAACATTTCTGAAATATCACAGTGTTCTAACCTTTTTTCCCTTGCCATGTTAATAAAGATACTCAATAAATCTATTCTCATAGTATGATTAATCTGGGTCACTCAAAATTGTTCGGGGCTTTTCTACTCAACCAATATAGTCTTTAACCATCAGCCTTTTGTCCCTGTTACATTCCTTCTGGAACACAAGCATCAGAAACAGCAAACAATTCAAGCTCCCAGGTGTCTGAGCACTTGTATCAGTCTGAAGACAGGCTTGTTACCTCAGAAAGAGAGAAGGAAATCTGAAAATAACTCACTGAGAATTTGACTTGGCAGCTTTCCTCCCCCAGGTAGCAGAGATCCCCAGAAACATTAGTCTCCAGCCACAGATGCTCTCCATTCACAGCATTCTCCTGAGAAAAGACAAATGTTAATCTGGTTTGTGAAATTCGGCAACATGACTAGAGAGAAAAACACCTCATTTTCACCACAAATTTAGAGAAAGAAAAAAACCCAAACCAACAACCACACAATCACGTGTTGTTTTGTTTTTCTACAACACAGTCATAACAGTACTACCCTGGCTGACCACCCCTGCTTAAAAGATAACGATACAATGAAAGACATGTCACCAATCAGAACCAAAGTATTTTTTTGTACAGTTAAGTGAAACTTTGCCCATGCTTTCCCCACATGTTGCATAGTTTAACTGGGACCCCAGATTTCATAAGCATGAGATATATACAGAATTTTAAAGAAAGAGAAAATTAAGAGGGATGGAACAAAAACATGACTACTGAATTTTCAATTAAAGACCAAAAATTTGATAACTGGTCCCAGAAGTGCAAAATAACATACTGAGTATAGCTTTAGGATGACAGGATAATTTAGAGAAGGAAAAATGCTTTCTTTAAAATGGATAGATCAACTCCATGTGCTTAGGAAAGCATCAACAAAACATTAATGTCCAGGAGAGATCAAATTTTAATTTTATACCTGAAAGAATGATACATTCAATTGATAACACTTAAAAAAAAAAGTCTACCTAATCACTACTAATTGTCAGTGTACCAACAGGGTAACACCTGAGTTTTCTTTGACAGCCTTGTTTTACCAAATCTGTACATTAATTCTATAAAAATTCTTGCTCTGAAGAAATTTGATTGTAGAAAGGCTACAGTTTTCACTTGACTGTAATCATGGATCAACTAAAAACCCCAAGAAGTCGTACTACTTAAGCAAAGTGAATAAACAGGATTTCTGTTCAGCCAGAATTAGAGCATGATGGAAAAAGCTTTGACAGTCTCTGACATTTGGTTCCCACACTGCAGAAGTCACAAATGATGACGCTTACCAAACAGATGGCGTCCGACAGCAGGATGCTCTGAAATAGCCATCTTGGCTAAAATAATTTAATTTAAATACCACTGACAGTTTCAAAGTGATGAAATAAGAAACCTTCACTTGCCATGCAGATTTCTTAAGTTACAAGAGAAGCAGAAGTGGCAAAATCCTTTGCCTTCTGGAGTAAAAGTGCATCCACAATAGCCACGATCTATGAAAGTCTGCATGCGTTGCAGACACGACTATCACAACTATGGTGCTCACTTCAAATAAACCAAGAGAACAAGAACAGTATTGTTTGGGTTTTTTTCTGGTGAGAGGTCTACCTGTCCACAGGTCTAACATCATCAGAAATGTTCCCATTTCTATCAGACTCAGCATTATCCCTCAGTACAAGGGGCTGGATGAAAGTGAGACTTGGCTTCCAGTCTTATTGCCATTGCATCCTGATTAATCTTCACTTAGTGGCACACTGTTCTATAACCCCACTTCTTCTTACCATTCTATCTGCCTGTCCACCTGAACTGTATACTCCTTGGGACAGAGATTTTCCCAAACTGTACAGTTCAGTGCACAGCAGATTAAGTGAGACTTCTCAGCACTTCTGTAATGTAAAATAGCTTTTAAGGACTTGAACTAGCTTAAGAAATTCTTCAAGCTATACTCAGTAAATTATTCAGACTGCAAATTCTTTCCCTTCATGTTTATCCTTATATTAAAGAGATTTCTCTGGCAAGAACTATTTATCAGTTTTACAGGATTTCATGAAAGCCTAGTCACCTCGTACTAATAAAGATACCATACCCACAATATTGTCCAACATAATAAATTCCTGTCTGGTTTATAAGAACCCAGACAAGAGGACAGGTCTGAATTTTTGTCCACAAAACTTGCCATCCAGGATTTCTGAAGATAAAGTGGCCTATTTCTATAACCTAGTTTAGACTGACTTGAGTTTGTTCTCTGTTATTCTAGATTGTATCATAGATTGACATGTCTGACTTTACACCACAGTGTAAATAAAATCAGTAGGTAGTCTACAAGGATGATCTTTGTAGCTCATGCTATGTTAGAGTTCTGAGAAGATTAAGAAATAAAAATGTAAATAACCTGATCTGGTATAAGTGGCACACCTCCAGATATCTACTGCCACAATCAATTTCACAGCACCGTGTGTGAAAACTCACAATTTCAATTCCAACAAACTGACATTTGAAACAATCTTTTTCCATCCTGAATCAGAGCAATGAGCTGAGACTTCCCAAGATGGATTGTCCTCGCTCAAAAAGCTTTGCCTGGTGATTACTTTGTCTCAGAAAGAGCAAAAAGAAATACTAGAACTTCACTGTTTTAAATTTTACAGGGCACTATCATTTATATGCAAGATATTTTGTTGCTGGTTATGAAAATCAAGATGATATAGTAAAAAGGAAAATGTTTTGACTTTCTACAAGCCAAATTTTTCATTCAATTCTAATAGGAAATTCTTACAAAAATCAGTTTATTTCTATGAAGAATTTTGACTTCTGCAAATCATTATTTTCTGTTTCAAAGTGTACAGGCAGTATTCCACAATGTGCTGGACAAAAGGGTACTCCATCTACCAACACAGAAGCTGAAAAAGGTCACTGGTATCACCTGTAGTATGAGCTCCTGTTTAACACAAAGCTAAAGCACAATAAAAGCTACATCATCACTTGTGTATTTTGACACACATATTTCTCCACAAGAGTTCTTTTCATAAATAATTTGTCAGTCTGATTTATTTTGCACTTGGTTTCTTTGCATTGGCTTTAGGAGTGAATGGCTCCTAAAGAGGCAGTCGTCCTCTTTCTGTCCCCTTAGACCTCAGTCTCACGCTCTTGACATTTTCCTTGTGCTGGAACTAGTAGCTATGAAGCTACACATGAATCAGTTCAACCAATGGAAAAAAAAAAAAAATAGGTAACTTTTACCTACCCAACCAGCTAGACAAAATGATTCACACTGGGACCACATAACTGCTGGATATGACACAAGGAGTGTTGGGTTAAAGGTGGGTGCAAGTGGCACTGATGCTTTTGGTACTAACTCAGCATTAGATCAGCTCAGGTGATCTGTCAAATTGTGCTTTTAGGCTGACATGCTTTACTTGCTTTGTAGAAAAGAAATACTGTCCATCATTATGGATAAAACAGCAATGACTGCATCCTAATATTCTGCAGTTAAGAGAGAGCTGGGAGCTCTTTCTCCTCACCTTGCCTCCCAGCCCTTGCAAGTGTGTGAACGCAGTGTCCTGTGAAGAGAAAGAGCCCCCCCACTCACTGAAGCGGAGGCAGCAGTGCTTCCCTGGCAGATGCAGCCTGCCTCACTGGGGACACATGAACTCAATATGCTCTCCCAGATGGAGACCTCCCATTTGATTGCTCCTGATCCTTTACCACCTTTAAGAGCAAACAGAAATAATTTCAAGTATAGCAAACATTCCTTGCATACAAAACAAAAATCACAAAAAAAAACCCCAAACCCTGAAGTGAAACAGAAATAGGAATTCAAGGACTAGGAGTTTGGGAACGATGTACTTACGTGTGTGTCATCGTAACTTGCTGTGTACATCTCACTAATTCAACTTGTTTTTTTCTCTTAAGTGCTCCCACATAGATAAATGACTGAGCAAGTGTTACCATTTTTCTAAAGCCCTTAAGTATATCTGTACCTCGCTATTCTTCAGGCTGCAGCCAGCATGGTTTCAAAAGCAACACAGATAAACCTGAGTAATTTAATTTGCCTTGTTAAACGGCTATATATATTCAGTCAAACAAGTACATCAGTCAGCCCAACTTTCTAGTTCAAAGGACTTGTAACTCCAATTATAACAGAAGGAATGAAGCTCCCCTCCATTCCTGACATGAATACTGTTGTGCAAAAAAATACGTAAGACATATTTCTAAAATAAGCTATTAATCCCACCCCTCCCCCCCCCGCCTTTGCAAACATTCTGGTGAGAGATTACTCTTCTTTAAAAATATACAGTTGGGTGATAAACTTATAAAATTTATGTTCATCGAATTAAATTGACTTAAACATATTTGTAAGCAAAAATTAGCAGCTTTAGCCCTTTTCTTTATGAGGTTGCTATCAAGCAGAAACAAGTTGGTTTGGATGTCTTTTTCCCAAGTGTCTTTCTTGTTTGGCTTCTGTTTTATCCTTAACTCTGAAATTCCAGAGATCGTAATACTCATGTTGGAAACAACAGCAAAGTCCCCAATGTTTTACTATCCATATGTAGTCTCAATTTTAGCTCCACCTAAGCACATTTTAATTTGTGACTATTCTTCATGTAGAAGTCACCTTTTCTTTAATTATTACAGAGTTAATATGTCAGCATTAATAAAAAACATCACAGGAACATGGTACTACATCATTACTTCAAAAAACTTGAAGACATATTATTGAGTGTTCAACTTTTACGTCTAGGTTCACCACATTGTCTAGCTTTTTCTGACATTCTCCTTCCCTCCATGAGTCTTTCCAACATGACTGCATCAGTTGCCCACTCCTGTATTCTCTGCTGAGCATTTGAGATTCTTGTTACCATCATCTGAAAGATCATCTGTATGCAGAAGCAGAATACCCACATCTGTCTTCATGGAGGAGCAAGGTCTAGATGCTATCAAATGAGATGATGATTCCCTATGTTCTCATGAACCACTGCTTTGGCTGAGAATAGCTTAACTTCAGTCCTTTTCGCAGCAATGGGAAAAAAAATATCTATATTCAAGAAGGAGATCTTCTGTAATGTCAATGCGTCCTCTACATTGCTGGAAAAAAAACCAGCAGAGACTACCACCATTTTGAAATATGACAGACCTCTTTTTTTCTCTTTAGATCTCTCTGGAAGGAACATTAGTTCTCAAACCTCGACGAAAAAGAAAAAGCAAAGTAGGACTACTGATCCTGAACATAATGCTTCAAGTGTCATCTGCATACAAAATTTCAGCAATTTTTAAGTATTCATGAAGTTTGCACTCATCACTACTCATTTAAGTGGAACTAAAGCTCCCAGAGCCTCTACATCTTTTTAGGTCACTAATGGGATATTCATACCCCAGGGTTCTCCTTCCTCATGTTAGCATCTGATATTGTACATCTCTTCAACTGAAGACTCAGTTCCCAATTACAAAATTTAGTCTTGCAGACTCTCTAATGGAAGGGCAATATCCTTTTGTATAAAAATTAGTATAGCTTCAAAGAAGTGACGATGCAGGTGCCAAACCGTTCACATGGAAAAGAAATATATTTATCTAGATTAATGAAGGAAATATTTCATCATATGTAGAACATATAGTGTGTGTGTAGAACAGGTATTAGTGTATTAACATGCATGTTAATCATCTACAGCGTAGTGTATCACCAAGCACTTACAAACACTTACTGTCCATGAAAGTAAGTGAACGGTACTACAGACAAATGCCAAAAAGAAGCATAATATAATGCAACAGACTCACTGCAAAGTCACACTCACTAATTATAAATATCTGACTGGTACAGGCCACACAGTGTCTATTTATCTAGCCCATACTCCAGTTGATCTACAAAGACATTATGAGAGATAGTGTCAAAAGCCCTGCAAAAGTCAACATAAGAGATATTGCTCATCCCTCATCTACCAAACCATTAATTTAGTTATAGAAGGCTGTCAGGTTGGGCAGGCATTACTTCCTTCCATAAATCCATGCTGACTACTCTCAATCACTTTCTTACGTGTAACATTTTTGGAAACGCCTTCCAGAAGGATTTGCTCTATCACCTTCTCAAGAACCAAGGTGAGGCTGATCAGTCTGTAGTTCCCTGGATCTTCCTCCTTGTCCATCCTGAAGACAGTATTCACATTCATTTTGTTACAGTCCTGGCCATCATGATCTTTCAAAAGACCTCTTGCAATGATATCAGCCAGTTCCTTCAGCACTTGTGCATGTATCTCAACAGGTCTCACAGACTTCTGTATGTTCAGACTAGGTATTCCCTAACCTGATCATGCTCTACAAAGTTAAGTCTTCCTTGTTTCAGCCACTAGTGTCAGGGGCCTGGGATTCCCAGAGGCAAGACTTAGCAGTAAAAATGGAAGTAAAAAAAAAAAAAAAATTGAGCACATTGGTTTTAACATGTCCTTTGTCACCATGTCCCCTGCCCCATTCAGCTGTGGCCCAACATTTTTCCTAGTGTTCATACTATTGCTATTATGCCTACAGAAACCATTCTTGTTACCCTTCGTGTTCCTGCTAGATTCAACTCCAGATGAGGTCTGGCTTTCCTTACAGCATCTGTGTGCAACTGAGTAGTGCCTTCTACAATTGTCCTGGCTGGCCTGATCCTGCTTCCATCTCTTGCCAAATGCCAGTCTTCAACTTCTACTCAAACACATAGTTTTCTATTCTTGTAAGAGCTATAAGATTTTTTTATGTCTTTAATACATATAATTTATTGTATAAGTTTATAATATTTCCCCTCTGAAAAAAAATCAACTTGCAGCCAGAGAACTCTGTGTATTCACAGAACACAAAGCACAGATTTGTCTCAAGTTTTATCACTAAATTCCAAAAATAGAAGCTATGTGTCCTCAATTGCCTCTTTCTGGACATAAATAGGGGTCTAAGTCTTGTGGTCATGGGTCATAAATGCCTGCTAAGGAGAAGGCAGAAAATGGGCATCAATAGACAAATGCATTATGGAGAACAAAATAAGACATTTTTGGCCAGCAGAAAACTCAACACACTAATATCATAGTGGCTGTCAAGATGCTTGTAGGTACCAAAGAATGCAAGAACTACAAGGCAGTACTTAAAAGGAAATTACAGGATGGCTCTGCACAAAACTTTATGCTTATTTCCCTCGGGGGTAAATGGCAGTATGAAAATATAGAAAGACCTAGATCCCCAGTGGTACACAAGCACTCTGTGAGGTGGCTCAGTCCATATTTACTTGAGAATCTGGGTTAGAATGAATTACTTTATCATTTAACATGTGGGAGTGATGCCTGACATAGGATAGGGTGGGAGAAGGAGCTATGCATAAACACATCACAGAGATAGACATTTAAGTTGTTCCTTTTTGGTAAGCCACGTTCTTCATTCCCCTCTGGCTATAACATCACCTACTCCAGAGAATATATTCTGTATGGTCCTGCTGTGAAAAAATAGCATTAAATTAGACAACAAAGCTACAAGTTAATTTGAACTAGGTGTGTGAAGCTGGACTTTTAAGTATGTTAGCAAAAAGAAACCTCAGGGATGATAGATAGTAGCAACAACAATAATAAAAATATACTGTTTCTTATGTAAAAGATTGTAAAGAGACATCAGAATCAACACCTGATGATGGCTGATGTATCAAGAGGCAAAACAATTCATACCTCATATCTCACTCATGAGATAGATGGCAGAGCAGGGAATGGAAATCCCACTCTCTGAGTCACTGTCCTGTTCACAAGACTATCTCATAATGGCAAATCACCTGCAAGGAGTTATCAAAAATGGAGAGTATAGCCAGGGAATTTTTTGCAGTTACAACTGTGAATAAAACAAGGAGAAAACATTTTCTACTGCAAAGTCAAGTGACAACTTATGTTCATGTCGCTTAGACTTTGGAAAGATCCCCCATCATGTGGTCCTCGGAGAATCATCCTCAGAAATACTGAAGAGCAGGATGATATAGATGGGGATGCAATGTGCACTGATTAATTCTGCCTTCCAGTAATTAAATACAAAGACTTCCTGTCTGGCTCCAATACATCTCAATCCAAATATTTTTTAACTCTACCAAATACACCTCTGGACTTAAACCTCAGTATTTAAAACTTAACCTTTTTCAACATTGACATTCACTCCCCATTATAAACTTTGGTCCATTTCAGTTTCTTCACACTTCCAAACCACCTCCCTGTTATCTCTTTTACTGTGCCTCAGATCTGAGAAATGTCTTTCTCTCCTACATTCACTAGTTAGTACAGATGTCCAGTTCAGGCTTTTCCCAGCCACAGCTCTTTTGCACTCACTATTGTGCCCCTTTCCCCACATGCCATAAGGTTGCCTCCCTCCTCCAATCAAAGTGTGAAGTAAAGCAGCAACATCCATTGGAGGGGTTGGAACAGCTGAGAAATTCAACTGATCAAAAATCTAAACCATACGCCAGGAAGTGCAAATATATTCACACACACACACACAATTAAAATGCACAATATTTAATCAATATTCACCAACTTCTATCAAGTCCTGAAGTATTTAGGTATTGAGATCACTGGAGTAACCATGTAATAAAACGAGCAGCAATCAACTTTGAAGAAGGGCAAGTTGTGGTTGTTGGGCTGGGGTTTAAGTCTTTTGGTTTGGCTTTTATTACTTTTCTTTTTTAAGTACAATTTTGAACAGTTTAATTTAGCCTAGGCCTGACCCTTCACATATGTGACTGATCCTTCACATTTCCACTAAATGGCATTGATGACTGAAAGCAGGCATGTGCTTTAATACCTTGCTGAATTAGGACCTGGGCTTCCTGGAGTGAAAGATCAAGGTATTCTTGAAAGGTCTTCCAAGAGGATTCTATGTAAGCTTTCAAATTCATTTTAAGACTTGTTAAAAAAAGTACAGTACTGTAGAACATGATAGTGACTCTAATCTAGCTTCCTGCAGCACAGCCTCTAAAATTTCCTCCCCTTAAAGTTTAAGTGCAACAGGTGGAGTTGAAGCAGAGCACGCCATCTAAAAAGCCATTCAGTCTTGGCATAGAGAACAGAGATAAACATACACTGCATTCATCAAAACTAAGTCCTCTTCACTGAAAAGGCACGTGGGTGGTGGGTGCCTTGATACTGAAATGAGTTCTTTACCAACAGCCAAGTGTAAGAGATATGGTATGCTTTGCTTTAAATGGGACATTTGTGTGACCTGTTGGCTTAAGTCTCACCTTCTTAGCACATACCAGTGCATAACCACTTGGAAGGTGCATGGGAATGGTTCAAAGCTGTGTCAGGGGAGATTCAGACTTGATGTTAGAAAACATTTCTATGGTGGAGAGGGTGGTCAAAGACTGGAATGGACTTCCTAGAGAGGTGGTCAATGCCCCAAGCTTGTCAGTGTTTAAATAGCATTTGGACAATGCCCTTAATAACATGGAACATTTGGTAAGCCCTGAAGTAGTCAGGAAGTTGGAGTACTTCATTGTTGTTAGTCCTTTCCAACTGAATATTCTGTTCTAGTCAGTCTTAAACTGTCTCTTTCTGTGCTAGCCCAGCACTAATAAGGGAAGCACACAGGGAGGGATGAAAGCATATGCTCTCTATGTCTACAAGCCAGCCTGGGCCCAGAAGCAGTCTAGCCACAGCTACAAAGCAAAGAAAATCAAAGATATCTACTAACTATGCTATGGACATGGCCAACTAAACATGTGCCTCCAGCATTAAATTTTGGCCCAACAAGCACAGGTACAAAATCTTGCTGTGCTAAAATCAGATCACCTTTGGATGGCAGACCTTGTCAAGAAGGCAGTGAGCAAGTGTAGCTTGACAGTTCCCAAGCTGGAAAATCTGAACAGCTCTGCTCTGTGCTGCTCGAGACTCCAAATTTTTTCATATCTCTGTCTTGTGCTTCATTTTATAATAGAAGCATGTTCCTAATGACCAACACTAATCATGATGCAACACAATGTCTTATGTTGATTTAAGGATGGATAAAGCACTATCCAGTGATACTGCTCAAATTAACTGCCAAAAAAGCAAACACCTACAGTCCACTCTAAGGCCGCCCTTGGTTCCTTCACAGGTCCATTGGAGACTGCAATGTTGAGGGAATGCACAGGAGCCAAGTGCTGGAGGCCTGACCTGGAGATTGCTTTCCTGCAAATTGAAAAGAAAAAAAACAACAACAAAACAACAAATAAATGGAGTGTATATCCAACATAATTACCCAATATAATTATCCATCCCACCCTTCTCCAGAAATCAGAAGCAGTACGACATCCAATCTCAGCTTGGGTGAAATGGTGCTTGAATGCCATCTCCTGCTAAAGCAGTTTAGGAAAAGAATAAAGTAATCTGATCACTGAAAATTACTGTTTAATTAAGAACAGCTACTCATCTTGCACTAAACTGAAATATCAAATCCAGTGGACTACATATGGTTCTTTTTGCCAGGTTCAGGGGAGTCCTCATTTGTTACACCTATTCCTTACGTATCAGCTGAATCTGCTGAATCAATTCATGCATAATTCCAAATAGCCTTTACTGGAGGAATTAAATATGAGTTTTTATGAAGAGCGCAATATCTGCACAATTGCTTTCACTTAATTTATAGTCTGGGAAAAGTCATCCATTCAGCATCCAACTGTGTAAAATAAGATATAGGAACATCACCAAGGGAGAGGAGTCATACACTACTACCTTCTTTGATCGTATCAGCATCCCTCAAAGTATTACAGCTTCTTTCCAGTTATATTTCAATTTTTTTTTTTTTTTTGTCCAAAGTTATTCTTACAGAACTTGAGGCATAGATATGGCCTTCAAAAGTCAAAGATGGTGACAAGAAACTCTCCTGGAGTACCACAAGAGCTGAGAGCATAGTCACTGCCTGTTTCAGTAGAGGCACCCAGCCCTGCCAGATCAGCCTGAAATAGTGAGCCATCAGGTGGAAGAACACTGTACACCGTGATACAAAGTTCAGCTGCACTTGGATAATAGGTTTCATAAAGCTTCATAACGCTACTGTGTTGTATATTTTAGCACCTGATGGTGGTGGCCAAAACAATCACACAGCTGCAATGATTCAGAAGAGGACACAAACATCTCAAGGAGAGATCTCCTTTTGTAAGGTGAATACACTCATCCCCCACAAAGTGAAATAATTGTTTGTGTAAACTGTGTTTTTGTGATACCACTCCCACAGTGCAACAGCTATATATAGTATCTCCTAATATTACAACTGTCCCAAGGCAATAAAGGTCAATTGAGCCAGTGATGACAATTCAGGTCAGCCATATGCTAAACAAATATCTTCATTGTCTTGAAAATATACAGTGCAATATATACCCACAGTAAAGGAGCTTGGAAGCCTAACTGCACACAGTGCATGTTTAGAAAAATCAAGTGGGCTGAATCAGAATCTCTTGAGTTCCCTTTCCTGTGGGTAGCATAAACAACTCCCAATATTAAGATCAGCTTCTGATCATCCAATGCCCCCTTTCCACATAATGGAGGCATGACATTGACATTGAGGGGTTTCTCCAAAATATTTTGCATCTGATGACAACCCATTAGATGGAAGGAGCCCAATTCATTTAAATTTCAAATTCAGTATCTTTATGGTAGGAAATTAGTTTTACAAACCTGTATGTGTCTCAGTTTTTAGATTTACTTTTCCCAGATACTTTATCTCAAAAATAGGGTTTTGTACTGACTTTGTCAGAAATCATTCAGACTTAAAATTTGCTATTTATTTACTTTATATTATTTTATATGTATATTTATAATAATTTATTATTTACTATTTATGTAATTTTATATAAATTCTATATTATAAAATTAGATTAGTAGTTTTAAATGAATTGAAAAGGAAAAGACATTCAGTTCCTGGCAATGTATCCGAAGAGAACAATTTAGCAAGAAAGATTTTATGCTGTCTATATCAGTACAACATAAACTACACGTCTTCTCAATGACTGGATTAAGGCCTTAAAGAAATAAGCCAAGGGAAATTACAAACTTTTTCTTAAAAAAAGTATATATATTTCCAGAAAACTATCCAATATTTGGTAGTCTCCTTCCATGCTGTTTTGGGTATCAATTTAGTTATTAGTGCTTTCTAAACACAAGAGTACATTTTTCTGTCTAATTCATGGCTTATAAAGTGGTAATTTGTTTTGGTGGAAATGAGGCAGTATCACATTTTCCACCCTGCATCACTGACAGCAATAACACAAACCTACCTAGTCCTGCCCCAGTAACAGAGAAAGGTAGCATCCACTTTGTGCAAAGTAGTACTTAAGCAAAGGTGGCTGAATAATAAAGTGTTCGCAGTTAATTATCATTTGATGAAAAATGCCAACATTTTCAGCCAACACAGCTTACAGTCTGTTACTTGTCAAGCAATACATCCCGTAAAGTTGCATTCATCCACTAAGAAAATTTACTAACGTAAAGTCTGTGATGAATATTCCGAGGCATAAATTACTCTGACCAGTCTGAGGACAAGGCTTCCAGCTGGAAAGTAAATTCAGCAAAGACTTAAAATGTAAATATGCCTAATGAACGGCTACAGACATCTCAGCATCAAGCCTTGGATACTGTTTCAGTTCAGAATCAGAGATGTGCAAGCCTCCTGCAGCAGAACCCAAGACTTGGCCCTAGTTCCTTTAAAAGCGAGCTGAGGCTGATGAGCCTTTTGGGGGAGAGTTGGCACAGTTCTGTGCCAACAGCCTGCCCTTCCTCTGCATGCCAAGCTGGATTTATGGCTTTGTCTGGAAAGTACACAAAACACAGCCATTACAATAATGCCTTTTTGTCAGGTTTGTTTTAACATAAAAACCTTAATGTTATTTCAAGAATGGCAAATTTGTATGAACCAGCCAGAAACAACCCTTAAGCCCAGGGGCAAGCTAAAAATGCCTACTTTTACACAGCTTCTTATCAGAACTTTGTCTCAGAACACAGAGACATAGTGTCAAAACACACTGCATGAACCACAGAAACTTTTTCCATTAAAAAAAGGAGGTCAGGCTAAAGAGCAAACACATGGCCATCTAATAAGTGTAAGGCAGACAAGAGAGGAGAAAATGGGTGAAAAGGGAAGGCAGCACAAATCTGATAACAGAACAGATGCTGAGTATCCAGGTGATCATATCTCATATTACTTTAACTAGTAGATTACACCGCCTGGCACTTTTCCAATAGGAAGGTAACACGAGTGGCTTTTAGTTATCTTTCCCAGCAATTTCATCTCCACTGTGCTGAGTGCATGAATGAAAACACAGGCTTGACAGGCAGCCTTTCCCATAGAAGCAAAAGTAATCACCGTTTCCCTGATAAGACGCAGCCAGCAAAAGTGAATCTGTGCTTTTATGACATATTCCATTCTTCAGACTATGAAGTCCACAACTTTGTTAAAATTGGCACACCAGCCAGCTTGCTGAAGTACTGACCAAGAGCAAGGAAATGTTCCATCAGATGTAATGAGATGTATTTTTATAATCACTTTTTCATATCTGGTAATCAGTAGTTTGTAGTAGATGCTATTATCAACTTAGCTAACACACCACCATTGTGAACAAGAATGGATGCATCTACATCTGTATGTCATTAAACACACAACAAACAATATCTAATACCAATTCCATACCATTGATATCATTAACGGAATTCTTTAGCAAAGCATTTGATAGTCTTGGAAACCAAAAGCAATCAGACACTCAAACTGTTCAAGTAGAATAACTAATTTTGTTTAAAAAATGCATTACATTTTCATTTTGCTGAAAAGTCAGGCGAGACTCAACCTACTTATTAGATCAAAGGATACATATTTGATTAGGGAGGATTTGAGTTTATATCCCAGGCTTGGGCTTACGGGGCTTTTTCCCTCCACCTAAGGCATATAAAAATCCTCCAGTGAGTTGCTTACGCTGAATAGTTATGCCTCAATCCTCAAAGACCACAAAAGACAATTAGTCAGTAGTATGCAGCTCATTTGAATGTCAGAAAAATCTGTTTGGAAAAGAAAAAGTAAGTTAGTGCTGCTTGTGGTTAACAGATTTGATAGTCATTTTAGTTGTTATTGGTGGTGGAGTTGCTGCCTTTCCAGACTGAAGTTATTACTGTCCTTTTCATAGGGTTATAAATTACCATTGGGGTAGTTTCTTTGCTGCAAGGTTAAGAGAGCATAAAAATGCAGAGACTGGCTTCCACAAATCCTAGGGCTAGGACATCTGCCAGGAGGGAGATTTTGGGGAGTCTTTGATTCTCAAAGTTAATCTAAGTATTTACTAAAAAAAAGGACAGTCATTTGTGTACCAATGCTTAAGTTACAACAGCTCTGCTTTTCTTTGCATACTCAAGGTAGATAAACCCTACTATGCCTGCCAGCTCTCAGCTTTGCCAACCACAACTTGAAAATCCCTGTACAAGGCCAGACAGTACCTGCAGGCTGTATGAACAGTTTAAATGCACCCGAGTTTGTTTGGAGGTGGCTTTCACTCATGCAGTTTGGTGCTTACCATGCTCCTGAACAAAATGTACTGGCTAAACTCTGGCATTATTTAAGTTTTCCCCACCCATCACTGCTGACTGCGCAGTGCTCCTTGCAACCTGCTGTTCCCAGCTTGCCTTCCAAGCATGCAATGTTCTCCTGGCGAGCTGACCACGGGGCAACGACTGTTTCACTGTAACCTCAAGATTCCCAGTGTTTTTCATTCTATGTAAAAGGAGCCAACTTCAGTGAAATCAAATAATCTGTCTGGTCCAGTATCCCGTTTCCAACAACAGCCAGCAGCAGGTGTTTAGAGAAGCACTGGCACAGACTGGGAGATCCTTCCCCTGACATACTCCAGTCCCAGCTTCCAGTAATCAGTAGTTTAAGGACTTCCTGAGCTGGAGGCTGCTTTCAGACCTTTGTGCTTAATAGCCTGTAATGGCTTTTTACTCTAGGAATGTGTTGGTCCTTTTCTGAACCCATTTATACTCTTGATCTCCACAGCAGCCTACGTAATGAGCTCTACAATTTAATTATGGGCAGTGTAAAGTACTTCCTTCTGTTGGTTTTTAAAATTCTGACTGATAATTCAATTGGTATATCATATAGTGAGGAATAGCAAGTAATCACTTGCCTCTCTGCGCCTTCTGTGATTTTATGAATCTATTCATATACTCCTTCATTCACCCTCTCCTCTCCTTCCCTCCCACTCCGTCCTCCTCCCCTCCAGTGGAAGCACACTACACCGTTTAAGCTCTTCCTGATACCGAGGCTGTCCTATCTTTCTCAATGTTTTCTAGCTCAATTATATCCTTCTTAAGGTAGGATTGCCAGAACTAGAACAAAGATTCAAGGTCTAGCTGTGCCAGACATTTATCAGTGGTGCCATCATACTTCCGGCATTATTCTCTTTTTCTCCTCCCTCATCCTTAGCCCTTTACTTGCCTTTTTATCACTGCTAGCACCAAATTAATCATTTCACAGGACTTGCAATCATCTAAAGATCCCTTTCCTGAGTGCTAAATGATAACAAAGCCCAAACTTTTAAGCTTTTCCCCTCACGTGCATTATATTGCCTTCATCAATCTCACATTTCAACTGCAATTTGCTGCAGAGTCATTCAGCATCATAAGATCCTTCTGCAAATTTTCCGCAATCAGCCTCTGTCCACCCTGACTAATTGTGCAGAGCAGCAGCAATCTTTACCCCTTCACCCTTGCTCCCTGTGAGCAGCGTTGCTCCCATCACAGATCCCCACCAGCAAACTGCTAGGTAACCGCTGACATCTCCCACCCCAGATTACTAGTCACCCCACTTCTTGCTAGGTTTTAACTGTTGTTTAACCATGTGATCACCATCCCTTTCAGCCCTAGATTCTGTACCAAAAGCTTTTTCCTACCTCATTTGGAAGCTTGCTGGAAGCCTGCATGCGCTCCCCTCGACCAGACCACCCCAGTTCAGGGGCCTCGTGCCTCTGGCAGCAATTTCTGCAAGACTCACGAGTCCTGGCTTCCTTAGGAAAAGCTGTGCTGGCTCCCCTCCAGCACATCACATTCAGCTCTGCATTTACTAATCCTGCATCTTATCAGCAGCTCTGCCAGTTTCTCTGATTAAAACTTGCTGCTGGGTTACCCCATCAGCACTCTGTGAGCCCCTGTGTGACCACCCCACTACTTTAGAAGTGGAACTGGTTTAAGGGAGCTGTTACAAAGCCCTCTCAGCAATTTTTTTTTTTTTTTAATTCAATTAGAATACTTAGCAAAGTAAAATCTTAGCCATTAGTTATTGGCCCTTTTGTTGATGTGATCTTTAGCCTCTTACATTAACCTTCACAGTTTTTTTTTTCATGTTCATCCACAGAAACAGCAGCTCAGTTTGGGACACTCTCAGGCACCCTCAGCAGTGAACATTAATGTGGAGAAATTCAATTAGCACTAAGAGAAACAGACCTTTCAAAACCCCTTGTGAAATACTTGCCTATGCACCTGTCATTGCCCGCTGCTCAGGGAACCAGGGTACAGAAAAGCAAAGAACTGGTAGCTTCCCAGCCACCCAACAGATCTTTGCACAACCCCTCACCACAGACCCATTTGACAAAAGCTTCACGGAAATTGGTACATCTCCATGAAATACTGCAGCTTTGGGCAGCTCTGACCAGATTTGCTTTCAGCCTCAAACACAGTCTTCCTGTACCTAATATGCAGCTCATAGAATTGTTGTGGTTGGAAGAGACCTTTAAGATCAAGTCCAACCATTAAGCCAGCACTGCCAGGTTACCACTAAACCATGTCCACTAGAGTGACCTGAAGACAAAGAAATGAATTTCCACTAACAATCTTACCAAGAGCTTCAAACAGCAGTCTCAAAGCTGAAAGGTATCTACAGCACATCAGCTGCCTCAGTAAATTCTGAGTAAAGTAACAAATCATAGAATCATAGCATGGTTTGGGTTGGAAGGGACTTTAAAGAATCTCTAGTTCCAATTCCCTGAAAATCCAGTAGACACAAGTAATACAGATGAAGCCTATGAGAGGAAGTAAGAGGCAAAGTAAAAGAAACATAAAGACCTGAAGAAAGTTTGATCAAGACAACAAGAGGGAGAGCCTCTACCACATGATGTTGTCTTTTCTGAGTCACCACTACACTTCACATCCATTTCCATTTAAAGACTTTAAAAAAAGTCTTTAAAAAAAGGTCATTTGATATTCTTGCCTCTCAGACTCTGGGTACAAGAGTGGCAGGTTACTTTTCCTATCCAAAAAGGATGAAATAGATTAATGAAACAAGTTGTGTATTAAAAGAGGGATTCACAAGTTGTCATGAATATCTGTTTGAAGTTTCTTAAATGCAGGCATGCAAATCATCACTGACCTGCAGTTATACTTCAAGCTTGGGTTAGTGCCGAAACAGCACGAGTCAAAGTAGTCCAAAACCCAAAGTTCTCTAGTACATTATTTTTTCTATTCTCTTCTTAGCTTCACCAGTAGGTGTATATTAAGCACCAAATTTTACTTTCGGGAAAGTCAGTTATGGATTCAATTAGATCCAGAGCTCTGCTAAATTAGCCAGTCCCTCAGATTTTATCTTACATCAAGAGTTCATCTTCTCAGAAGTCAGACAAAGCATACACCTTTGTGTCAATTCCTATCAACGGGACCAATATCTTGGCCTAAATCTATAAATCACTTTGGAGTTCATATGCATCAAAATAAGTGTTACTTTGTTCCTGCATCCCTTTGTTGGGCAGGCCCTGGGTCCAGCAAGTTCCCCTGAAATTTCCGTAACAATCCTCAGCTGCAGCACAGAAACAGAAAATGCCTTACACCCAAGAGTTGGATAATTAATCAGATAATTATAAGAAAAAAACCAAACTCATGTGGGGTTTTCTCTGAGCTTCTATAAGAGCTCAGATTTATACATTTCACTGAGTGTCATCCATTTCTTGTTTTTCCAGCTGCTCACATACTTTTTTTTTTACTCTTCTCTGAATTTCTTTCCAAATAGGATAAAACTTCAAGGATAGTTACAGTAGAAAGCATCTAAATTTTAGCAGCAACAGGATCCCTCCCAATGTTTTGTTTAAATATGCTATTTCTGAAAAGGTATGTACAAATGTGGTGACTACTCTTACCACCAAAACTGACAGACCTTGGAGGAGTCCTTGCAGTAACAGAAGTGTCAGCATTAATTTGTGTAAGGAGGAAAGGCAAAAAAAGTGATACAGCTAGTGATGCAATAAACATGAAGAGTATCCTTTATCCCTGTAATTCATCAAGAAAGAGAGCAAAGGAGCCTAGGAAAGCAGGAGAAAAATTATAGATATTTTCTTGAATGGAATTATTTTGATTTATTTTTGCTGCAGTCAAAACCAATTTGGTTTAGGAAAGGGCTGTGGGGTTTTTGTTTCTTTTGGGATTGGTTTTTTTTAGCCTTTAGATTTTGAAGCTATCAATGCTAGGTATGGAAAAGACCTTCTAGGTCATGAAATCTAGTCCTCTCTTTTTTTCAGGCAAGCTTATCATATCTTTGAATTCATAAAGTTATCAAGACCCATCTTAAATCTACCCTAGTTGTTCCCTCTCTCATTCCTACTAAGAAGCTATGCCAGATCTCCGCTCTTCTAATCATTAAAACCATTTTTCTGTAATTTCCATCCAATATGCATCCGTCTGCAATAACTTCCATAAATTCCTAGTACTAGGATTTTCACATTTCATCCAAAGACTTAAAGGTGAACTGACACCAATGATTTTTATATGATCCTTCTACAGAATAGAAGGCACCTGAAAGACTCAATCTAGAAATGCTAGGGTCAAAACCCTTTGAGTGAGGTTATGTAGGATGGAGATGTGCATAGGGAATTGGCCGTTTGCATTTCAAAGATTCTGGAATCAATTGAGTAACTGGGGTGATAAAATTTTATCACTGTATTTCCAGTAAAACAAAGATAAATGCTCTAGGGAACTCTGAGCATAAATGATTTCCAGCTGCATCACAGACTGGACATCAGTAATACAGAAGACTGGCAAGTTTTTACTATTTCAGAAAACAAAGCCTGAATGGGAAATATTTTCATTACAGTATATTTGATCTAGACAAAATCATAGGATATGCAGAACTTATGTTCTGTAGTTCAAATGTAGACAAAAAAATAATGACAGCAAAGTGGATGGACATGATGAAATGATCATGCTATCTCATTTTTTTCATCATATGCTAAAATAATATATACCACTTTTCAAAAGAGGTGAAGAAGATATTCTATGTTATCACTCTGCCAATCAGAGAAAAATAAAAAGATTACCATCTTTTTTCTAGTGTATTTCTTGGTAGTATCATATAATCTTCATTTGATCTGGAAGATGAAGAAAAGGAAAAGAAAACAAGACAGGAAGGGAGGACTAACTCCTCAGCAGTTTAGAACAGCAAAGAAAAGAGTTATATTTACTTTTTAACATCAGTCTTGGAAATGTTTTCTTGTCTCTCAGATGCCAGAACATTGCTTTCAAAAATAACTTAATTTAAGGTAATTTCTCTATCAGACCAGGATCCTCCGTTGACATAAGCTATTTACATAAGCTGAAATGTCATTATGACTCAAGAACTATATGGCCTCACACAAACGATATAATGAAGTACTCTGATTTTCCTTGTTTCTACAAATCAAATGTGTGCCTTGCACTTTTGCTCTGTAAGCTTCAGAGTTGTTTCAAATGAGGATTGTTCAGAACATTCCCATGCCTCTGAATCATTAAGAGTCCTTTTCTTTGTGTAGTCTTTCTTCCTTGAAAATAGAAAACATGAGAAATTCTCACTGTCTACCTCCACATTTTTTTCCCCATTATAATCTTCCATTTAGGAAACAAGGGTCTCACAGGGGTTAAAAATAAAAGTCTTCCATTTCAGAGTGTGCAAACAAAAAGGTAATGAAGATCCATACTCACAAGTCAAGTGAAAAACACTTCAAGATTTTTTACACTGTGGATTAAAGAATAAAAAATTATATCGTACTTGACACCAAAATTATTTTGTTACCAAGTATTGATATAAAAATCAAATTATCTTCCTCCCAGATGCACAAATACCTAAAACTCAAGGAATGACCCAGAACAAAAACAAGCTTTAAAATATTGCACCATAATTTTTTTTTCTAATGAAATTTTGAAACCACACATAACAGAAAAATACTCTTTTCTAAAAAGCAAGCTAGACTTCCAAATTTCAAACACAATTTTTACAAAAAGAGAATCTAGATAACAGAGCTGGGAAGGAAGTTCAGTCTTCAGCTCCATAGTTTTGCGGACAAAAGCAAAAACACAAGAAAAAAGCCTACATTTAATTTAATTACAGTGACACTTGAGAAAGGCAGAATTTATTTGGTTAGTGAATGGTAGTTTTATTTTTTATTTCCTCTCTAAGGAAGGAAGCGTATAGCAACTGACTTAACACAAAGTCTTTGTCCTCCACCTTTCCTCCCCAAGACCGTATGCAATACAAAATCAGACCCAAAAAAAAAATTAAAAAAAATAAAAATAAAAATAAAATAATAATAAAAAAAAAAAATCAGGAAATGCCTATTTCTTCTCACTCCTCACCATGAAGATTATACACTTCAATGGCATATACTGCTGTGCTTGGAAAACCTTGGTTTGAGCATCTGGGACAACATGCCCCTAATTCCTAGCAGGGCTGTTGGCTGCTATACTGGACAAGCACTACTGTGGCTCCAACCAAGCCCATCCTTGTCCCCTCCATACCATTGCTGACTTTCTTCCATTTTTCTCTGGCATGGTTTATATGCACCAGACTAAGTCCCAAAGGAGCAGACACACATCCACCGCTTCCAATTCCTCTGTTTGAAACAAACTGAAAGAGGTCAGCGGAGGGTGGAGAAAGAGGATGTGTTGCAGTAAGTGAACAGCAGATGAAGAAAATAGAAAGCAAGTAATGATTCCCCAGCAAGTCTGTGTAGCAATCTGTTCCTGCAGGACCCCCTCCAAAGCTCAAATTCAATCAAAAGGTCTTGATTACTTTTAATAAGTTTAAGGACCAAAGACAGGAGGCTTAGGGATAAATTTTCAGATCTTTACACAAGCAATAAACTAAGCAAGAAACAAGGGATCTAAGTAGAAAATATAGATCATAATAAATTACCACCTTCCCCTCTTCCTGTCACCAACAACTGCCTGGCAACTAAGAAATGAGGGTAAATGGTACACCTGATGTGACAGTATTCCTTCTTCCTTCAATGCATAGAAAGCTAAAAACTCAAGAAACAGCTTAAAATAAACTTCCAGAACTGGAGGAGAAACAGAGCAGGGCTTGAGTCAGAGGCATTAACCTCAGAATACCCAGTGTGTTTATAAAACATGAATTCAAACTCATTTAGCCCTGAATAAAACATGAGTTGTCTACCAAAAATACTTATGTTCGAAGCTTATTCTTGATAATCAACTTTGGAGTTACACATAACCATTCAAAAAAAAATCAGTCTCTCTTTACCGAACCTTAACATTGCTGCCTGGAGGAGTGTTTCACATCAGATTAAGAAGACATCATCGCCCGTGTCATGCAATGTTACAAACCTCACTGGAATCACATTGAGGGCCTGCTGCCTTCGGCATGCAGCAGCCACTAAAACGGTGCTGCAGGGAGGGTCCAAGGCACTCTCAGTCAGGAGGGATATTATTGCACTTCCTCCCGACCCCAAGGGACAGCTATCACAGGGTCATGCTAGGTCTGAGTTCTGGAACAGGAAAGCTTTCAGGGGGACAGCAAGGCAGAAAAGCGCAGGTGGTACATCAGCTAGAGCAGGAATCTTTGTGGCTGAAAAGAAGGTGGAGGTCTTCAGCGCTCATTAGCAGCCCTGCTGGAACTAATGAAAGAGATGCTGTAACTGAAGTGTTGGGCTTTTTTCCTCTTTTAAAACTTCATTTTAAAAATGCTGATTTTTCTCATCATCTGCCCTTTAAACAGTGTCTCCTCATTTTTATTTTTTTTTTTTCCATCTAAATTCTGTTAAAATACACATATGGGGATTTTCTTCCTCCCTGTTGACTCACCAGTTGTATACAAGCAGGCTAAAAAAACCCACAAAAACACAATATAAAGCACTGTCAAATGCACATAACAAGAGAACATCAGGGAAGAAGATTTATTTTTCTTCTCATTTCTTTTTGGATACAGTAGTAGTGGGTGCTGCTTCTGTAGTGCCTACATAGCTTCAGGAAAAGACACAGTAAATTGCTGGTGCTTCTTCAGGGTCAGAGAAATCCTCAGACATCATGACCTGACAACACCCTCCCCACTTCATCCCACCTAGAGCTGGAAGAGACCTGGACATTAACCTCAAGACAGGGCATGTCATGAGACTTAGACATCGTTTTAAACTGAAAGAGATTTTAAGAGTACAAAAGGGATTTGTAATGCCATGCTCTTAGCTCTTGTGTTGCTGTATTATCTATTTGCTAGAGTCATTTGGAGCGAAATACTGTTTTGAAATGAATTCATGGAACAAGACCACCATAGGATTGAAAGAAAATATTATCTGCTTATGCCCTGTTTTTTTAGGAAAGAATAAGGTCAGCTTCTGAGGCTTCTTTCTATCAGTGAGCATTAAGATGTGAAGATACCTGACAGTATGGGAAATTAAAATCCTTTACCACAAAATTACCAGAGCAAAAGGTATCAACTGTACAAACACCCTGCCTACTTTTACCCTGTAGCACCTCACGCTCGGTGGAAAAGTAATACTGTTGGGGTGAAAGTCATTTGCCAAATTCAATACAAATTTGACCTCATCTTTTCTTGGGGCTTTCAGCAAGGGAGACAAGTGTCCTTTTCATCCTGCACACAATAAAAACACATGTCCGCTAATATCTGAACTCTGCGGGAAGGCTGCCTGATTTTACACTGACACACAATTACATAGTCATTAAACCATGGTGTTTTCATCTAAAACTACTGCTGGATTAAAATTACTCAGGGAAACTGGACTGATCATCATGCCTTGAATTGCCACTCTCCACAGATACAGCACTATTAAAAGAAAAAAAAAAAATCCAATCCAACTCTTCCAAAGTAAAACTAAATAGTACCCTTCTTGAAAACTTCTTTCATCACATCAACTGCACCAGAAGCATGGTAAGGTACAGAAATAAATTTATTGTATTTTTCTCTCTGCTTATTTTAATGATGCATCACCTATTCAAAAAGACACCCATACAGACCATCTCTTTAGATAGTAACCATCTGATGGATTAAATCACACCTTGACAACAAAGTGACCATTGCTATAACAAGAGCAAAAATGTCCCAAGTACTTTTTGTTGCTGATAGGGACAGAAGATGTCAGGCCAGGCTACCCTCTGCAATTTCATTGCACGTGTATAACACAGGAGAGATAAAATCTGACCTTTTCTTAGCATGGAAATACAAACTGCTTTAGAACATCTGATCCAGTGAGATCATAATACGTACATGAAAAACATCCGAGTGCTGGATGACTAGGTTACTTATGGTTACTTTCTTATGTCAGTTCCCCTGCACTCAAAAATGCATGGAATCACTGGGTGTTAATGCTGATTTTTGTATTACATCTAATTTAAAAAGAGAAAGAAATTCTACCCCCAAACTCCATCCCGTTTATCCCTTGAAGCCTTCACAAAATACTAATGGGCAGTGAAGAGAGGTGGAAGAAGAAATATTTTGAACAGGGTGCTACCAAAATAGCAATGCTGCCCTCCTTCTAGCAATATTTCTCAGGAGAGGTAACAGCACAGCTTGACCAAACCAACCTGCATGCCTGGGGACCTGACCCTCAGCGTATGAGTCACTGAGGAGGAGGAGGATGTGAACGAGGCTACACACACAGCATGCCACTGAATCAAGCCATTCCAGCTTGATTCTTGTAGCTGCCTTTAGCAGAGCAGAAGGACAGAATGAACACAGTGAAGATGAAAGAGGATGAACAAATGCCACATAGCAAACGATAGATAAATCACAACGTTTTAAGGGGAGCAGGCCCAATTTTTGCTCTACCTAGAATTAAAATGTGCTTTTTAGTATTGATTTTTGCTGCTCTTAAGGTGAACATAATCAGGCAATACTGGTGATAAGAGAGGAAACCACAGAGGAACTGGCCTGCTGGAACAGGCAGGAGAACTGCAGAGCAGAACCATTACCAGCAGAAGTGCAGTGCTGTGTGTATAGCCAACAAATAGTTCACGTATTGACACATCTACATAAGCAACAGGGAAGACAGGGGTGATCCCCTGCTTCCAAATTTTGCAAAAAGTACCTAACTGGCAAAGTTAATATGACCCCAAGACCCTTCCTTCCTGGCTGCCCTCATAGCAGGTTGTCACAACAGCTCTGCAGGAGATGCTGATTCCCAACAGCTGCAACTACCCCGTAGGATCCTTGCAATTACAGGTGGGTAATCTCAGTAAAGCAAATACCACACTAAAGTTCTTGTACAGGTAAAGTGCTGGGCAGTAAAAGAGAAGGAAAAGAAAAATGTGGAAAAATGAAACAGACAAAAAAAAAACTTCAGTGAAATACTCTTGCCATCATTTACACCCCAGATTTTCTTCAGTACCTTTTCCATTCCCTGGAATGGATTGGGATGCCTGCCCCTCCTTAGCACATGGCTACCAGCAGCAGCCTTGCTGCTCTTTGAACAAGAGAACAGATCCTCAACTGGCAAATATGGTGCAACTCTGGATTTCAGTGAAGCGATACCACTTTGCATCACTTGAGGCATTAACCACAACTTAGTTGTTCTTAACGACTAACAGCAACATATTAAATTTTTTAAAAGTAATACCAAGCGAGGACTGTGTAAAAAAAAAAACCACTAAGCATTTTCAGGGCAAATTAAGGAGAAAAAGAAAAACTCTCCAATTCCCATTGCAGTTGGGAAGCACAGAAACAGGTAACTTCTATTTACAGTGGGAGCTAATAAAATACTTTTTTAAAAGCACACACAAAAAAAAACCCTCCAAACAAAACCACAGAACACAAACACTTTGTTTACCTGAGAAAAATGAAACTGTAATGAATTAAGCTACTTTAGTCTTCGTAGTGCAAATCAGAATTTGGAAATTACTTCCTCTTAATAGCGCCTTTTTGTGATTGAGGTCAAACCTGTGCTTCTCAGACTTGAGAAAAAAAAAAACTGCCAAGGGAGTGCCTACATAAGAAGTTGTAGGTACTCTGTAGCCATTCAGTTCACAGTGGTATGTAAATCAAGTGTAAACTTCCCACTTGGTAAAGCTCTAAGTGACAGTAAAACATGTAAAATAACAAAAACTGCACCATCTACTGTGCAATGAATGCTAACTCAGATTCTCAGAGGTCGTCCAGAACTTCCACCTACTTTGTTATTCTGCTTGCTTTGGTTTTAAGGCATCTGGTTCCAAAGAGCAGTAATGAAACCACAGCCCATCCATAATGCAGCGATGTCTGCCTGGATTTGCAGAGAAACTGATGCAGTAATTTTGGTTATAAAAGGGTTGTGATTCAAATGCCAATGGCATTACTTCAACACTGTTGACAATGCACTGGTAATCAAAGCATACAAGAGAGATGAGGGTGAATACCTACACAGCTTATTTGAGTGACTGCTCATTTTGGTTAGGCTTTTAAAACAACATTGCTGGAAGCAGCAACACTGTAAGCTTCATTTTCTTGACAAGTCAGGATTCAACTTTCCAAACTTGAGAAATGCTGCATTAACTGATGAAGATTGTAATTCCACCTGGGGGAACACAATTACTTTGAGCTCTGTTCTCGTGATCTAGCATGTCACCAGAAACCCTTACTGGAGTTACAGAAGTACTATATGCAGATGAAAGTGCATTACCTCATCAATAAAATGTTTCAGAAGCTTTTCCAGAAGCAGCAGCAGAAAAACAAACAACTGAAACTTGAAAGAAACTCTTTATTCTACCTTATGAGTTAATTTATAACGCCAAAATGTACCATTAACTAACAGTTTATTTGTAACTTCATTTTGAGGTCATCAACCACAAAACCATCTTCACAGCACTACAAACTGTTTCATTTCTATGGAGTCACTCATATTGTAGATTATGAAATGCATTATAAAGCACAGAGTAAGCCAGCATTATGTTGATATGAACCAAAAGAAATCTCGTCCTCAGCCATAATTTGTTCCCACAGAGCTCTGGATCTCAATCAGCTTTGGTCAGAGTACCTAATATTTTCAACAGATGCTGAGGATTAGGGCTTTTTTCTTTTAAAATAAATAAAAGGAATTTGCCAGCGTATCTCAGCTGAATGACTGCATCCTAAATTTAGAGCAGTATTCTAACTTTCTAATCTGTAGAAGACAGTGTTCTGGGATCAGATTCACTCTAGTGTGTCCATCTTCACTGGTTTGAAATTCAAATGAGAAGGGAAAGCATTAACAATTTTTTTCTGATAAATACTGCTAGCAACTATCTATGGGGAGAAGGGATGAAATTTTTATTCAACACTCATGTGCATAGTCTGTCTACTAACATTACCTTCTTCCAAAAGCCACCTGAAAATGGACTTCCTATTGAGCTATTCACTCCTCGTTGTATAGCTCAGCAACGTCATCCCTCCTGGTAATTTCATCTGACAGGGAGTCACTCAAGAAAATGAGGCCAGAGACTCTACTGAAGGAACCAGACTACCTAGAAACTTGAGGAAAAAGTAGGCTGCCCAGAAGGAAGAGGTCTGTTGCAGGTGCCCTGAGCTTCCCTGCAATCCCCACATTTAGGAATTTCCTCTGTGTCACTGAAGACCAGGTGGCAAGTCTGATGTTAGTCCCCCCATATGGAATACTTGCCCCCAGACACCTACACACCCCTATCTTCTCATAATGTTTAAGAGCTGCCTGACGCTGAAGTAAATGCAAATACGCTTGCCGTCTTTGGTTCAGCTCCATATGTGATGTCCTACATTCAGGGAGCTCAAAGTAAAATTATGTCACCTCTCCAACAGCAGGGTTCAGAGAGGCAAAATGTGACTTTGTCAAGGTTGCAGTATAAGAGGAGGAATCAGATGGAAACAAAATTAAAGTCACTGCTGAATCCAAAGCCACCTCTGTGTTCTCATTTTACTATTTATAAGTGATACATCATGCAGGTATCTTATCACATTTTAGCTTTAATTATCTGCACTGCTCCAGGAGCATTTATATATGTAGTTCTCATTATTCCAAACAGGTTTTAATATTTGCAAGTGGAGAGTTTTCTGAAGGTTGTGAGAGAAATGAACAAAGTGCTTATGTAGAACAAACGGAAACAGCTTCTATTCAAGTGGAGAGAGAAGGAGAGAATGTTTTTTTAAATGAGAATGGGAATTTGACCCAGATGTGGCAACAATTTGTTAATTTGCAATGGGAAGCAAGGTAATATAAAATGTTAAAAATCTTTGGTTGAACAAGATTTCACCTAAGACAACAGGAACCATCATAATTAACATTGATTGGATTGGCATTTTATCCCTCAACTTCAGTAACTGTGTTTAAAAATGTAGTCTCCTGTCCCACTAGCTAAGCCTTTTTAAGCATACTCTGCCTTTTGTGCATTCCGTCTTTCCATGCACTGTTCACAGCACCAAGTTATAAAGTATTTTATTGGTCTTTTGTAGTAAATATAACGTAAATACTTAAAATATAAAATCTATGTCAAGCCTGAGCATTCACAGTATTAGAATTATATTTAAATATTCATTACAGTATGACGTCTCACACTAGATGGTAAACAATATTGACTCAGAGAAGAAAATGTCTGCATGGTTACTGGCTTTGTCACTAAATAAAGAGGAAAAAAAAATTAAGTCATTTAGACATAAATAAATCTTGCATCAGAAAATCCACAGGCATAATAATGAATTAGAAAAATGTTTTAGATGACCTTGTTCATCTAGCTGCTAAAGTATAACTAATACTTCCACTACCAGTTAAAGGATTTATCTTGTCTAGCTATGACTTTTAAGTGATGAGAGTCCCATCATTTCCCTTGGGACTCTAATCCACAGACTACCAGGCCTCTGAGACAAATTCTTGACTGTTGTAAACTAGTCTACTTCCATTGGATTCAGTGTAACTAGACTGATTTTTCACCAGCTGATATATTGTTATAGGCTTACAGAACAGAGAAAAGTTGAATGTCATTTTTATAACTGTCCACCCCATTTAACACAATATCTCTTAAAAGATTTCAGCACTGTAGGCTTCTTTGTTTTAAATGCTTAAACAGGAAAGTAAATGCTACCCAATAAATAAAGGACTTTTAATATTCCAAAGCCCTTTACCCATGTTTCCATGGAAATGGGGACCTCGCTCCTTAACCAAGATGACATTAATGATCAGGTGCCTGGAGTCACACAAAAGAGAGAAAGAGGTAGAAATTACCAGCTACTCAGTGTGTCAATCTGGAGTACAACCTCCCCAGCTAGGGGTAAGACTCGATACCCCTTTTGCAATCACAAAGCTCCATCAGAAACAGCTCTCAGTGTTAGAACAGAGGAGCATTGCTGCTTTATTTTTAATCTTGCTTGACAACTAAGTTTGCTAACTATAGAAGTAAAACAAATAAAACAATGTCATCATCATCTGAGGGAGGAAGAGGAGGAGGGGAAGAAAGAAAGGGCATCTTTAATAAAAGCAACACTATAAATGTGTTGCCACACACCAGCCTCCTTGCAATGTGTCTGTACCTCAGTTTTATCTACCCCTGCCACCCATGGCTAAATGATGGGGACTGGAAAGGATCACCCTCTATTGTGCTTGAGATTATCACCATTACAGCATGAGTTGAAAACAAAAAAAAAAAATCAAGGCTTTACTGAGCTAAGAAAGTATAGTGTAGGTTAAAGATCCTGCTATGAAAAGCTACTGGTCTAACAGCGAGTGGAAAGGAAGCGAGGTGTGGAATAGCTTGTCCAGGTTAAATTATTGCCATGGCCAAGACAAACCTGGTTTCTCCAAGACCCTCATCACATCCCTTGGCCACTGGATAGAATGCCTCTGTGCTGTGAAGACTTTGACCTGGCAGATCTGAACTGAAGATGACTTAAGTCATGACTTAAGTCATATCCCTTTCTCTGTGTCAAAGTGTCCTGACTCTCCATTTGTCCTAACTGCAGTATCATCATTTTTCACTGAGCAGAGCTGGAACTTTTAAACAGATGCAAATGAAGAACGTGCAAGGTCAGTTTGCACAGTGCCCACCCAAAAGAGAGGACCTGGGCAAAGAAACATCACCCACCACATGGGTGCTAAAGTGTTAAAGAAGAAATCCCCCATACATGGACCAGAGAAATCCTGTGAAATCCAGAAAATCCCTTTCCAAGGGAGGAAAAAAAGCACTATGTAGGAAAAAACATACGTGTCACACACACACACACAGGCGTACATTTGGCAGAGAAAATAGCTATCAAATTACTGTTTTTCAGAAGATCAAAAGGATACCAAATCCCAGTATTTTCTGAGTATTCCTCCATAAGTATTTCTACCTCAGATCGTCCTGCACAGTGCTGCTCCGAACACAGTTCTCCTGAGGTGTCACTGTGACCTACCTCTTAGGAACCGCTGTTGAACTTTGTAATGTTTAACACAGAATTAATACCAATAAAGTGAAATTAAGATTGGATCTGTAATCAGACCTGCTAAACAGAAGCCACTGTGGAAATGAAAATGAGACCTAATTTATTAGCATGCTCTTCTAGGCATGAAAAGCCATAGAGAGACTGTATAAAGAAAAGTGTTCCCTTTCGCCTCCCAAATTTACACCCACAAAAGACAGTGGCTCCAAGTTAGTCTACAAAGCAGGCCAGCCTGCGGTCTTTCACACCGTAACAACCCATGAAATCAAACACTGAAGGTCTGGAGCAGTAGATCTAAAAGTCTTGGGATTTTTTTTATCAGTTCTGTACAAAAGCATGGGTCCCACCTGAGAGAAGCTCAGGGTAGAAGGAACAACAAAGGTGATTCGTTTGCATAGATTAAAATAAAAGACTAGCAAGCATTCAAGAGGTTTTAGGTATCTTTGAACATGAAATTCTCAGTAGATTTCACTGTTAACCAGAAACAGAGAAAATATATGCAAAATAAATATCTTATAGACAGAATTTCCCAAATGCTGCAGTGATTCTACACATTAACCTGGAAACAATTATAATTTTTTTAGAATACATATATTTACAGCATGTTGTATAAAAAGCTGTAATTCAGAGAACAAGAATAATTTTTGGAGTAATATGCAGAATATATACGTACAGTACTACCTGCAACAATATGTTCTGGTGAAAAAGTAGAATTTGGGTGACTTGTTTTACAGCTGTGGTGTGTTCCTTCTTTTCACTTGAAATACGGTCAAGTTAACACCTCCAAAAAGGTCCAACCACCAATTCTATTCTGTGCCAACCATCATGCAAGTGATAGCTTGAAGCCTAGTCACAATGATAATAAGCTAAATATATGACATTGATATAAGACTTTGATTAAAGGGAGTACTTAATAGAGTGGAAAAGAGCAGTTGATTTGTTTTGTTTTAGCCCATAGTAATCAAAATCAGCAGTGATTTCACAGAATGGTTTGGGATAGAAGGCACCTTTGGTTAGACCTGTACTCCTGCAGTGAGCAGGAACATCTTCCACTAGATCAGGTTGCTCAGAGCCCTGCCCAACCTGACCTTGAAAGCTTCCAGGGATGAGGCATCTACCACCCCTCTGGGACAGTATTTTACCACCCTTATTGTAAAAAATTTCTTCCTTATCTCTAGTCTAAATCTACCGTCTTTTAGTTTAAAACCATTACCCCATGTGGTGTTGTAAAAGGCCCTGCTAAAAAGACTGTCCTCATCTTTCTTAACAGGCCCTCTTTAAATACTGAAAGGCTGAAATAAAGTTGGCTTTGCCAACTCAAACTCCAAAACTCAGTTTTACATAAAGACCAGGACTAGAAATAGCTTCATGTTTTGGCTAAACTCAGTGAAGATACAAAAATGTAAACACTATATACAATCTGTGATATTGATTACAGCAAATGCATGAATCATGGTGCTGTATCTACACGTCAATATATTTTATACTACTGTTGCCTTTGAAGCTAGTATACCTATAAATCAATTACAATGTAACCAGTTGAGTGTAATAACAACCAACTTACTTGGCTTTTGCTGCATTTACTATTTCAGTATCCTCAAGCATTTATTGATTCTTCTAACAGTGCCACCATGATAGAGAAACAATAATATTTTGACTTTTAGAAATTAAAATGGAAACAAGATTACTCCGGTGGCTTGTTCAACTCCTTACAAAAACTCAAGAGCACTGAAGGAAATCAAAGCTACACTCTCAGACCTTTACATGAAGCCAGAAGACCCACATGCTCTTTTCTGCATTTATTACTGCTTATTGGTAATACAGTGCTGTGCAAATCTGCTAGCTTGAAGAAAGCTGATGGATGGTGTTTACATCTTCTCAAAGCACTACTTACAGGGAACAAATGAAGAAATTTCACAGAAGGGGGTGTAAAAACAACTTCACTTTCCCTTTCTTTAGTTTATTTCTCTCCTATGGTTCTCTAAGCAATTTTAGTAGAGGCTTGGGGATCTATTCTAGTACAGGGTATTTCCAGAGAGGATTTTAAAACCACATATAGGTAACAAAACAACAAAAAAAGAACACATCAATTTACTTAACAAAACACAAGTAAAAGCAAAAGGAGCATTAGTCTAGAATAGCACAGAAAAATAATTAGGGAGTAAAAATTAGAAACATGCAGTCCATTATGGCAATTAGATAGCACAGTTATAAATGTTGAGGGGTAAAGTAATAAAAAAGACCACGCTGCTATTGATGTTCTTGTCAATTGTGTTTGGAAAACAGGATTTGAGCTACCAGAGTAAAAGTCTGAATAGTAAAGCAGTAAAGACTTTTTTTTAAATGGAAGTTACTCTTCTTTGCATCCAAACTTAGCATAGCTAACTGTTTTTGAAAGCCACTGGATGAACACCTCTCAAGAATTCAGTTTCTACTGCAGCATTCTGTTTTCTGTCGAGATGCCAGAGCTCTGGCACTGGAGAAAGTACAGACGTGTGTGCATGATGCTCTGGCTGGCATAACCTGCCCTGCCAAGAAGCCCAGAGTTGCTCTGTGGCAACACAGACAGATGTGCTGCACCCTGTACCAGCAGCTCATGCCTCCGCATTGCATGGTGCCATGTGCCAGGCACACACCATTCATGCTGCATCAGGCCGCTGAGTCAACTCAGCACAGCCAGTAGAAATGGGCACTCCTTTTACTGCTCTCTTCCACAAAGAGACAAATCCTTGCTCTGAAGGCAGTTCTTGAAAGGGTGTAGAAAACACCTCCCTCCCTGCCAACGCTCTCTCAAGTGCATCTGATGGGAGAGCAGGGGTCATAGATCAGGAACAGTAATAGGATGCTACAGACAGACAATTTTGGGCATACCCGAAAGTGACCTCTTCTGGTTGCTGCTATCTGTGCCTCCACTATAAAACATCTGAAGAAAAATCATTTCAAAGCATTTAACTTCAATGACACTACTGTAATGTAAATGAAGATAACAATCAAATCAGGACCCACCAAACAGCCATACTGAAAAAAACGACAGCATTTACTGTATCAAACTCACCTGTTCATAGGCCAGACAAACCTTCCCAGGCTAAGACTCTGGTTTGAGTTGCATATGGACTGCAATACCCTTTAAAACACACATAGCCAAATTTTCCCGTGGCAAGTTGCTGCCTCAGAATGATGAGCTTTTTATCAATTTTACTAAAAATACTTCAGCTGTAACCCAAAACAAAACCAGAAGAAAACATATTGTTTATTTGGTGTTTAAAACATTTACAAACCTTTTCTTTGAATTTTTTTTTTTTTTTTTCCAGCAGTAGCTTAAATTTGGCAGAGGACAGGGGACTCTGACAGACAAACACCTTTTGCTGTCCTTATGAAAATTCACTTGAACTTGCCCAAGGGGTAAGCCTTTGAAATTCCAAATGTCTCCCATGCCTTCTATAGTTTGCTCTGAATTAAAGCACTGAACTGCTCAAAGACCTGCACTGAGGTTGAACAGGCCTTTCCCTACAATTGCCAGCCTGGGCTGCTAAATCCTGATCCAGATGAAATAAATTAAGGAGTCTGTCTCTGCTCTGCTGTCCATAATCCTAGACACATAAAAGTAGCACGAAAGACAAAGACCTTTTCTGCAGACATGACGAGATACCAGCTCACAGAGAAGAATCACCTTATGCATACCAAGAACTAAAACAGAGGAGGAAAAAACTAGGGTTTAAGGTGGGAAACTGAGAATGAGGATTATAGCTAATGGAGATAAGGAAATAAGAAACACTTGGGAAGACTGTTTGTCCAAGGCAAACTCTCGATGTTCTTGTATTGCCAGTTCATGAATGGGGCCAGCACAACATCCAGGATGAGACAGTGCCACTGAGAAGAGTGTTCATGAAACACTGTGCACTTGTGCTGTGGTGAAGACAAGCAAGAAAACAAGACAATAAGGCCATCAGTAATTCCTCCCTCACTGCATGGCCTGAGCAATGTCAAGAGAAACATTAAGAAGAAAAAATATTGAACAGCTTCTCATTCAAACAGCAGTGGACATCCTGTGTACAGAGGAAAGCAGGAATTTAGTGAAAAAACAGAGTGCAACTGTGTAATTAAAGACTGAATCATAACACATATGCACAAGTGGGTGGGAAAAACAATGCCCTGGCATTTCCTAACTTTTGCATGTTTGCTTTTGCAGTCCTGATAGCACTCTTTTTCCCATAGGGCATGAATGATGTATCCAGTGTGTAAACAAACACTCGAGGCTGTAATTCAGCATTGTGCTCCCCAAATCAAAAGGCTGCACCCTGCTGAACCACTTCCTTGCAGGTGCAGCCATCAGCTGGTACACTTGCATCACAGCAAGTATGGTAGTCACCTGGAGTACTGCTAGTGGGGAGAGTGCCCAAACCCAAACTAGTTTTATCCTTACACTATAGAAATACCCTGAAACAGAATTCTAACAACAGGTCTACGAGTGAAGGATTGACTAGAAAGGCAGAAAATACAGTGCAAACAGTAGGAATAGCAAAAACAGCCTGGAAAAGAAGATTGTAGCTAGTGCACAAAGACTGGCACTCACAAGCAACTTGCAAGTAACTCAGGAGAAGGAAACCTAGAGAAGTCAGTCATAAAAGGAATAGGTTCCAACATCAAGGTGTGAAAGAGTTTTTGCAGCATCAGTGAGGGGGCAGAGGAAGGGAAGAAAAAAAAAAGGAAAAAGAAAAATCTTAACACTGTCTCCTTTTAAGGGACTTAAATTGGCTGCAGTCACCTAACTCAGCTCACAGTCCATACTCCAGTTCAGGCAAGATCTCCTCCTTCCTCCTGTAACTCCTGTCTGCCAATAAAACATGAATGATAGTGAATAACTGGATTCCAGTCGTCTGATTTTTACCACTTGAAGCACTATGTGAGCAGTTCAGAGGCTGTTGATATGCATTGTTTCCTCCTCTTGCAGAGATATGCTTCTGGTTTAAATTATTCCACCTCAAAGCCAACAGTGACTCAAGGACTCCAGAGGCTGATTGTACTGTATTCACTTCCAGAAGAAATAAAGGAGGAAGGTCACATTTACATTTGGATTACCTACAGAAAAGCTTGCAATTCTTCCAGTTGTTTGATATTAAATGTTATTTAATAACAAGTGAACAATTAATTTATTATGTAGCAAGTTTTGTAATTTTCACCTCCTCTGGCTGTGCACTGAATGTGGAGGAGCAGGGGGAATAGAAAATACATATCAAGAAATTGAACACCAGCAAATCCCAGGAATAGCTGCATTTCTGATCCCACTCCTGAGAGCAGGACTTCTCACCTCTGACCAATCTCCCTCAGGTAGCATCTCGTACCAATCTCCCTCAGTGACAACTCATCCTCAAACCAAGTCTTGGGGTACAGTATTATCACTCAACCACCCATATTTTACCAATTCAACCAGCAAATTGAACTAGAGATTAGCTAGCAGTCTCTCCTTTGGGGAAACTGAGCTGTGCACCACATCAAAACAGAGCACCAGTTAAGATCAGGCCTAGGAATAAAGAAGAGCAGAGCAAAAAGCACTGGGTGAGGGGAAGGGAAATGACACGCAATACAAAATGTCCTGCTAGCACAATCTCCCTACATTGTCATAGGTAGATGTGCTTTAGTATCTAGATAATGAGTGTCTGTCTGTTCTCCCTGATTCCTGTGCCTGTCTCATATCCACCCATAATGCTGCCAAAACCACCCTGCAAAATTCAGCAGGTCAAACCAGATCACAAAAAGAGATACACCTCTAGGGCTTTAGGTGTACCACGGATCCATTTGTTCCTTCCAACACACACTTTATTATAATCATCTTATTATCTTAACATATACACACAGCAGTATGCGTGATAGCCCAAGCAAGACTCCATGTTAATAGATCACAGTCCGTTCTAAATCAATTAATTACACATTTTTCTCAGAACATTTTCAACTTTTTTTTTCCATGTCTCATAGTACACAGCATGAAGCTAAGAGTTTACAGCTTTGTTGCAAAAGTTAATCAACACCCCATACTATAATGACAAATACAACGATCAACAGACTAAGCAATGACAATGTACGTTTAGAGAGTTTAAGAGGGTCTCTGCATTGTAAGTCAATTTTGTCTGAGATTACCTGAAGAAAAATGTATTTTTTTCTTTGCCACAGGCAAGGAGGCATCATCTTGAGGCATCAATTCTGATGCAGTAGTTTGGCTGGGTCTCCCCAGAAACATGCCTCCGTCGCTGATCCATGTAGACTGCTTCAGAGGAAACACAAAACAGTGGCAATAGTCAACCTGATTCTTTGGGACAGCTCTGTGTAACAGAGAAGGCAGAAAATTCCCAGCACAACTAGAAAATTCCCAGTTCCATCTTCTAGCCAGTGCATGTCTTCATAGCTGAGATTTCCTTACCTTCAGCATTAATTCAACCTTCTGCAGTTAACTGCTTTTGCCCCAGTGCCCTCAGTTATATTTATACAGGCACTGCCTACCACTCACAATTCATGCGAACAGTTGAACTCAATATACAAGTGAATTTGGCAATCAATGTTACAGAATACTTTTCAGCAACACTTAATCTACTACCAGTAGTGAGGGAAGTGTGGTTCTGATACAGTAGAGCCCCAGTGAAAAATATGGCTCATTTTAAAATAAAAGGCACTATTTTGAGAGGTGTACAGTACAATTTTCAAAAATGCCCAGTGACTTGAAAAACTAAAAATAGCCCTAGGAATTTAGTACAATCACCATGATTTGGCAGCCAGCATAGAGTTAGACCTTCAGACTTAAGGCAGAGGCAAGAGGCAAGAGTCCAAGACAGCACAAGTCAAAGGGAGACAACAGGGCCATACAGCACGGGAGAGAAAGGCTATGTCACAGGCTTGAGCCCAACACTGCTCAGACAGCAGTCTGATCTGACAGCCACTATACGTCCATATCCTGGAGATTCCACTCTAGGGGCAACCTAGGGCAGCTCCAGCTCCCAGCACCTCTGTGAAACTGCTACAACGTGCTAGGGAGATGCCAGCTCCTCACCCCTGTCTGGCCAGTACACGGAGAGAGAAGGTTTTAACATAGGAAGTGTGACCTCCTAGGTCACCTAGGTGGGGGGTTCCTAAGCTGTTACCTGCATCCACCCAGGAAAGCTCCAGTCATCTAAAAGTCACAGAAGAACGCACCTCTGGGTTTTAAGTATTTCATTTAAGCCTGACCCTCATGAGCTAAGGTTACCCTAAGAAAAGTAATGTCAGTAGAGAAGTTAAGTGTCCAGATTAATACTGCAAGTTTAAATTTGCATCAGAAGTTAAAAGTGCTACAACCTCCCCTCTTAGCACAACCTTACTTTCCAAACAATTGTCTCCTTAATCATCTGTACTACTTTTCTTTGGAGCTTCCAGAAAAAATAAAAACCTTGAAAACTCCCTAATATAAAGCATCTCCTACTGGATTTAGAAAGGAAAATGAGTAAAGAACACAAGTATTTGCCTAAGAGCTACTGTGACATCTAAGATCTGTTGGAGCCCAAGCTGGTCTCCTTGGTCTGTTTCAGACAAATAACATTAATTGCATACAGGCTTGGTAGTAGAAGTGGGAGGAAATTCTTACTGAAGAGTCCTGGGATAGAAAGCCTTGATTTTCCACTTAAGCACATTGAGCTCTAACAATTTTTTTTTCACACAATAGAGTATCAAATAGAGAATTCATGTAAGAGGTATGAAGTGCCTTTTCTGAAAAATAAAAAAAAAGAAGTAGTCTTCTTATCTTTAGAAACATGGAATATCCATCCTGTCAAGTTGATTCAAATTGAAAGTAAATGCACCATTAACAATAGTATCTTTCTTGTGTGTGATGCGTTCTTCCATGTCAAAAGTGCTTCATAAAGTGTGAACTGGTTTCCATATAGGCCTCTTTACCAGTAGTCCCTCCAAAAACACAAGCGACTTGAATATTTCCCATATTTTCATTACTTTACTCTCCTTGTTACCCACAACAGAGACTAGATCCTGTATCCCCTTAGTTTACTTCCCGCACAAGTTTAAATCAATATGCTCTTCGCTTTTAAATCCCCTCTGAAGGCCTACTTCTGTGTTACTTGGAGGAAAAGTAGGTAAGTATAGCTTTTGTTCTCTTTGCCTAATTATCATGTGGGCCACCAGTCAAAGCAGGGGAAACAGGGAGATGAAGTATAAATAATGCTGGAAAAAGGGGAACCGAGCACTTTTTAACAAAAATAAGTCAAACTAGGCAATAGCTACTGAACCACATGCCTACCACTTGCAGCGATAACTAACCATGCTGCTTGTACCACCTTTCATCCCTTCCAGACCTTTCAAATTCAAAGCAATGATTACATTTCCCACTTTTGCTGGTACAGAGTTAGCAATAAATTGCTTTTGTGGGCAAATATGTTTTTTTAAGATACCTGACCAAAAACTGAAAGCAAGCAGGTATGTTGCTTTTTTAAATGCAGAACTTCCTGTCAAGGTATCTCTTTGCTCTCAGTTTGGTGTGTCACTGTATGATACATACTGTGCTGGGAGGCTGCTTTGTGCACTGGGTACACCTCAGAAGGGTTCTGAAAATAAGCAGCCAGAAGGACAGGTCCTTGTGTGAACTTACAGACTTGAAACAGAAAAGAGGGAACCCTATGTAATCAATCTTTCATACAGTTTCTCCAGGTTGCTCATTTCAGGCAAATCAGAATATCCTTACTAATTGTATTACACTAATGACAAACAAATCCCACTCAAATGGCACTCCCACTGTGAAGAAAAGAATTTAACTCCCCCAAAATTTATTTTCCTATATCTTAGATGACAGTGATATTTAACAAGACCTACAGCTTTTCTTTTTCTAGGCTGAAGCAGATGGAAGGAAAACATCTCTCCAGCCAGCTAAGGCAATAAGCCCCTCATTCTCCAAGCCTGTGCTGCTAGAAAGGAGAGGGTAGAGGTGTCAAGCAGATTCACGAGATACATGAGATCAGGCAAAGGACACTGGCTGCTCTTTTGACTGGTAGCTGCATCCACAAACATGTCAAGACCTCTTATACTAAGAGGGTGCCACCCACACCATTTCTCAGCTTCTCTCAGATTAGGACAGAGACAGCTCATGTAGCAACCAGTCTCCACTGACTCAATGTCCTGTTTCCATAATACACATGACTCTCACCTCTAAAGGCCTCAAGATAAGGGGGACATTCCAAGTGTGACAATCGTGGTCTGTGCAGAAGGTGAGAAACCACTTGCTCCAGGTTAGAAAAGTCAATCCTGAGCCCCACAGGAAATGGAGGCATCAGTCTTCCCCCAACATCCCAGTGCCAGGAAAGGTTGTTTTCCATGGCCAAAGATACCCCTCAAAAGATCAGCACATGGGTGCAGACAACCTCCTTGAAAAATCAGAGACAATAAAATGGATCACATGAATCTTAGTTTTGGTACTTTACACACAACTAAGAATGACCTCTGTTCTTCAGATATCTTGTTTTCTTCCCCCTCCCACATCTCTTGTAAGGCCTGTTTTCCCTATACTTTTGGGTTTGGGCTTTGTGTTTTTGTTTGGCGAGTTGGCTTTTTTTAAAGTTTTGGGATGGTTTGGCAGAAAGGGGTCTTTAGGTTTTTTTCCCCTGAACACAAACTGCATGGGCAAAACAAAACTTTTTATTTCTAGTTTGCAAGACAATGAGATCCTTGAGATTAGAGGTAGATAGGCACCTGAAAAATCACCTGACTCTCTCAAAACTCTTGTTTCCCTCACGGGAGCCCTATATGTTTTGTGGTAGGACTGAGAGGACCACTTTGACTTCTGCAAACCCAGTTACAACCTGTCAGGGAAAAGGGTCAAAAAATATTTATTTTTAAAAAGTATGAAAAAAACCCCAAACCAAAACAAAAAGATTTCTGAACTGGAAACTGCAGCAAAGACATAAGGTTTACAACAAGCCAATTTTTGTTTTCTTTAAACCACATTACTCTTCCTTAATGTTGCAGCCAAACCTCAGAGGACTAGTGGAGGGCACTGTGTAGACATATACAGGAACTGGAAAGTACATTGCATTGCTTTTCCTGGAAACTATGTGCCAGCTTCTGCAGAGAACCTCTTTACAGAATCACAGAATCACTCAGGTTGGAAAAGACCCTTGGGATCATTGTGTCCAACCATTAGCCCTACTCTGCAGGTTCACCCCTAGACCACATGCCCCAACACCACATCCAAGCAATGTTTAAACACATCCACGGATGGTGACTCAACCACCTCCCTGGGCAGCCCATTCCAATATTTCACTGCTCCTTCTGTGAAGAATTTTTTCTCTTCTTGGCATGGATCTTCAGGATGCTACATGCTGAAGGACAAGTGGCTATAAACTAAGCTCACCGAAGTCAGTGATAGTGCCTTGCAAAAAACCTTCACTACAATTTTGACCAATGAGCAACTGCTGAACTCCTCACAAATCAGGTTCTCAGCTGGTATAAACTGCAACAGCACAACAGAGGAACGTCAGTGTGCAGTGGCCTCTATCATTCCATACACCTCTGCAATGAAGACTAGAGCACAAGGGAAATGGGAAAAACAACCCAGCTCCCATTCCTGCAAACAAAACAGAAATCTGTAACCATTTCCCTGCTTGGCAACTCAGCAAATTTCCTTCATTTAGACTGGTATTTATGAAGTTTGAGGGATTTTCTGAGCATGGGCCACAGGCATACAACAGCAAAACTAGAAGCATGTGGGTAACATGGATTATTTCAAGATTAGTGAACTTTCTCTGCAGTTCCTAACTCGTTTTAGACAATTAAACTACACACAAGTAAAGCTAAAATTTTTGGATTTCAGCATAAACTGAAACACTGAAACGTAGCACAGAGCATCGATTTAAAAAAACCAAAACAAAACACAATAGTCTCCAGAACAAAAACTCAATGCAGAAGCAGATCTGTGTGTTTTGATGCAGAGTTTTGTAATGCATACACAATTTTAGATAAGTGGCCCCGCATTAAGAAATATGAACTCCCTACATAGTATTTTATGGAGAAGAAAGGTATTAAGTTCTTCCAAGTGACGTATCAACTAAGCTGGCTAGTAGGGAAACGCTAGGAGAACATGTCAAGGATGGTGTCCATCTCAGCTCAAAATTCACACAGTCCCGATTCCTCTGCAAGAGCAAGAACCTCCATGTCTGCACCACTTCACATGGATGGATGTAAGCCCACCCAGCATGCTGAGCCACTCTGAGCCAGCATGATCCAGTAATCCTGCTAGTACAGTTTTTTGGATCAGTCTCAGTATCATGTCCACATGAGCAGCTGGTTTTCAGGCTGAAGCTCACAGCTTGTACTAACTCAGGGCAAAAGGTACAATAATCTCACCTCTGTCTACTGTAGACAGACCCTAAGAACAATTTTACTGAGACAGATCAAATGTTCACCTAAGGCAGCAGCTTTTACCTGTAGCCAATTGGTAATGGATGCTAAAAGCGCACAAAAGCATGGAAGCAAAGGTATATTGCCTTCCACATCTCACAGAATTACACTATGTTAGGGATTGGAAAGGACCTTGAAAGATCATTTAGTCCAAACCCCCTGCTGGAGCATGATCACCTATATTAGGGCACACAGGAATGCATACAGGTGGTTTTGAATGCCTCCAGAGAAAGAGAACCCACAACCTCTCTGGGCAACCCATTCCAGTGTTCTGTTGCCCTCACTGTGAAGAAGTTCTCTCTCATATTTACGTGGAACCTCCTACGTTCCAGCTTGCACCCGTTGCCCCTTGTCCTATCATTGGTTGAGACTGAGAAGAGCCTGGTTCCATCCTCCTCATCCTTTACATATTTCTAAATATTAATGAGGTCACCCCTCAGTCTCCTCCAAGCTAAAGAGCCCCAGTTCCCTCAGCCTTTCCTCATAAGAGAAATGTTCCACTCCCTTAATCATCTTTGTGGCTCTGTGCTGGACTCTTTTAAGCAGTTCCCCGTCCTTCTTGACCTGAGGGGCCCAGAACTGGACACAATATTCGAGATGCGGCCTCACCAGGGAAGAGTAGAGAGGGAGAAGAACCTCCCTCCAACTTGTCTTCAGCAAAGAAAAGATTCGTCCTCCTTGTGATGGGCTGCATCAAATCCTCCCACTTCATCCTCACCAATGGGTTTTTACAGTGTACATTTAATTGGTCTTTTAATACAGGTATGTTTGTCTCCGTAGCATTGTGTGGCAACGAGAATCACCACATAATAGTGAATTGCCATTCTTCTAAGCCTGTTTGACGATTTTATTTGATGCTCTCTAGCTCTTATGTCATAGGAGAAAATACAGTAGTCTTCCCTGTCTGATTCCTGCTTGTTCCTCATGCCATTCAAGCTGGGAAAACTTCTTCTAGCAAGTCATTTCTCACCCATAAACTGTTTCGTTTCACTGCTTAAATTACTATTGCTCTATTTGCCTTCTCTGACTTCTATTTGCTTCTCTGAGTAGTAAGCAGAAATATTCATGGAATTATCTACAGTGACTACTAAATCTCTCTCCAAATGGGTAATAACTAATGTACAGTCAGTCCTTGCCTGTAATCTCCATCTGCAAAGTAATGCAGATGGAGAAAAGCTGCCCTATCAACACAGAATTGCAACCTCCATTTTATAGTCAATTCATTCACTACAAGTGATCCTTCTGAAGCTCTGCAATTAATTCTCATTTTAAATAGCCTAGAGACAAGTTTCAGTACCCCATAGTTTATTCCCTGTTTCCAAACAATTTCCAAGAGCACATTTAGCAACAACCACTCTAGCTCCGCATGAATCCCTGATATCCCTCTACACCAAAAAACGATCACTTGCCTCTAGTCGTACTCTTTATAATCGCTTATTAGACTAACAATCTTCAACCACAGACCAGTGCAATTTAGTTTCTTCTAGATTAAGAATGTTGTTCGGAAAAAAAACCCAAATGCAGATACACTATGTCAATCATATCATAAAATAAACAGAACAGCTTTGGCAGAGGAACCAGAAGTAGTGTGACTAAATACTGCCGCTTCAGCCCGATCTCTAGCACCGAGCAGTTTCACAGTCAGGCTTAGGGATTTGTCTGCGTATCAATAGTAAATCCAAATCCCTAGAGGATTCACAGTTATCTCAAAGCTCACATGTATGGGAAATAAAGCACAAGCCACTCACCCCGAAAGCTCTAACATACCACAGCTCTTGCTCATGGCTTAGTTATTGGTGGTCAAAGAAGGTAGCTGTAAAAGGGAAGTTGTTTTGATAATTCCTGGAGCGTTTCTGGAGGTTGAGGTTCAAGGGAATGACATGCCTTAGTTACTATGTGCAAAACTCAGAGGTAGTAGGCATTGCTCAGAGTTTTCTCTGTGTAAATTTAGATTAAATAGATTTAAATATTTTTAGATTAAATTAAAACTGTGCTTCAATAGCTGTTTCCATCAGACTGCTCAGATAGCTATGCTGCTTTTCACCTGCCAGTTAACTCTGACCCAGTAACTGCCCTGAACCACTTCACCAGTGAGGCCACTATGGCCCAGGTGTCTGAAGAAAACGAGGAATGGCTGCACAAATGAGAAGAAGTGAAGGTGCTCACAGCATCTACAGCATAAATCTGGGTTGCTAAGGAGAATCCACCAAAGAAACTTACATTATTTTAGCCTACTAGTAAGGCTTCATAAGAAGCACTCACAATGAAGAAAAAAAAACTCTGTGAACTCAGCTGTGTATGTTTTTTTTATTCCTGCAATTCCCCTCAGTTCACTGGGCTGTGCAGACAATCATTTTCTATACAGCTCAATAGCTCCATTTTTTTGTCTCAGACTTCTTCCAATTTCAAGCCCTGTAGACTTCAGTTCTGCATTAAGAGAAGCATTGTAAATCTATTCAAATTCACACACATCTCTAAATTAAAGTGCACTTATGAAGCCTTTCTTACCTTCTTCCCTTAAAAGCATCATCATCCCTGATCAGAGAGGAAGAGTTCAACTACATTTCTCCTGTGTCAGTGATTTTGATCACAGAAAGGACAATATAGACTGAAATTTGTTTTTCCATAGAAATCTATTTAAATAGAAATGCAAAATAATTATAAAACAAATAAACATGTCTCTCTTCTATGGATGAAAGGCAAAAGTTCTTGCCACAAGAGTTTTTCTAGTGCAAGCAGCACAGAAATGAAACTCCCTGGAAATTGTAAATATGACATGAGTGCAACAAGAGACCACTGGGCTAAATAAAACACCTATATCCTGAGTACACCTCGTGGAACAGAAAGTAACGTGGTAAGCTATGCAAGGCTGAGGTAAAATTGAGAAAGAGGTCCAAAAGCATTCCAAATAATTTATGAGAGAACTGAGCCTCATATTGACCAAGAAGCGCTGGGATATAACTGAAGCCCAGAATATTTGGATTTATTCTGTGTTTAGGAATACCAACAATTATATCAGCAGAAACATTTTCAGAAAACCATTTCCCTCCCACACAGGGAATGGCAGAAGAGGATGCAACCGAGAAAAAACATCAGTATAGATCAGCTCAGGGGTTTATTGACTCTATAATGACAACGGTTCTGTGTTTTCCCATAGAATGTAATCCTAAACTACTCAAGGTCTCACTTTGTTTGGGCAATACCCTTTCTGCCCTACACAGGAAATAACCATCTATTTACAGGTTCACCAAAATATGACCTAACCTCTAACCTCAATGAGCTTCTAAGCAGTAAATAGCAAAGAATCATTGTTGTTCTGTACCTGATTTTAGGCACATCTTTCATGGAAGCCATCTCCCAACATAAGGTGTGCTGGCACAGGGTAATTTATATGAAGACCCAAGGAGAGAAAACCCCCAATTCTTAAATAATACCACTATGCTAACAGATTTACATGGTATCTTTCTCACCTAAAGCATCCTGCAGAATGCATAGTCCATATTAGGTAAAGCAGATGTGCAGAAGGGTCATCTGCCTGCTTTGCTTTGAAGCAGCTGAGGTCTACCTGGAAATGTGTACAAGAGTGTATAGGAAAGTGAACTTAAATACATCAGGCAGCATATGAATACTATATAGAAACAGCCTCCTTGTCCATCTAAAGAGAAGCCCTAGGGACTGCAGTTACACACCTAGACAGCCTTCCTGAGACAGGATGGTGAACTGCCAGTATTGCTAGTGAGACACCGAGCCCATCCATTTGAATAGCAAGAGCTTCTGCAGCTTCTCACATTGCTCACCTCCCTGCCTTAACTCACCCCAGCTCCCCCAGCCCATGGGAATCAGTTCACAGCCTCATCTCCAGGAAGGTGAGGAGGGCACTGAACTTCTGTTATCCTCACACTCAGAGAGAAACTGAGTTGTGCATCGTCTGCTCTGCCCCTGTATTAAGGTCTTTCCAAAATAGCCAGATGCCTGGCTATTTCTCTCCTGTGAAGGGGCATATATCCCAACCCAGAGCTTCATAAAGGGTTAACTATACCAATTCCTGTACTTATTCCATGCTCCCACACCTCCAATACTTTTGCTGAGGGCACAATCTTCAGTTTTAAAATAATCTTTTCAAACCTGATTTGAAATAGCAGTTTTCCACTCAAACACAGCGCCACGTGAGCTGCTCTCAGTTCCTCACAATTGCATACATATTCACCAGAAAAGAGAGCAGAGAAGTGACAAAATAAAGCATTTCAGATGCTTTCTTTAAATCAACATAAAGACCTCTAAGAGCTCCTCTCCAGCCAAAGGACTCCAGTGATTCATTCACAATTCAGCATGATTAGACCCACACTTTCTACACTGAAGCTGAGGGAAAACCTTGAGTTAAGGGAATTTTGGTAAATATAGCAACACCTGGTGAGTTACATTCAAGATCTATGCAGGGGTGGCAAGAGTAGGAGTTAAGCACAGGTTCCCTACCTTGATGATGCTTTTGATTAATTACAGTGGAAGTAAACTCTTTCATGGACTATTTTAAAGTAGAATAAGATTATTACAGGAGAGACTGATCCCTCAAAAATTACAGAAGGTATGGATGAACTCAGTTACTCACTTAAACACAAACTTTGCTCTGTGTTCCTCAGAAATCCCCTCCTCTTCCCCCCACCCCTCCTCACCCCCACTTTTTTTATTTTCAACTGAAGGTACATTCTGTTTAGATATCTTCACTGAAATATCTAGCAACTTTTATTCCTTGAAGAACACCAGAGCTTCAGAGCACATCACTATATGTGAATTTAGACCATTTTTGCCAGCACGCAATACTTGACATTTAGAGAACGTCACCATGATATATAGTCCCTGGTGCACTGAAATCTACTTGAAAATTTTTGTTGTCCTTGACAGTCTCTACAAAATACTTCCTCCTCTTCCTTTTTTTTTTTTCAGATATGAATTCACTGCAAATGAAAACTGCCCTGCTGCCAGGCCTATGAAATGCTCTGCTTCTCCTAAGAACACACAGGCTGGCAAACAGATGCAAATCTCTACATTCAGCTTTATCTTTGTATGTTGATATCATCATGTCAAGGAAGCAAACCCCTAAGGGAAAAGAGTGCTCAGGGTCCAAAGCCCTTGGAGTTCTTCGTCTCCCTTTTTCAGCTGGATTGCCATTTAACATCAGTGCTGAGAGCAGGGGGCTGCAGTGGCATCCAGGAGTTGCAACCTATGCAGTTGCTCCCAGAATCCTTTAAATGCACCCACGGCACTCTGTGTACGCACGATTTCGTGTGCTTGCAGCTTTCTGCATGGGCACAAATTATCATCTGGAGTTCTAACAGAATGTGTCCTGTCTGTGCTTGTCTTTGAGGATTTGTTTGCACCGGGCTTTTCTGAGACTATTCGAGTGTTGGGAACATTTGATGAAGCAGCCCACTGCACACAGATCTCCCAGAAAGGAAGGAATAAGGATACCCTGATGAGCTATGTTCATCCACATCCAGGGTGAGATATAAAATGTATGTACTGGTTCAGACCAAAGCAAACAGGAATTTAAGAACCTACTATCCAAAATGAGCATTTCATTGTCAGGAGAGAGATGAGAACTGGCAGAAATTATATTCACTTTCTAATTGTTATCGTCACCATTTCGTGACACATATTCCAAGTCCTGACACTTAACTTACTCAAAGAAAAAGTCTTCTGGAACACCTAGTAACTCCCGTCTACTAAACTACACAGTCCTTATTCTGTGTTCATGTGTAATCACACGTCTGTGCAACTTCATCCTTACCAAGTCTGACAGGTGTAAGATTCCACCTTTCAAAGGAAACGGTAATTCGAGCCCAGATTTACACCCAGCCAGCCACTGCCCTACGCTATCTCAAGACTCTCATTCAGTCTGTCTGCAACGCCAAGGCAGCTTGTCCAGCTCCCAGTTTCCGGGACCTTGCTGCCCCAGTTTGGAGGCGGATCCCACACTGGTGCTTTGTCAATTGTCACAAACAGCTGCTGATTTTTTAGGATATATCACGTGTCCTCATCAGTACCTCTGCTATTTCACACTTGATACCCTGCAGTAACCCGAGACCAGTACCATCCGGTCTAGGAGATCTGCCACCCCTTGGTGCTCAAGTTGCTTTGTGTAAAACCAGCCACATGCAGATGAAAACCTAGAGTATTAAGAGTAAGCAATACGGAGCAGTGTTTTGTTCTTGTTGCAAAAATCTCAAGTTTGCTCGCAACAAATATTTCCATATGAGGTTAACAACTTGATTTTAAAATTAATTGTGCTGGAAAACTGAAGCTTGCCTCAAGAGCACCACAAATGCACACAAATCAGAGCTTGTGATCCTGAATCTCACTGCAAATTTCTGCTGTCTGAAAATTTTGAAATACGAAAATAGAATTAAGCTATACTTCTCATACGTTAAAGATCCCCATCTGACTTCCAGCTTCCTCGCTAGTATTTTGAATGACTTCTTCCCCTCATTTACAGGAAGAAAAAAAGTCAACGAAGAAAAACTGCAAAAGATAATGAACTGACACGAGAGATTCCAGTGTAGAGCAATTACTACTGTCACCTTTAAGAAGCTATGGAAAATTAGACTTTCAGCTACTGACCAAGTGAATAAAAATAAATTTTTCCAATTGCTTATATAGTTGCAGCTAATAATTTGACCTGTGATATTACCTTTGTTCAGAACAGACTAAACTTGTTAAAAATACTCAGCCTAAAAACAGTTTATGGAATGTTGACCATAATTGACATATAAATGCATTTTACAGGAGGAAACAAGCAAACATATACTACAACCACCATTTCCAAAACAAGGGGAATGAAAAAGTCATCTCCTCTTACTTACATTTTTCATAGATAATTTGAAGTATAAAGTTCAGCAAATACATTTGAAAGGAATACCATTTTCAAAAATGACTATGCACTCAGCAAATTAGCTCACTGGTTTTGACATGGGTATCCAACATTACTGCTTCTTTTTTCCTTTTTTTTTTTTTTAAAGAAAAAGCAATATATTCAAATTTAAACTTTATTAAAAGTTACAAAAAAAAGATATTATTTTCACTAATGAAGTCAATAGCAGCAGTGAAGCATTTATCTCTACAGAGAATAGCCCACCTAGCTGTAGTCATCTAAACAGGTGATACAGGTAATACAGCCAGAATTGATCCAAACTGCCAGACCCAGAAGCACGTTCAGCATCTCCTGTTGCCCTTTTTCTCCAACAGTTACTTGAATGTTGCAAGGGGAAAGGGAGTCTCAGCTCTCTTGATCATTTGTGTGGGCTTTTGTCTTTAATTTTTAGAGTTTCAGCTTATCAATAGTGATGGATAAGCTTGACTGCAATAAAGCTGACTAGAGACCCTGCTTACATGCATGCAATCTTTCTGCAAATTGAACTCCAAAATGTCTGGATTTGGTTTGAACATTCATTCTGTTCCAGGAGTTTATTTGGAATTTTCCGAGCTTTTGACTGCAAGATACATCTGCACCTCCCATGAGGACCAGCTTTCCTCCTGGGCTCCTTGCTGCTTGGCAGAGGCACAGAGGGAATGCCTATGCCCAAGGGGATGCCTCATCCTGCGTAGGTCTGTCAAAATCTCAAGGGAAGGTTGGCAAAAGTCTGTGCTTATGAGAGACTGACCCCTTGTTGAGACAGAACATTGAAGACAGAAACAGAGAGGTTAAGAGCAGAACAATAAATCACTACAATTTTTAGTACTGAAGAGAAAACCACAGTTTTGTTTACATCAACAGTTCTGCCAGTTCAAGTATTACTTTGTTCTGGAGAACCTATTTTCAAAAATAAGCTGAAGCTTGGAAGTGTCTTGTTGTGAACAGAATGCAGTCCCACCCAAGAGCTGAAACTAGGGTTGGAAGATATGTTCTTTAATCGATTATCTGAAATACTCTGTCTTCATCAGATTAATCTTAAATTGCTATCTGAGGGTGGAGAATTATTCCCCTGCCTCCTTTAGAAGTGACAAGTGGAAGCAATTTTCCGCACTGGGAAAGGGAGAGAAGTTTTCAGGTTTCATCAATATGTGTCAATATGGTATTAATACAAACCTCTCTTTGAATACCTCCACAACTAATCTCAAAGACTCAAAAAGTCACTTTTCTGTTATAAGAATAAAATGCACTTAGCAAAGATTGCCGATTAACTAGTTTTTGTATAGAAATCTATCTCCAGGTAAGATGATGGAAATCCTTTGCTTTTGTAACTAATGAGCATTATTCAATATGAAACTTTATTATTATTTTAAATTTTGTTTTAAGTGTGATTGATGAAACGAAGCATGACTGAACAGCAGGATTACTCTGGTTCATGCTCATTATGATGCAGAAATTGTTGTGAAGGTCACACAGGCAAATAACTTCCTGCCATTAGTGTGTGTCTGGAAAATGTGGGAGAGGGTCCACAAAGACAAATGGAAGGGGGGAGGGGGAGAAATCCAACCACAAAGCAAAGCAGAACTTCATCAGAACCAGTGAGAACTTGAACTGAACCTGACCTAAAGCCCCTTGCAGAAAATGGCAGTCTCACCAGAGCTGTCAGGAAGCCCTGGGTCAAACTCTCTGAATTATATGGTAGAACTCTGATCCCTTATTTGGCAGAGGTAGAGACGCCTTTGCAAAAACTATGTTAACTTCTAAATAGAGCACTAATCCTTTGTCCTCAGACAGAAAAAAAAAATTCTCTTATTTTTGCAATGGAGATCCTTTCAAAGGGGGAGGGAAAGGTAAATACACCTTTGCAAAAATTAGGGACTTTTTTTTTTATGCATGGGCACCCAGGAGGAAGAAATCACACCACTCAGGTGTGAGAGCCACCCAGCAGTACAGAGAGCTACTCTTTTCCAGAAGCTAATTCAAACATTTTTTACCACGGCCCAGAAAAATGGCATAACTGATGCCTACAAGCAGAACGACACGCATTTCTGAACGCATACTGCTCCATTCCTCCCATCCTTCCCAAAGCCCCTCTTTTCTTCTCATCTCAATTTTCAAGCCATTTTTCACAGCCGTGAGTGTGCACAGGACCTCATGCCATGAACAAACACGATCCAGCACAGTCAGTGAAGGGCACTGAATACAGTGCATCTAAAAACATCTGCAGATACAACACAGCATCACGTGTGATAACTGTCACTCTTTAGGTATTATCAGAGGAAGGAGATCTAGAAAGCTTGAAACACATTCAGTGCTTGCAGACGGCAAAGAAGACTGGCCATTATGTCACTGAAAAGCTTAAAATTCGACAGCTCCTGCAAGAGCCCACTTACCAGCTATCCAAGGAGCCTGGCACAGACAACTTACACCTGCTCTGTTTCCTGCTGTTTTTGCAAAAGAAATCCATGCATCCCACACTCATAACTTCCAGGAAAAGTAAAAAAATAATCTGAAAGTCCAGCACCTCAGAGCCAGGCTAGGTAGGAAAACAGAGAGCTGTTCAATTTTTGAGGAAATCTTCTCCAGTTTCAACTCACAAGCCCCTTCCCCTGCCTCCCACCACAGTATGACAAATGGAATCAGGGAAATCTAAAGTAGGAGGAAGAAAAGAAGAGGTATCAAAGGCTAATTCTTGTAAAAGAAATGGAGCTTGTGAGCTGGTTAGTATGAGTCTGCTGAAATGATGTATGGCTACATGGGGAGCGTATATGTGCACACACATGCACACAGACGTCAGACCCTTCCTTGGAAGTGGATTAGGTGGCAGATGGTATCAGAACCTGAGCTGCTGTCAAGAGCAGAGTTCATGCTGTCTTGCTCCCCTTCACTTAGAGAGGAAAGCAGCAAAGAAAAGCCATCACAAAAAAAAAAAAAAAAAAAAAAATAAATAAAAAAATATATATATAAAGAAGAAAGAAAGAATAATAAGAAAAAAAGGATGATAAATATCTGACAATCAGCTTTGTCATTGGCAGTGCGTGGAACGATACCTCTTTGTTTGCTCTCTTCTCCCCCCAGAGTCCTTACAGGCAAAATCCTCTATGAAATAGAGACAAAAAAAGGAAGCAAATGCAGACGTGCAATCTCAAGAGTGTGAGAAATACCAGAGGCTCGGTTTTTCACAGGGAAACTAGAACCTGCTATTACCAACCCAAATATCAGAACCTAGGACAGAGGGTGGGGAGGAGAACATTCAGCTTAAGGTCTATTAAAAGCAAAAAGAGAAAAGAGAAAAAAAGAAGGAAAGAAAAAAAAAAGGGGGGTGTGGGGGGTGTGGGGTGTGGAGGGGTGGCTACAAACCCACTGCCTTTGATTGCCAACACAATGAAAATAAATGAGGGAAATAGCATTTGGGAGGAACGTACCAGCTGAAAGCAGTCACAATGACTTTGTGCAGGCGCCCCTGTTATTAATAATTATTATGGGTAAAATAAGGGTTTTCAGACTGAGCAAAAGGATCTTTTTCAGTTCCAAAAACCTCATCCCTATCCTGTCACCTACCTCCCCTTTTTCTCTCTCCTCTGAGCACCTGCTTTACATAGCTTTCCTTGTATTATCATTAGCTTCATGGATAATTGATAGCTGAGCTCGTCCAGCTGATGCTAAGAAAAGAACGACAAGGTGGTTCAACACATGCCTACTATAAATAGATACACAACATGGCCAGCGTTTGCCAACATCTGATGACGCCCTCCCTCCTGGGTCCTAAAGTTAGCTAGTGTCTGAAAGTCAGGGAAGCAAGGGAGAGCAAGGTAAAATGCTTTCAATTAATTTTGCAGAGATTGAAGGGATAAAAATGGGGCTTTATATTTTTATGACATGCTAAAAATACCCACTTTATGAAACCTTCAGCATTGTTCGCAAAGCACAGTTTAAAAGCTTTTGCCTTTTTTGGTTTTTTGTTTTTTTTTTTTTTTAGCAGCAGCCATGAAGCTCAAACTATTTAGCTGGTCCTGGGGTCTTTGCCAATAGGATTGAAAAGGGTCATAAGAAGATCTCTTTGCTGAGCATAGCCTGTGGGACCTAGACAGAGAATAAAGCAAAACTCACAATTGCACTAAGCCCCAGAGTATCTCTGAAAAACTAAGTACTAATGTTGGGAAGCTCTGAGGGTGAAAGCTGTCAGTTGGTGAGTGCAGGGGAATCAGAGCTGCCTCTGCATGGCTGGCAGGAGGCACAGTCTGCCTCAGGCATTCAGTCAGCAGCAAAACCTCCAGTGTCATCATGGGTTCCTTCTGAACACTTCTGGGGCAAACTCCTGACCTGTCCTTGATCTGATACAGCAGAGGTGAGCTTCCAGCTGGAAAATCCTTAGTCCTGCTTGCTTCATACACCAAAGGCTGGGGAAGGTAGGTTATTCCACCAAAAGGCAGTTGCCTTTTGCCTACACCTTCTTGCTGGTCCTCCCCACCACCCATTCCAGGGTGGCAGCATGGAAGTTGCCTTCGCCAGATTCACCCAGCCTCTCCGATGTGCTTGCCCCACCACACAGCTCAGCTCACCTCACCTCCTGACTCAGTCTGCAGAGGACACAAAGAGCAACCTGACTTTCCCAAGCCAGGGGCATCTTCTGCCTTTGATCAGGGGAGAACTGCTGTTAGAAAGCTTCCCTAGAGCATTTTTACCTCTGGCTGTGGAAGCTAGGCAGAAGCACATGCTGCTTTCAGTGTATTTTGTCTTCCTTTTACAAAACGCTACCCCAGCATGCTACAGGCTCCAAAATTATTTGTTCCTGGGTTGAGGCAAATGTTGATCTCTCTTTTTCTTAGTCATTGTGTCCAGCTGCACTTTGCAGATTTTTATCCCCCCCCCCCCAATGTAAAGTGCTTATTTCTGGAAATTCCTTCTACAGATTCTAATATAGGCTGTTTCCATTTGCCAGGTGTCACTCACCAACAGCTAGCTAAGCTTCATCCGTACAAATAAGGCAATTTCAAAGGCAGTTTTAAATTCCTCCTGCCTAAGGAAAACAGCTGCAGCTGAGTATTTGCCCCAGCACATGGTGAGGTGTCAGCACTGGTTTTGTCCTCGCAGTACCTGCCTCCCTTTTCAGAGCTGATGAACTTGCACATGCGCTCAGGTCTTTCTCATTTTCTTTCTTGGTGGTAATCTCAGTCTGAAAGCCATTTTAGACTGCAAGAGTACAGCTATGTGAAAACAAACAACCGTTTGTCCTAATTCTCAATCAAATACTGAGATGGAGAAAATCTGGCGCTTTCACTAAGAGAAACCATTTGTCTCTCAGGGTGTATCACGGCAGAGCTGTCATCGCACACAGACTGTGCCCAGTCATGACACAAAAGCAATATCTTGGACCACAGGGAATGGAACGAAGAGAAACCTAAGCCAAGCCTCCATGCAGAACTGCGACAGGCAGCAGGCACACAGCAAAAACAGCAGTACAAAGCCACGCAAGTTTGAGGAGTGGGAGGAGGACTTTTTCTTAAAAAAACTCCAGAGATCTGCATAAGGTGGAGGTTTCATCTTGAGAAACTTGTAGCTTGAAGCTATCAAGAAAAGCTGCATTAGAAGCAAAAGAGAAAAACCTCCCTTTTATAAAATTGCTTACCCAGCCAGTGCTGGGCAGTAAGCACACTATGGGGGAAACAAGTAAGAAAAGCATTCAAACAGTTCTTCCTCTCATCAGCCAAAAAATAGGCACCAAAATGGAAGCTTTAAATATTTAATGTCCAAAACAAACAAGAGAACCTCCCAAAACAAGGCTGCTGGTTCAACACAAACCAGCAGCACTCACAGTTAAGACAACAGAGGGTTTACAGGCAGCTATACTAATACCACTTGGGGACAGGTAAAACTTACTTAGAGATTAAAAGATGCAGGTTCACTTTACAGTATCAGAGAGCCAGAGATCAGGCAGAGAATGACTGACCTTCCCCATCTTTGTTATACAAAGTGGTTAATGCAACCAGAAGAGTGGGAGGCAGTTTAACAAGGATAAGTGCTAGGAGTCTGAGTAGATTACGCTATTATTTTGAGATTCAGTAAGAGAACAAATTAACCTTCTTTATAACTCTTGGCTCACTTTAATAGAGTTAATGGATGTCATAGGCCGGAAATACCATCTTACATTCCTTTAATTTCTATACTGATTGTCCTCCTTACAATGAAAATCCACTATTTCAGACTTCGGGTGGGGAGTGCTGGTGCTGCTAACCACATGGTCAAGCCCTCAGCTACTTGACTGGTATCTTGCTCATACACCCTTGACTGAAGCAATCGCCATCCTGAGAACAGAAACACCTTTCCAACAAGCTCAGCCTGGAAGCCACTGGGATTTTCCCACCTTTCCTTACAGCAGGTGACACTGTGCATTTCCCCAAGATCATCTAGGTATTTTCACCCCAATTCCCACTCCTGCAGGTTCCCAGGAGGCTGCCAATGTCTGACATCTCTCTTGAGGGCTCCTTGTGGCACAGAATAGCTTTTCAAACATTGTGCTAAACAGCCTAATCTTGCTACAGGGGATAGAAGAGTTCCTCACAGTTTGTGATACAGGAAAATTCAGAATTTTCTCCCTACAAATCCAGACTATGCAATTGGCTACCTGCAATCACAGAATCCATCGGCCAGCAGAGTACCATCCAAGCCTTTATTCTCTCCCACTTTTTTGTGTGTTTATGTCTCTATTGTTTCTCCCACCATCCTTTCAACACTTTAGAAAAGGGTTTTGTGACAGGCACACAAGCCTGCACACCTTGCACGAGTGGAAAGGAGTTTATTCTGTAGATTAGCCAAAGGTTTGATTGATTTCCACCCATGTTCAGCCCACCACTGAAATTCTGCATTTGAAATGTAGCTCTAACAGAACGCCTTATTTTACTTCAAACAGGGCTAAACACCCAGAAGTTACTACCAATACATAATCCCAGTGCAGAGTACACGGAGGAAAACAGGATTGGAAGATTTCCAGATGAAAGGAAAAATTAATTTCCCAATTGAAGGAGAAGTCAGTCAGAAGAGTAATTCATTAAAACCTGCTTCTAATGGTGATGATTGCAGAAGGGGATCTTCTGACTGGAGATCAGAGGGGGCAAGGTGAGAGATCCGATAGGCTGAAACTAAGCCAAGGAAAGGGAAGCCTTGCTTAGAAACATAGCCATGCCAGTACTAACCTCCACATAAAATAGCTCAGTCTGCCAGACTCTGTGTCTTCCTGAAGATCCTTGAGGCCTCACCCCATCCACACCACTTAGTCTGTTGACTCAATCTTTTACTATAAATGCTATAAATCAGAAATTTAGAAAAGGCCTGGTAGGCAGAGGGGTTGAATATCTGCAGCCCCTTCTAGAAAAATTCCTTCAGGGTGCTTACAAACTGGAGCGTGTATTTGGCAATTGCCTCTCTCTGACAGTTTAGCCACAAGTGAGTGCCCAGGGTAGGTATCACAGCTTTCCTTAATACGCTATTTTGCAGGCAGACCAGAACAAGGGAGAAATAATATGCCACAGGCTATACTCATGCATGCATTTGGAGCACAAGATATGTTGAGGTCTGGCATAGAAGTGGTAGCATTTCGAGGCACAACGCTGTTTCAAGAACAAATCTTAAGGATTTGCAGGACAATCCCATACACCCTCCTGGTTTTTGCCATTACTGGCTGGACAGATTTCCTTTCCCGACTGCCACAACTTGTGCAGCCAAGACAAGCACAAGAGACAAACAACAGGCTCCCTCCCAAGACAGTTTGAGCATTGGTCACAGGACAAATTTTGAGCATTATAGGGTCATGTACTGTATCATTCAGTCCGTCAGCCACTCAAGATACACAGATCACAACTGCTTCTTGAGGACAGCATTAGTTCCTACTGCCAAATTCAAGTCTTTTAAAGTTAGGCCTTAGTACACAGACATGTAGATGTGGTGCTGAGGGACGTGGTTTAGTGATGACCTGGCAGTGCTGGGTTAACGGTTAGATTTGATGATCTTAAAGGTCTCTTCCAACCACAACCATTCTATGTTTCTGTAGTTACTCAAGAATATGTATGTTACCTAGTCCTACATACACTCTGGACAGCAGGAAGGTATTAGAAACTGGAATTAAAAAGTGTGCCCTGAACCTACATTTATGTAGCAAATGTCCAAGCCGAGGCAGTGTGGAGGGCATTTTTCTGAGCTTGTCAAGAGAGGCATATCCTGTAGCTGTGGAGATTTCAGAAAAGGCATTTGTACCCTGGATGCCTACTTCTGTGGAGATGCGTTTTTTTACAGATTCATGGGGAATACAAAGATAAGTTTATATGGGAGCTCACCACAATGTGTCTGAGGGACTCCTGATGGCACAGCATCTGCAAAGTAACACACTGACACCCTCTGCTTTTGTTTCTTTTTTTTTTTTTCCCCTTCTTTTATTTTCACACTTTTTCTTTTCTGCCTTTGTTTTTTTGTTGGTTTTTTTTTTTCTGAGGTTTTTGATGTCCACCTCTCCATCTTCAATTAACCTTGGCTCACCAACCCCTAACTTTAAAATGAATGCTCCATCTCTCTAAACCTTTGCTATCCCTAGGTACTAGGACATTTTTCAGTTTCTCCTGCTTTTGCTGCTTCCACCTTTTGGTATCCTCTTCCCACACCTCTCATTCAGTATTCTCATTACACTTATTTTCTTTGTCTACCTTCCTTCTTCCACCTTCTCCATTAAACCTCCTCCCTCCCATTGCCTCACAAATCTCTCCTTTTCTTACCCAGTTCATTTTCTCCACTAACCATTCCTCCCTTTCCCTTTTATCCTGTTCAGTTCCTACTCCCCCATTTCATTACTACCCACACAGCATGCATTGTGCTTTTCTCCCCCCGCCCCAGTTTCAAACCACCTCATTATATTTCACGTTCCTGAATTCTATTCAGGTTCTTGTATCAGCCTTCTCTAGGCTCAAATGCTCCCTTCATCATGTTACTGTGTATTTGCCATCTCATATATCTTTCCCTTCCCTGTTCATTCCCCATCCACCATCTCCACTTTTAAATATAGTAAGATAGGTCTTCCTATTAACAGCTATGACCTATCAAAATTTTGGACATAAGTTTTTCTGATTAGGAATAAAACTCCTGTATCTTCTTGTGCTATTTGCATGTCTGTAAGCTCCATGCATGCCTCAGTCCTGCTACACACAATCTTCCCCTGTCACTCACCCTCCATGTGCTTTCCTAACCTGGGATGAACTATATCGTTTAACCCTGGATAGCCAATGCTCACAAAACCAGGCCCACGTTATCTTACACAACTCAAACAACTTCTTCTGGTGGGACAAGTGCACAACTTGATATTTAGTCCATGAATAGCGGTATCAGCCTGACTTTGGATTTCACTAGCAGATTGATTGGCAGACTCTTGCTGGCATGAGCTGGCACGTGTCTACGTGTGCATATCCCAGGATGAGAAGGAAATAGTACCCTGTGTCCACTGCTCAGCGGTAATGTGAGCTCTGATGGAAGCTATGCCAACCACCAGATGTCAAAGGACAAATACAATTCTTTCTCAGCATGAGGTATGGCTTTTTCCAATGGACAGAAGGGCATGATTATAACGAGTTATTAAAAAAAAAAAAAACCAAGAAGGTGAGATTGACAAATAAAATCCAATTAAGAAAATCACTCAATCAACCTCCCAGGGCTGGGATTGATCAGGTAGCTATTCTGTAGGGCCTCCAATACAGAGCCATGAGGCTGTATTGAGAGTTAAGAAAGATGGTTATTTTCCATGCTGTGCTAATCTAAACAAAAGCTATAGTTAACCTCCTTCAGCCTCCTCTCACCCCCAGAACCAAATGACTACATGCTTTGGCATTTTAACTCCAAATGGAAAAACTACAATACCTGGTGAGAGAGGTTGTTCTCAGCAGGAGGGCTGGCACTAAGCAGAGAACACACACAAGCACCAAGCACCCAAGCTCCTGGAGCTACTACAGCACTCACTGTAGCCAAAGACACAAACCCAAACAAACAACAACAACCCAAACAAACAGAACTGATGGTTTCAGTTTTCTGTTGAAAGAGCAAGCTTGTACACACACTTATTCCTCTGGTTTTGAGATGGGATGGTCTGAAGGCCAGAGAACAAAGCTCTTTCCAGGCTTCCTGAGATGTGGGAAAAGGAGCATGTCTCCTAGGACGTCCCACAGTAGGGATGACAACTAGATACCATAACCACGAGCCTTAATTCCCTTTCTGGACTTGTCACTCAGCTTCTAGGGTCCCTCCATCTCCTCCTCATAATCTGTCATCTCACACTCTTCCTTCAAACCGCAAAGAGAGGGAACATAACTCAGGAAATCTGTAAAATACTCTGCCTCAGGACTTTAAGACCTAGTCAAACTAACATGGGGAATTTGTCCTCTGCCTTTGGTGACAGTTTCACGGAAATGTCGCTCTTTAGCAAATGAGCTGCTGCTGCAGCTAGAAAAAGGGTCTTTTTAATCCAAAATGTTGGGGCTTTGTGCCATATCATCATCCCCCCTCCTCTCCAAATCCTTGAGGTGTTCCTACTGGTAGCCAGTTGCCATAGGAACCCTAATCTTTATCTGTTTTGCTTGTTAAATAAACTGGCATCAGTACTCTCCTTTATGGGCTGCTCAGTCCCTCTTGTCCCTTTAACCTTCCCTCGAAGAAAGAGATCAAAAAGAGGAGAATATATTCGCCAACCCTGCTTGCCTCCTCTTGCCCCTTTCTCCACAGGCTCCTAGGAGCTTTTCCAAGTCAAAATCCAGAATTTGGCAGAAGCGGCCACCATGGTACAGAGGAGTGCATTAGGCCTGTGCATTCTCTGGGTTCAGCAGATAGGAGAGGAAGCAGAGCAACAGGTAGGACCACACAGCTCAAGAGCTGAATGCTGTGAGGACAGAAACACCTAATCCCAACTACTTTAGATTAAATCTTTCCAACACTTCCCATGACACCTCCCACCTCTTGCAGTCCCCAACATGAGCCTTGTCCTACCTCATAACACTTAAGCAATGCAATTTTAATGCCATTAGTGAGGGGACAACCCTGAAAAGATGTTTCAGAGCTGAAAGTTGAAAATAGAAAGCAATGAAAGCTAAACATACAAGAAATGCCAAAAAGGCAAAGTGTCTGCAGTGGCCCAGAGCATTTTTAACATGAAGCAGGTTTTTTGCCTTCTATGGGCCAGAGATCTAGGCCAGAATTATGTAGGTTGCGTGGCAACCTTGCTTCAGCACGTCTTAAGCCAATCCTTAGAAGGTGATAACTCCCACTCAGAGACACCTTTTTGGTCATCCGTCCCCACCCCCCCATTTGATTGAAAGAGAGGCAAAGAACTGAAGCAGCAAGGGATGCTGGGTGAAGGAATAAAGCTGTCTGGCTTTGTGTGTATGTGCAATAGTCTAACCATGCTTTCTATCTCAGCAGGCATATACTTATGCTAAAGGAAGAGGCTCTGAAGTTGTTCTTCCCCTCATAATGCTTTCTAGCACAAGTATCATCCAGAGAAAGAGTGCTCCTTCCTTATTCATTAGAATGGCAGAAAAGACCTAGAAAATGAATAATGTCAAGATGGAAAAGAACAGGCAGAAGGGGAATCCCAAGAGGCTGAATTCCCACTGCATGCAACACGGAAGCAGGCTAGCCAACCAGGATCCTATTTACCTGAAACTCAAATAATTTAGGCAATCCTTCCTTCACACTACCACAACAAAACCTCACCCCATTGCAGAGGCATTAGTTTCAGGATCATTTGGGCATACCCAGGGATCTTCAGCAGCTGTTCACTGGCATATGAATCATGGTCCTCATGGAAGACTCTGCAATGCTCAGCCTTCCTCTAGAGGATAAGGGCACAACTACAAAAGCAGCTGATTTATAGCTAATTTGAGTCTTGGACCAGCCTGCATTTAGCTGAAAGACCCAGCAGCTCCAGCTAGTCACAGCTCGTAAAACACACTGTGACAGCCATTGCAAGCAGTTGCCCTGTGGCTGAGCTTTGCATGTAGGTTCCCTGCTTGTCCAGCACATGTAGATGCTCTTGCATCTCTATTTAGCCAGATTGCAGCTAGGCTTCCCCCACTCTTTTAGAAATAAACCTTCTTAAATTAGCAGCCCTTTAGAGCAAGTTTAGCATTCAGGGATAATTCAGGTGAAAACTCAAATATCCAACCCCGCTACTGCCAACTTTACTCATTCTAATCCATACTCTGCCAAACTTTAATCTCTTAGGATCCAGATCCCCTTGACATTCCTGCTACTTCACACTCCCAGGAGAGTTGGAAACAGCATTCAAGCAGCCTTCTCTGGGGGTATTTATGCATGTGTGGTCAGGCCCACAAACAGAAAAGAGACACAAGTGAATAAAATAACATTAAGGAAAAATTCAGCTAAGGTTCATTCATATCCTGGATTAAGATGTTGCAAATGTCTACTTCGAATGAATCCGTCCCCTGGCAGAAGTTTCTTTTCTTTGGCAAACATGGTCCTTGTTCTTCAGGAAATAAATTTTTTAATTCAGCCTTAGTTTCCTCTCCCTCTCTGCTTTTTTTTTCATTTCTCCACAAGAGCTGCTTTTTTTGAAGAGGTGCATACAGGAATCCCAAGTGGCTTTGCTAGCCCCTTTTTATAATGTATACTCCAGGCTGACAGAGTGCACAAATCAGCAGCAAAACATTTTGGGATTATTTCTTCTGCTTCAATTGCCATGAGCTTCCCACCTCCAGTTCTACTTAGAGATTCATAGCTGGACAACCTTAACAAGAAACTCAGTTAAAACAATCAAGCTTCCTCTGAGTTTTTGTCTGAACTAGAAAGAAGTGGCCAGGAGCCGAGGGGAAAATTGTGCAAGATTTATTCAGTAAGCATTAATCATTTGCTGTTTATTTTAAATTAAACTTCCAGTCAGTCACAAGGCTTTCATGATCTATTTTCCCAAACGTCACGATGCAAGCACCATGATGAAATAGATAGGCATTGCAAAGAGCTTGAGGATGTCTTTGGGAGAGCTTGGCACACCAGTTTTCATTGCTTTCCCCTCCACAGATCAGTTCATGCAAAATTTTCACAGGGTCTTCCTCAGTTTGTAAATCCCTGCTGCACTAAGACTTCTCTGCCACCACCCCCACTCCCTCAGTGACTCAGACTTATTAAGATAACTTCTCTTTTTCTAGTTCCTCACCTCCAACACACTCAATGCATTAAGCCACATACTCCTGCACATATGTAAAATCCTCCCCCAAACACCCTCTCTCATCCAACTTTCCCCCTACAGTTCTTGCACTCCCCCGTCCTGGGATGACAAAGTCAGTCAAAACCCACCTAAATGAGCTCAACCTTGACCTGCACTCCTGGCTTCTCTCAGGAAGCCCATAGTGAGCTGGTCCTTGTAGATATCAGGACAAACAGGTCTGCGGTATAGACCTCTCCTTCCCCCAGCACAACTTTTGTCAAAGTTGAGGCTTGTCACATACAGAAACCCAGCCATGACCAGGCACGCGGTGGGGACAGGCCACAGTGCTGCACTGCAGCTAAGCGTGCAGAGGAGGTCTGAGCTTGACCCATTGGCTGTGCGCAGACAACAGTCATGGTGTGCTGTGGACTGGTTTTGGAACCTCCTGGCTCCTTAGCAGGGAGAATGCAAGAAGAGGGATTTGTAAATCCCTATTTACCCCTGTCTTAAGAGGTTTATGGCAACAAAAGCTTCTCATTAGGTTTTAAGACCAGCAGATACCCTAATTTCCCACCAGACTGTGGATGCTCCATAGGCAGTGGTGCTTGGGTGGTCACTGTAGGCATACCAGGAGGCTAAGGCAAAACAAGAAAAGAGTCCTTCCAATTCGTAAGTCCCATTTCCTGCACTGGCAGTAGAAGGACCATGAGATGCAAGGAAACACTGGCACCGAAGGGGAAAATGTGGCATTGCCAAAGCTGGGCATTTGCTCAAATTAACACCTCTTACGCTGTACATGGCTCCGTGCACATGCTCATGCTTGCTTTTGTTCTTGCTTTTTCACGCCCAGCAACAGGTGGGGAGGAGTGGGATGTGCATGCAGAAGGAGGACAGGGCGGGAGTGGAGAACATGTTCCTGACATTCAGGGATATGTGTAGGGAGAGTTGACTGCCTGGATCAGAAAGGGACTGAGGAGGCAAGGGGCCTGCTGAGCCGTGGGTCGCTTTAGGTAGGAACAGGGACAGACTTCTAATTCTGGCAGCATGAAGTGGGAGTAGGGAGAATGGCTGAGGAAAATGTTGAAGCAGGAGGAGTGAACAGATCAGATTTAAAGACGGAATCTGCATCCTTTGTACCAAATGTAGTTGCTCTTAAATCATCTTCTGTCACACTTTTTTTACTGATGAAGAGACAGTGTTCACTTCTGAAGCATAGTTCTGTGTGTCTTCATTTCATAACCACTGGCAAAATAGTGGAAACACCTGGAGTGAGGCAAATAGCTTCACTTTCTGTGCAAACAGATTTTTGCTGCTTCCCCAATGTGTACAACTGTATTTGACATGCAGCACTTCTACTCCAGCATCAAGGTCTTGAGCAAAAACTTCCAGGTCTAATCAATTTGTATAAGCAAGTGACCCTGCTGGACACTTAGGAGAGAATTTGAACTGTGACCCATCTCAGGTGAAAGATCCTTCTGCAATGCTTCCAATCCACTGTAAGACTTCCAATCACCTTCTCCAGTTGAACGTGTTTCTGATTTGCCCTGCACTAGTGTGCTTTCTGATAAACAGGAGTCAGATTCATTTTGTTCCTCACTCAGAGGCAGGCATGCAGCATTTGTCTCCTCAGTGTCCAAATGTGATGCATAAGCCTCACACATAAAACACTGTAGGGAAATGGAGGTAGGGAGAAGAGATGCAAGAGAAAGGTTGCCCTCTCCACTTCATCAGATTTTTTTTTTATTAGGTTGCAGATTTCATACTGTGGAAAGTTGCTGGATTTCTTTGCTCAAAGAGATGCTTAATCACTATAATTATGGGTCCTGATAGCTGGACAGAAGAATCACAGATTCACTATTCAGAAAACAGTTAAGACATAAGTGATAACAGAGGCAGCAGCTAATCCATGACACCTCATCTTTGAGCCTGACGATGATATTCCTGTGAGAGGAGACAGCAACATCTGGACACATACTAACCTAGGCCTCTGTGAGGAGCTGCCAGTAAGTGCTTCAGCTCCTGTTAATTATGGTAGTGTTTCTACAATGATGAGATGACTTCTCTGTGGAGAAGAGCTCTCATCAGGAAGTTTGTTCTATTGCAATTAACATCTTTGAATATCCAAATTTATCATCCTCCTTGAGCCTTCTCCCTTATTTCAGGAAGTTTGTGATCAATCAAGTCCTGAAATAGAGCTGGAGATCTGGGATTCAGAAAGGGGGGAGGAGCTGTATATTTGGGGGCAGGAGGGTTAAGTACATGACAGCTTCAAAATCAGCTAGTTGAATTATTTCCAAGAAAGCTACAGTCATCACCACCACTATTTAAAGTCAGAATAGGTGACACATCCATTCCCTCACCTCAGTCCTCTCTTCAGTTTCAGCTACAGAGCATGATCTGACACACAGACAGCCAAAAAAACACAAACATCACCTCCCAGAGCAATTAATATAGCACATCATAAAACACACCTTTCCTCTTCCATCCCACCAAAACATAAACTCATCAGTTTTCACTTTCTAGGGTTCTCTGTCACTCTGTCAGTTCCCTCCTACTGCAGCTCCTCATAGAGCCAAGAAGAACATAAACAGATGTCAAAGGATAAAACAAAACCAGCAGCACATCTGCTGGTCTTGCTCTGGACCACATTGCATCTGAAACATGCAGTACTTCCAGTAGCAATCCTGCCATAAGCTAACTCACTGGAAGAGGCCCAATAAGTATTTCCAATATTCATGCTTTCTGGAATGAATTAAAACAGGTTTTCTGTCCCAGGCACTCTTGAAGAAAATCGTATAGACCTAGTCAACAAATTTTTCCTTATCTTGTACCACAACAAGAAATCTGAACACTATGCTGCACTTACTTTATATGACTATCAATAACAGGGGAAAAGGCAGCCATACACAGAAAGGATCTAGCAAAAACTTCTCTGCTAGCTGGCTATTAGATTTTTAAAAATAATATACACAGCCAACCCCGTCAGAAGTCTAAATTTTATGGTTTTAGCTCATAACCATGAAATGGGTTTGGTTTTTTTTTTCTAATGGTATGAGAAAGACTGAAAACAACATTTACTGTACTACATTCATTGATATAAAATTTGATTTCCTGCTAGATGGTATTTGACCTTCACCAACTTTAAAAACACAGTGAACACCAAGTGCTTATATACTTAGTCAAATCACTTTAACATAGAGAAATGCTACATTCAGTGAAAGTAAAATAAAACTTAATACCACTGTAGGATCTACACTGTCATCTCCTGTCCTAAGTGTCCAAAAAAAAAAAAAAAGTAAAATTTGAAAAGTATGTATAAGAGACACGTAAGTAAGGTGCAGTCTTGGACCACAGCTACAACTGCTCATAGTCAGCTACACCTATTCAAAAATCAAGTAAATATGCTTCAAAATCACAGTTGGGCAGTAAAACTTAGCATAGTGACAGCAGGAATTGCTCAGAATCAGTATATCTGTTCTAATGGATACCAAATCAGACATTATATGAGCACATAACTGAATAAATTAGTCCTCTAGGCCTTAATACTGAGTCAGTCTGTGTTTTCAATGCGGGATGCTGCTGAGACAGAGACATGAAAAAACTTGGATAAAGGCCTGTTCAAAGAAATGCAAGAGGTAGAAAAAGAGAATAGGAACTAGTGAACCGATGGGTTAAAAAAACCACTGCACAGCATGAGGGCTTAATAGCTGAGAAACCTGGGAGAGGGAGCTTGTGATGTTCTACTGCCTGTGAGTGGGCACTCAGGCAACAAAAGAGCAACATCAAACCTCCAGGGCTGCATCTTTCAGTTGTGCAGGTGAGCAAAGACAATGAAGTTATCAACTAAATAACATTTATGGTGAGCTACACCCAATATTTTGACTCATTAGTGAAAGTTAGGAACTAATAATTAGGGTTCCCTTGTACAAAATTATTCTGTGTTTAATACCCTCTGTCCAGTGGCTGTTGCAAACTCATCACCTTGTCTTCCAAATCATTGTCATGTGTTTGCATTCACCATGAAAAACATCTTGACCTTGAGAAGCTACAAACAAAGTTGAGGGCTTCTGGAATTACTAATTCTGAGGCTCTCAAAAGCCAGGTTCATTTAAACAAAAGAAGGAGAGTAACAGGAAAGACAGGTCTATGGAATCCCATAAGGATTTCACTGACTGGTGAAAACCAAGTGGGGAATAACCATTAGGTGCAAGTACTTGATTTATCTGCTCCAGTAACTAAAGGGATAGGCATAGAGGAAAGGTTGCTTCAGTGCACAGAGAGTCAGAAGGTAGCCCAGCTTTCTGTGCCTGCTGCCAGTGGGTTGGCATCAGAGAATACCTGCCACTTTCAGAAAAATCACACCCTAACTGCAGAGGAACAAGAACTATAGAGATTAGAAGCATTAAACAAACTTCGTTCTTAGAGGGGGTCAAATTTGGGTTCTCTCACCCCTGACAAAACCCCTCTAAAATTTTTGCACTTCAAGGCATAAATTCACAAGAGTTTATTAAAAGCATAACAGTCTGCAAAGAGTCTGCAAAGTCTTCTGTCACACCCCAGCACTTCTAGTGTTCCACACCATACATCTAAAGCCACTTAGTCCCTGGTGACATTTAAAGAGAAAATTCCTCTTTAGCTCCACATTTGAACTGCCATGACAGAAACCAACGGGGTGAATCCTCTAACCTTTGTTTTTCTACTACATAAGGTCTGTTATTTTACCCACATGGACAACATGCTGACACAAACATTACAACTTGGACCATGTAGATGGTCCACACAGATACATACATGACAGCCTGGACCACATAGATATATAGACACAAGCATATATAAAAGTTTCTAACCTCCGTCTATTCCAAGGATGCTTGTCTTTCCACCGGTCCCACATCCCCGAGGAGTTCTGCCAGATCCTGCACCTCCTGCTCCCAGCACAGAAGTGCCTGTCTCTCTTCCAACCACAGCAGCTTCCTGGCAGGACAGCAGAAAAGCAGCAGACCCAGGGAGGCTTGAGGAGTGGCCTGTGACTACCCTGGGGTATTTGAGTGGAAAAAAGAGGGAGCTAAGGGAGAAGAGATGGTTCCTGCAGTGTCACTAGAACCTCTGCCATATCAGTAGGTTCACTTCCCTTCCGATTTTTTACATTTAGGTCAAAACCGAACCAACCCCCTTGGCTTATTTTTTCCATGGAGGACCTGACAATGTTTGAGCATCCAGGCAGCAAGTAAAAACAGAGCAAGCAAAGCCAATAAAATTTCCAGATCCCTCTGAAATCTTACTTTAAATCTAGGGACCATGAGCATTAAGAGTAGGAAACAAAGAATCCCTTGCCTTTGCCTCAAACAAGTAACAACCACTGTGGTTTTACTAAAAGCTCTAAGTGTTGTAGCCTTTCATAATGAGTAACAATGTCAGGAGAAGCACATAACACCACCTTTGTAATACAGTGTAATAATACACTACCACAGTTTGCTGGTACATCTTTACATAAGTAGGAAGAAGCCACTACATTCATTTTAGAAACATTAGGAGCTTTGCTTTCAGCCATGCAAAAAGTCAGAGTGGATTCAGGAATAAATTTACTTAATTTACAGTGCACAGCAATAGTCCATCCCATGCTAATGGCAACTCTTCTGCTTTTTGTCACTGTGTTCTTTCTACTGGGAATTTGGATGTCCATTTAGCTGTTTCATTTGCTATTTTGTGTCACACGCCATCAGCTCTTCTCTGCTGCTGTTTTCCAGCTTTACATCCTTTGGGCTGATAATTCTTTTCCCAAAAAGGTAATGCTGTGAAATACGGGAAGCAAGTACAACAAATCTAGAGAGTAAAAACCTTTCACAGATGTCTGCCAACTCTTTAATCTTTCCATCTCCTAAATGCACACTTCCCCTTAACACCTACTAACCTCCTGACAAAACAGTTGAGCTTCAGTGCACACAAGAAGAAGTCTCCTCCCCACAAGGTGGTCACAGCAACCCACCATCTGCAGCTCTCCTGGGCTTCACCACCCAAGGGGGAATGACAAGCCTCCACAGTCTCAACTCCCAAGCCCCGCTCCACATGTCACTAAGCCAGCTCAGACAGCTCTTTCTCAGTCTTTCTCCCTCCTGGGATATCCCATCACTCACATTTTTCTGGTACCTGTGCCTAGAGACTCAATAACCTGACCTTTACCTTGAGTAACTTCACCTTGAATAACTGCTGCTTCTGCTATAAGTGATCAATGAAGGACAATGGGCACAATACTCCAAAAAGAAGCACCTTCAATTTAGAGTGATCTCATCATTACTACTACTTTTAAGGCTCTCTATCATTTTGCATGGAGATAAATAAATCCCCATCTTCTCCCAGAGACTGAGAGACTCTTCTGAAATATTTCCATTCAGCATTTTTTCCAAGCAGCTTCTTTAAAATATCTTTTTTTAAAACCAAAGCTGACTCACCCTCTAATGCAAGATAGTCTGACTCACATTTAACACTTCGATCTCCATGGCTCACTTTGGTCAGCAATTGGCTTAGGTATATCCTTGTACTACATGTAAGGGGAAAGGAGAAAGCAAAATGTACTTTAAACACCCATTCAGTTCCAGACCATTGAGAAATGCTCAGGATAAATATGCAGAGAAAGGAAAATTGTTTCAGCACCCAGAGACCTATTACAAATTAGAACAGAAATGAGATTTTTCAGCAAGAGACAGATTTGCACTTTCATGTTCCCAGATTCAGATGAAAGGGGGGCTCCACACAAGAGTTATTTTGCTAGAGGGGTTTCTTTTTCTCATTTAGCTTCATCAAAATCCTCATGATAAAACTGAATTGCACCATTTCAGAAATGAAATAACAATCCAGAAATAATTTCCCATTTACACATAACTTGCAGTGGAATTTATTAGTTAATACTGCTAAAGTATCTAAAAAGGGGAGCCCTAAAAAGTGAGGCCCAGATTTAGGTCACATATAAACTGCTACCACTTCACCCATGGGAAGTCCCCACTTCAAACAGCAAGTGGAACATCAACATCTCCGTTAGAGCCACACAGCCCTGACCCAGGGAAGGCTCCTCTGAGGTGGAACCAGTTAAACCACCAGCAGCAATTTTTCAGAAAAATCCAAGAAGCTGGGGAGCAGATCTTGTTGACATTACTGGGATCTGGGAGATTGCTTGGCTTTAGTTTTCTTTGAAAGATCTCCAAGTTGGCCTCAAAGCCTGGCCTTCACCTTGATGAGGAGATCACTAATAAAAGCAATTAAAAGGTCATTGTGTGCTTGGGAACAAACCAGTATCTCCTATACACAGGTTCCTGGGTAACTTGTAAGTAGTAATAGACTTCAGTCACAACTGATGTGCAATGAATACAGGCTCACAATCTAGAATTTAAGAAGTTGTTTACTAGGTTTGGGTGGGGTTTTTTTAGTAATTTTCTGATTGAATAGGATGAAAAGGAGATAAATGACTGAAGGAGAAGAAAGGAGAGATTTTGACATAGCAACTGGAGATTGATTTTAAGTGACAGATGGTGAAACACACTTGGTTTATGGCCACGTTTTGGAAAGCAGGGTTCAGGGACCTCAAGACATACATACAAACACATACAATGAAGCATTCTTGCTCGTGATTCTTACCTAGATGTCGACAGAAAAATTCCCCTTGGTACTTCCTCTGTGCTCTGGCAGATGTTAGCACCCAGACCTGCTGCACCCACATGTTTTTGAGTTCAGTCTGAGTTTAAGGCCCCATGAGATCACAAAGACCTGTGCTTTCAGGGGACATTTTTGCAGGCCAAGCAGGCAGGACCAGTTTCCAGAAAACCATCTGCCTGGAGGCAGAAAGCACTGCCAGTGCCGGTGCCTCTGAGCTCTGCACGGGCAGGGTGACTTTGAGAGAAGTTGTGCTGCCCTACAAACGTATTTCACACCCTGCTTGAAAGGAGCAACAGCCTTATCCTGTTCCTCACCCACAGCGGGGGCACATGGTAAGTAAGCTCTCCTGTCACGAGGGGCCCCATCAGCACATGGAGCACTCAGTGGAGAGCCAGGCTCAGTTTTTCTCTCATATGAGGTAGCCAAAGATCCAATTTATCATATGCCTCCACAGTTTGTCAGCTGCATGTGATCACTCATGAATAATGTTCTCCTGCCCAGCTCAGAGGAGCGTCGCCATGCCCTCTCACTGCCCGCGTGTGACACGCAGACAGGCAGACACCTCCAAGCCATAACCGAGATCTGCACATCCAGTGCTTTACAAGCGCTGCAGTTACAGTCAATGTATACAAAGCGATACGTATCAGACCAGTCAGCCCTCTTTTTATCTTGGGAATGCTAACATGCTGCCTCCTTAACCCACGACATTAGCAAGAGTCTGCGTAATACATCTGCCAGGCAACAAAAGAGCAAACTGTGTCGAATCCTGCCACCAGGACAACACACCGTCCATCCCCTCCTGCTCTCCCCAGGACGTTTTTCCTTCCAGCCGTACACCTTGCCTTCGCTGGAACTGAAAAGGGAGCAATGTGGTGCAGCCTGTTGAAAATAAATAAAATCCCTCTGATTTCACAGGGGCATGGTCTCCAAACCACGTAGGATTTCAGGGGAAAAAAAATGCATCCAAGAAGAAGCCATGTCAGAGCTTGCTCCCAGATGAACCCCCTGAGCTCCCAGCAGGCCCTCACAAGCACACACTGCTGCACAGGTGGCACCAGGTCCAAAGGCCAAACCCTGGGGAAGCCTGGCACTGACCTGAGTTATTCCTGGGGCTGCCACAGCCCCACGTCTCCATATGGGTAGAGAGGCACTTGCAGACCACTAAGCACAGACTGAAAAAAAATAATTAAGTACTTCCTTGGGCATCAGAATCAAATTAACCAAAGTTGCATACCCAATGGTGGGCACTCCTCCTCAATCTGGAGGAGCTGGTAAAATTGTCAGTGCCCTCTTAGCTATTCCCCCAGGAATTACTATTGTGATCAGTGAGAGACACAACTATTTCTGAAGGGAACCATTCAGGTCTAAGTAGTAGAGGGTTTTAGCTCCCTATCAAAGCCTAGGTTGTCGTGGTCTTTGTTGGCACCATCCATGGCTCTGGACTTGTCATGCCACCCTGCCCTCCACTTACTGCTCTGGGACTTGGGAGCACAGAGCTCCTCAACCTGCCTTCACAGCTCAGTGCAGCAGTGTTCCTACTTCATAAAATACCTACCTTAGAGGGTAAGACTACTTGGAGCACTGCTCATGCCTTTTATAAGCTGCTCTTTGCAAAGTACTGCACAACAGCATGGTAGGATCCTTGGCAAGCAGATTCTTTGCCTGGGGGCACAAGGGCAGAGTGAGGTGAAATGCTGTGTATCAGGCTGCTTCAGCCAGGAGGAGTAAAGGTCAAGGGCTTTGGGAGAGAAAAGACTGACAAAAAAACATACTCTCTCAGTCAAAGAGCATCCAAACCTACCTTCACTACATCCAGTGAAATCCTCTACATCGCTGGAGAAAGATCCTCAGCCTGACTAAAAATCAGAGAAAGTCTCTTAAATGTCCTAAGCTCACGTGTCCCCAAGCAGGTACCCCAAAAGGGCTATTTACACCTCTGGCAAACTTTTGGAAAATTCCTAGTTTAGCCTTTATTCCTGAATTTCATCTCCTGTGGTAAAAGAACAGCTTGACCTCCTCCATCCCAGCGATGCTTCAGGGATGAATCTATTTCTGTACAGGACTTTGAAAACCACTTTGGAAGCCCCCAGAATTCATCATTCTTCCCAGAAAATGCTTCAGAGAGAGGCTCGTGCTCAGCACACAGGGGCCAAGGGCAGGGCTGGGGCTGCAGAGACCCCACCTCAGCTGCCACCTTTGCCTCAAGGCAGAAGGTGACCCTTGCACATCGTCACAGGGAAACCTGGGGTACAGGTCACCCACTGCACGCCAGCACACTCTGGTAAGGCTTCCCATGCAGCATGACAGTAGGTGCGAGTGTAACTATGCTCCATCGCCCAGCAGCAATAACCAGATGGTGCTATTCTCACTCCTCTTCAAATGTCACAGCAAGGACTAGCATCATGGCATTAAGCAAGGCAGTTGGAACCCCAAGAAACATCAGGAGCCCTGTATTTCTGCTTCTGTGAGGAGGAACACATGTTCCTCTCTGGCTTATAAGAGAGGCACCAAGATGTAAGCAAATATCACAGGAGCAAGAGACAAAACAAAAGCACTGACACACATAAGCACTAAGGAATTTTCTTGCCAGCAAGTCCATCCCCAGCACTACCCACAAGCTATTCACACTGCTTTCTGTCCCCTATTATGTATTAATAATTCTTGTCAATGGCCCTTCTTCTAATACACTGCTGCCAGAATGGTTTCAGTCAGAGCAAGAAACAGCAGCAAGAATGGTCAAGTTGAGCAGAGCCTGCCTGGCTCAGAGGGAGCAAGAGCATCCGAGAGGGTAAAGCAGCCAGCACAGAAATTAATGCTGCAGAAAGAATTCAGCATTTTTCAAAACTTTGCTTTACAAACTGCATACAGTCAGCAGCATGGAAAAATTCTAGGAACTGAGCATTTAATACAGTAGTGCAGATCCCATCAGCTTGGGCACAAGAACTCTATTTGCCTGATTTAGTTTGCTCCCTGCTAAGTACCCCTCTCCCAGCCCTTATAGCACAGGCAAAAGGTAAGCAACAGATGACTTATCCTGAAATACTTAGCTCCAGGAACCTGCATTTTGCTGATACAACAAAAACAGAAAAGCCACTGAAATTTGAAGCACCTCAGAAAGGAATCAGTTAAGGTCCTCCAAAATTAATTTATCTTTTACATATGACTATCATCATGTTTCTCATAATTTTTTTTAACCAGCTACACATGAACATTACCTATATTTGCAAATAGTTTTTCATTATTTAAAAAAAAAAAACATCAGAAAAGATTCACAGAGGGAAAAAGTGTGGCTTCACAACTGGAAAAGTCCATGTGAGACAGATCTGTTGCTCATTCTAGTATCTTTCTACATAAATGAGATTTCCCTGACACCATAGCATCCTGATAGATCCCAGAAGCTTAGAGAAATATCCTTTGGGATGTACAACTATTCCTTCAGTGCATAGTTACTGGATTTCTTCTAGCCCAACAGTTTTTATTCAGAACTATATTTTTATGCACAAAACTGTAGCTTTCAGAGAAGGCAGGAGTTATTAAAAGTTCATCTGTTCCAGCTGCTTATTCCTCACTTAAACTCATCATTAATCCTCTTTTTATGACACCATAATTGTCTCTATGGTAACCAATTATGATGTCACAAACACGATTAGAATTTTAGATAGGGGAACAGAATTAGCTTCTTCGTTATTTGTTTAGGTGCCTAGAGGCTGTCACATCTGATCAAATCACTGTCCTGTGAGTTCAAGAACTCTCTTTTCAATATCCCACCAATACCTAGTATTTTAAGGGAAGGCAGCCAGAAACACAAGCAGCAGCATGTGCCCAGCGAAGGATGGAAAGTTGCACTGCATGGAGAGAATGCCTTTCCAGCTCCTGCAGGTCATTCTCTCACCCCTTGAAGCAAGAAAGCATTGGGAACTCTGGTGACATTGTGGGTACTCTGTAGTCAGACTTGTTACAAATTCATTGTCTCTGTAAAAGCCTAATCGCTCTTTGGATCCTACTACATATTTCTCTTCAATGATCTGCTGAAGCAGTGAACTCCCTATTAAATATACTTGTCATACATGATTGTTTTGTGTAAGGGAAAAGCCTGTGAGCTCTCTTATTTCATCATATTTTCTTTTACTCAAACTAAATAACCGCAGTCTATCACTTCTTCCTGGAGAATAATCACAAATACACTTGAATGCATGATTTACATTATTCTTGTCTAGTGTTTTTTCAATTCATCTGTACTTTTTCAAGCTCTCAACAAAGAAGAAAAAGAAAAAAAAAGTACTATTCAGCACATTGTCAAAAATTGGAGGTGTCACATAGTCAGGATAATGATGATTTGTTTCCATTCCTCCCCTGCAGGTTTGGTTTGCGCCTTTCTGCAAGGTGAATGAGTTAGGGTACCAGCTAGAGCCAAGCTAAAGGCAAAGCTCATCAAAAAAAGGGGGCTGGCCCATGGAATAAGATAAGGACCCACACAGAGACACCAACCACCCCACCTCTAATACATGCTCCTTTCACCAGCCAGGTCTGGCTTTGAACCACTGAGGACCAGCACAGCCATGGGAAATCCATGTGTTTTCCTTTCCAGGTAATTTATTGTAGTTCATGGAAAACAAATGTACCCAGATTCAATAGAAAAAGAGATCAAGAGGCAAGAGATTTACTTTCATGTTCTGCATTGGGACTGAATGATGAAACAACTGCCTCCCAGACGCCCTTGCAGCTGGCAGAGGAGTTCCTTTTAAAGATGCAGTTCACAGCAGGCAAAATGACAACATATCTATTTGGCTATAGAGTTACTGCAGCACTTAGAAAAATTGACATATTTGCCAGTATCCACTAAAAGAAGTGACCACCTCCGCTGCAAACCAGATTTATCACTTGCCTAAAAAAAAAAAAGTTTTTTTACAGAAAAAGTTCATGTTTTACTTTTTTTTTTTCTTTTTGATTTGTAAACATTTGTCAAAAAATAACAAGCACATACATCTATCCATCCTATTTGTAGGAGGGGTCCACATAAAAACTAATCTTAGCTTTGCAAGACTGCTCCCCACAGGCTGTCTGCAGTCAATAGAGACGGGCTCTTCCAGAGGACAATTTGGAGCCAGAGCCTGAATTAGGCTGGCAAAATGGTCCTCTGGAGAAGATTCTCTCACTTGCTAATGACTGTTGAAGACATCAAGGGAAAGGTAGCTTGCCCAGACCAAAATTATTCTTCAAGAACAATTCCTCCCCTTCTTATATTGACTTCACACACATCAGTACTCGCAATTTTTCCGGAGCCAGTAAGAAGTGGCACCCACCATCAGGGCATGCATGTGGGGACCGATTTGTCACTGCAGAGCCATTAGAAGGAAATGCATTAGTCTTAATGGCAAGAACTGCACACTCACATGGTCTCTTCCCAAGAAAGAAGTTCTTAAATCCTGTGGGACACAGATGTTGGAAACAGCAAAACCAATACAAACAAACACTGTTCTTTAGCTGACAAATTAGCAATCCATTGCCCAGGCATAATTTATTATAGCAAATACTGTCTCACTATTTTGCCTCTCAAATATATTCCTTTTAGGGTTGTAATTACCAACACCCTTCGGGCTTGAACAGAGGACTGTCATCAAGCCTCCACACGTAGCCATTAAAAACATGCTGTCTCCCTCTTTCCCTACTGCCATGATTGAATGGGAGCTCCTCAGTCCTGAGAGCCAGATCTCATGGAAATTTGACAAAACGCTCTACAAAACTTTTGCCTGTCTGACCAGATCACACTGTGGTGCAAACCCAGCAATCAGAGCATGATGGGAGAGACCACCATCAAGCCATGATCCATCACCTTGGTACCTCTCCCTGAAAGAGGGTATATGCTGATCTGACTGCTCCAGGGTCAGAAAGGAGCAGCAGAAATGGCTAAAGAGCAGGTCAACACTTTCTGAGAGTAAAAGCATTATGAGCCCTAACATCAGAGATCACTTCCATTCTCTGTGTAAGGCAGTAGTTGGTGTGCAATAAAAAACTACTTAGGTTTTTATTAATCAGCTGCATTCTGTCAGTAGCTTCAAGGGCAGACTCCTAGGCACAGAATATTCTCAGAAAGAGAAGGAAAATAAAACAAAAACACAACACATTAACCATACACCTGATGCGGGCACATTCAGCACGCAGACATCCCTGGAGAATGATCTCCCTGCTCAGCTATAAAAATGTGGATAGCCATCCACTACCCAGTATTACCCTGATAATATACTTTAATCGTGACATCAAGCAGCTCCTGCAAGCCATCAGAGGACAATTCATCTTCCATGTTCATTCAGTCTCTAGTCCTTCAGAAGAGGCTAAGTATCATAGGGCTGATTAGTACTAAATGTGGTTATTACAACACATTTCTATCATGGAAAATTAATCGTGACCAAGATAGTTTCACAGATGCTACCAAACAACAACTTTGGCTTTCTAGAACTCAGCATTTCCATTCTTTGGGAAACTCATATTTCAAATAAAAACAGAATATTTTGTCTCTTCTGAATCAGAGTTAAAAAAAAAAAACAACAAAAAAACAACACAACAAAAACCTAAAGGATGGAGAAATTTCAAGGAATTATAATATCAATAATTCTTTATTTCAGTTATTAAGATCAATATATTAATGTGTGAAGATTTCAGTTGGAAAATACTACATCAATAAAAAAAAGATAAATTTTACCCTGGAAATTTTTTAGCTACCCTTCTCCACTATAGAAGACTAGAATTACCAGTAAATGCCTATGTTTGGTACCTTCACAAGTATTACCTCACACACAGTTTTCTCTTAATTTCAAATGAGTGAGAAGGCACTTTATAGGAATAGTCATGTGTTTTCCAGTTGCTGCTCTGCTTGAGCAGACCCTTTGCAGGACATCTTTGAGATCTTCCTCGCATTTTGCACTCACCCACAGCTCAGCCTCGTCAGGCACGAGCGCTCCAGGAGTACATGGAGTACCTGTTCTCACCACCGCCTTGTTCCCACCTCTGGTGCTCCAGCCAGATGCTGACACGCACTGTTGTGCCTGCGACTTCCAAACACTCAGACTTTCTCACTGTTTTGCATTTATCCTCCCATTATTTGTGTTTTCACACATAATAGAAGCTGCTTTGTCTGCCTGCATAGTAAATTTGCTTCATTGTCTTACAACCTTGCTGCGAGAAGCTGTTAGGATTGATTCACAATAGGGCCAACATTTCCATCAAGCAAATATCACACTTGGCACCTGACAAATTGTGACACCATTTGCAGAGTGACTGAATCAGAAACAGAAAGCTCCGCAGGGGCGGCTGGAGAAGGGGCTACCACACAGGAAGCCCCGCACAGTGGGCCCTCCACTGCCCAGGCAGGGCTCAGCCACAGGAAGAGCCCCGCGTTTTGTGGCCGCTATCCCCACATTGCCAGTGGGAGTGGGCAGGAGAGCTGACTTGGCAGGCAACAGCCTTCTGAGTCTGCAGGCTGCTTCTCCTACGGGAGAAGAATTCACATCTTTCTCTATTTCAGCCTTTGGATTGAACTGGGGGAAATTTGGCTATGATTCTTCTATCCCACCTTATTTCCTCCTTTTCTTTCTCTCTCTGTTTCTCATCCCTAATGGTCTCTTGAAAAAATTACTGTTAAAAAGCATTACCTACTGCACCCTAAACACAACTTCCCACCCTTGCTTTCTGTCCTCATCTTAATTTATAATTGCTCGGGATCCACTGGAAATGTCTATTTTTGGTCAGCTGAAGGGTCAAAAAGTCTGACTGGAGCTGAAATGATCAAAACTTCTTTATATGACCTACAGCTCCAAACAGAAACAAGTGGGAGAAGCACGCACACACTGGAGCTCCCAGACCCAACTGTGGGCCTTCATCCACAACCTCCAGGAGACATTCAGTAAGATGCACAGCTGCAAAGGGTACTAAAATAAGGTCACTGGTGGCAGAAGGGCAAGGCCATCTGGTATCTTGGCACTTCACGTGTGAAAGCAGATGATCTCCAATTTTCAGGAAGCAAAAGAGATGAGTCATCTCAGAATAAAGGCCAAGGACTGAAAACTAAGTGAATTACCTTCTTTCCTGATAAGTCAGGAGAGAAGCATAACCAGCATGTGATGGGAGCTTTCCCTGCCACTGCCTGTGCTGCAGCTCTCCCTGAACAAACAATGGCCATCAGTGATTAGGAAGCAAGGAGGAATGAACCCAGCACTTTCACGACCACAGGTCAGCTCCCCTCTTCATTCCATGTCTCTCCCCAAATTAGTCATCATCTCCTGTTCCTGCAGAGAGAGAGAGCAGAAGATGTGAAAAGAGAGGAGCCCCCACACTAGGGTTCAGCAGCTGTGGTTTATTTCCTCCTCTGTGTTCACTTTGTACGCCTGTTTAATTTGAATTCAGTACAAAACCAGTGCTAACATGAACACCAAACTCAAACTCTTTCTTCAAAAAAGAGACTTGGAAATGTAAGCAGCTATTATATGGACAGGTTGAGGTTATTTTCACAGTCTCATCAGGGCTGATGGCAGAATTACATTTGGTTGCTTTCCCTTGGGCACTAAGGAGGTGAGAGTAAGGAGAGGAGTATATTGTGCAATCCAGGGATTAGGGAGAAAAGACTATATTGTCCAACCAAGGGATTAGAGGAGGCTTTTCTTTTAAATTCCCTGTTATCTGATCTCTCACATTTTCACAAGATCTGAGGTGAAAATTGTGAAGAATGCATTAATCTTGAATACATAACTCTGTGTGACTACATATAAGGAGATGAAAAAATATTTCTGTGCCATACTAAAGATCTTTTCCAGTTATCAGCAATAGCCATCAGAAATAGCCTAGCTTTGTATTTCATTAAAAAAATAAAACCAAAAAGGAACAGAATTTACTCCATAGGAAGGAAGGAAGGAAGGAAGGAAGGAAGGAAGGAAGGAAGGAAGGAA